>CM017779.1:13708274-14308274 GCA_008121275.1 Drosophila lowei | reverse complement strand
CATAAGCCAAAGGATTAGTATCATGCATGTGGCTAATTTCTCAAGGGATAAATTTATGCCAACATAAAGAGGGCTGACTCAGCGCGGCACAGGAAAAACAATCATTAAAGAGCTGCCAGTCGTTGAACTTTTTCTAATACAAGACATTTTTGTGGCTATTGATCGAAGGTCTTTGAACAGGGGACACTTATTATGGAAGGTTATACCATTCAGAGCTGACAGCTCTCAAAGTTCTGGTCAAGAGGGGCTTAAGGCCTTTGCCAAAGGTTAAAATATATAGAAAAAAAGGTTTACATCTTCCAAGAGATTTTTTTAAGCTTAGTTTCATCTTGAATTTAAATAAAATTTACTCTTAGAATTTTCTAAAGAATATTTAGATGAAAAACATTTAAAATTAATCCACAAAAGTCTGTCCGAAAGTTAGGGTATCTGTATTCCCTGATAGAATTATGCTATGCCTCTCTGAGATCAGTCATTGAGTTGGTATTTCAATGGGGTTCCCATTTCATTGGAAAGACCATAGGCTCAGGAGGAGGCTCCCCGGCTATCCTTTGGCTAATTTTTAAATTTAATCACAAGTTTCGTTCTATAGGATCCAGCAGCTTGGCATTGATTGATTCATTTACATTCAGAGATACACTCCTTAGACATAATACATTCAGATTCAGAACCACTTCTACTTTTACCAAGGAATGGCTCTTTTCTCGGCCTATTTACAGCTTTCCAATCAAATTTAACTATATATTTTCTTGTTTTCTTTGTAGAATTTGTTGTATTTTGTGTATTTTGATATTTTATTGAATTAAAATTAGTTTCGATTTCGTGGCTTTACAATTTTTCTTACATTTGCTTAGGTTCTTAAGTTAGTTGCTCTTAGAAGTAAATGCAAAGTTTCTGCTCATTTTTGGGTTAGTTTTGGATGTGATATCGTATGTAGATCATAGATCAAATGTGCAAATAGGTATTTTTTACAATTGAAATGTTAGTCGCTTTTGATATGCCCGAAAAAGGTTTCGATAAAATACAAAGGAAGGAGCGGAATGGAGTGGAGAAATCAAGTCAAGTTTTCTACATATATATTATTTTATTTCCGTCCTTTTCAAAATCAAGAAAATATCACAAAAGATTAACGAATGTATCTATGTTATCTTGTCTCAAGTTTTTTGCCTAAACAACGACTTCTCTTGCC
This sequence comes from Drosophila lowei, assembly GCA_008121275.1. Lineage (NCBI taxonomy): Eukaryota > Metazoa > Arthropoda > Insecta > Diptera > Drosophilidae > Drosophila > Drosophila lowei. Next base: position 14,307,085 of record CM017779.1, on the reverse strand, counting down.
TTAAATTATGCATATTTATATACAGTTTCTTAGCCTCTGCTTAAATGCTCGATTTGAGTAGTTTTTCCTGCGAATTTTCCTTGCATTTCCATTCGCGCACACACACACACACAAACATCAATTGAATTTCGATATCAACCGCCGCAACGGTTAGGATTTACTGTATCTTTTTTTCTTTGAGATTTTGGCATAGGATATGTTTGCTTTTCCGCGTTTTTTCCACTAGGACTCGACTGCTGCTGTGCTAAATAGTTCATATGTATCTTCCCGGTTTACTCTTCAGAGTCTCAGCTTGGGCCGCAGATAGTTAACTCGCCCTCGACCAGGGCCAGGCCCGGAGCAGCAGAAGCAGCAGGATTGGTGGCAGCAACGACACGACAAGGGAGGGCAGCCTTGAACCGGCGGCACCTGCAAGACGAATTCAGTTAGTAAAGCTATTGGTTAAGGGAGTGCAACTTTGATTAAAGAATATACCAATGGTGCTGGATTTGGCTGCCACCGTTTCGCGGGACTCCAGGGCCGGTGCTCGCTGCTGGCGATCGCTTTCCACACTCTCCTCGTTGCTCTGCAAGTACAACGAGCTGATCTTGGCCACGCACTGCAACGATACACGGGAAAGTCAATTAAGAAACATCTTTATAGGAAACTAGAGCCCCACTCACCTTCAGCTTCATATCTCCGTGCTTGAAGTGGAAGGGTCTCACGCGAAACTCCAGGCCCAGGCGCGCCATCTCCAGGCCATCCCGATTGACCACTATTTTGTCGTACTGCCGCAAGTGGGCCTTCTGCACCGGCTCCCCGTTGATCAGCCAGCTCAGGTGGCACACCGGCTTGGACGGCGACGAGGTGCAGTTGACGCGGACAGTGTCTCCGATCTGGTATCGCGGCTGTCCGCCGGTTATCTTCGGGCCATGGTTGGGTGTCACTGAAGGATACGAAAGAGGAGAGGTTTTAGAACGAAAGTACTTTAGATGATGGACAGTAAAATGTCTTTTGAGCAGACACATATTCATAGTTTATGGTTTTCCTTATTTCCTCAACTCTCTCTGAGCATTGCCAAAACATCCCTCTCACTCCAGACTCTAGAGCCCAAGCCACTCATTTTCTGCGACGCAATTACCATGTCGGTCGTTCTCTTTCTAACCCACACACATTGCCGCGCTCAACGCGCGCTCTCTTCAGCTTGTCGCTTTTGATCCTCTCTGAGCGAGTCGTTGCTCTTGCTACGCACTCTCTCACTCACACCCACACAGCCATGGGACGGCAGTGAACGAGAATAAACAGGCACAGCAATGGGACGGCAGTGGACAATAACAAACGGTAAATTGCAAAGAAGGCAACGAAAGAGAGAGTGAGAACACAGCGAACAAATTCGTAACAGCTCAGAATACACTGAGAGTAATATTAGGAGCCGACATATACTGTTGTGATTGTTTTGGACAGCTTTAGTCGGGCTGCACTTCAATTAAATTTAGCCCAAAAGCAAGTACTTCTAGCAAGCATCCCCCATGCCCCATGCCCCCGTTCCGTGCCAGTCTCTGCCAAGTCTGAGCTTAGTTATTTAATTTTAATGAGCCGGGGAAATTGAATGTTGTGCTAGCCATTTTGTGCCAGAGAGGAGTCTCTGCCCCTGCCCCAGATTCACTACCAAGTCTTGGCCCCTGTTTTCTTGTTTTATTATTTTCTATGTGCCCCACTGCCTCAGTGGGTCTGGCCGGCATTCTTAAGATTTATGTGGAGATTTGTGGCAGGCAGTGGGCTAGAGGGGTGGATGGGGTGGGGAAAGCTTTAGAGACTTTGCTTATTCAAAGTTTATTTGGCCATGTGTGTGTCTCTGGCTGTGTGTGTGTGTGAATGCGTGTGTGGTTGCGTCTCTGCGTGGTTGTGTCTGTGGCGGGGGGAGGCATCTGGCCTAGAAGCCACCTCCAACGCCTTTTGGGCATATTTCGTGTACACAACAAAAATAAATACCAGAAGGCCAGAAGAAGAGCAACGTGTCTTTAATTGGTCGAAGACTAAAATACTCTTTCGAGCTTTGGGAAAGAACAAAGAAAGCACCGACAGAGAGACAACCATCTACCCAAGAGATTGTATGCCCACGTGCCTCTAAAAAGTAAACTATTTACACCATAAATATATAGAAAAACCCAACCACCGCCACATTCCCTACTACTAAATCCAAGTGAACTTTAATAAATATTTGAATGTGTCTGGCACACGTGTTTCTCATTTCTAAAAATCATTGGACACTTTCCACATAAGTCTCTGCCGCTGCTCCCCTTGGCATTGTCCATGCAACACTGTGTTATCCATGCATGTGCAGAAATAAAAACCAAGTCAAGTGGGACCAAAGCCAGGACCAGAAGCAGAAGCAGAACCAGAACCAGGAGCAGCAGGCCTCCTCGGGCGTCGTTCACGCCCACTGTGCTGTACATCCCCCTCTGCCTCGGGCCGGGCCGTTCCGAGTGTTTTCTGTATGCATTATAAATATTCTTTCATGCCAAAACCAAGGAAAAAACGTAGAAAGGGAAATCTTCTTCCTCATAACATTTCCCCTTTGTATGTGTGTGTGTGCCATAAAATAAAATTAATTTTTAATGGTTTTCAAAAAATTAATTTTGCTTAGAAGCCAGCGTTTCAGGGTTTTGTTGTGGCCTGGCTTTCGGGTTTCGGTCAACTCCAAAATGGTTCCAGTTCCAGGAAGCCGTCCAGTCCGGGGTCCGGTTAAGGTTGCTCTTTTCTGGATTGGATTTTCCGTTTGCTTATTTGTAATTTATAAAGTAAAGTTTACTTTGCTTTGGTTCTCTCCCTCTCCCTCTCTTTCCCTTGGGAAAACTCAATTTGGGTGCAACGGGGGAACGCATAAAGGAAGCAATCTAAAAATCCAACTTGGAAAAATGCATTTTTGATAAACACATTTGGAGAGATTGAAAATATGATTTGTTCTCTGTGCTGCCACTGCTGCAGTTGGCCAATGTAAATTGTTCTCAACCGAAATAAGATGATGGAAAAAACCAGAAGGACCCACAAAAAAAAAGGAAAGAAATTAGGTGGATTTTTTGCCGGAAAAAATTGAGGAAGAAATGCAATTTATGAACAAAAATGAACTGAAAATACATTAGTATCTAATATTCTTAGGCATAGATTGGAGACTTATTTGATGGCAGATTTTTCCCATTTGTCTCCTCCCAATTCCCCCATTTATCGCATTTCAATGGCCCCCTCGAAAGAAATTTTTAAGAAATTGAAAGAAGGAAGAAATGCAATTTATGATCAAAAACTTACTGCAAAAACCAATACAAAAAATACAGTAGTATAGAATATTCTTAGGCATAGATTAGAGATTTATTTCCCTAATTTTCTCCCCCAGAATTCTCCTCCCAATTCCCTCCATTTATCGCATTTCAATTTCCCCTCGAAAGAAATTTTTAAGAAATTTCAAGAAAGAAGAAATGCAATTTATGATTAAAAATTAACTAGAAGAACTAATCCCTAAAATACAGTAGTATCTAATATTCTTAGGCATAGATTAGAGATTTATTTGATGGCAGTTTTTTCCCATATTTCTCCTCGAAATTCCCTCCATTTATCGCCCCTTCAATGTCCCCCTAAAAAACACCTAAACTTAACCTGAACTTTAATTAATGGTTTCCAATATAAATTGAATGTTATCTCTGCTTGATATTTATTGCCCCAAAAAACCTTTTTCGAAGAGTGCCAAAACCCCTCCCATCCCCTTTGCCCACCTGTGTGTGCCCCTGGGGTTATGTTCTGATAATTGTTTATATATAATGTGAGCATTTTTTAAGTCAACGACATATTGTCGCACTTAAATTTTATTTTGTGGCATAAATCTAATGGGGCGACCCCCCATGAAGAGCCTGAGAGAACAAAAGGGAGAACAGGGGAGAGGCAAAGAGGGTATCCACCACACACATGGATGTCCTGAGTGTATGTTGGTATGATTTGGCAATTTATTTTGCCCAGACTTAGCACGCAACGATGAGGGGACAAGGAGGCAGGGCAAGGAGGCAGGACAAGAAGCAGAGAGCAGAGAGGGGAGGAGGGAGAAACGAGTAAGGGCAGGGGAACCCGCAGCAGGACTTGCAATAAGCCCAAAAACTAAAAGCTAAAAGGGGAATGCGGGGAAATGTGGAGAAATGGGGGAATGCTGAATAGCCGCATGGTTCAAGTATATTTTCGGCATTTTCCCATGACTAAGCAGTTTCTTTTTTGGCAGAAAGTGGAGCGGTGGGGCGCAGGGGGCGGACTACCGTTTTAACTGCTCGTTTGCTACCTTTTGTGCAGTCAAAAAGAAGGCGAAAAACGAAAGAACGAAAGAAACCAGGTGAAAAAGTGTCTAAGGCAGCAGCCTCCAGCAGACACCAACACCGCAGTAACAACAGCAACAGGGGGGGGACAAGGGGGACAGGGGGACAGACAACTACAGTGAGCACTTTAAGTGGGCGTTCGGCTCTGTTGGTGGTCTCCTTTTAATATGCTGCGGCATGTTTTCTCCCTCTTGCCACCCATCAAGCGCACTTTGCAGCTTCTTCTGAGGCAAGCGATAAGCTGGGTCAGGGGGCTGGGATTTCGGCAATGAGCAGATGGATTGGGGCTGGGGCTGTGTCTTTCCTCTAGGCATTCGCTTGTTCTAGATGCAGGGGTTCCTCCAGGGACCGTAGTCCTCCAGGGGACAAGTGGATTATGCACATGTTGAGTCCTTGCCTAAGTGACTTTCTCCCCTCTCTTTGTGTATCTCTATCTTTTTCAGACTTTTGCAAATTTTTTAATAAACATTTTTTGAAATGATTTACGCCCAGCTACTATGTGAAATTTATTCCACTCCGAATGGCATTTGTCTATGGAAATAAATAACGAAAAATGCAAATAGAAACATTAAAACCAAGTACAGTCGCAGACAGTGGCAGTTGACAGTCCTGGCAGATAGAAAAAATGTATTCCTGAAGTCCTTCATTTGATAACTGCCTTCCGGCGGGACTATCTTGTCGTAGAGTGGCGCAAGAAGAGCGGGGGAGGTGTTGAGGAGACAATGGTAATTTCAATGGGTTTCTGAAGACTGCATCATCCTCACGGCACACAAAAGGCTTCCAGGATATCTGTTCAGGGCAGCAGAGGAAGAGCGCTGTTAATAAACCAGTTTAACAGGCTACTAGCACTCGCCGTTAACAGCCTGTTAAATCTCTCCATTAACAGCCTGTTAGATCTCTCCATTAACAGCCTGTCAGCACTCTCCGTTAACAGCCTGTTAGCACTCTCTGTTAGCGCGTTAACAGCCTGTGACCGCTCTTGGTTACAGCGCACTGTTAACGCTCTGTGACCGCGGGCTCTCACGATCCACTCGGTACAGACCTCATAAAAAACCTATTCTGATGGTGATAAAATTTGTATCCCAGTTATGTAGTTATCAAGACGTTAACAAGACGACTATTAATAGCCTCCCCCAACTCAAACAAAGTATTATCTCCTCAACGTCTTAGTGGAGGAACTTCTGGCCCCAAGAATTCCCCTCAACTTTAATGAATGCCTGAACAGCCGGAGTCGGAGCTGGAGCCTGGGCCGGCCTCTTTGGAGAATTTACAGCTCATTAGTGTGACCAGGCCAGGGAGCAACAATAAATATTGCGGCAGAGTGGCCTCCACTCCCGTCTCCCGTATCCCCTATCCTATTTGGCCAACTTTTCTCATAGCTCATAAAAATCACATTTAACTTTGCTCTCTCCAGGGGGCGGGGGGTCACGGAGGTGGGGCCCAAGAACATCCTTGTCTTGGTCCTTTATGCAGGCAATTGCTTTTTTATATTGTAAAATCGATAAGCGATCACATTATACGAGTACGAGGACGAGTTCGAGTGCGAGGACGGGGACGGGGACGTGTGTGTGGTGTGTGTCTGAGGAGGGCAGGAAAAGAAGAAACGCAGCGGGAAAAGTGAGTTATATATGTGTTTGTCCTTTAAAGTGCACTTAACCATAAATTCAGCGGGGGGAAACGAGTAGAAGACCTGCCCAAGGACCCTGCTAGGATCCCAGAACCCCATGGATGGGTACCCGGCGCGAGAGCAGGACATGTGCCAAGCGTTGAGAGCCTTGCGTGCTCATTAATTATAAAACAACGCGCCAAACGCGCACACGGATACACACAGATACAAATGTACGTATGGAAGAGTCAGATACAGATACGGATACAGGAAGAGCTGAGGAAATAACGGTAACTGTAATGTTGTCTTAACTCAAACATGCCGCAACTGGGAGCGAAAGAGAGAGGACAGCGAGAGGCAGGGTGGGCTGGGGTGGGGTGGGCGGGGCGACTTGTGCCGTGCATTAAAAATCGTTGCCATATGTAAAATTAAAGATAACAAATGAGGAGGGGCTCTGCCCTGCCCTGCTCTGCGGACAAAGAGGCAGTGGAGAGAAAACTGCGGCGTGTGGGAGGCGGAGAAAGTGGAGAAAGGGCAAGCGAAAGCGGAGACATAGTGCCGGACTGAAGTACTTTGGGGAATACGAGAAGCTGTCGCAATTTTTACAGAGGAATGACAGTCCTGCAGTGCCGTGCAGTGCAGCTCCCTTTCAATCCGTTCCCTTTCATTTCATTTCCGTTCTCTTCCATTTCGTTTCGTTTCGTTTCTTTTTGAATTTCTTGCAAGTTGTTTTCGAACAACAATGGACCCGACGACAGATGGCTAAAAGAGTGTGACAGAAGAGATAGTGAGAGAGAGAGAGCATTCCTGACCGCAAAAAGAATGTAAATAACAATCGACAGGAAAGTAAATGAAGAAAGGAGTGAAGAGAAGAGGCAAATGGAGCAGATGGAACATCAACAGGAGAAGAAAGAGCAGCTGAAAGAATGGGCACATAAATGGGATGAATAGGACCAAGAGGAATGGGATTCTCTTCTCCTGTTTCTACTCTCCTGCTCCTGTGAGTGGTAGAATGGACTCCTTAAGCGTTTAAAGGATCTTGAGGAATAACAGCATAAGATATTTCGTAAGGCCGCTCAAGAGTCGTGTGGATCGTGAGAGCGAGCGCTGTCGGAGAGCGTTAACAGTGCGCTGTAACAGGCTGTTAACAGAAAGCGGTAGCCGGCATCAGGCGTAACAGGCTGTTAACAGAGAGCGGAAGCCGGCGTAAGAGGCTGTTAACAGAGAGGGGTAGCCAGCAGCAGGCGTAACAGGCTGTTAACAGAGAGCGGTAGCCGGCAGCAGGCGTAACAGGCTGTTATCCCGGGGCTCTGTTCGGCAATCCAATATCAATACCATTAATTCCCAAACAGAAGATAAACCGATCAGCTGTACGTGCAGATAGCCAGATGGATAACATGCCCCATCAAGACCTAAACATGAATGCAGTTCATCTGAACTTCCACTCCAACCAGCTCGCCGACAAACCAATACATTTGCCCAACTTCCATATCAATAAATCAGCCTGGGAATCCCTACAAAATCATATCCATAAAAGATTTCCCACGCAGCAAGACTGGCGTTTCGCTGGCGCTTTTTATGATCGCAAAATTAACATTTCCAGGCACATTGGGGCCGGTGGGCAGGTCTCTGTGGGGACAATCGAGGCAGAGCCCCACTAAAGCATATTTTATGGTTCACTTGCATTAGCAGGACGACCATCCCCTGGCTCCCTGACTCCCCCACACACCCCCAAGAATGATGATGCTGCTGACACAGTTGTTGATGATGAGATTCTACCCCCTTGGTCCTCCTCGGTCTTGCTGGGTCTTCGTTTGGGTTCGATTTGCAACGCCCACAATTTCTTTATATTCTCTGGCGTTTTCCCCTTCGACTTCGGTTCGAATATCGTTCAATTTGGCTGCCCAGACACATTGTTTAATATGCAAAACCATTTCCATTTCCCTGACATTCCAATGCGACCCAGTCGTGAGGAAGATGGAGGGCTTGCTAGCTCTGGGAATGGCCAAAAGGAAAATCAGCATGAAATGTGCTTAGTGCGTGTTGTCCCGAGCAATGGGCGTTGGGCGTGCCACCGCCTCGTGCCTCAAGGCAGAGGCAGGGAGAGGCAGAGAAGCCCTCTCTCAGGGGGATTCCAGTGGTTGGTGGCTGGTGGCGCTGCACATATTGATAACCGTTTGATTCTTTTATGAGTTTATAAATTTGTGATTAACTTCAGGCGAGGCTTCTTGATTGAAGAAAACTTTCATGAAACCCGAATCCAAAAGGGACACGGCTACCCCCTTGCCACACACACATACACACACACACACACCAAGTTTTTGTGGCAGCTGGCGCCCATTGTCTTGGAGGGACCATTTTTCATACTTAAAAGTCGACATGAAAACATAATTTTACTTCAAAATTGCAATGACAGTTGCAGGGGAGCATGTGCCACGCCCCTTCCCTGTACACACATGGGCTGGGGCTCGCTGTGGGGCTGGGGCGACTCTTTGTTGTAGCTGCGACTGCGACGGCGACGGCGACTGCAGAAATTCCATTTCAATTGTTTGCTTAGATTATGCAGCTGTATTAAGAGCAAAAAAGCGAAAGAAGATAGGAGTGGAAGCTGGAAGGCAGGAAGGCAGGAGGGAGCGCTGGCCAGGGTAGAGTGCTATCCAGTGTCTAGGGTTGCCAACGCACGGGGTAAAAACAACACACAGAAAACCGTAAAGAAAGCGAAAAAATGGGGAGAATGGGGAGAGAGGCGAGAAGCAGCGAACAAGAGCTGGCGAGCTTTACAAGGAGCCTGGGAGTTGACTCGACTCGACAATGCCATTTGCAACGCATTGCCATGTTGCATGAATTTCATTTACGATGATGGTGCACCAAGGAGCCACAGCGACACCTGAGGCGGCGGAACACGCCTTAAAGCCCTCTCGGGTTTTCGTTGCACTACAAAACTTCAATTTAATTATGTTGATTAATGTCGCCGAGTAAAGGGATCCTTGACGATAGATTACTGAAGGTTTGATGGAAAGGAAGGAGGTATCAGTCCACAAGGAGCTAAGGGAATTAATTGTGAAGGTTTGAAGGATACTTTTTGATGCTTTTGGTGGCTTTGGCAATCAGCTATCATTTGTTCTTCGCTCTTTAAGGTTTAAAGGCCCCACACAGATTTTTTACCACTTCATCCCGCATCTGCAGCCGAGGGGAAGGAGGAGGCATCCGAGCGTGTGAGTAGGAAACCATCAAAGACTCCCCTGACAGCGGGCTGACAACCTGCATGCAATTTACATGCAGAGACTACATCTCTGACTCGGACTCAGATTTCAGCCTGGTTTCGGATGTGTCTTTAAATGGGTCTTTTTTCCGATCCGTTTCTGGTGACAGGAGTCCTCTGCTGTTATCCTTTAACTTGTGTCTGTCAATCCCTTTGGCTTTCGCACCCACACTCCGGCAACTCCCCACCAATTATGTTGCCTCTGGCGTTGCATGCAACTTCAGATGTCATTCACAACATTGTTGACTGCCACGGCGACTGCGACTGCGACTGCCCGGGACTATTAGCATTTTAATTAAATTTTCTGTTGTCGCCCCATGGCTGTCCCTCGTTTTTTACCTTTTTTTATGGGGGGGCGGGGGGAAAAGAACTTACCCACAACCGTCATGGTCTCGGACTCGGAGACGGTGTTGAATGCGGGCGCCTCGCCGGACACCTCGCAGCGGTAGAGTCCGGAACTTTGGAGTGTTACGCGTCGCAGGATTATCTGTGTGTCCGAGGAGTTACGCAGCTGCAAGAAAAGACAAATTACACAACAATGAATCGACACAAATCCAAATGCAATTAGAGTTCAAGATTTGTCTAATGGTGTGGTTTTTTTTTCTTTCTTTGCCAAATGAAGATTGATGATGGCACCCGCAGAAACAAAAATACTCGTACAGTTTATTATTAGTTTTGGGGGCACTTGACTGACAGTAGGCGTGGCTTTCATCTGCGGGAAAAATTTAATTTGCAGAAAAGCCAACAAAAGTCATAAAGTGGGGCCCGAAACCCCCGAAAAACCCAACCAAACAAGCAATGAAATATCTAGAAACAATCCACACTAAAAGTAGAACGAGGGTACAAAGGAATGAAGGAGGAACAGCATAAAAGATTGAAGATACGCAACTCTGTAGGAGAATGGCCCAAGTGGGGGGGCACGGGCGAAAACTGTTGTAAAAGTCACTCAAATATCTTCGTTTTGTTCTCCTCCGAGCAACAATTGCAGTCAAGTTCTTTAAGTTGCAGTTTTATTATCAAACGCACACACATGCCCCGTGGAGAGCTCTATATGGTAGTGGTGGATATCTATACCGACCACAAGATACCTGCTATTTTTATGCCCGGAAATCGAAGAGTTTGGGGTGAGCCGCGGCCCTTGCCGCTCGTTAGGTGTGCACTTTTGTGGACTTAATCAAATTGGAATCCCAAAAGGCACGAAATATTCCATTGCTGGCTTCAAAACTACTTGGCAATTATGCAACCAGGACTATATGTACATTATTCTCTTTTATTTGAAAGTCATATATGTGGGAATTTTGAGGAGTCAAAGAGAGCCACAGGGTCTGGTCTGTAGATTTAACACAGCAAGTAACAGAGAGCGAGACTGGAAGCGGAAGATCAACAGAATCTGTAGAGTTAACAGAGAAGGTAACAGAGAGAGAGTGACTAGTAACGGAAGATCAACAGGGTCTGTAGAGGTAACAGTTAACAGGCTAGAAACGGATGATCAACAGAGTCTGTAGAGGGTGAGACTAGTAGCGGGCGTCGATTCTAGCAAAGAGAGGAGAGAGCCAAGCCCAAGCGATCAGCGCCAAATATTCCGAATTGTCTCTCAGGCTAGACGCATTTGAAGAGCGCAATTATTTGTCATTAATTAGTAAGATTAAAACACATCCATAGACCGTTTGAAACATGACTTAATCTTAGATTTTGCAGAAAAATAACTAGTGTTCCATTTGGGCTAAAAGTAAAATAATGAGTAAAGGAAACCTTCAAGTAAAACATAATTTCTACCCTGCGACGCTGACGTTGTAGCTACTGTTGCTGTTAATGATGCCGCTGTTAATGATGCGGCTGTTAATGATGCCGCTGTTTATGATAATGCTGTTAACGATATTGCTGTTAATAGCTGTTAAAGCTGCTGCTGTAGTCGTTCCTGCTGTTAACGATGCCGCTGTAAACGATGCCGCTGTTAACGATGCCGCTGTTGACGCTGATCGTTGCTGGTTTAATGCATTCAAGCAATATTGGCATATTGGTCTGAGCCACGATTAACTTATATAGATTTAAAGATTGTATAAATAAAGTAAAACTTTGTCCTGGAGTAAAATTATAGCTACGAAATATCGTATACCACATATATTTACAGTTTTAGGAGCCATTAAAGTGGAATCCAGAGTCTCGAAGTCTCCGAATTCTATCAAGAAGGGTTTATTGAACAGATTCCTGTTAACAATCACAACATGAGTTGTGTAGATACTAGCTGCAACCACCTTATGGCTGATCAAGATTAAATATATGTATGTATGCCGATTCTAGTGATCAAAATCCCTGTCTTCTGTTCGCTTCCCGTTGAACAACCCCACCTGATACCCTTTTGCCCAGCGAGTACCGGGGTGTACAAAGAAAGTTTCATTGCATTCCATTTTTGGTCCGTAGTCGAGCAAATTTTTATGAAAATTCGTTGCTCTCGCTTTATGTTCGGTTTCTCTCTCTCTTTTGTCTCTTGTCTCTCTATCCCACTCTGACGTAAACAATCACAAAAGTCACGTTCAACATTATTTTTGGTTTGTTGCTTGTTTTCGGATGTCGTTGCCCCACCCTCCCCCCCCACACACAGCCCTTCAATTCTTGTACAATGGTCGTTGGACTGGCTTTTGTTTGTTCCCTTCTTGGCAGTACTTAAGTCGGCTGCTGCCGCCTCGTCGTCTTTTTCCCCAATTCTTGGGGCACGCTCAAGTTGTCAGCGCCCCGCGTGACCCCCTTCATGCGGGGTGGATGTTGGTCAAAAGGGTGTAGAAACGGGCTACAGCTGAGCACAGATGGAGAATTGTTCTTCTAGCCACAATTCAAATTGCAGTCGTCTCTCTTTATTGCTTTTGCGTCCCCCCATCCCCCTTCGTCTCAAATTTTCTAACAATCCTCCACTTCGGATGAACATGCGCTGGCCATTTCGCTCATGATTGCAGATTGAAGTTGTTATTTGTAATTCCAAATTTGGTTTTGGCCAAAAAGAATCTCAGCTCTAACCTTGTTTATGCTGCCCTGATTGCAGTGGCCGGAACAGGGAGCCACATCTCTGATTTGGATGCAAATTTCATTTAAAAAGAGGGGAGCACACTCCCCGCTTAGTATCTTTGAAGTATATTAGCAAGAGATTGTTTCAAAGAGATATCAAATAGTACGAAAGATGTTTAGACAAGTGTTTCCAACGGATGCACAGCTTTTTTGGGACAAAAAGTATCAAAAACGATATAAGATATACAAAATTTAGGGCTGCAAGTGTACCTACGGGATACAAATGCATCTGAGGTCTACAAAAGCATTTAAGGGATACAAAATTATTCAATGGATAAAAATGTATCTAAAGAATGCAGATGTATTTCAAACACATACAATAATTATAGATAAATGATACATAACTAATGTAGATTAAAGGGAAATGGCATCTACTAGTCATTTATCCACACAAAACAATTCCTGACACCATTTTCCAAAGTATTCCAAACCCTCCTGATATATTCTTATATATAAAAATCTCGTGAAACGGCTCCGTTCCAATTTTCGGTGGGGCGACTTGCTCACACGCACATTTTCGTTATCTTTTTGGATTTGTTCGCCTGTTCGTTCTCTCTTTAATAGACAGATTTTCAGAAATTCCCAAAGCAATATCCCAAAATTCTAAAGAGCATTTCCGGCATTAAGGCGCTCGCGTGAAAATATTTCCACTTTATCATGTCCCGAACAGCTTTCCAAGAGCTTTTTCCCTGCCACAGCACTCCCTCTCTCTCTCTCTCTTTCACTCTCTCTCCTTTGTTCTAATCATCTGCCTGTCCTCGCGGTTAAGGCCCTCAACCCTTTTGGCCGGGTCCAAATGCAGACATTGAGATCAGCGAAAATTATGCCGCATTACGCGTTATGCCCGCCACTGCCTGCACGCCCGGCCTGTTGTTTCACTTAGGCCCTGAAGGACTCTCTTATTTCCGCCCCCGGTCCCCCCTTTGTGGTTGTGTTGCCCTTTTTGGCCGCTTGGAAACACGCACAGGCCATAAAACACGCTCGCACATTGCTCATACGCCACGTTAGACCGACAATTGACGGGATTTACTTTGCCTTTGCACTGGCTCTGGCTCTGACGCTGGCTCTGGCACTGGCTCTGGTCTTTGCCCTGCACTTGGTCTGCCTTTGCCCTGCCATCCGACAAAGTAGACGCACTTAAGTGCTTTTGGCAAATTATTATTATTAGAACGGCTCGCTAGAGTCCTGCCATTGGGAATGGGAAATGGGGGAAATGGGAGGCCAAAGGATATCAACTTTGTCTGGGATATTGACAGCTTTAAGTGATTTCCGTTAACCTTTTCAATCGCAGCAAAAGCAGACCAACACGTGACCTTAGAGAGAACAAGGAAAGAGCAGACACACACATTTTTATGGCCAACAAAAGCCGGTTACATCCACATTAAATTAAAGTTAAATTGCAAAACTACGTGGCAGCAATTTTCATCTCACCGTCGACGTAATCAGCAGCAGGGCAAAGACGCCCCGAGAAATGTGGCAGAGAGCTGAGAGCTGGCGCTGAGAGCTTGGGGGTGCTCTGTGGCAATTACATGTTTTAAAATAATCATTATGATCGGGTCGTAACACTAAATTCTAAACAACAACCCCACCCAACCCCAACCCCAACACCGTAAATTGTAATAAAATTTTAAATTAAATTTCTCGCCCTCTTTCGTTGTTTCTTGTTGTGGCAGCAGTGGCAGCACCTGTTGCACCATACACCATGCACCCTACTCACATCGATGTTGACTCCAGGCAGGGGGAACGCCTGTCCAGGGGGCTTATCGCGCGGCACATAGCGGTAGATCTCGTGTCCATCCTTGTACCATTTCACCGAGTACAGCGACTCGCCGTCCAGCGCATAACGACAGCCCAGAGTGGCGCTCTTCAGCCGCATTATGTGATTGGGTATCTTCACCTCGGTCATTGTCAGGGAGCTGCTAATGTCTGCAATTAGTTGGTAGAGAGCAAACGAGATAAAGAGAATTAGAGAAGTGGCTATGCGAGTGCTGAAATTATTTCTAATGCCCTGCCTTTTGTGCTCCCCTGTGGAGCAGGGCTTAAGCCTTTAGTGGCTCAAACTTTGGCTTGAGCCATGCCACATGCCACATACCACATACATATTTCAGCAGTTATGATTCCGGCTGGCCATATTTTCCGTCTAAACCAGAAAGCCAGAAAAGCCAAACACAAAAAACCTTTTGGGGCCTGCTGTCACATGAATTTTGACTTGCACGCTCCTGTTGTTGTTTCTGGACGCCGGGTGCCTGCCACCGGGGATCCAGGACAATCCAGTGCATGTCACTGCAGTCTACAATTCACGTGGCGGCCACAGCAAAAATACACAAAAAACTCACATATTTTTTCATATAAATTTTGAAAGGTGAAGTCTGTGGAAATACCCTGCAGGTGCAGATCGGTCTGCTGGTCTTTAAAAAATTCTTTAGGCAAAATAGGCAACACATTCGTGTCTTTGTCATTCATTAGACAATTTTAAAGATTAGTAGCTTTTATTGTTGGGGAAATTTATGCCACTAAAGAACTAAAGTCTTAAAATGACCCATAAATTACAAAAAAAATTAAAAAGTTAAAAAACAAAAAATTAAAGAAACATTTTAAAACGGTAATTTTGGAAAAACTTTTAATCGACTTTGGTTCCATATATCTTTGGATAAACCCTTATAATCGACAAGAATATATAAAATATAGAATATATAAAATATAGAATATATAAAATATAGAATATATAAAATATATAAAATATAGAATATATAAAATATAGAATATATAAAATATAAATATATAAAATATAGAATAATAAAATATAGAAATATAAAATATAGAATATATAAAATATAGAATATATAAAAAAAGAATATATAAAATAGAAATATATAAAAATATAGAATATATAAAATATAGAATATATAAAATATAGAATATAGAATATAAAATATAGAATATATAAAATATAGAATATATAAAATATAGAATATATAAAATATA
Source organism: Drosophila lowei (assembly GCA_008121275.1). NCBI lineage: Eukaryota > Metazoa > Arthropoda > Insecta > Diptera > Drosophilidae > Drosophila > Drosophila lowei. Next base: position 14,291,841 of record CM017779.1, on the reverse strand, counting down.
TATATAAAATATAGAATATAAAAAAAACATTAAAAACGGTTGAAAACTTCCACTTCGGTTCCATTTTTCTTCGGATAAACCCTTTTAATCGACAAGAATATTAAAATCCTATGAAAAGTCATACAATTCTCTTTTCAATCCATTAATTATTTTGGATTTCGGCTCTAAGAAGCCCGAATAAAAAGTAATACTGTTTGCAGACCTCAAATAGGGTTTTTGAATTTTTTAAAAAGAATTTTGTGGGCATACTTATTGCAAATTCCAAGTAGAAGGATGTGCTCTACTGATTCAGGCCTAGAACCTAATTTTTGTCAAGTAAAAAATACAAAAAGTACGGACGGAATGATATACAAACAGGAAAATGGAAAAAATATCACACAAAAGTGTGTATATATTTTTTAAATCGTTTTAATCGGTGCAAAAATAGAATGGAGGCAAAAGTGAAAACCCCTCTATTGAAAACCCGCAACAAAAGTTCAATACCCTCTGAAAAGCGTATAGAGACCTAAACAAACGCCAAAGCCCTTAAATCACAAACAGAAAAATCTCCCATGCGACACATTTTGGCGCGTTTTTGGTCAGACCTAGTCCGAGAGAGAGCCAGTCCCCCGAGCAGTACCCCATATGGCAGGGGGTGGGGGCGGGGAGACACACCCACTTATTTAATATACCGTTACACTTTTCATTTCTTCAAACGTCAAACGTGAAAAAGTGAGTTCTGTGGCCACACTGGCGAAAAAAACAAATACTCACGCAGACACAGGCACGTGTGTGTGCCTGTGTGTGTGTGTGTGTGTGCATGTGTGTGGTGTAACGTGCAGCGCCGCCATTGAATTTATCACATTCACATGCAAATTGCGCCAAACGACCTTATTATGCAAATTGCCAACTGCAAATGGAGAACGAAATTGATTTTCCTGCATTTCTCCAACGACAACAACAACCGGCACTACTACAGGGAAGCAATGGAGTCACACACACACACACAAAACAGTCGGGAACAGTGGCACCAGGGCCCCTGCAGGGGCTTAAGTTGGGGTTAGTCTTACTTTATTTTTGTCATTGGATTTTGGATTAGATCTTTGGAATTTTACACGACTTTTGGGTGATTTTATTCCATTTTGAGCACCTTTTTTATTTGGTAAATTTTAAAAAATAGTTGGATTTTTAATTATTTATAAAAAAAACATAAATTTAATATTTTATTTGATTTATTTATTGTATTGATTAGAGGTTTCTTCAAGACTCAATTGAAGATTGAAGATCTAAGCTCTGCAGAGCGTGAAAGGCTTTACATTTGTTCATGGACGTTCTGTTAAAGTTATGTTAAGTTTTACAGGGCTTACAGAACTCTGTTAGATGTGCATTTATGGATTCAAGACCATGTTATACACTTTTTATAGAAGATTTAGTAGCCTCTCCTCTTCAATGGTACCATATAACAGACCATTCTTAAGAATTCTAAAGGACAGGCTATGATTCGCAGTATTCACATATACCCTATCCCTTCCTCCACCCTTTTCATGCGTCTTCGAACCACTGTGCATCGTTATCCACATATGACTGCCTTTTCCTTTGCTTCCGCGTACGCTCCCCGGGCAGAGGGCGTTGGGTGGGTGGGTGTCGAGAGGATCTCCTGTTGTCTCTGGCATCGTTCAGCAGTTTTGCGACATTCAGCAAGCCACATTTATATGACAACTAGCGGTGGCAGCAGAAGAGCAGCAAAGGCAGTGGCAGTGGCAGTGGCAGCGAGAGCGGCGACAGGTTCCTAACGCCACCGAGAGACACACACCTTGAGTGTGGGAAAAAACAGCGGAGGGAATGGGCCAGGCTGGAGGTTGGAGGATGGCTGCTATGGTGGTTTATACAGCGACAAATGGCGAATATATTGAGCTGTCACACGCCCCAGCTCAAAAACCCAAGCCGGAGGTTATGCACACAGACACACAGACACACGGTCGACTATAATATTGAACAATGTGCACCACAAATCGTCAGAGGGCAGAGGACAGAGGGGAGAGAGAGAGGCAGAGAGCAGTGGCAGCGGAAGCAGAGAGCAGGCCAGTCAAAGCGTCAGGCAGAGCCCACTGCGAGGCCGAAGCATTTGATATACTTGCATGGGATTTGGCTTACATTTGGTGGAAATCCTTTCCATGAAAGAGCGATTACGATACATATATATCGTCCATCCTGGAAGCTTCAATCTGAGGGATCCAGGCATTACAAACGACTGGTGGCAACAAGCACACCCTCTGGCAGGGTATTTAAAGGGAACGACAATCGGATTCGCAATCGGAATCAGAATCGCAGTCGCGCCTTCAATAAAAAATACGCTGAATGCTTTCACCGTATTTCTCTGTGTGTGTGTGTGTGTGTGTGTGTGTGTGTGTGTGTGTGTGTGTGTCGCAGTATCTGTGTGTCTGTTTGTGGCAGACAATCGACAATTGGCATAAAAAGAGGGGCAAAAGAGATGGCAACCACAAAATGAGTTAGTTGTTTGCCTTTCCAGTTGCGCCTTTTTGCTGTCGCCTCTCTTGTGCCTCCCAACCCTCCCCCACACACACATGCATTCACTTTGTGGGCTCCAACCAAAATGGCAGAATATTTGATGGCACAAACAGGCCAACAAAACAACAAAAGTCATGCATTATAAATTCATTTCCGTGTGTATTGTGATGGGGTTATTTTTTGGCTCTGCCAGCACCCAAAAAATAGGCAGATAAATGGAGTGGATGGTGCCATAAAATGTGCTAATAAGCTGGAGAATTTGTGTCACCGATTGGGGAAGAGGGAGTGGAGTCCCTTCGAAAGGAGGGACTTATTGAGCGACCTGTATGTATTCGAATATATTGACAGAGGCGATCCATTGGTACAACGGGAGGGCAACAGCAGGAGGAAGCCACAGAACAGGAGGACGAAGCCAGGAAGCCAATGGAGGATTGGGAGTGTATGTAAGGAACCCAGAAATGACGCTTAAAGATGGTCCCCGAATGATGTAAAAGAAAAATACCAAGGAGATCACTGTAAAAGGTCCCACGATGGAGGAACGATGGTGATCTACACACCCAAGGGTCCCACTCCTGCATCCATCGATTGTCCACCCACAGTGGCACAGAGGCTTCCTTCTGCCCATCCAAGAGGCCTGAGAGCAGCTTCTGTAGTGTCCACAGCCCATGTAGAGCATTGCTAAAGAGACCTCCTGCTCCATGAATGGGAATGGAGTTACGCGGGTTCCTCCAAAGTGGCGGGTTCCTGCCGCCTTGGACGCCTCGATGTAGAAGGGCAATCGTTCAAACATCCTTCCTACATAATCCTTCAAGCCATTGACCTTACAATCACAACAGTTTTTGGTTAATTTTCGTATAATTTACTTCGAAAAAGTACAAACCGATGATGCCAGCAGTTTTACGCTTAAACTCTTACCTATGGCCCGTGTCACAGGACACGCCCCTGCGTTTTGCAGCGCCTTAATTGCAGTTGAGTGACATTTGACTCGGCAAATTGGCCGGGACTGGGACTGGGACTGGCCCACACTCTCCTTGGCTTCTTTGTCAGTCTTTTGCAGTGCCAGACTGACTGCATAAATGGTGTGTGTCCTTCTCCCCGGCAGAAACAACAACTGACTGCACATTAAAAATTAAAAACGCCCAACCCCGGCCCCCAAGCGGAACCCCACTCAGGCCGAGGGAAAGCTCAACTCGAAGGCAAAAGCCAAAAGCTAAAGGCAAAGTCGCAACAGCAGAAGGAGCAGAACTTGGCCTCCAACAAAAAGAGGAAGAAGAAAGTCTAGCAGCTGGAACCGAAGCTTTTGATACCCTAAAATGAAAGAAGAACCTCAAGTCCCTAGAGACTTGTCAGTATTGTCAGTATCCCTATGCCTGCCTCCGCCTCTGCCCTTGCAAAAATCGTAGTACCCTCTTGGAAGGGTATGCCAGACCCCCCGCGAATGCGAGAAACAGGAAGAGAGTAAAAAAGAAGCAAAGTAATTTCATGCATCGTTTAATTTTCATTCGGGTTTAATTTGTGCAACGCCCCCCCCATCACAGCCCCACATTTTGCCACCATATCATCATAAAGAGTTCCTTGATGGCACTTCTTGTTCGTTGTTCGTTGTTGCTTTTGTTGGAATGTTTTGTAATACACCATTTAGACCTAATACTCGACAGCCACTTCCAGCCGAAAGCGGAGCCGAAAGCGGAGCTGACAATTGAAACAGCAAATAAAACGAAAGGGAAAAGCAAATGCCAAATAGAAGGGGGGAAAAGCAACACACACACACACACACGTACCAGAAATTGACACCAACAACAATTTTTCGACAAATAAAATTAAATGAGCCGCTACTTTCTCCTTATTTTTGCTGGGGCTCTTTAACCCCTTCATGGAAATGGATATTTCCACTGGCTGGTTTTCCACTGCTTAGTTCCGAAAATATTGGGTTTCGTGTGAAGAACTGGGAGCAAATGGGGATTCCCGAGTACTAGTGCTGTCGTTTCGGGATATGTTGAAGGAAACTCTTTACAGATTCCATTATTTGAATTATAGAAACTCTTTTGTATGGTAAAACTCCTTCCCCAAGCAGGGCTCCCTTCAGCCTGTTGTCTTGTCCGCTCTACAAAAATTGTTTCCACTTTAATGAAGTCAATTTTGGAAGTTCCACTTCCCTGCCACTGCCACTGCCACTGCCACTGCCATCCCTTTTCGTAATTGAAATTTTTTTATAGTTGTCGTGCAGTTTGCTATCTTCTGTCTTATTGGATGGCGGAAGGACCGGGGACCACTCGTAAGACCAACTTTTATCAGCGCCTGGCGCATTCTTAAAAACAATTTTCAGTGCCGCCCCCCTACTTGTTTTTGTGTTTTTGGAGCCGCAACAAATTAATCCCTTTATTTGCATAATTGAAAAACATCAACTGAAGCTGCCAGTCGACAAAATATCAAGAACTCCGAAACAAATGGCCGACGGGCAAAGGAGAGCGCCCAGGACTGTCGCCGCATTTTAATGTGGCGAGGGGGGCGTCTCCGGGGGCCCTGGGGAGCTATTTAACATTTTTCCAACACTTTGATAATCGCACTTTGCGGGCAGATTAATTATTTACGAGCCCCGTCTTCCACCTGAGCGGCCTGGCGTCGTTTAACCCGCAGACAACAGCCAAGAGTCGACAAAAGCGCAGAAGTTGTTGTTAAATCTTGGTAATGCCTAAAGCCCACGGAACCCGGAACCCCGGAACTCCAACCCCAACTCCAGGCACACAGCACGGCGCCCAAGTATATTTGTCGCCGGTCTTAAGAGATTGCGGCGCACAATTTCCGCGCCTTGGTGACCCCGCGCCAACCCTGGAGACCCGGCGAACAGAACCGCAAGACATCAAAGCCCTCGCGTACACACAGAGGGCCAAAAGTCAACGCGTTTCAGGTAAGAATGGGACAGGGGAAATGCCATTTACCAAAGCCAGAGCGACAGGACAGAGTGGAAGCGGTGGCTGTGGTGACCCCGACACATCCCTGGAGTTTACTTAGTTATCAAATGGTAATATTTCAATTGTGGCCGCTTTCCGTGCAGTTGAAATTGAAAAGAAACAATGAGACAGGAGGCAAACCTGGAGGAGAGATTATCTTGGGGGCAGAATTAAAAGGCTTGTCAGGAGCATTCCATGCCATTCCCATGCACCCAAGGCAATACCCACAGAGGCAGAGGCAAAAGCTAAGGCAGAGGCGTCAAATTAATGCGCTAAATGCAATTTGCGGCGCTGAAAAGGCGGCTTAAGGTGATGCCAAGTGCCGGCTCTTTGAGCCAACTTTGAGAGAAGGCAACTTTTACTTGGGCCACCTTTTGCCATATGAATTATGCAGTCTAGCGAGGCTGGATGCAGAGAAAAGTACGAGCCTGAGATGAAAAGCGGTTTAAGTTCTTAAAGAGGTAAATGCTGGCCCGGAAAAAAAGATTGGAGTTGCTTGAATTTGATGTGTTTGGGGGCGTTATATAGCAGGTACAGTTTTTAGCTAGTAATCCGTATTACTTGAGATGGTTTTTTACTCAAAAAACAATCTATTTCAAGCTAGAGAGCACACCAGCAATGCTATGAAGGTGGTAAGAAGTTTTCTAGATTAATAGGGTTTTCGTTTGAAGTTTGTAGGATTTGGAAGGCCCAAATGTAAGTGAAACAAATCCATTTGAATCTATTTGGATGCAGTGAAAGCTGGCCAACATTCCACTTGTTTATTTTTCATTTTCTATATTTTTTTCTTCGAGCATCTGCCAGAGTCTTTGGGCGACTGACTGACGTCTTCTTCGGTCGAACAGAACCTTCTCTAAAGTGGGTTTGACTCTACAAAATGTGTGGCCAGAACGACCCACGAATAATAGATACAAACCTCATGGAAAGTCTGAGAATTGTGCATAAATGTATTATTGTAATATTACCATCAATAAGGAAGGAAGTTGCATGGAAAAAGTTAAGCATCCTTCATCCACTCTTCATCCTTTCCACCCATATTAATATTTGATTACCGTTCCAAATTCCACTTCCATCGAATAGCACAAAAATTTGCCTATGCCTCGAGGCCATGAGCGGCAAAAGTTGAGCTGAAATATGGCCATAGAATACGGGTATGCGCCTAAATACATAGAAGGAAAATTTTAAAATAAGAAAAGCCAAAAGCAAGAAGCCGCCGCCTGCCTTCCTTCCTTGCCGACCAATTTTCTTGACTCTTCGTTTTGTCTGCCGCTTCTGGGCTTCGGGCATAATTTGAAGAACTTCCTATTCAACTTTTGCTGACCAGCCCCAGGGTCCAGAGGCACACCTTAGACACGGATCCGGGGACTGGACTTTACTGGCATATAAATATATCCAAAGACAACTTGGCCCTGGCATAATACCCAGCCTGGGGGGGCAGGTATACTTATACCCACTCGCATGTCCTGGCCCCAAGAGAGAAAGAAGAGTATTATAAATAATTCAGTGGGCCTCGTCTGACCGGAGGCGCTTTAATGAGGCCAAAACGGACTTTTGGCCATCACAAGTTTAAGCAATTTTCGTTACAGGTAAAAGTGGAGAAATTTATGAAAATTTAACTCAAGGAAAACCGCTTTCACTCTCTTTCGCTCTCTCTCTCTCGCTCTCCGATCAGGAGCAGAAGTCGTTAACCGTTTTTAGAGCTGCTGATTGAGATTGCTTTGGGAGGGGGACTACGCTGAAGGTAAATATACATGACACATCCGAATGTGGGTGGGACCCCTGTCTGGGCCGGAAGCTCCAGCTGGAGGAAGATGGGGGCTCTGGTCACGGCGGAAAGGAAGGGAGGGACCGCAATGCGTTCGGGAAAAAATCAATTTCGCATAAAAAATTCAAGCAAAAATTGTATGCCAACCTTTTTTGCCTGCTTCTTCCTTTGCTCAAGGAAAAGTTTTTGCCAAAGTATGCGTGTCTATCCGTGTGTGTGTGTGTGGTCTTGTGGCATGTGAACTAAATGATTATGCAAATTGGCCTATAAATCGATTGCCAATCGTCGGCAATGCCACAAATTGCCGTTATTTTCTGCTGCAACACCGGCGACAACTACAGAAATAAACAACTAAGAACGATATAGTGGTGTATTCCGCCTAGAAGATACCTTAGACTATGATTTATTTATGATTTAATAAGGAAAAAGAGAAAGAACGAGTGGAAACGTTCCGAGCCGCGGCCCTTGCTTTGATTGCCCAAAGCAGACCGCGAGCTCTCTCAATTTTGCTTGCACTTGTGATGGGAGATGGGGAAAACAAAACAAAGAGAGGAAGAGAGGTTATTCTTCCATCTGGCTATTACAGACATGGTCTTTGGGAATCGGTTATAAGAAGATATGGCACTGCTGCCTTTGTATTCCGTCTGTAATTGTAATCTGTTCACAATAATCTTTCAACTTAAGAAGCCTGGATTCTTTATGTTTCTACCATTCCAAAGAACAGAATATACCATATGTTCCCCCCGATTACCGCCCGTCCGCAACAACTCAGTTCTCCTTCCGACTCCTTCGGACTCCCCTAATGGCTGGCAAGCTCGTCAACGCACTATAAAAATATCATTATCAGTGCCAAAGTTTGCTTATCAAAGATGACTCCAACAAGATTGGCAACGGAACGTTGAAAAAATGTGGCAAGGAATTTGCATATTCCACAAGATACAAGACAGAGGACACAACAACACACAAGACATGGCCCAGGACAGGGAGCATCGGCTGCTGCCCGCCGCCCGCTGTTGCTGAAGTTGAAAAATGAGAGCCCAGGAAAATTGAATTGCCAACTGGTCGACTGGCCCCGCCCCGACTCCGCCCCCGGGTTCCTTCCCCACAAGCTTATCATTAAATTCAAATATCAATCAATTTATCATAAAAAGAAACGGAAGCGTCAACAAAAGCGAGACAGTCAAAGAGGGAGGCGTGTGGGCTGGGCAGTGGGCAGTGGGTGACTGCAGGTTGAAGCTTCTGTCAGGGAGCCCTGGCTAATGCAATCGAGGACTGAGTGGGCGAACAAGGAGATGGTCTGTGTCATTAGTTGAGTGAAACAGCGATGACGTTTCCTTCGTTTGCAAGGAAGGGAGTTTTCTCTTCGAAAGAGGGAAATTCCTCCGAAAAAAATGTTAAAGGGAAACGCGGTCACAGATATGACTTTAAAATATATAATATGTTAAATTTATAGGAATTATATTTAATTTAAATGTGAAATATTTTTAATTTAAATAGGAAAATATTTTATTTAAATATGAAAATATTTTATTTAAATATGAATTATATTGATTTAAAAAAAATGAAATATATTTCGATTAAAAATTAAATATATTTAAATTCAAAATTAAATATATTTCTATTAAAAATTAAATATATTTCGATTAAAAATTAAATATATTTCGATTAAAAATTAAATATATTTCGATTAAAAAATTAAATATATTTCCATTAAAAATTAAATATATTTCGATTAAAAATTACATATATTTTGATTAAAAAATATATTTTTCGATTAAAAAGTAAATATATTTCGACTAAAAATAAAATATTTTTCGATTAAAAATTAAATATATTTCGATGATAAAAATTCAAAATATTTCAATTAAAATTGTTCATAATTATGTCAAAAGCGAAAACACTTTCCTTTCACTATTTCCACTCCCGTTGCAAATCTATTGCCATATCAAACCTCAGGGCTGTTTTCTCTGAGTGTAGAAATTGTGGCAATGCCGCTCTTTAAATCTGCATCTGGCATTCTTTGTGTTACAGTGACAGACCCATCGTGAAAGCGCCTTCGATCGGTTGCGAATGCTCCCAAATGTGACAAATAATGTTGGGACACACACACACACACACATATGTATCCCTCACGCACATGTAGGGCAAATATCTATTTTATTATGCATTTGGCGCCTAATTAAAATAACGCAATGGCAAGAAAAGAAAACCCCAAACAGCAAGCAGAAGTTAGATAAAAATGTAAAATAAAAACCGGAGAAAGAAGCAACAAAAATCATAAAAACAATAACAAAAAGTAATCAAAAAGTGGAGCACTTTACTTTTGTTTGCTCTTCCCCACAGATACAGTGGGTGGGTAGAGGGGTGTAGGGCTGGGAACGTCCGCTCTGGCAGATGTTTTTATAGCTCATAAATTCGTAAGATGCTGGGCGGAATTGGCCAGGAAAAAAAAGAGGAAAAGTGGGAGTAAAAGCAACAAAACATCAGAATTCATTGCCTTTTGCCAAGTTTTGTTTATCCTTTCGCTGTCTTGGCATATAAACGCCTCGGTTCGGGGTTGTGCCCGAGCGCCCGAGCACCCGAATACCGAGCCAAATCAATACAAAATTGATGAATACAAATGATCATAAAAAACAATAAAAAGCAATGCCAAAAAGCAGCTGTAGGAGTATCTCTGAGGAGCCCTCTGTTGTCTTGTCCTGATTTGGTTATAAAAATCCCAGCCACGTATTTTTGGCCTCCCCTCTCCCTCTCTTACAATGTGGGCAAATACTTTGATGTGATTGGGGCTGGGTGTTGGGGGTTGGGTGGGAGCTAAGATTTCCAGACAAATGCATTTCCATTTATTATTCATATAGGATTCTATATAATGACAGCCACAGCCCAGCCACTCATTTGAAATTAATTTCGCGGAATAAAGCAGCTAGACTCAAAGAAAGGAAAAGAAGGTGGAAATGGTGAGGTACACTGAAAGAAAAAGGCACTATTTTTAAACAGAATTAGTTTTTAAGCGGGAAACAAACGTGGGAATGACTTTGAATGCCTTTTATTGAATAGTTTTGACTCTTAACTTCATTTCGAGCTGTGTAGTTTCTTGCGGTGTAGAAGGAAGATGGCAGTCTCAAGTCGTCCTCGACGCTTGTCTGCACTTGGCGTCTATGGCAGCTCCTATCCACCGGGGAGTCGCTCAGTTGCTCAGCCGGAGACAGGCATTCGCCTCGCTTGATTTCAAGCGTATCGCCATCCAGCGGCACACACACACATGGCTGTAACCGAGTTAGAGTAAATATATGCATAAGCACACACACACGCACAGAGCACCACCACCCACACAGATGTCTTTGACGGGAAATTGATTTCAATCAATCAAATGTTGTGATTACTTTGCCGGGGAATGCAGTGCTTCCCAATCCTAGACCTTGTGCGGTTATGGGGGCCATTAGCAATAATTTACTTAAAGGCTTAAAGGGAATTTAAGACACGAACAGTCGACACTTGTCGGATTGACCTTCTTGCGGTCTTGGCCGTGTCTTTTGGCCATTTGAATGCCTGTCTGGCGAATGAATCGAAGGCAATGCGATGTAATTATTGTAAAAGGTTCGCTTTTAAGATTTACAGTGTGGTAGGGGCACATCTAAGCTGCAGGCAAAGCAGAGCTTTCAAAGGATTAAGGAAGAGCCAAGGGAGGTATCTGGGGGGATAGAAGACCCTGCCGAAGACCCTGTTTTGAACAGAAGAACATCCCCAGAGGTGTTTGCGATGGAATGCTGCATATTTTTGGGATTTTTTCCATTCTTTAATCTATGGAATAATTTAATCAGCAATCCTCTACTTATTTCTGCACTTTTCACATTGAGACCCACGTAAATCCACGCTCAACAGCTGACGAGTAAACCCTTTAAATTCCATACGAATCCTTTTACAATTTCATCTCCTTTCCAGCACTCATTCCCAGACTCCCCTCCGCTCCTTTGGCTGCGGCCTGTGTCCACAAGCAAAAGAAAAATTCTCACTTAATGCAATTTATTGAAATTATTAAGTGCAGCACATACAAATATTGTTGGTAATTAACTTTTCCCACAGCGGAGCAAAGAGAAGAGGATAAAGGGAGGAAAAACAGCGAAATGGAAGGGGGCTAAAGGGGGGATATTAAATATTTAATTAAGCTGCGCGCGCATATTAAAATTGCATTAAAAATGTCATGCAAATGGCAATTTTTGTGTGTGCAACAGCCAGCATTAATCCGTAAAAGCCCCAAGGGGGCAGCCCCTACTGTGGCAGGAGACTCTGCTGTGGCGCGGGCATAAAAAATGGAATATTCAGCCAACGGAATAACTGAATTCATAAAACGCATCGCAGGCAGCTGGCAAAAATGAAATGTTAACAACGGCCAAAGCCGAAAAGTAGTTGACACACCCCGCACGCACCGCCACATGCCACATGCCACTGAAACATGACCAACGAGGCGTATGAGTGTTGCATTGAGAGAGAGAGAGACAGGGAGGGACAGGGACTTTTGCGGCACGCGCGAGCTGACATCAAAGTTATTGACAACTGTAAAGTTCATGTAATCTGTACTCGCCGCCCCCGGCCCCCGCCCCCTTCTGCATGGCACATAGTAAAATGCCAGAATTCAATTAAAATTTTATGATATGCACAAAGCATCCAGCGGATCCGAAAAGATGAGCAGGGGCGTAAAGAAATGGCGGCTGAAAGAGGGGCAAATGCTATGCATTTGTATGGGTGTGTGTGTGTGTGTGTGTGAGGCTGACACTTAACTGTCATAATGAAAGCAGTTGCATGCTCACTCACACCCACAAAACCCACTCAGGCTGCCACGTACACAAACGCACACAGAAGCGCACTCAAACACACACACACAGACCAACACACACACTCAAACGCTCATTGAGGCCATTGGCAGTTTCGGCTGCCCCTCAGCTCTCCAGCGATGCTCCTGCAGTGTTCTGCTCTTTTTTGGCTCTACTCTCTCTCTCTCCCTCTCTCCCCCTCTCTCTCTCTGCTGCGGCTGCTTTACTTTGTGGTGGCGACAACTGCACACAAGTGCTGCGCATTTTGGTATAAATTTATGAGTACCCTACCATCAAATGCGGGCACATGGGCTTTGAGCATAACAGTGGAAAAATAAGACAATTATGGAAATCTCTTGGCCATTATGAACGCCAACAACTCGTCACACAAACTCTATATATATTTCTGCCTCGATTGATCAAAAAAGAGCATTCAAAATCGTTTCCGAATCCCCTACAAATACATTTTCTATGGCCATCTCTCATTTTTTTTTTCTCCTTTTTTTGGGACTCTCCTTGAGCATCATTTGCGTAACGATTTTTGTGCTGAGCTTTTCGTTTTTTCGCCAGAAGGAAATAAAATGAAAATAACCATTTAAATGATGGTTATAATTTAGCTAACAATTTGGCTGTATGGCTGGCATTGTTTGTTGCTGGGCCATCTGCTAATGCGGCTTTATGGCCACGGATACTGTACTTTTTTTTGCCGATTCTCTCTCTGTCGCTCTCTGTGGAACAATCGGATGAGCTGTAACCGGGTGCTCATGTGCATGTGGATATGCAAATGGGGTTGTTAACAGGATGTTGCAGCATGTTCGTCATAAATTTTACTGGGAGTGGGCCTTGGGCTGCCACCCTGTGGGATGTGGGCCCCACAAATCGACCATCTGCAGTGACCTTTCAACTGACGGCCATAAAACTGTCTCTCTCTCTCTCTCTCTCTCTCCCCAACCGCTGGCGGGCCACTTTGCAACTTTAAGACCACGAAACGGGCACGAAACGGATGCGATAAGCTTTGGCCCAGCAGTTTGCCGGCTTAACCCGTCCGCCACACACACACACACACACACACCCGTGTCGGCACACGGCACTCTGGCACACTCAGCTGGAGCATTGATTACCACGAGGCCAAAATAAATTACGGCCCCCGGTCCAGTTCAAATGGTAAACTTTCTCCGCACAACTTTCACTTGGCAGCAGCCGGAGGCGGAATTTTTACGCTCTATTTGCTCTACAGTCACTGCCAAAAATTCACTGCAAGCACCTAACAAAAAAGTGCGCATTTTTCGAGTCCACATACGGACTAGAAGATACCCGCTACTTGGTTTCATTATAGAAGACTGGGCAGGGGTCGGCGAAAGCCCAGTAACCCTCTTGGAATAGGGCTTTCAGATACCATGATGTTTTAGCTGGTGGCAATACCATAACAAAAGCCAAGGACGGTGTATTTTGTTGTTAGATCCTTGGGACCGAAAAGTAAGTCTTTTCTGCGCCTCTTCAAGGAATGTGTGCTTTGTTCTTGGATTCTGGGGACCGACTCAGCTGCCTAAGACTGTGGTTTGCCGTGTTAGATTCTTGGGACCGAAAAGTAAGTCTTTTCTGCGCCTCTTCAAAGAATTTGTACTTTGTTCTTGGATTCTGGGGACCGACTTAGCTGCCTAAGACTGTGGTTTGCCGTGTTAGATTCTTGGGACCGAGAAGTAAGTCTTTTCTGCGCCTCTCCAAGGAATGTGTACTTTGTTCTTGGATTCTAGGGACCGACTCAAGCTCTTCCAGTCTCTCTGCTAGATACCGACCGTTCAAGTGCTGTTGTTGAACATTTCCTTGTGTCTATCACACACCACGACTACAGGGTAAAAATATAAAGAAAGGGTAAAGGGCAAGGGGTGGGAGAAGACAAAACTAACATTGAGCTGCCATTTGCCAGAGCCAGGCTCGAGTGCGTTTAGTCCTAGAGATGGGTGCGTGTCAGGCGGTGGCATGCGATGCGGAGTGGCCGGGCAAATGATGCGTGAATAAATCAGCTGGAATTCCAAGAGCATGTAAGTAATGTTTCCTTGGTCAAACACGAGCCCATCCCTACGGATGGACAGGCGGGGGGAGGGAGAGTGGGCAGGGTCATGCTTCCGAGCATTCCGCTGGAATGTATGTTCAAGGAAATGACAAAAGTGAAAATATTTCAAACACTTTGCCCAGAAGTGAGCAAGAACTTTCTTTTCTGTCTGTGTATGTGTGTGTGGGTGTGTATCTGTGAGTGTGGCATCGATTGAATTGTCTTTACGCTTTGGTGAGCGGCTTACATGACTTAGTCTAAGCACTGATTGTCGGCCCCCCTACCGCCACTGTCCTAAGCCTTTCACTTGGCTGCGCTCTCTCTTAATCAAGGGCTGCTCTCTCTTAATCAAGGGCTGCTCTCTCTCTTAATCAAGGGCTGCTCTCTCTCTTAATCAAGGGCTGCTCTCTCTCTTGAGACTGAAGGATGACCCTCGCCGATCGCGTAAGCAGATCAGAGCATCGTTCTCTCTCCTGAGAGATCCCATAATCAATCACTTCACATTCCCATTTCCGCTTTCGATTCGTCTCACAGATTTCCCTGCTCGATTTACACATTTGATAATTTTCCATCTCGGAGTCCAAATCAATTTGCTCGCCATCAACGCCCTTGAGGTTGAGGGACAGCTGGGGGGCCGCCTGACCTGGAAAGCCTTTTAACCTAACATTTGCCTTTTCTGGCACCCTCTGGTGCCCCCGCCAAGGGCCGTGCTGCCATGGCCGTGCTGATTATTTTATGCCTGGCCGGTCGGTCGGTCGGTCCGGTGGTCGGTGTCATGTTGTTGCTGCTCGGCGGCAGGAGCCTTGTATTTTTTGATAAATTTTCCATATCGTTAGCAGCAGCTGAGAGAGTGGGGGAACCGGGACCCTTTCGGGATCCATTTTAAAGGGTGTTTCTCCCCCTTCAATGTGGCTGTTTTTCAGCTTTCTTTCTTTTCTTTTTTTTTTTGGGGTAGCTGCACATTTTGTTGTAATACAATATTTTCCCCATTAGGAGCCGGGCGTTGTCGGACAGGCAAATGGCCAAGTGTCAGACGGCAGACGGCAGGCGGCAGGTGGCGGACAGCGGCCCTGTTTGCTCCGCAATGTTTGCGCTTCTCTGTTCCCGGTTGCTCTTTTGCCTCTCACACCTCTCTTCCTGCTCTCCTCTCTCTCTTCTTTCCGCTCTTCTGCTGTTACTTACACTTTGAACCTTTCGCACATGCCGCAAGTGGCGGTTCCATGGAGGTGTGGCTGGGTTTGTTGGGTATTTTAAAGGAAAGTTGCGATTATTTGTGCGGGAAATCGGGAGATGTTATTTTATTTTGATAAATTTTTATTTACATATTTATTAATTTTTAATATTTTTTTTAATAGTTCCTAGTTTTTATTCGTTCATATAATTCTAAAATAAAATTATTTGGTGCCATAATTTGCCAGATGTTAGAGTTAAGGTCTAAAGAGTCTCTAAATTCGCATTCCTATGTCCAAATATATTTTTTCACAATTCAAACATTGCCTTCATCCAGGGATAACCTTAACCTTTGGTATTTTTCAAGTTTGTTTAGGTCTGGACCACATTTGACCCACTCGCACTGGCAACGCTAGCCAAATCGAGGTATTAACCTCCACAGTCGTCGTCTTCCCCTTAAAATCCCACATCCTCGCACTGGAATCCTCCATCCTCCATCCTGCTGCCTGGCTAATGGAACGTAAAGTCTGCATGATTAATAGGCGTCAGTCGGTCGTTCGTCCTAGTCCTCGTCAAACATTAATGCCCAATCCAACCCCTACCCATACCCCCACCCCACCCAAATATGGGGCTGCCCCTCCTCTGAACCTATAACTTTTTTTTGCTGCCGTTTCGCTCTAATGATTTCAATACAGCCACCGAAAAAAGTAGAAAAAAAGAAGAACCCGAAGAAGTCAACACACAGAGACCTTCGTTGTGTTTCAATTTGCTTGGGGGCCGGATCGGACTCAATTCAACCGAACCGAACCCGACCCCCAGCCCGAAGTGGACCCTGCCCCTCCCGGACTTCCCTCAACTGTTTGTCTTGTGTCCTGTATGTGGGTCCTCTTCCTTTTTTTGTTGGCTTTTAGCAGTTCGGCTATTACTTTTAATTGAAATGCTACAATTTCTGTTTGTCTTGCCTCACGATGCATATCAACTTACGGAAAACAAATCTAATCTCCCCATAAACTTATACGAAATTTGGAAACAAAGTCATTTAAAGGGGAAAAGCTGGACATAATTGGTGTCTAGGAAATAATATTAGAGGGGATAAAAATATATTAAATCTTTAAGACATTTTGTAATAAAATTATGAACATTTGAAGTGTTCAATTAATATAGGGATAAGGGATATAGGATGTAGGGAAATTAATCTACCAAATATGGAACAAATTAAAGAGAAGAAGCCCCTGAAGAGAGGCAAAGAAATACCAGCAAATATATCATAATTTTATCGCAGGATTTCTTGGGAAATTTCTAGGAAAAGAAAGTAAATCTACAGCCCATGAATTCCGAGCAAAATAATATTTTGAAGCAATTCCTGGAATGATAAAGAAATCAGTGAAGCCACACCTTCAGAAAATATATAAATTTAAATTAAGTTTCTTTCGTTCCTAAAGTTCCATTATATAAAGGGGATTCCATGCCATCTACTAGATGCCAAAATATATACAAAATAATTGAACAAGTTTCCATTTTAATTCTTTAAACTTGATCCGTAATTTGTTTGCAAAAACAATATTAATACAATATATTTATACACACATCAAATTACGCAAACGCAGGGGCTATGATATGCTGTTACGTGATGTCGCGGGAAATTCCATGAAATGTATCAAATTAAAACGCGAAATTTCATCAGCAGCAGAGCAGCAGAGCGGCAGAGCAGCAGTCAAAAGTGTGACTTTGTCATGTTGATTGCACAATATATATTATGTATATTTAAAATGCATATATAATTGGAACATAAAATACGTTTTATGGCAATTTGTACGTCAAAATGTTGTTGGCCAGAAATGAGCATGAAATATGTACGAATTTGCTTGGGAAATCTCCCAGAACTATCCCCCCCGTCCACTACGGTAAGATTTATTTGTGTTTGGGATGTGTGTACCTTTACGAGTATTACCTGCTGGCAGAAGATGAAAAAACCATCGAGGAGCTCCCATCAATTGGGCAAATGCAGAGATAAACTTCAACAAAAGCTTAGTGGCTCAAAATGTTGTTGTCTGGCAAACACATGACACATGGATACGAGTCTGTGTGTGTGTGTGTGTGTGTGTGTGAGTGGTATCTTTTGTGGGAATCAGTGTGTGCGTGTGTGGATAATCAACACAAACAACAATACACAGAAAAATGCACACCCACAGAGAGCGAGGGAGATAGAGAGAAACACAGTTGCTCTTGGCCATTGTGGCGACACAATTTTATTTAAACAAAAGCCTACTTGAGCTTTTGCTCAGTTTGCCACAGCAACAATTTCATATATGTGTGTGTGTGTGTGTGTGTGTGTGTGTGCTTAGAGCCATATGATATGGCCTTAAGTACATACATATGTAGCACATAATGCCCCCCACATGGACCATCTGCTGGGGCGTATACGTTTTTGGCTGGGGTTTTTGGGAAATAAATAATAAACGCAAGTGATATTCCCACAATAAAGAACACTTGTCATAAGCCCAAAATCTTCTGATGGAATATTTCTGTACGAATTTGACCTAGAAAGAGCGAATGGTGGCTGGGATGGCAATATTTAAATATTTAAATATACAATCAAGAATGTATAGCATACTTATGAGGGTCAAGAACCATAGAAAGTTTTCTATTATAATATTTTAATTAGTTTTTAGATTTTTTAGATTTTTAAATGGGTTTTATGCAGTCCTGCCTTCCCTGTTTCACTAGAAACCTTCCGGAGATCCTACACGAAACCCCTTTCCTTCTAAAAAGTTTCTTGAAAACTGTCGCAAAGGCAACTTAAAACTAAAAATATTTTATTTTATTTATTATATATTTTTATTTTTATTTTATATCTATTTTCGAGATTTAAATTTTAATATTTTGTGTTTTCTGTACGAAGGAGCTACTTATCCATTTTATATTGCCTCTTTTTGGTTCCCATTTCTTGCAAAATCATGGAAAAAGACATAAATATTGTTAAATAATAACCAAATTGTAGTCTCTTGATACATTCAATGTGTTCCTTAAAGGTATATATCTGCCACATCTATATTTATCTTCTCAAAAATTTTCAGTACATCATTTTCAGAGGTATATAATCCCCAATCAACTTTATTTTCTTGGTTGAATATTTCTAAAACCATTAATTCTGTGCCTTTCTCTTGCGGTCTACCTTAATTGACATATTTCCCAGAAAAACAATTTCACAGACAGACTGAGAGAGTGGGCGAGCGAGGTATCATCGCATTCCATATGATTACTTTGACCTGTGGCCCCAGTCGCCTTTTGAGTAAGTGAGTCAAGGGCACACTTCGCTTCTGGGGGCCACAACTTGATTAATGGCAAATTGTAGGGCGGCTTAATGAGCGGCATGTAATCACCGACAGAGAGAGAGAGAGGGAGGGGAGAGAGAGAGAGACACTGATATGGAGAAGGAGACCTAACATTATATATATTTTTTGTGTTTTTGTACATTATTTTACAGAAGCTCAATGAAAGTTCACAGAAATTTCAATGAAATTTCATATTTACGTGATGCCCCCAAGGATGAAGTATGGATACAGGGTGCGGAGGGGGGGGGAGGGAATGGGTGAGGGTTTGACGCTGTCAGAAGCAATCAGGCTGCAGGCGATGCTCGGCAATATCAAAGAGCGTATTAACATGCAAAGCAGGGGCCACAACCAAAGTCAAAGCGCCACAAAAAAAAAAAAAAACGAAAGAAAGAAAGAAAAAAAAAAAGAGGGAACCGAAGCGAACTTGACTTGCCACAGAAGGCGCAACAAAATTGAAAACCATTAGGATTAATGTTTAGTTGAAAGATTTGCGCGTTAAGCCATTTTTACATGGCTGCCTTTCCAGCCAGCCAGCCACCCACCACTGCCAGCCAGGGCTTTCAGCCAGGCCAATTGCTAATGTAGTTTATGTGTAGGAGAATGGAGGAAGAGGATGGGTAGGATGATGGGAGCCTGTAGATGGAGCCTGGGTCTGCTGGCTCTGGTGGCTCTGCCTCTTAATGTTAACTGACGTTCCTCCGGCTTCTGTTGCTGTTAGGCTTAGGGCGAGACGCACAAACGACATGTAAAATGTGACATTTTAATGTATGCAAATGAGACGTTGAATTAAGCCAAGGCACACACACACCCACACTTCGGAGAGGGAGAGGGAGACACTCCCGCTGGTGTGCAAACATTCACTCGGTTTCATATCCGTTTCCGCTGCCGTTCAACTGTGCAGCAGCAGCCTCTCTCTGCCTTTTGTGATATGATTTGAAAATAATGAAAGAACGTTAACAGCTTCCCCTGCTCCTTTTGCTCCCTCTCTCTCTCTCTCCAGCTATTAGCAGCCCCTGCACGTGTCTGTTTTAGCGGAAATGTCAACTTAACTTGCCCGAACCCCGAAAAACTGCGACAAAAGCCAAAACCAGGCACAAAAATAGCAAGTGAGAAGGCTATAGAGGAATATGGCGACTATAGGATACCCCATACACGGATTAAACTCTCAGGAATGCTTTAAGGATCCTAAAATACTTCCTTCACACACACGGGGATGCCAATATCCCCCGACATCGTCCAATTACTGGGAAAAAACGAGAGGAAGAAGTAGAAAACAAACCCCAAATGGGGGACTTCTTGTCCAATTTATTAATTTCTATTCCGTCTGCGTCTCACAATTTGTTCTTTGTCTTTGGACATTCGACATTCGATTGTTTGGTCTTTGGATTTCAATTTGTTGATTGTTTTTTCTGGGATTTTTCCTCGAATTCCATACGGGAGGGGGACAACATTTTCCTTTTTCTCTCTTTTTTTGTCAAGAAAAATGCTGTAAGAAAATTGTTTGATTATGAAATCTGTAAAGTTGTTGTTGTTGTGGGTTGGGATTTTCCGGGAATTTTTCAAACATTCAAGGAATTTTCTGACTTCTCTCGAAAGTTGTTGGAGATTTGTTTACGTATTGCAATTTTGGGGATTTTATTTTTGGCATTGCTTTGGATGCGAGATGAATCCTTGATTTCAAATGTGAATGGCAGCAGAGACAGCTCTGAATACCACTTGTAATACCCCCAAAAAATGCTTCTAAACCTCTATAGACACTTGGAAGTTCTTTGGCTATTTATTCATCATCATCAAACCTTCTCTTCAATCTCAATCTCAAGGGGAAACTTGTATAATTACAACCCCTATTTAATCTAATGCCCAGGCCAGACCTCAACCAAAAACACACACACACACACACACGTTAATGTTGAATAAAAATAATAAAAATGTTGATGGCCTAAACCAGCAATCCCGACATTAATTATGGACCATTTAAAATGTGTTTCATAATTAAAGGGAAAGGGCGTAAGGACACACACACATTAGAGCGTTGGAGGACTCACCGATTAGGACTAATATCACATGTAGAATGTACCAAATCTGCAAATGGGTGGCTGTCCTCGACCTCGACCCCGAGCCGGTCTGTCTGTGGGGGCATCCCTTGCCCGGAGCCTGTTGCTCCAGCCGCTGCTGATGATGGCATTGGTGGTGGTGCTCCTGCCTCTGCTGGAGCCAGCGAGAGGATCTCCTCTGATGGTGGGGCTGGTGGGCCAGCTGGTGCTGGCTGTACGGCTCCAGTCCGCACATTTCACGCTGTAGTTGCTCCTCTGGTTTTTGGTTTCTGTTCCCCAATGAGCCACACGCCCACACGCCCACACGCACTAATGTCTTTATTAATTTCTGTGTGAAAATTTCACTTATTTCGTTTGGACATTAAGTTGTTTTCGGTTGGTTCCCCTTTGTGGGTTCCCTGTAATGTTGTTGCTGCTGCTGCTGCGGTGCCTCTGTGCGGTAATAAAATGTTGGCTATTAATCACTTTTAATCGCGACGCGAACGAAACCAACAAAAACATCCAAGAAAAAGTTAAAGGCAAAAACTATTAAACGGCATAAGGATCGCCCCTGGTTCTACCCTCCCTCCCTCTCTCACTCTCTGGGAAGGCGAGACTGCAGTCAAGTTAAAGACATAAATTTTCAAGCATTTTGGGCAAAGATTAATTACACAGCAGCCTTTCCCTCAGCGGAAAATGGGAGGAAGTGCGACAAAAGCGTGGAAAAGCCAGCGAAACGAAGCGAAGGGAAACCCCATGCAACATAAATTCGAAATCCTTTGGCCACCCATGGCCCCCCTCTGCTCCCCTGAGTTGATTTAGAGCGTCACGAAAGCGCTTGCGAGGCAATTGAGTTGGCAAAGGAGTCCGGGCTGGGGAAATGAATTGGAGGCTGACGTTGAGGCCCAGTTAAAGTTGTTTTCGAGGCCAAGTTACTGTCCTACTGCCTCACAGAATACTAGCCAGGGTTTCCTGGTAAACGGCAGAGAAAGGCAACTATCTTTGGCAGGGAAAGAAAAGAGGTTAGAGAAGAAGAGGAGTTATGTACCAGAACTGATGGGCAGACAAATGTGTGTCAGAGCAAATGGAAAATAAACCAGAAAATATTCATTTATCTTGAAAATCTGCGAAAATCCATACATAAAATGCTACAAGAGCTGAAGCCTCTGTAGGGCTTTGATATTTAATACCAAAAAGGAGCAATAAGCCAGATAAATAAAGATATAAATACTGATGCTTCATTTGTAGAAAGAAATACTAAAAGGATAGTCCTTTCCTTTTCATGAATTCAGAAAATTACAGGAGAGAAGATCTTTGGTGAATAGATACCATTATTTTATACCCCATTTGCCCCTCTCTCCAAACTCCCACTCCTCTTGCACCGAAAACAACAGACCATGAAATATATGACCCCTATATACATATATTCTGGAAAATCTCAAACTAAATAAATAATAAACGACACACACAAAAACTATAAAACATAAAATAACAAACACCAATGGAAACAATAATTATGTCACGTAGATAAACAATAAAAAAGTGATTAAATTGTTGTTGCGAGAAGCATTGGAAAATTCATCATAATGGGAACATTTTTCACAATCTAATAAATAAATATTTTTCGTGGAATAAATGGGAACATTTTGAGAATTTATTAGAAAAAGCCCTCGATAATTTGTGCAAAATAAGATAAGGAATTAAAAAATGATGTATTTTTAAAGTTCTAGGCTAATAAATATTATTTCCGAATTATGGGATATATATTCTGAATAGATTTAAGGATAATTTTACTCTTTAACTGGTAAATGCTAACAAAAAGATAGTTTTTCTTTATTTATCCTTCATTCTGGTGATTAAATTAAGGTAATTAAATATAATTCTGACACGTAGATGATTTTTGAATCAGATGGCACATACAACATCAACGTTTTATCATAAACGAAAGAGGAACTTGTACAACTGGCAACCTGTCTATTCTCCTTCAAAGAACACCTTTTTATATGTCATAAAAACACAATATGTACGAGTGTGTACTTCAGAGTATTTCTAGAAAATAAATGTATGACATTCCTCTATCATCTGACATTATTTATTGGCAATTGAAAGAATACAACGACAACAAAAGCAATTAACAAATATTTATAAACATTTTTGCATATATATATATAAATACAATGTCAGTAACTGACAGCTAACAAAAATATTCAACATATTTCAATTTTTGTTCAAAAAACTCTGCTCGCGTCTGACATTTTTTGCGTGGGTTTCGTTTTGTTTAAAGCAAACAATGGCGGAATAGCACACAAATAAATAGCTAACAAGTCAGGTGCAGATAATAAACCAACAACAACAACAGGGCCAACAACAGAAGCTGTTATTATAATTACAACAACATCAGCGACTGGGCAAATTTAGTCAGCGCCTAAAAATATGCAGCACGAAATGAATGTCCAAGACCATGCCACAGAAAGGACATTCCAGCCCCAGACCCCAGCCCCAGACCCCAGCCCCAGCCCCAGCGAGGCAGCATAATTAGCCTAAATGGGAGCAGGAGCCAGATAGCGCGAAGGAGAGAGGAAACAGCGAACAAAAATGACAAAATATAATTAAAGATTAAACAGTCCTTGGGTCAGACTAGCATTTTCTGTGGCAATATTTCATGTTGAAATTTCCCGAGGTAATTGAACTCCAGCCAAAATGAATCGTGGAAGAGCTGAGCTGGAGTTGGGGCTTCTACTTCGCCTACTTTTGCCAGGCACTGTCTTCAATGGGTGTCTTTTGGCCGAAGCGAAGCCAAGGAAAGATTTGCTTAAAGTCTAGGTTGAAGATCTAAAGGATATTTCCAATTGATGCTTTCACTCTTTTAGGCACTATTTAAAAAAAATTTCAGCAGTTTTATTTGTTTATTTAGAGATTAAAAATGCCTGATGATCCTTAGTTTTATACAGCAGTTAGCACAGAATATAGATATATTTCTGAGAAACTATTCTCTGTTTTTGATTAAATAAACGTTTTTTGATCCTCACTTCTTTGCATGCACTTTTTAGTTTAGTTTTTAGTGGAAATTAATTGTTTTCTTTAGCAGTTACTCCTTTTCTCTTGTAATTTTCGGTACTTTGGGATCTTGCTGTTTTTTGAGGACTGATTACTTTTTGTGTTCCACTTTTCGCGCTTTAATTATCCGCAACCGCAACAGTTTTCTCAGTTTTCCCCCCCAACCGCAGCAGGAGCAACAAATGCCTGACAAATGTTTGTGGCACGCAACAAATGCCGCATGCCTGCCTCAAAAAAGTTCCATTTTCACATCTATTTTTAGTTGTTTGTATGTGTGTATGGGTGTTTTTTTAATTTGCCTTTGCCATGCGTTTCTGTTGTTATTATTTTGATTTTTACTTTTATTTCGTTCTGCACTTGCACTTTTTACTCGAACACGGAATTACTTTTAGTGCTCGCTCTCTCACACACACACTCTCTGCCACTTGTGTAGGTGTGCGTGCGTGTGTGTGTGTGTGTGCTTTTGGGATGTTCGTTTCGTTTGCTTCAGATTTGAGTTTCAGTTTCGTTGGGGATACACGCGCGAGACAAAAACGACGTGCGTTCGTCTGGGAGTGCAAATGATGACTAAAAAAAACTCTACCTCTGTAGCGACTTGGCGGAGGTGGCGCCCCCAAGGCGGTCAGTGTGGGAAGCTCGGGCGTCGTTGCTGCTGTCGCTGAGAGAGCGGCGAAAGCTTTCCATTCGGCAATAACTGCTGAGAGAGCGGGCACTTCGGGTCTCTGTCTGCCTCGTGAGAGGACACGTTCTCTTGTTTGATTCGATTCCACATTGTTCCGCCGAGAGAGAGCGCTGTTAAGTGAGGGTGGATTAACATTGCTGCTTGCTCTCTACTCGTACCAGCCTCACTAAAAACAGTGGGGTAGGCTAACAGCCCTTCCCAGTGATTGTGTAGGTTAGTTAACAGTTGAAAATGGGATGTTTTGCTAACATAAATGCTCTGATAGCAGCTCCATTTTTCTAGGGCATAGCTAACATGGCTAGCATAAGCCATACGTCTCTTTTTTGGGTGGAAAGACATCATTTGCAGTTTTCAGTTTTGCTATAGTTGGGTTTATATCTTTGAATATTTTAAAATTGTATCAAGTGCTATCTCAATTAAATCTTTAATCTGGTTGCCTTTTTCTAGAGAATAAACCTAGGAGCACATTGAGGAAGACCATCTAAAATTAAACATATATTCATTGGTGTGTGAAATTCATTATTTCGCAGTAAATATCCACTAATCACTGCTTAGTTACCATACCAGCTCCAAGTTGCATCGACTGCATAGTCCCTATGTTTATTAGTTAGTTTAGATATCCTGGCACTCACTGATTGTGCAGGTTAGTTAACATTGCTTTGGATTTGGCTAGCATACCGGTTTACCCTTTACAGTATATTTAACATCACAGCTCTGCTCTTTGCATTGCCATGTAAAAGCCATGTTAAAACAGTGGGAATTTGTATTGGCCTTACATTCGTCTGTTATTTACATCTGTTAAGAAACCTTAAAATCACTTTAATCTTATGTTTGTCAATAAATAGGCATTGTCAGCATGATTGTTAAAGAATTTGTTGGGCCTAAAATAAATTCGTAATCATGCTGTAATCATGTTAACTGATTTTTCTTAAATTTAGTTTTTTTTTTCGTAATGGATATTTCCTAAATTCTTTTTAAAGGTAGTCGAATGCAGCTAAAATGATGTCGTTTATTGTCAAAAAAAAAGCAGTATTTTCAGGTGTCTATTAAAGCATATCCATAGAAGAGATACACTTAAGTGATGACTAAAAAGTCTCGACCTTCCTTAAAAGTGCATTAAAGATAAATTTGCTTACAATTGATTATATTGTAAGTAATCTTTTAATATGAATATGTATAGTATATATGCACGAATATGAACAGAAATACAGTCCTTATTTACATAGCAGCAGCTTGATTAAATTTGGAAAACTTTAAAATTAAAAAAACCAGATAATCCATAATATTTTTTCTTAAGCTTTCAGCTAAACCAAGCATATATTTTTCTAAATTATTTTGAGTGGCAAAGATTTATCTCTAAGTTCTCAGAATTCCTGATAAAGAATAAGAACAACTTCCCTCCTCTCCTCCTCAAGATTGCCTTAGAATCCAATCAAGGACCCCTGTCGACCCGTTTAAATTTCGAATGGAAAAACATTTCCACTGCTTTGACAGCGCACAATTAAAGCCTATTAAACGAAGGACACAATAAGTGTACGAGTTAAATGGAAATATATGGATGGACGAGGATATGTGCGAGCTTGTGGATATGTGGATATATGGGGATATGGAAATCAAATATAAATGGCGCTTTGCGTAATGAAATAAAATGTAAATTTAACTGTCACTGTAAACCACTTAAAATAAATATGAAAAATTATCACAATATTTAATGAACCAACAGACCAGAAAGCCAAACTGAACTCCGACTGATGACGTCAGTGGGGGTGGTGGCCTGTCTGGTAGGGTTATTAAAAAATTATCCCTGATATATGACTTTATCTATGCGATGCATGCCACCACCCCCCTCCCACCGCAGCCCAACAAGAGCGAGACTTTTGTTTGCCCAACAAAATGACAATGAGAGAGAGAGAGAGAGAGAGAGAGAAAACAGACGTGGAAATCAAATGGAAAATGCATGAAAATCGAGGAATACAAAAATGGAAATAATGTAAATGATTGCACTCTGTGTGCATTAATTGAGTTAAAGTTTTATTCAGCAATTTAAAAATTGCCTGAACGACAACGGGCAAACTTTTTAAGTTTCAAGTTTCGTTCCTCTGCGGCCAGGCATATGCAAATGTTGACCACTGACCCTACGCTTGTGGACCCATCCTCAGGTCTATACCTATCCCTATTCCCATCTTCAGAGACTTGCTTTTCTCCAGCTCAAAGACCTCTAAGGGTCAGTGGCATTTCGATTCATTTCTGTGCTAGGAATGGGAATGGGTTCAGCACTTCAGCCATTTTTAAGTTCTCCGCTTGGGGGGAAATCGAAAGAGAAGTTTGAGAGAGAAGTAGAGATTTTACAGGGAAAGGGGAACAAAAAGTTTGGGATTTTCTAGTCCGTCTTTACCTTTTTTTTCCATACGTTTTCCATTCTATTTCATTCTCCATCAGAGATTCGACAATTTCAAATCACAATATTTACCAGTAATTTACCAGTAAAACAAAATGTCTCCCTGTCTCTCCTCCCGACACCTTTGATCCTCCTGTCATTTATTTTGGAATGCTGAAGA
This sequence comes from Drosophila lowei, assembly GCA_008121275.1. NCBI lineage: Eukaryota > Metazoa > Arthropoda > Insecta > Diptera > Drosophilidae > Drosophila > Drosophila lowei. Next base: position 14,264,918 of record CM017779.1, on the reverse strand, counting down.
GACCACTACTCCGACTTCAGTGGTTCCAAGTCTCGCAAAAAAACTGTTTACCATTAAATTTGGGTGCCGCACCAATAACAAATCCCAGCACCAATCAGCACTTTCGAATGAGCGGAATATGCAATATCTGCCTCGCACTCGAACGTGCAACGAAGGAACGAAGCGGACCATAATTGGACCTTAATTAGGACTTTAAATCATTGCTTATACAGGTTTTCAATTATAAAAAGATCAACAATCCCATCAAAGACACAGACAATACTAACCTTTAACCCTTTTTGACGCTATAGAATTTTCTTAAATTTAGTTTGAACTCCTTATGACTATAACCACTGACGTCCTTCAGAGAAAATCCACCGAAATATTGGACCCTGCCCCACCGCCCCCCTCCCATCATAAGCCAAAGTCAACTTTCACTCCCATAACTTTTTCCGCAGCTGTCATAAAAAAGCGCACAAAGAAAAACGCAATTTTTTTTTGTTTTATTTTGGTGGCCCCAAAGGGAGTGGGCGTGTCCGTACTGGGTGGGTTGGGAGTGTGTGTGTGTGTGGGGGTAGGGTTAAGGGCACACACATAAATTAATACGAAATACACTTAAACAACAGAAGGAAAAAACTTTGTTCCTCATTGATTTATAGCGTTAATATTTCTGCTTTAATGCATCAAATAAATTAAATTGTCTTACGCACCTTTCAGCAGTCGGGAAAAACTTTTGATGGCCCCTCGATGGGGGTGGACGGGATACACAGATGGGAGAGGAATTACTTTTCGCCCCCGGCCCCTTTCCCAGAGAAAGAGAGCAACAAATGCATAACTTCGATTTCGTAAAAACAAATAAATATTCATAAAAAATTATTCTTTCTTTCAGACTCCCTCATGCTGCTCCCCACCTCTCGATGCCTCCCTCTGTGTACTACCTGTCCCGTCTCTTTCTCCTCAGAAAAAAAGCACTTTGCGGATCTTCAGTCCTTGCCGACGCCGACGCCGTCGCCGCCGCTGCTTTGCATACTGAAAGGTAGACGGGGCTCTCTCTCTCTCTCTCTGCAAGGCGCCTGAATTATAAATATTCATTTATGCTAAGCTCCAGAAGGAAAGAGAAAGAGAGAAGGGGAGAAGGACAAAGAGAGAGAGAAGGTCCTTGCCAGGTGTGTGCGGGGGCGTTACCTTCGTCGCGCCTGTTGCCTTCCCCCACTCCGATTTCTAGGGCTGCTCGTTTCGCTCCCGTCTTGGGCCCTTCCTCCCACTCCAACAGGTCGTATGATTGATTTAATTACGGTATAAGGCGTGTTTTTTGTCAGCCTTACGGAGCATTCAAGTTTTTTTGCACCCACTGTGGAATATTTTTGGCCAAGGATGCGTGCAATTGAACTTTTTGCGGTCCTACTCCACTGTGGGTCGATTTTCCTGGGAGTTTTTAAGGTAGGCCTATTTAGAGCGATTTTTAGAAGGAAAACAAATAGTATTTGAAAGGATTTCGAGTCTAAAAAGTAACAGGTGCCAGTAGTCTTTCAATCACTGTCTACAATTAAATTTTCTCCGAATTCTATCACAAAAAGGAGGTATAATATTCGATCTCCTATAATACAAGCACTAATTTATTCAATGTTTACCTGGAGACTTGTTGCCTTTTTGTTTAATTTACAAAATTCAATGAAAATTATTCCATATTCATGTTTCACTGTACATTTTTTTCCCCCTGTCTGCCAAAGTTTGTAAATAATATTTTGTTCTCCTTATTATGTTTTTGTCTGTTCCGAGGGCTATTTTTGGATACTCCGAAGACGAATATCTGTGTGGGAGTGCCCTTTTTGTGGGTTCGAATGGCTTGCTGGAGCTGTGCGATTGGGTTGGTTTTTAATCGCTTCAACGACCGTCTAACCATCGAGTCGGGGTGTCATTAAACTGCCGCTCCGACTGCTTATCGCGGCCAGGGAATGTTGGAAATTTATGTGTTCTTCTCATTGTTGTTCCCGATGCTGGATGAAGAGCTCTGCTTAGCGCCAACGCCCGCATATACACATCATTTCCGTTTCCCTTTGTGGCACCCTCATGGCGGAGGGACGGGGGGGAAACAAACAAGCGGCAGGCAGTCGTACTTCATGTAATCAACATTTTAATTGCGGAAACGGAACTCGCACACACACACATACATCCAGCAGCCCCCCTGCATGCCGCATGTTGCATGCCACTCCTTTTCATGGAGTATCTGTTACACATTACGCATACGCAATGTGTGCCTCCACTTGCCACACTCTACGCTCTATTTTTTATTCCACCGAACGGACGGACGGACAGCCGGAGTGCTGGCGTTCGCTTAGGGAAAACATTTCCTCCAGCATTTCTCTCTCTTTCCGTCTTTCCGTCTCTCTGTATCTCTCTCGCAGGCTGGAATTCATTACATCAAATATAAAGAAAGTTTTAGGCAATTTGCCAAAAATCCCAGAGAGAGAGCGTGGCAGCCATGTGCCTCCTCCCCAAAAAAAAATCTAAAAAAATACAGAGACCCACTCAAACGTTGCAGCTGCAGCAGGGCTGATGCAGGTAGCCCAAATCTACTTAGCTGATGGCGGTTGCTTGTGGGGCAGAGTGGCATTGCAGAAGGCGCGTGGCGCGGGGCGGGAATGGCGTACAGGGGCGCGTGAGGTGCCTAGGTAAACGTAAACGAATTTGCGAATATGCAGCAGCCGTAGCAGCAACATCAGCCAAACCAAAGGCAACAAAAACGTGTCCGGATTGGGGGTTCGAATGGGGGATACTCTAATGGAAGGGGAATTAATGAAAGCATTCGGAATTGACTGTCAAAAGAGTGCTTATCCCTAAAGTCGGAGGCTTTGGGAGGCTTAAATCGTGGTAGAAATTAACAAAATACTTGAAAATCATTCAATCCTATCATAGACCAGATATAGACATGGCTTTGTGGCTTAATGAAAACTAAACGGTTCTTGGAGGAAGATCTATGGGAAAGCCTAATCAGACCTCAGTATTAGTTGATATATCTCTGCCCCAACACTACTAAAAAGACAATTAATCTTTCGTTTCTGTTTTTTTCAGTTTCCGAAAAAATATCCTCAAAATATTTACTTTCCTTTCTTTAGCCCCGCAATCTTTGCGGCCTGTCATGACCATTTGACAACCTGCTACCTTGTACCTTATACGGATAGATATCCCTGCCGTCCTCCTGTCGCCTCTGCCTTTCTTCATTCCCCCCCTCTTTCTGGTTCCTTCGCCATCACTTGCCTTATAGATGGCAAGCCAGTTTGCCGAAACACTTGAGCGACAATGCCGCCAGCTTGGGGCTAAGCATTGCAGTCGAAAGCCCAAAAGCTTCGAACCCCCCGCGGTCTGAGCTGGATTCAGTAGTGCTGCCACCCAGCCCCTTCCCCTTCCCCCTCTCCTTCCCCTGCTATAGCTATTTTTTATAGCTGCATCAACAGCAGAGGCAGCGGCAGCAGCAGCAGCAGCAGCAACAGACATGATAAATTCTCTTTAGTATGCGGCATACATGAGTGATGATATTAACCAACAACAGGCAGCTGCCTCTGGGATGGGGGACACAGGCACAGACACAGACACACACAAGTTAGTCGGCAAAAAAAAGGTGAAGATGGTCGGGTCGGGTCTCTCTGGCTCCTTTTTTGGGTAGGTAAATGTGCAGAGCCGCAAGAAGTTTGTGAGTGGTTGGCATCCAGTTCATGGATGGATTGAAGTGTAAAGCGAAGACCTGACTAGGTCCTGGGGGGAAAGTGAAAGCTAAGGATGATCCCCAGGGCGGAAGGAGTCCTTCCCATAGCCTTTCCCTTTAGATCTAGCTCCTAACAGATACATATACCCGATGAAACTTGTATCTTTTCCTTTAATGTCACACTATTTTCTGTTTCCTTGCGTTCACAGCATTCGCTCTTGCCCCCACACTTTCTTCCACACTACACGATTTCTTGCCGTTCATTTTCGCGTTTTGTTCTTACCTATACTCCATCATGAGTGAGACCAGTCAAGACAAAGGGCAGTCCTTGGAAATAGCTGCTTCTCGTAATGTCTCTGAAGAGCTACAAGTCGAGAATCCCGAAGGTTCGGACACGTCATCCGCCGTAGCCGGAGAGAGCACCTTCGAGGATTCCACAGTGGAGAAGGAGACCAAATCCGAGCCAGAGAAACCCACCAGCTCCCAAACGGAACTTCAAGAGAAGCCCAAACCGAGCGCAACACCAAAAACAAAGCCTGGCAAAGAGTTACCGGGTAAAAAGGACACCAAAAAATCACCTAGAAGTGCTATAACGCAACCAAAGACGCCAAAGTCGCCAAGGTCGCCCTCGAAGAAGCCCCAAAAGACTGCCCAGAAGCCTATAGCCAAGAAGCCAGAGACGCCCAAGAAGAAAGAAGCCAAACGAAGAAGGACATCCCCGAAAACCCGCGAGGACTCCATGAAGGAAAGAGTTTCATCGGAACGTGTGACCCTTCAGCCAATGCGCTCTTCGTCCATTACATCCAAACTTTCAGTATCGTCACGGTCTTCCCGGAAGTTCAGCAAGAGAGTAAACGAATCCGGATCAACGACGAAACCCACTCAGGCTTTTAAAATAATCCGATCGAAACCTAAACCCAGTCCACCGGTTGCTGTAGCGCCAGTAAAGACGGAGGAGTTCCTACAGGATGAGGCACTGGAATCATCCGACAATTTGGACAATTTGGACCATTTGGACACATCCCAAACGAATGTTGTCGAAACGGAGGTAGTGGTGGGAATGGACATCGACCAGAGGCTTGCCTTTCTGCAGGGCCTAAAGGAACTGCCTGATATACAAGACTTATCAGAGACCACCACCATTGAAGAATCGATTCCGGACGAAGAGGAAGGCGCGGAAGAGCCGGAAGAACCACAACCTGGTGTGCACTTGGACACTGGACACTTCGTGGACGCCTTCGCAAGCAGTGAGCATTCCGACTCGGACCCCTCTCTAGGACAGTCTCAACCCAGGCCCGAATACGAGAGCCAAGACAGAACGGACACGGCATCCACTGATAGTTCGGAAATATCGCTAGATGGTCTATACGAAAGCGACGACGACTTTCCAGAGCCTCTGTGGACGGAAGAGTCAGTGATTGATATTTACAAAAGCATGGCGAGCATTGTACAAAAGGACGAGGAGGTCGAGACTGTGATTGAAATCGGGGACGATCTCTTCGAAGTCCAGCATCAGGCCAATGTCGAGGCTTGTGACCAGTTTCTTAATCAGCTGATCGACAAAGCCGTCAACTATGCCGAAAGCGACTACGTTCGCATGACGCGAGTCCTGGACAAGGATAAAATGATGAAGCAGCTCTATAAGCTACTCGTGAATTACAAGACTGAGCGCAATCGCAACGCGGGGCTCGATAGTCTGGTCTCTGAATTTTACCTCAGAAAGAAATGCATGGGCTTCATCACCGGAACGAGTGCGTCGGACTCCTTCAGCAAGACACGATACCAGCACGCCCTCTTTGAGCTGGACAACCGTCTGCAGGTGGAGCTCCACACAGAGAAGATCAGGGAGGCGATCATAAGTAGATTGCGCGACGAGGCCGAGGCTGCTAGAATCGAGGCCGACGAGAAGGTCCGCAACTTTGAGGACAATGTTAGGAAGAACTTATGCTTCAGGGATGGGTTCGATCATCTACAAAAATTGGTTGGGGAGGTCCTGTTGGGCATCTCAGCGTTTCGCGACGATGTGGACGAAGTCAGAGAAGGTCTATTGCTTACCCAGCACACACACGCATCACTAAAGATTGTAAGTGGACGGGGTCACCCTTTTCTTCTCAACTTTATCTCATTTGAACATTTTAGCAACTGGAAAAATGGAAACTCTGGGCGATGGCCTCAAAATTCACGAGTATCTGTCCAATCAGGCCACCAACCAAAGTTTGAACATCAAAATACAAGGTGAATCGTATGATTTGGATCCTTCCCCAACTTCTGATAGAACCCCCCCACAGAACGTAGTGCGGAACTCAAGCGATTGTATACACGCATCACCTATGACATCCATGGCCTGGCCCATTGGAAGAACAAAGAGCTGATGAACCAAAATATACTTTCACGCATGAAAATAAAGCTACAACGATGGATGCAAACGCGAGAGAACCTCCGGGTGCACATCTACAAGGGCAAGATCAGGCACAATAACCTGATGAAGGAAAAGGAGAACATCCGCGCCGCCGGCCGCCTCATGCACTATCCCGTCCTCATGAGGGACTATGACGTGACCGTCGAGCAGGTGGAGGCGAAGCGGGATGTGGTCAAGACCCTGCGCTTAGAGCATGACCGGTTGGAGCGTAGGGTCCAACAGGTGGCGAAGACCATCGCCGACCAGGAAGAGAAGCTACGAAATATCCGTTCTCTGACCTTATTGAAAATGTGATGGTTTGAATAGATCTTAGCTTATGAAATGAAATTGTTTTTGAAACCATTTCAATGGCAGTTAAAAGAGCACCAGCTATCCTGAGAATATTCCAACCACAGAGGCAGTAGCCGTGATTTATCTTTGGCCCATATTTCCCAACTACTGGAATGGTTCGCATACTAGTCGCCGCCACTGTTTGTGTAATACGTATGTATAGAAAAGTCATGTTTTGCATCTTTTGGCAGCTGCCATATATCTTAGTTCTGGGCCCAAAACAGGACTACGAGAACATTGGATACATAGTCAGCACAGACACACGAAACACACACGAACACATATGCAGAGACAGGTACAACCTCCGGGAGTGTATTAGTCTGTGGTGAATCGGACGGAGAAGGAGTCTGAGGATGGGAATGGGGATGGGGATGGGAGCCCAGCAAAATGTAGATGAGGCTGTGAGGAGGAGGCCATAGGAGGTCTGTCCAAGCCTGGTCCGTGTCTGGGTCTGGTTGGGCCTGCTCCTTGGTATGCACATTTCATGTTGCACTTAAAAACAAAAAACGAACAGGTCGGTGGTATGTTGGGCACAGGTTGGGGCAGAAGGGAAGCACACAAGCATGTGGCGAAAACTAATAGCAAAAAAGCATACAATGGCTAGAAGGAAGCCGAAGCTTTACATACCCTAGCCGATGCAGATCGTTCTAGTAGCCAATGAGGGAACCCGACCACATTGAAATGAAATAATCGGTTATTTCAGCTCTTTTAAATCACATCAATTAACAGGACACTCTGCATGGACACTGTAACGTTTCCCAGGTACATGGAGCTTCCTGCCGCAGCCTGCAAGCAATTGCTCAGCTGCACGCTGACAGGCGGCACGGTGGCCCGCAAGACGCCCATCAGAACGGTGCCATCGTCCAAGATCACCTTCACAGAGCGGCCCAAACAACGCTGAATATATTGCTGCTGCCACATCGGATAGATATCGATAGATTCCACTAAGCCAATTGCCATTCCGTTAGTTTGTTGAATAGTTTAGGTTCTGTCAGTGGTGACTGTACTCTCGTGGCGAATATAATGGCGTCAGAATGGGGATACCCATTCAAAGGGTATAATCAGAGTGGGTAGAAGCTGAAGGTGGCAAAAACCGAACCGAGTTGGGTTAATGGCAAAGGTGCTGATGCCGTGCAGAATTTGCTGCACACTTTGACCCCGAGCTAAGCATCCATCCCATCCCATCCCCCATCCCCCACCCCCTAGCCCCCACATTGGTTAGTTTTTTGTGCCCGACATTTAGAGCGGACACAGGTGCATCTCCATGGGTGTGTGTGTGTTGTAGAATGGCAGTATGTGTGTGTGTATGTGTGTGGTGTGCCAGGGTATTTGTGTGTGTTTGGCACGCATGTTCCAGGCGCTTATCGCCATCGTCGCATCGTCGGCTGCTGGTTGGAAAATGAAGGAGGGCCAAGAGGGAGCGAGAGAGAGAGAGAAGGTTCAGGGATAGTGTGTTGGAGGGTTAAAGGTATGAAGGTGGGGGATTCTTGGCAAGCAAGATGAAATTCCGTTAGCTAAATTCGATTTTGCACTTGAGCCGCTTGCAGCCCGGCTAATGCAGAGAGCGACCTTCCTCTCTCTCTCTCAGTGGCAGTCGGTGCCAAAGAGGGATGGACCTCTTACCATCTTTCCTTCTTTGGCCTCGCTGGCCAAGTGGAAGTTGAAAAAAAAGACTGTTAAAAACTAAAGCTAATGCGCTTAGTCAAATGGTAGAAAAAGAAACGGGGGGTGATACAGAAAAACCAGGAACCAATAAAGCAGACGAACGAATCCAACAAGATAACGAAAATGTGCGTGTGAGCATGTCGCAATTGCGTTAATCTCAATGCCAAGAGGCACGCGATGAAAGAAATTAATAATAAAAATACGAATCTATAAAGTAACGCTTTCGTTGCCATTTCGACCCAGAAATGTTCATATATTACTGTTTTTTCTTGTTCCATTGAGAAAACTCTCCATTCAACCCTCGCCGAGCAGTTACTTTTTCTTGACGTCGGCATACTTTTCGACACTGACAGCAATTTCAGGTACTCAGCACAGCACAGACACACAGCCGTAGAAAATGCAGTCGCATTTGCATGTGGGACATGTGCAATGCACGTCGGTATTTGCATCTTCAATCCGCAATTGGGTTGGACGGGATGTGATGCTAAATATCTATGGCATGGCATCTATAAGCCAATTTCCGCTGGTTTCCAGCTACAAAACGGATGCGTTGCTGTTGCTGTTCCTGTCTCGTGTCTCGTATCTCGTGTCGCACTCAATTAACGCAGTTTGTCATTTTTGTTGCATTTCCTTTGGCATCCCTGAAGCCCGCTTCCTCGTTGGGATATGCTGATGATGACTATGCTATAAGTATTTCCGTTGCATTACAAATGTCATGCTAGGAAGATGGAGGAGATAAGTACAGTGCGTCCTAGAGCTGTATATTCAAGAGGTAGCTAAGAGTGTAAAGATCTCTGTGTAGATTATGTTGGGGAAGCCTGGCTACTAATAAAATATATAGATACTGAGACAGAGGATATGTCTTTCAGTCTCAGAAGACTTTGATGATTCAGATAGATCTACCATTGAAAAGATCTTCCAGTAAGAGCTCTCTTCTCAAATAGTGCGTGGACAGAGACAGTTCCATAACCAAAAGAACTGCTCAATTTTCAAATAATACCCCCACACCGATGCATATACTTTTGTCAGGCACTGTCTACAGCAAATTTGATTAAGCTGCGCCACGATTTATGCTTGGAAATTATTTATAAATAAATCTAACTAACTATTTGCCTGCATCGCGGCGTCATCCAAGCAGGACGTCAGCCCTTTCCTGTTTTGCCAGCCACATGCAGGTCCCCCCGCTGCCCCCTCCAACCCACATGCTGCATGCCACTTAAAGCGTGCCGCACTGGAGCACACACACACATGCACACACAGTGGAACATTTTGAGTAATAAACTCATTTCATATGCTGACTGCTTTTTCATTTCAAAACTTTTTTTCGCCCTTGCTCCCTCTCGTGCTCTCTCCCTCTTTTGGCTTCCCAGTTGTTTGCTTCTTGTTAGCAGAGGGGGGTGGAGGGGTGGGGAAGAGACCGCCAGCAGGGTCAAATGATATACGAGTATGAGTTGTGTTCATACCTGGTACTCGTAATGCAGAAGGGTATATTGTGCTCAGGAATATGCATATATGAATACTTGTATGAACATACCTCAGATCAGTGGATCAAGACATATTTTATGTGAAAAATCACTAGTATATGATCTTAATGATCCAATGATGCCTCAAGCTTTCTTCTAGAATGGAATTCCTACTCAAAAATATCCAAAAATCCGAAGAGCGGGTGTCTTCTAGTCGCAATATTTGCTCCTTTTTGCTCCTTGTACTTTTTTTTTGCCAGCTGGAACCCTTTTTTGTTGTGGTTCCTTGGGCTGGAGAGTTTCTGGAGTTTCTGTTGCCATTGTTATTGTTATTGCTGTTATTCGGTTGCGAGTTGTCTGGGAAATATTAAATATGCATACGCTAAATGCAGTCCAAGTCGACTGCGGCATCCGTGACTGGAACTGTTACCGTTCCCGTTCCCCCGTTCCTGTTGCTATTGTTGTTGCCATTGTTGGGGCTGTGACTGTGTTAAATGTAGGTGAAACTGGCTGTCAAAATGGCTGACACAGCTGTAATGAAATTTGCACAGACCACGTCGCGACGTCAGCATTCAACGCCAGCCCAACCTCGTCTCATCTCAGCCCTCCGCTAAACACAGTTGAGTGACATTTTAATAAAGTGCTCACTTGTTCAATTAAATGCCTCAGGCTTATAGCAAAAGCAACACAAAACTAGAAAAAAGAAGAACCCTCCAACTGCAAAAATAGACAAACAGTCAGTCAGTCAGTGTGTCAGCAGCGAACCACGGAGCGTATTCGTAATATCAGACTATCAGACTATCTGACTGCATTCCGCTGATGCCTTTTGTCTGCCATTCGATTGTGTTTAGCTAACAAGAGATGGATGACAGGGATGCACTGGATGGATGGTGGGGTTATGTCAGTGCACTACCGTATATCCGTATATCCGTATTTCCGTGTGTGCGTGTGTGTGTTCAGTGCAATGACAGGACTTGGGGTCATGACTCGGTTGAGAGCTGTGCAATTATAAACTGCTCAGGTGGCAGGGGAAACCATCTTGGTAATAGATTAGTTCATAAATTAATTAAATAAAAATCCTTCCTCTGCTTTAGGCAATACTTCACCGCAATAGATTAAATAAACCCCCATATTGATGCCCTCCACACATAAAGCCCTGGCTTCACCTTTTCTTATTTAATTTATTAGCTTTTTATTGGATTTCAATGCGGTTGAAGCTGGCAGAAGAAGCCTTGCGACAGAAAGCAACTCAATTAGTGGTAATATGATTTTGGGCCTTCTTTCTGCTTAGAAGATTAAATTAGCCAACGAAAGTATGGTTTCTTCTTACAACTCTTAAAGTGGAAAGTGGACAAAGTTGGTGGAGGCAGAACTTGGCCATAACCGAGGCAAATCAAACTGAGCAGCTGCATAAACTGCAAGCGGAAAACTGCAGGGAAATGCAAAAACTTGTGCGACTTTTGTCCACTCAACAACTGTCGACATCTTGAGGCAATTTCAAGGACGGGCGAGGACTCTCACGGCAGTAAAGAAAAGACAACGAAAGCCGGCATCAACTATGAAAATTGGCACATCAAGTGCTTTAAGCGGCAATCGTTTATCTCCGGGCCAGGTTAGAGGAGATCTCTTCCGGCTATATAGATGTGCCGGCATTAGCTCTGCGACACGACACGACACGACAGCCCAGCCAAGGCGAATCGCATTACAAGCCAAATAAATTTCACGGCACGGTAGCAAGCCAACGAAACAAATGGAATGAAACGCGTTCCAGCTCGTGCCTGAGGGGGATACGTATACGTAGAGGTGGATTGAATGGGGGCGCACGAAGGGAGGGGGCCAGAAAGGCAGATGCTCCCCCAAAGTCGTTTAAGGGAATGTGCCATTTGAAGGCAAATCAATCCTTGAGAACTACGAGAATGCACACGAATAGAACTATAGAAGTGACATATACGCCCAAGAAGATAGACTTTGACTTCAAAGTACAGTAGGCAAAAAATATATATATTTTGTTCAATATTTACAACCCCAGATTGCCTATATTCAAATGTGGAAATAAAAGTAAAACAATTTTATATATCTAGAATTTTTTAGATATTTTTGCACGCATTTTAAACATAGCATAGTCTTGGAATTTTTGTATGGGCTTTATATGGGCATCTGAAACTAAAATGGAATTTAATTAAAAATATTTATCATATGGAAATAGAGAAATATTTGATTGCACAAAACTAAAGCTTTAAATACACTAGCCTAAAGGTTAAATGATTCCAAAATTCAAATTAGGGTAATAAGCTACTCATCGGGATCAGATCCCTCTTATCATATGCGATTAAAGCTTGTATCATCTGGAGATTAATCTCAATATACAGCCTTTATATAGTCCTGGTCTTAAAACTGAGAGACCAATTGATATCCAACCCAGCTATTAGACAGAATCGTGCAGAGCTATGTGAACCCCACTCGAAAGGGTCTTAATTTTTCTAGAATTTTCCCAGATCGTAATACTATCAGATTTTCTTGTTATAAAATTCAGTTTCCCCTTGGCGGAAATAAAATTAATTGTCTATGGCCGTATGCCATTTTATGGGACAATGAAAAACTAAGCCATAAGATTGAATACAAAATGGGGCAAGACAGAGATGGGTGGATACCGATAGAGCGAGAGGGCGAGAGAGCGCGAGAGGAAGTGAACTTTGTCTGTTGCCTGCTTTGAGGCGCATATTCTAATCACCCGAGTCACGCAAATGTCAATGCTGCTGTCAAAGTGTCAATGAAATGTTCAATGGAAATAAAATGCGCAAATAATAGGCGGAAGAGGCGCACAAAAGCCAACCCGACAGCAAGGGAGAGCGACAGAGAACGAGCAAAAGAGAGAGAGAGAGAGGAAGAGAGGGGGCGAAGGTGCTGGATGAGTAAGAGAAAGTTGCGGAAGGCGCAAAAAACTTTTGCCGGTTTCTGTTTGCCTTCAGAACGGTTATTGAAAATATGGCTTATATGGAAATGCTGTGGAAAATACGTTTTTCCATAGCTTCTCCTTCGACTTTCTTCTATTTCTCGTCTCCGTCCTCCTCCACTGGCTCCACTGGCTCCATGTCCGTCTCCGTCTCCTCTCTGGTATTTGTTTTATTAATAAGGCGCCAAGGCGAGTGTGTCTGTGCGTGCGGAAGTGGTCTAGCGTGCCTCACTTTATTCGTCTTTCTCTCACCCTCTCACTCTCCATTTTGTCCACCGCCAACCCCTCTCAATTAAATTTTACAAGACTTAAGGCCTTCGGCCTTAGGCCTCAACTAGTTAGAGGCAACAAAAATTAATAGAGCAAAAAAAGCCCACTCATTTTTACTATCACAACGAACTCGGCTGTGGGTGGGGGGGCTGGGGATTATGGTAGTGTATTGTTGGGATTGGATTGGTCCTAGCCAGGACCCAGCCGCGTCAGCCATCCCCAGCTGAATAACAGCTGAGTTCCGTTCCGGCTATCATCTTAATCACTACCGACCGGCTACCGATTACCTCTTCTATCGATTGTCGGTTAACTTATGATTTAGTGAGCTATAGCTACTAAGGTCTGCAGCTTATATATTTACCAAGATTTACAATAGATTTAATAAATATTTTTTATTATAATTATTATGGTTTTTGTGCCCAATTCATGGCATTGAGCTGACTTCCAGAAAAATATCATCTTATTTAATTATTGATAATAATAATTATCGTATGGCAGATCGTTCGAATGGCCTCCATGGGCAACACATGTTCATCCAGTGGGTCTTGGGCGCCCACCTTTAGCGCCTTCAGCCACGGACGGCTCTCTCCGTTTTTAGGCAACGCTCCCGAGGCCAGGATCACTCTAAGATATCGCCATCCTGATTAAGTTCCACGCAGGATATGATATCCGCATCTGTGACATCATCGTCCAAGCCCCGGACCTAAGTTCCCGTTCCGTCTCTTAAGCACTCTCGCACTCACACTCACAATAGCTGGACGACACCAATGACGATATATTTACTAATGACGCCATTCCCGGCCTCTTCGATTCCCGGCCTCTTCGATTCCCGGCCTCTTCGATTCTCGTCGTCTGTCCCTGATGGAGTAGAGCAGAGCTTCCCTCCTCTATCTCTCTTACTCCCCACCCAACCGCAAAACTGTCCCTTAAATAATTGGCAGCACTGAAAAAGTCGCACAAAATGCGACGTTCTGATTCTACCCAACATGCGACGTTTAAAAATTGCCAGTATTTCGTATTCGAAATATATTCGTTCAGTTTTAGTCCAATCCAGCAAAGAAACAAACCAGATTATACCAAGCGCAGTGGCGCTCCAGGATGTCATCCTTAGAACTTACTTTTTCTCTATCGTTTCATACATTTCAGCTTTTCAAATTTGCGCTACCGCCCACTAGTAGGCGTTTGGCACAGACTTTTCAGCTTTTGTCGAGTGACAAACCAATCACTCAAATGTGGCAGCGGGCTTTTGTCAGATGTCGATTGAAGTTTCTACAAAAAGCTTCAAAAAGAGCTTTTTTGTCCCATCCAGTGTGACCGCGAAGTTAAAATATACAAAAAAATAATACCGAAAAATTATAAAATATATCGATAACTACATATTTGATTTCGGCTCCTCTTTAGTCTTTTCGACCCATCTCTATGCACAGCTTCATGCGAGCGAAGCTCATTCAAAGTGGAAAATTAAATATTACAATTTAAATTCCTGTCGAAAAGTCGAACAAGACCTCCAAAATCAACTTTCCGATTAACAGCAGCAGCGCTTGGTAAGTCTTTGAAAAACCATTGAAACACTTAGGTTTTGCAGGAGTTCGACAGCATTATGTTTTTTTTTATAATTTTCTTTAAAATGGGCAAATGAGCATTTGTTGAAAGGGGCACATTCACTACATAAAACCTGAGCACTGTCGTGTCTAACCTGTAATCGTTCTCTGCTATGTGGCAGAAAGTGTGCGAAAGAACATACATACAAATGTAATGGTGATATTCGACTAGACTTGACTTGAACAAACTGAAAGGTGGGTCCGATCGCTGTCCAGGTCTTTCACATCGACGGCTGCTGGCGCTGCAGCTTTATGGGCGTGCGCAACGGCTCGTTGGGGGGAGAGTGGTCCGTGGAGCTGGCACAGATGCTCAGGGGCAGGCTGTCCCTACCCTGGCCTCGAAATTGCTGCAACTGTGAGAGCGTTACATGGCCACACTACGTATGAGTTACAACAGCAACTGGTCCGACAGGCAGCCTCTGCTCACATTTGGTAAGAGCCAGAATCAGACTGGCCCTTCGGCAGAGGGATCGGCTTTCGATAAATCCCTCTCTCTTTTTCGGAAGTGTGGGTGGTTGTTTGGGATTATCTTGTGGGTCCAACGTCCATCGCTCCTGCCAGGTGTCCATTGATTTTTTCCATTTTACTTTCAGATAATGAATCCAGAAAATATGCCAGCAAAGGCTTGGGTGCTCGCCGGACAGGGTGGCCCATTTGCCGGCGCTACTTGGGGGATCCCCCCATATGCAAGAGCTATCTTGGTGCCTGCCGGACAGGGTGACCCATACGCAGGCGTTTGGGTTCCCACCGGACTGAGTGAATCATCTGAAGGCCCTTGGGTGCCCGTCGAACTAATTGGACCATATACAGGCCCCTGGGTGCCCGCCGGACTGAGTGGATCATCTGCAGGCGCCTGGGTGTACACCGGACAGAGTGTCCCATACGCAGGCCCCTGGGTGCCCGCCGGACTGAGTGGATCATCTGTAGGCCCCTGGGTGCCCGTCGGACTAATTGGACCATATACAGGCGCATTGGTGCCCGCCGGACTGAATGGACCATATGCAAGCGCCTGGGGACCCACCTGGCTGAATGGACCATACGCATGCGCATGGGTCCCCACCGGACTGATTGAACCATCTTCAGGCGCCTGGGGACCCAACGGGCAGGGTGGCCGACCAGCTCCACAAAAACGTCATCAAAAGCGTCAGGAACTGCGCTCCACCTGTATTCCTTATTCCCAGCAGCTGAAGACGGAATTCGAGGAGGCCGTTGCAGCTTATGGCAAAAATATATCCTCAGCCGACAAGAGCTTGTAACAATCCCGCGGCTGGATAGCTTAATCTGAGGCAATCTGGAGCTGGACATTGAGGGGGACAGCACAACCCACAACCACAGCAAGAAGTCAATGATTCTCTTAACTATTAATCGAAATACTCTAGAGAAAACTTAACTGGTCTTTTCATTTAGGACACTTTCTTAGGCTGGTATTTATGATTAATGGATTACCATTCTGGAAATGATTGGGTGCGCTGGTAACTTCTTGGACAAATCCACCCATCGGCCTAAATTAAAACACAAAACTAGATTGGTGGACTTGCCTGCTGCCTAAAAATAAAATTGTTTTGTTTATATTCCAGTCTATAAAATTCGACTCCGTGGACAAACTTGTGGGAATTTACAGTAATTTTCTTTGGTTCTTTTTAGTCAAATTTCGTGAGGATCATCATCAGTCTTCTTGCACTTTGACTTGTTGGATTTCCGGGATTTGCGGGACTTGCGGGGTGGCTTTGAGCAGCTTTTCTTTGACCTCCTGCTTTTGCGCTTTTTGCAAGCCGACTTCTTGCGTCTGCGCTTTCCACAACTCGACTTCTTGGGCTTACTCTTAGCACAGGTGGGCTTACTCTTAGCACAGGTGGGCTTACTCTTAGCACAGGTGGGCTCGCTTTTACGCGTCCAGAAACATTCATCCTCGTCCAGGAAGGAATCAGACGAATCTACTGCGGGAGCTGTTGTGCTGGCTATGGCATCTTGTTCAGTGCAGAGCAAGCTGCTGCTGTTGCCTTGCTTAATGGGTCCTATGGATCTTGCAGGGCGATAGTCAGACTGTGGGGACCAAAAGGGAGCTGCTGCACTCATTGGTGGATTTAGATGCGCAAAGAACTCACCCCACGGTACCGAGCTCTGTGGCCTGGGGACATGGCACGCCAACGCTGCACCGCGACGTTTACCGCCCTCTGTCCGTGGTACATGGATCCAAACCGGCGTTTGCAGTCCCGCAGGTAATTTAAATACGCGGTAGCAGAGCTCATCTTAGATATTTTTCATAAAACCAAAGAAAAAACAACAAAAATTTGGAAAAATGAAAACAAAAATACTAGTACTAATTATTCGAAATTAAAAAAAAGTAAATTTGTAGCTAGAGATGTTGCTCGTACGGAGAACAACCTTCAACTGAACTAAGGCTGGGCCTGGCTTTGCTTTCGATCCGACAAATTTGATTCAACTTAAAACTGAGAGACTCCTTCGATTGAGTTGTTTGTGTTTCCAATGCTATTCTTTGTTATGGAAATATGCATTGGGGCCACGTGCGGCATGCCGCGCGCTTCCATTAGTTCCGAAGTCTTTCGTGTTGTTGTGCCAATGACGACGCCATCGGATGCGACGATGCCCAGAGAAGTGTAACCTTTGAAAAAAATAGACACAAAAGTGAAAGTGAAACGAAAGTCGGCATCCAGGTCGTGGACGCAATGGGTCAAAGGGGCGCATCGGTACGCCATAAAAATTGCATTCCACCTCCAACTCGGAGGCAGATGAATTGTCACTCATTTTACTTATTTTTCAGTTGAAACTTTTACGGAAAACTTAGAAAAATTCCTGTTGTGCATGTCCAATGAAGCTATGATTTGCTAATCTTATCGATGTTCAATGGAATCGTATCGTATCGTATCGATGTTTTTGCGGGTAATTTTAGCAACTTAAATTCGAAATCATTCAATTAAATTAAGTATACATACAAGCTCCGGCTTTCGCGAATTGTTGCGACTACGATTTCTGAATAATTCGACCGAATTTAAATTTGTATGCTCTGGTTTTTGCAACTTTTTGTATCGATAGTGTTTCATTCCGTATCGATACCCATCCTAAGTTTGGACGGACGCTGGCGTTGTATAATTGCTGCATTTGTCTAATTGCAGTGATCTATCCAGAACTACATTGAAATCCTGTCGCTGCCACACATTCAAATCTTCTTTGGCTATTGGACACGCCGCATTGGACACGGTTGCGTCTGCGCAATCCTCTTGATAATCTCATCGCTCATTCGTAATGTAAGCAGGCCACTCAGCTGTTTTTGTGTGTATCGAAGTCGATTGCAACTATGATTCCTCTTTTCTAGAACGACGCGTGTGCGGCGTATGCAGTTGGCAAATTATATTGAAATCGCCTATAAATTCCTATATCAGAATGGGTAATCCACACAATAAGAAGAAATCGAACAAAAAAAAATGCAAGGAGCCCGGGCAAAAGAATGTGAGTAGACAAAACCGATGGGGACATGCAATAAAAGTCTTGCTGCTAATAAATTATCACGCAGAAGCCGACACAGGAAAAAGAGCACGTGTCGGGTGTTTTAGACTCTGGGATATCAGAGGCGCAGAAAGATGGCGGCGTGCGTAAGCGTAAATTGTACGAAGATATCGTCGATTTTTATGAGGGCGCTGGACTCGGACCGATCCAGCAAAGGATGTTCTGCAGCACCGTACCAGATAAGGTGCTCGCGGGCTATGAGCAGATGTTCGAGACGATCGCGAAGGTCACCAAGGAAACGGTTGACTTTCGCAAGTATGAAGTATACGTGATGCTGTATCCCACTCTGGCCATTGCTTACCTGCAAATGGTGTGGAGCGGAAAGTTGCAGAGGGCCATATCCTTCGTGGGTAGGAACAAACACGAGCTGGACGACTCGTACAAGAGGCGCATCGAAAAGCTCAAGCTGATCCGCAAGCCACTGGACGTGCCACAAAGAGCCCTGGAGCTGCTATCTGGTGCGGACACAGTGAAGTTCTGCATGGGCAGGAGCACCTTCAACCAAATCAAGGTACTCCAATCGCAGCTTTGGCCGAAAGGGCAGCGGAAGCGGTTTTTGACCCACTTCGAAATCCTAATTTACGCTGATGATAAGATGCCCCAGGAGCGGATCCTCCGAGAACATCCTTTGCCGGCGCCATTTGCCTGGGCTTCCGTGGACGTCATTCCGGACTGGCCGTTCGACCGGAACAAGCTGCCCAGCCTCATCATGAACACGGCCACGCCCTCGCCCACCGACGACGTAACTTGCGCGACGTTTTCAGCAGACCATTGCAGCGTGGCATTTGGCACTAGCTCCGGCAGGGTCCACATCGTGGCAGTGAAGAAGGACTGGCAAGACGTGAACAGGCTGCGAAGGGAGGGATGATTATCGCCCACCAGAAGCCGGTCCTGGCCTGCGCCTTTTCTCCTGGAGACCGGTACTTACTCACCTCCTCGGCTGACCGCACCATGCGGCTGTGGTGCACACGCACCGCGCTTTGCAAGACTGTCTATGCGCACCACGGGGCCATCTGTTTGGCGTTCGCCCCGAGGGTGTGCCACTTTGCCACCGCCTCAAACGACAATGTGGCGCGTGTGGGGAGTGGACTCCACAGAGCCCCTTTTGGAATTCTTGGGTCACTTGGAACGATTGGAGGTTTGCCTCTTCCACCCGAATGGAAAGTACCTGGCCACTGGATCGGCAGACGCCACCGTCAGAATCTGGGACTACGACACCCGCGCTCAAATGCGCCTCTTCCGCGGCCACAAGGCCCCCGTCAAAGCCCTAATGTACTCCGTGTGTGGGCGCTTCCTGGTCTCTGGTGGCCGAGATGACCTGATCATTGTTTGGGACACAACCAACGAGCGAATGGTACGCTGCCTGACCCAGCACAACGCTATGATTGAATCGATCGATTTCTCCTACTGCAACAATCTGATGATTGTTTGGAGCAAGGACTGCCACCTGAGTATGTGGGACTTTCAGCTTCTCGTCAAGTGCCCCGAGAAGGAGTTATCATCCACCCAAAGCATCATTGACCAGTCGCTAATCGGCACGATTCAGGCCACTGAAAATGGAATTTTCCTTAAAAGTGGGTTCGTCGGTCGCGATCGCCTGATTGGCATCTGCAAGATGAATTCTTAGAAGATAAAAGAAACAAATCAAAATACTTTGAAAGCAGAATGATGTGAAGGGTACGAGTATACGACATCAGTTAATTGAAGTTCTTAAATGAATTATATTCTTTTGGTTTATTCTTCAGACTCGCCGCTCAAAGTCGCTGGAGTCATCGATGTATGAATATACATCCATCATTATCCAACTTAATTTTCTTTTCATTTATATGATGTGAAGGGTACGAGAATACGACCTCAGTTAAATTATGTTCTTAAATTAATTATATTCTTTTGGTTTATTCTTCAGACTCGCCGCTCGAAGTCGCTGGAGTCATCGATGTATGAATATACATCCATCATTATCCAACTTAATTTTCTTTTCATTTATATCATATAAACGTAAATATACTACTTTCAAAAATTGCTAGATAATAAGTACAAATATGTGCATAATAATTGCTTATTTAGGATTTAGGGACTTCTCTTTCTTTCAAATACCACCTCTTAGAATCCGTAGTGCATGTAAGTGTACCCTAGTTGGCATCCCCTTCGGCTCCTGCCAGCCCTTTTTTATACTTTTCGATCAGCTTCTCCACATCGGTCATCTCAAAAAGAGTGTAGATGCAGCAGCCATCACTGGCGCGGTGCAAGGTGGACATCTCCAACTTGTTCGGAATCAGATTAGCGGTGCCCAGAGCGCGGTCCAGTATCTTCATGGCAAGGTCCTTGGCGTGTTCCAGATTAATGGATACATCGGGGTCTATCTCTTGCTCCAGCAGAGAGCTGGCGACGCCAAAGTGCTGGCCAGTGGCAGTGGCCTTCCAGCCACTGTAGTTGCCGCTGGGATCGGAATTGTAAAGCTGGTAGCCATAGACTTCGTCCCAGCCCATGAACAGAATGGAAACGCCGAAGGGCCGCCTGCCACCCCACTGCGTGTAGGACTGCTTGACGTCGCATATATCGGCCACGAGTCCCTCACATGGAATCGTCTCTCCATAGTTAAATCTGAAGCGTTGGGCTGACATTCGCATCTCATCAATCAGTTTCGTGGCATCGGCTGCGACTCCGGCCCAGGTGCAAGCCACGTTGTTGGTCAAGCGAAACATCTTTTCCGATGGCCCGCCGACCAGTCGACTGTTGCAGCGTTCCGCGGCTAGCAAAACGCCATCTGCGGCCACTATGCCCAGGCATAGGTTGGAAGCGTAGACGGCCTCCATGGCATATTCCACTTGGTAGAGGCGGCCCTCTGGCGAAAACTGAACGGCTTGGGGATCATACAGACGTGCCATCGTACGCGAATCTTTAAATATACGAGTTTATATTGCAAAATGGCAGAGAAGGTTCTTCAAAAAGAATAACAAACCCTTTATAGAGTTCTGGATATGATATGATTTTATACAGATTTTTGACAAAATTTTATTAAGGAAAATCCTATGATACAATCTCTCACAGTAGGTGACTTTCAAACATATCCAACGTAGGGTATTCTATGCCTAGGTTACTCTTCAGTATTTTCCCCCACTTTTCTTTCCCATTCCATCCGCTTGGGTCAGGTAGAAATTAGAAGTGAAATTGCAGTGCACTCTTCCACGCGTTTACTTATTCTCTCTCTCTCTCTTCCTCGTGCAGTGTGCGTGTTCTGGCGGAGGGGAGCGAGATAAAACCTTAAGAATGAATGAAGACTTGCAGATTTAAAATTTGTATTTCATATTTATATTCCCTAACAATTCTGCTACACTTCCAATTGGGACTCAGAGAAGGAACAAGGAATAATACTGCTGCAAGGTTGCTGAAGCTAAAAAAGACATTGAAATTTTCCCTAAAAGCAAAAAATTCAATGCAAGACATTATTCAGTAATTATTTAACGAAATGGAAATTGTATTTATTTCATTTGGTTCGTTTTTGTTTCTCAAAGTGTTTGTGCCGATGAATAAATTGTTGTTCAATTGAATTCAACCACATTTTTAGCGCTTGTCTGCCGTATTTTAAATGCCCTTTTGGGGCCACTCGGGGAGTGCGGGAAACATTAAGAAATTTAAAAAATATGAAAATAAATTTGCACATCAAATCATAGAAGACTTTGGTTTGACCAATGGAAACTCACAGCTCAAAGGATGAGTGGGATCCTATGGCTTATTTTTATTTGTAATTTTTTAAAGTTGTGCTGCATATATATACGTTTATATGATATAAATCAAAAGAAAATTAAGTTGGATAATGATGGATGTATATTCATACATCGATGACTCCAGCGACTTTGAGCGGCGAGTCTGAAGAATAAACCAAAAGAATATAATTCATTTAAGAACTTCAATTAACTGATGTCGTATACTCGTACCCTTCACATCATTCTGCTTTCAAAGTATTTTGATTTGTTTCTTTTATCTTCTAAGAATTCATCTTGCAGATGCCAATCAGGCGATCGCGACCGACGAACCCACTTTTAAGGAAAATTCCATTTTCAGTGGCCTGAATCGTGCCGATTAGCGACTGGTCAATGATGCTTTGGGTGGATGATAACTCCTTCTCGGGGCACTTGACGAGAAGCTGAAAGTCCCACATACTCAGGTGGCAGTCCTTGCTCCAAACAATCATCAGATTGTTGCAGTAGGAGAAATCGATCGATTCAATCATAGCGTTGTGCTGGGTCAGGCAGCGTACCATTCGCTCGTTGGTTGTGTCCCAAACAATGATCAGGTCATCTCGGCCACCAGAGACCAGGAAGCGCCCACACACGGAGTACATTAGGGCTTTGACGGGGGCCTTGTGGCCGCGGAAGAGGCGCATTTGAGCGCGGGTGTCGTAGTCCCAGATTCTGACGGTGGCGTCTGCCGATCCAGTGGCCAGGTACTTTCCATTCGGGTGGAAGAGGCAAACCTCCAATCGTTCCAAGTGACCCAAGAATTCAAAAAGGGGCTCTGTGGAGTCCACTCCCCACACGCGCGCCACATTGTCGTTTGAGGCGGTGGCAAAGTGGCAGACCCTCGGGGCGAACGCCAAACAGATGGCCCCGTGGTGCGCATAGACAGTCTTGCAAAGCGCGGTGCGTGTGCACCACAGCCGCATGGTGCGGTCAGCCGAGGAGGTGAGTAAGTACCGGTCTCCAGGAGAAAAGGCGCAGGCCAGGACCGGCTTCTGGTGGGCGATAATCATCCCCTCCCTTCGCAGCCTGTTCACGTCTTGCCAGTCCTTCTTCACTGCCACGATGTGGACCCTGCCGGAGCTAGTGCCAAATGCCACGCTGCAATGGTCTGCTGAAAACGTCGCGCAAGTTACGTCGTCGGTGGGCGAGGGCGTGGCCGTGTTCATGATGAGGCTGGGCAGCTTGTTCCGGTCGAACGGCCAGTCCGGAATGACGTCCACGGAAGCCCAGGCAAATGGCGCCGGCAAAGGATGTTCTCGGAGGATCCGCTCCTGGGGCATCTTATCATCAGCGTAAATTAGGATTTCGAAGTGGGTCAAAAACCGCTTCCGCTGCCCTTTCGGCCAAAGCTGCGATTGGAGTACCTTGATTTGGTTGAAGGTGCTCCTGCCCATGCAGAACTTCACTGTGTCCGCACCAGATAGCAGCTCCAGGGCTCTTTGTGGCACGTCCAGTGGCTTGCGGATCAGCTTGAGCTTTTCGATGCGCCTCTTGTACGAGTCGTCCAGCTCGTGTTTGTTCCTACCCACGAAGGATATGGCCCTCTGCAACTTTCCGCTCCACACCATTTGCAGGTAAGCAATGGCCAGAGTGGGATACAGCATCACGTATACTTCATACTTGCGAAAGTCAACCGTTTCCTTGGTGACCTTCGCGATCGTCTCGAACATCTGCTCATAGCCCGCGAGCACCTTATCTGGTACGGTGCTGCAGAACATCCTTTGCTGGATCGGTCCGAGTCCAGCGCCCTCATAAAAATCGACGATATCTTCGTACAATTTACGCTTACGCACGCCGCCATCTTTCTGCGCCTCTGATATCCCAGAGTCTAAAACACCCGACACGTGCTCTTTTTCCTGTGTCGGCTTCTGCGTGATAATTTATTAGCAGCAAGACTTTTATTGCATGTCCCCATCGGTTTTGTCTACTCACATTCTTTTGCCCGGGCTCCTTGCATTTTTTTTTGTTCGATTTCTTCTTATTGTGTGGATTACCCATTCTGATATAGGAATTTATAGGCGATTTCAATATAATTTGCCAACTGCATACGCCGCACACGCGTCGTTCTAGAAAAGAGGAATCATAGTTGCAATCGACTTCGATACACACAAAAACAGCTGAGTGGCCTGCTTACATTACGAATGAGCGATGAGATTATCAAGAGGATTGCGCAGACGCAACCGTGTCCAATGCGGCGTGTCCAATAGCCAAAGAAGATTTGAATGTGTGGCAGCGACAGGATTTCAATGTAGTTCTGGATAGATCACTGCAATTAGACAAATGCAGCAATTATACAACGCCAGCGTCCGTCCAAACTTAGGATGGGTATCGATACGGAATGAAATACTATCGATAAAAAAGTTGCAAAAACCAGAGCATACAAATTTAAATTCGGTCGAATTATTCAGAAATCGTAATCGCAGCAATTCGCGAAAGCCGTATACTTAATTTAATTGAATGATTTCGAATTTAAGTTGTTAAAATTACCCGCAAAAACATCGATACGATGTGGAAACGATTCCATCGAACATCGATAAGATTAGCAAATCATAGCTTCATTGGACATTTTTGTTTTGGCGTTTCCTTTTCCGTCTGTCAAAGAATCTATCTGCACAACAAGAATTTTTCTGAGTTTTCCGTAAAAGTTTCAACTGAAAAATAAGTAAAATGAGTGACAATTCATCTGCCTCGGAGCTGGAGGTGGAATGCAATTTTTATGGCGTACCGATGCGCCCCTTTGACCCCATCGTCCACGACCTGGATGCCGACTTTCGTTTAACACGTTTTGGCGATCTGAGCGAGCGTACCAAAAAGATGACCAAAGAAGTGCTCACCAAACTGATGACCATCGACCCTCGCGGGGAGCTGGACGCTGGAGGCGAGGAAGTGGTGCCGGATCCGGCCTCGCAGAAGCAGCAGCCGCTGTTTTCCGGACTCGACATCAGTAACCATGGCTCTGACGTTACACAAAAAAATCATTTGCTGGGCGACCTACATCTGGTGCAGACCACCGACTTCGGCTACCCGCTCATTGACGATCCCTACTTAATGGGCAAGATAGCGTGCGCCAATGTGCTCGGCGATCTGTACGCCAAGGGCGTTGTGGCCTGCGACAATATGCTGATGCTGCTGGCCGTGAGCACTCTCATGTCTGAGAAGGAGCGCGATACCATAGTCCCCATGATGATGCGTGGCTTTAAGGATTGCGCAGTAAAGGCCGGCGCCCATGTTACTGGCGGCCAGAGCGTGGTCAATCGCTGGTGCATCATTGGCGGCGTGGCCACGTCCGTCTGCGAGAATATCGAGGTCATTGAGCCGGGCAACGCTGTTCCGGGCGATGTCCTGCTGCTGACCAAGCCCCTGGGCACACTCGTGGCTCTGAACGTTCACAAGTGGATGGTTGCTCAGGACGGAAAGTGGAAGCACCTGGAGAACTCCTTCGCCGAGGAGGATATCGCCAAGGCCCATGACATGGCTGTGAAATCGATGTGTCGCCTTAATCGCACCACCGCTCAACTGATGCACAAGTATGGCGCCCATGGGGCCACCGCCATAGCTGAATACGGTCTCCTGGGTGATGCCGAGGCCCTGGCTGCTCGCCAACAGAAGGAGGTTTCCTTTTCCATCTACAACATGCCAGTGATCGACAAGATGGCGTCAGTGGCTTCCAGCTGCCGCGATATCTTTCAACTAATGCGTGGACGTGCCCCCGAGCATTCCGGCGGTCTTCTGATCTGCATGCCGCGTGAGGAGGCCACCGCATTCTGCAAGGAAATCATTGAACTGGAAGGTCCCAGTGCTCGCGCCTGGATCATTGGCATTGTGGAGAAGGGGAACAGGACTGTCAATTTCTCGAAGCCACGCGTCATCGCTGTTAATATATAATTCCCTTTGGCCATAACTTTTATTAAATGCAAAGACCAAAGTTTTAGTTGGAATTATTGTGGATTGAACAGTGGCTTGCTTGCCAAGTCTGAATACTTATAATACCAAATATTTTATACATCTTTGCAAGAAAAAGGCAATGTAAAAAACGGGCAAATCCAGTATTATACCCGGTACTCGAAGAGTATAGGGGTATATTAGATTTGTGGTGAAAGTGGATGTGTGTAACACCCAGAAAGAAGCGTTTCCGGACCCATTAATAGCATCAATAGCCAAGTCGATATACCCATGTGTCTCTGTCCGTCTGTCCGTTCGTTCGGACGCGGAAGCGCCTAGATCTCAGGGACAATTTTTGTATCCAGACTCCTATGATATTTATTTATTTTAAAATTTCGACCCGACCCCTCAAAGGATGAAAATCTGTGCCATCCACAATTTTGAAGATACAAGAAACGCAAAAGCGCAGAATTATAGAGACTAATACTTCCCTTCTCTTCTCTATCACACACACAATGGAAACAGACAAAATATTTAAAAAAAAACTGATTAAATAAGTCATTAGGTGGAAAGGGGTTAAACGGAGGGCAAGTACCAACTCTAGCGCTTACGTATTATTACGTATAAAATATATTGTATACTACATATATGTGAACACACCTGGCCGCAAACTAATTCTCATGAAAGTTTCCCAACGAGTCTTTGTGTGTACCGAAAATTGCCATATGGTAAAACTTAATTTCGAGTAACTAGATGACAATAATATTTTTTATCTAAAACAGCAAAATGTTACCAAAAAAGAGTATTTTTGTATTAAAATACCTCTGCTATATCTCAGGTATTCTACCAAACATATCAACATTTCTTAAAT
Organism: Drosophila lowei; assembly: GCA_008121275.1. NCBI lineage: Eukaryota > Metazoa > Arthropoda > Insecta > Diptera > Drosophilidae > Drosophila > Drosophila lowei. The sequence continues at coordinate 14,238,514 of CM017779.1, read as the reverse complement.
ATCGTACGAACCGTTTAGAAGCGGCCCTTTAGTAAATTCCATAGAAATCAACGGTTTTGGATATATCATGATTTGGTTATGAGATAATGATTCTGTGGCCATTGGCCGTACTTTAAGAATAAGGAATTATTTATGACTATATGATAATTTTGGAAACATTAAATTTGGTTTGGACATTTTTTATTGATGATTGGTCCTGCACAGTCTCATCCTCGTTGCTTTCCAGCTCCAGTTCCAAATCGGATTATTAGAGCGATCATACGCCGAGCTGTGTCGACTTGGACAGCGACGTCAGATATGAGATATGATATGGTTGAGACCAAATTGCAGGCTTTAACTGAAGCGCGTATTCCTTCTCATAGCTGGCACTGATCGCTTCTTTCAGAATACCGATTAATGTGAGGTTTTTCACCGACGACTCAATAACGGTTTCCAGGTCATGGACAGGATTAACATTCAGCATGGTGAACATCACCTCCAGTTTTATGGTCGAAAGAGGAACGTAGTCCAACCAATTCTGTCCCGAAAAGTAATAAATGGCCTGGAGAACGTGTCGGTTGACAACTTTTGGCACATCAAAGTTATCCATTGTGTATTAAATTCCAAATCTGACGAGTATAGAAGTGTAAAATTTAATCTTATTTACTGACATATATATGTATGGCATATGGATCACTGGGTTTAACTACAATTCTTGTAGATTATAATAATAGAACTAACACCAGCCGTTATATCTCGCTCCACTCCGCTAGAGGGGATGCACTGCAAAAGGAAGACAGAGGAGAGAGTAACCCGTATGAAAACGTAGACCTTTGACTATATTATTGCACAGAGGTTGGCCAAATCCCCGGAAGCACTTTTCATATTTTGGTTTTTTTTCGGATTTTACGCAGTATATATTTTGAACCATTTCAGACCAGATGTTCACTGCTGAACCTTTTAATTTTGTATCTGATCAACGAATATATCCCATTTTCATATATTTCAACCGTTCTGCAGTTGGCGAGTGCTCTTAGTGTAAGAGATGCTATAATGGTTTTTTTTTTGCACGTTATGCCACTTGGCACAACATTCCCATGGTTCAAAGAGATTCTTTCAAAATGGTAATCAATACTTTTTATAAAGAAGTCCACGCTGAGTAGGATCTGTGTTGGATCCTTACTGGAACGCCATTCTCGACGGCATGTCGGGATTCTGGGTTTCAACATCCTATTTGGTGTTGGTGCTCGGTACGGGTACGGAGCCTATTCTCATCATTGGTGTGGTCTTTTCCAGATCCAAATGATGACACGGCGATGGCTGAACGCCAGAGCCGAAGACCCTGGGAACCCTGTTGAAAGTTAATTGAAAACAGATGTTCCCAGCTTCCAATAGAGATTACGAATTGTTTATTCCTTTTCAGGATCTTGAGAGCATATTTCATGATATTTTTCACTTTTCCGTGTCCTGCGCCGCTCTGATGATTTTCTCACCTTAAATCAGTTGGTGGACGCGCCCTCTTTTTGAACCGGGCGCCCTCAGGCAGTTGGGTGTTGCCGGATGTATGCTTCAACGTACGACGCACGATGTATGTGCTTCGCAGGTGCACACATTACTGACATCGTCTTTCCTCCTGCACCATGCTTTACCTCATCGGCTTTGACCGGGTAAGTTTTCTTTGTTTCCCCCCATCCCATTTTCATCTTTTCCATTGATTACTTTTTCTTGGTTCTTCTTCTTTTATTTTTGTACTCCCGCCAGCTCTATTGGCCGAGACCACTACTTACTCCGCCAGGTAAAGTTATTTAGTTTTTATTTATTAATTTACATTATTAAAATGTTCCCTTCATTTTAGCAGGTAGCCCTTTCCGGGGGCCAGGAGTACCACTTGCGTGCCGCGTGCCCACCCGCAATCTTTTATCAGGGGCTTCATCTTTGGGTCCGGCCACTGCCATGGCCCTCATCTCCGCCATTCCAGTCTGCTCGCCGTCGGGACCTCGTCAGTGGGTGATTCCGCCGTAGCTCCTCGTCCTTTTGGGAGTTCCAAGGTATGTGCTTCTAGCTGGATTGGGGCAGCCATGATGCCGCTGCAGGGTCGCTGAGTCGGCAATGTGGCGTCCCTGGTCCCAGGGACCAGTGATTGACGGCGGAAATGATGGTTCACGCCCGCGGGAAACAATGTCAGCAACCCCATCTATACGCCGCCGAATCAAACACTGGGCTTCAGCTTCAAGACGCGTAAGTGAATCATTATATAATTGTGGATACATTTTAAAATATATCTTCCTTCACAGATGACTTATGTACCCTACGCTTTGGCAGAAACCGAGTCGTATCCGATGTCCCCACGCCAGATGAAGTCCGAGTTCTACCCCAGCCAGACAGAATCGTTTCCCAGGAGAACAGAAGCGCATCCCCAGCAAGAGTCCGAACCTAACAAGCCGCTGTCATCTTCCGATTTGGCCATCGACAAATATCTGAAGGACTTTAGCTATGGCAAACAAGGGACGGGCTACGCGGACTAATAGACTCTGGATAGATCTCGTTGTTGTTAGGTTTAAGGATACCGAAGATAGTAGAGATACATTTAGGTAGTAGATGTAAATGTAATCAACTTGTTTATTTATTTATACTAAGCTAAGTTATGATGAATAAAACTATTGAAAAATCATCCTTTCTGTATCCTGTATCGGGGAAATTATCCCGACTACAAAAAGGCGTGGCACGCCCAGATTGGTACACAAATAGCGGAGAAAACTAAATATTTTTGATTGGGAAAAATGTCCTTGATCCTTGATAAGGACTCCATAAAAACAGGGACGATTTTTCCGATCACAGGAAGCTGTCGCACGTCCCGATCAGGCCACAAAAGCCGAGAAAACTAAATATGTATTGTTGGACTCCTTACCGAAGGATCAAGGACATTTTTCTGATCACAGGGACCATGGCACGCTCCGTTTGGGCCCCAAATAAGGGAGAAAACAAGATATATATGTCTAGAGAAGATATCCTTGATCCTTGGTCCTTGATAAGGACTCCATCAAATTAGGTACATTTTTCCGATCACAGGAAGCCGTCGCATGTCCCGATCGGACCTCAAATAACGGAGAAAACAAAACTGGCTTGTAACTGGCTTTGAAAATGTAGTTCAAGAAACCGCCGATAGGGGCGCCACCGTACAAAAAAATAAAAGTGGCGTCAAATGGCCTAAAACCGGATGGGATACCAGGCGAACAGAAATCAGCAGTTTTTTTAAAAGCAGTTTTTATAATAAAAAAGGTCGATGATTTTTTTACAATAAAAATCCAAAAAATTTGGTCCCCAAAAGTGGGGATGAAATTTTTTTAAAAAACTCGCAGCTACAGTTGCTTGCTGCTGATTTCTGTTCGCCTGGTATCCCATCCCGATTTTGGCAAATTGACGCCAGTTTTATTTTTTTGTACGGTGGCGCCCCTATCGGCGGTTTCTTGAACTACATTTTTAAAGCCAGTTACAAGCCAGTTTTGTTTTCTCCGTTATTTGAGGTCCGATCGGGACATGCGACGGCTTCCTGTGATCGGAAAAATGTACCTAATTTGATGGAGTCCTTATCAAGGACCAAGGATCAAGGATATCTTCTCTAGACATATATATCTTGTTTTCTCCCTTATTTGGGGCCCAAACGGAGCGTGCCATGGTCCCTGTGATCAGAAAAATGTCCTTGATCCTTCGGTAAGGAGTCCAACAATACATATTTAGTTTTCTCGGCTTTTTGTGGCCTGATCGGGACGTGCGACAGCTTCCTGTGATCGGAAAATCGTCCCTGTTTTTATGGAGTCCTTATCAAGGATCAAGGACATTTTTCCCAATCAAAAATATTTAGTTTTCTCCGCTATTTGTGTACCAATCTGGGCGTGCCACGCCTTTTTGTAGTCGGGATAATTTTCCCGATACAGGATACAGAAAGGATGATTTTTCAATAGTTTTATTCATCATAACTTAGCTTAGTATAAATAAATAAACAAGTTGATTACATTTACATCTACTACCTAAATGTATCTCTACTATCTTCGGTATCCTTAAACCTAACAACAACGAGATCTATCCAGAGTCTATTAGTCCGCGTAGCCCGTCCCTTGTTTGCCATAGCTAAAGTCCTTCAGATATTTGTCGATGGCCAAATCGGAAGATGACAGCGGCTTGTTAGGTTCGGACTCTTGCTGGGGATGCGCTTCTGAACACCTGGGAAACGATTCTGTCTGGCTGGGGTAGAACTCGGACTCCATCTGGCGTGGGGACATCGGATACGACTCGGTTTCTGCCAAAGCGTAGGGTACATAAGTCATCTGTGAAGGAAGATATATTTTAAAATGTATCCACAATTATATAATGATTCACTTACGCGTCTTGAAGCTGAAGCCCAGTGTTTGATTCGGCGGCGTATAGATGGGGTTGCTGACATTGTTTCCCGCGGGCGTGAACCATCATTTCCGCCGTCAATCACTGGTCCCTGGGACCAGGGACGCCACATTGCCGACTCAGCGACCCTGCAGCGACATCATGGCTGCCCCAGTCCAGCTAGGAGCACATACCTTGAACTCCCGAGAGGACGAGGAGCTACGGCGGAATCACCTACTGACGAGGTCCCGACGGCGAGCAGACTGGAAAGGCGGAGATGAAGGCCATGGCAGTGGCCGGACCCAAAGATGAAGCCCCTGATAAAAGATTGCGGGTGGGCACGCGGCACGCAAGTGGTACTCCTGGCCCCCGGAAAGGGCTACCTGCTAAAATGAAGGGAAAATTTTAATAATGTAAATTAATAAATAAAAACTAAATAACTTTACCTGGCGGAGTAAGAGGTGGAGATCGCGGCATAGCAGTTTGTGGCCAGAGAAGGTCTCGGCCAATAGAGCTGGAGGGAGTACAAAAATAAAAGAAGAAGAACCAAGAAAAAATAGTCAATGAAAAAAATGAAAATGGGAGGGAAAACTTACCCGGTCAAAGCCGATGAGGTAAAGCATGGTGGAACAACTGGTCTGAAGTTCTTTTCTATTTCAGAAAGGACACATGGACTTTCACTTTTCGGACCACTAAAAAATCTCTATCTTAAAAGGTGAGGCGCCAGCTCGGCGCCAGAGTTCTTAAAGTTTCATAATTTTCATGGTATTAAAATACCCATTAGCCCTTAATGGGCTAAGCTTCTTCACACGTAGCTTCTGATCAATCTGTGATGTTGTCATCTTTGTTTTTCGTCTCGTACCGAGCTAAAGTTGAACAGCAAAGTTGAACTTTTTTGCCGGTGTTTGAACTTTTGATGGTCAATTTCACTATACATATGTGTATGATAATTGGGTATTAAATTTAATCTTGGCTTCGGCGCTGACTTTTAATACTGGTATAATTATTCTCATAATAAGGATAGAAACAAATTATAGAATAATTGATTATTTAATTACTTCAAGAAAGGTTGAGCATGAAGGCTCCGGCTGCAGCATTTAATAAACAGCTGTTGAAGAGGAAAAAATCCTATTGATGGAAGGATTCAATCTTATCTGCTGTGCGAATTGCTCTCGTGGACCTGCAAGTGTTGTAATAAAAATGATTGATGTCTTGTATATTGAGAGATTCTCGTATTTTCCACTCACAGACTGTGCTATCTTCAGAAGATGGTCGAAACTCGTCCTGCCCGTCTCCATAACCATGCCGTAGAAGATTTTAGTTTTGGATTGCATTAGAAGTTCGTGTGGAGTGCCAAACTCCACCAGATTGCCGGCATCCAATACCATAACCCTATCCGAATCAATGATGGTATTAAGGCGATGGGCTATGGTTAGGACAGTGCAGTCTCTGAACTTTCTGCGAATGGTGGACTGGATGAGGGCATCGGTTTGGGGATCCACATTCGCCGTGGCCTCGTCCATGACTAGGATGCGGTTTTCCCGTAGAATAGCACGTGCCAGGCAAACCAACTGACGCTGACCAACACTATAGTTGGCCCCACCCTCGGAGACGACGCTCTGCAGGCCAGAGGGCAGCTCCGAGACTTCCTCCTTCAAATTAACCTCCTCTAGGGCCTGCCAGAGCTTGTCGTCCGTATACTGCTCGAATGGATCCAGATTGTAGCGAAGGCTGCCGGAAAAAAGCACCGGTTCCTGTGGAATAATCGAGATCCTGCTGCGTAAATCGTTCAGACCAATCCCTGCTGTATCCCTCCCATCAATCAGCATGCTGCCATCGGTGTAGGACAGTCGGAACAGTGCATTTATCAGAGTAGATTTCCCCGCACCCGTGCGTCCCACAATGCCGATCTTCTCGCGCGGCTGGATCACAAAACTCAGAGAGTTCAGTACCCGATCGGTTTTGGGATCGGGATTGTATCTCAGACTTAAGTCGTTGGCCACAATTTGTCCATCCTTGGGCCAACTATCGGCTGGCTTTTTGTCAGCAGGAGACTCGAACTCTCCCTCCGCCTGTAAGTTTCTGTACTCCACAACCCGCTCCACGGACGTCATGGAGTTCTCCAGCTCTGCCGACTGCCGCATGCCCCACTGAACGGTGCCCGTCATGGACATGGCCTGCGTAATGGCCAATCCAATCTGTCCCGGATTGCCGAGTGGTGGATAGAAGTAGCTTGTAAGCGTCACGGATATCACATAGGCCACGCAGAAGAGATCCAGATAGTAGCCGAATGCCCGACTGGTGGACAGAAACGTATAGTAGCCAGAACTGTGCAGATCCTGGAAGTTGTCGTACTCTCCAATCAACAGTTTTTGGGCACCTAGAGCGCGTATCGTGGGCAGACCATTCAGGGTGGCACTGAAGTGAGAGTACATGGGCGATCTGGCCACCGCTTCCAGTCGCTTCACATCCCGCGAAGTGCTCAGGTAGAACCGCCTTAGGAAGTGGGAGGCCACGAACATGACGGACGTGTTCAACAGATACCAGGGATTGGTGATGCACAGCACACAGATTATCCCGGCTATGGTGAGGAAGATCTGTATGCAGTCCAGCATGCCGGCGGGCAGCACCTCGTCCACCTGGCCCAGGTCCATAGCGAATCGGTTCAGTATGCGGCCCGACGGATTTGAGTGGAAAAATACAGCGCCGTGCGGGATACGCCCTGGAACATGGTGTTGTGCAGCTGAGTGGACGAGTGCATGGCCATGCTGAAGAACAGAATCGTTCGGAGCAGGGCAAAGATCACGAGGCTCACATTGATGGCACTGAAATAGTAAATGTCCACCGCAGAAGATTGATCGTTGTTCTTAACCCTGCGGGTATTATCATGGGATTATTTATAGGGAGTTTCCAGTTCTATAGCAGATCTCACTTACCAGTAGGAGAGAAAGTAATCGCCACCAGAGGCCAGCAGCTGAGTGCCCAGGCAAAAGAACACGACCAGGGCGAACATGATCCAGCCAGAGCCAGCGGCGAAGTACTTCCTGTAGATATCCATGCCAATATTCCCGCTGGAACGTGACTCTTGCACGGGGGTGACTACCACCTCCTCTTCTTCGGACTCTGCAGAGCTGACACTCGTCCTGCTCTGGCGGCTGCTTTGACGGGAATAGACCTTGCCATCGCCAGCAGATGCCCCATCCCCATCTCCATCGTGGTCCAAATTCTCATGGCGAGTGCTTTTGGCCAGCAGCTGGGCAAAGTCCTGACCACTCTTTAGCATCTTCTCATAGCTGCCGATGTCTGTGACCCTGCCCTTGTCCATAATCACAATGAGATCGGCCTGTTCCAGGAACTGCAGCTGATGGGTCACCAGTATGACCAATTGATGCTTGAGAAAGCCCCGCATGCACTCCTCGAACAGATGACGACCCACGTGCGTGTCCACGGCGCTGAGAGGATCGTCCAGTAGGTAAATATCCGCCCTGCGGTACACGGCTCTGGCCAGACTGATCCTCGCTCGCTGGCCGCCGGAGAGGGAGGCGCCGCGCTCACCCACCATTGTCCGATCCCCCTGGAGCAGCTCAAAGTCACGTTCCAGGGCACACTTCTGGACCACACTGCGGTATCGATGCTTGTCCATGGGCAGGCCGAACAGGATATTCTCCCGCAGGGAGGCGTTGAAGAGCCAGGGCTCCTGCGAGGCATAGGACACTCTTCCCTGGAGCTTCAAGCGCCCAGACTCGGGGGGCAGCTCGCCGAGTATCGCCTGGATGAGGCTCGATTTCCCAGAGCCCACGGGCCCAATGACGGCCACCAATTGGGGGCGCTTCAGGCTCATGCTGATCCTGTCCAGGACCGGTTCACTCTGCTCTCGGCTCCAGCGTGCTGTCAAAGCCTCAATTTCGACCAAAACATCGGTCGGCTTCTCCTTGGGATCACCATCGCCATCACCCTGAAGGACATCCGATTCGTCGCGCATCAGGAATGCCCGTATCCGGCGCAATGTGACCAACATTTCGGCAAACTGGGACATGCCGCTGGGGAAGAACTTGCTCACAGTGCGCCTCAGGATGTTGTAGAAAGCCGTAACCACAAAAGCCTTCTCCGCCGTGAGTTCCCCGCCCATCAGGACGTAGCCCAAAAGGCTCACAAAGATGGCTATCCTGCCGAGAGTAATCTCAAAAGAGAGCAAAGTGCCCCGGATGTAGTTTACCTTGCGAATGGAGCTCATCTCGCTGCGCCGCAGCCGCTCGATCGCCTTGCCAAAGGGCCGCTCCCAGGTGTACATCTTGATCACCTGTATGCCGGATATGATCTCGTTCATCATTCGCACCCGCTGGTCCGTTCGCAGAGCGGTCTGCAGACGCAGCACGGAGGTCAGCCTGCTCAAGTAGGTCTGCACTGGCAGATAGAGCAGCAGTATGCCAATGCCGTAGAGCGAGGCCAGGCCAATCTGCTGATACAGGAAATAGGAGGCTACCAGCAGCTCCAGCGGTCCCAGCCAGAGGAAGTGGAAGTGTATCAGGGCCCGATCGAAGCGCCCCAAATCGTTTGATATCAGATTGACCACCTGACCCGTTGTGGTGTTTCCCAAAGCAGTGCGACTCAGGCGCAGTGCCTTGCGATAGATAGCACTGCCCACGGCTACCCTCATCTTCATGGCCAGGTGCTGTTCGGGACGGAACGGCTTGTAATCAATGAAATTGTTCATGTGAGAGCTGTTTTGTGGACTCACCATCATGCTCATCATATAAGGATGGACCAGGAGGACGCTGGCCAAGGTAGTAAGTATCAGGCCAGCTCCATACAGCTGTGCGCTCAGTCCATCGCCGTTTCCATGGGCCGTAAACTCAGATATCAAGGCGCCTAGCAGCAAAGGGGCAGTGGCCCTGTAAGGAGATTCATTTTAAAGAAGAAACTATAGATCGATCTATACTTACCTGGTCCCCAGTTCCAGGACTCCAATGATCAGGCCGGAGCCCAGCAGTTGCCAGCCGAATACACGAAGTATCACCTTGATGATGCTCGGCTCCTGGTTGTGCTTCCGACGACGACGACACGCTGCCACTTCGGCCTGCCATGTCTGGAAGAATCTGTCGCCCAAACTATCCGCTCGGTGTCCCTTGAGGGCCTGGTACAGATCCGTGGGTTGAAGGGTCTTCTTGCGGCCCTTGAAGAGAATGGGCAGTGCAAAGCTGTTGTAAGAATACGAGCATTAGGAAATGTATTATTTCATGTATATAGGAAATGTTTGGGGCTGAGATTTAATAGCTCTACACGATAAAGGTTGATAAAAATCACGATAACCAGACGTGACAGCCTTATCAGCAAAAACACCCCAAAGATGCTCACATTATCTCTTAAGTTTACATGATAACTCGTCGAAGATGTGTCGTCTTTTATAAAACATACCAAAACATAAGCGAGGACAATAGTCCCGCCGATTCACGGGGGTTTGGTGGGAGTTTATCGGCCTGCATGATCTATATAATTTTTTTTGGTAGTACCATACAGTTATCACACAGGTCCTCTCATTTAAATTTTCGGATTTACGAGTAGTATTACTTGTCTGTACTCCGGATTCAGGTGCTACTTCTGGGATTAACTCAAAACTTTTCCTTTAATATTCGGAAAAAAACTTCAGATAAAAGCGATCAAAGCGTCTGTAGTGCTTCGCTTTTCAACTTGTTATGGTCCAGACCCAGACATCATTCAACTGAGCGATAAAATTCACGGAAAAATTCTCACCCTAATGACGTCGTTTATCTAAGAGATAATCTTCTTTACTTAACCCTCTAACACGTAAGAGTGCCTTGAGACACTTATTATATTATTCACATTAGCAAAAAAACTAAGAGCTTTTACATCATTTTTATATTTTTTGACTGTTAATAACAACCACACCAATTAAGTGAAGAAGTTTTTAAAGCTCTCAGAAGCTTTTAACGGTACTTTTTATTTCCATGTAAATAAAACATGCACTATTTCTCGCGTGAAATTCGTCCTGCTGCATGTTGTGTTTAGTTGTGCTAATAAAAGTAAATATACTAAACCAATCCAGCCCATAATTTGTTTTCGTGAAAGGTAGGTTTATTTACTATCAAAATCAAGTGGCAGATATGCAAGTATATAGAAAATGTGTTTTGTAGCAGAAAAATAGTGATAAGTGCCTGTAGACACTTTTGGGGTTCCACGCTATATTTTGTTGCCAGTAGCTTTTTCTCAACTACTAGCAATTTTGATGTTTTTTTGTTAATTGTGTGATTTTTCCTAATAGAAATTGAAATATTAGAGTAAATGGCAAAGCGGGTCCGTTACAAGTTGTCCGACTTGACTGATTGACAGTTACTGAGGACGAAAGTCATCGGAAGAAGCTCTGACCACTGCATTAGAGGATGCTGATACTGTTTCATTTATGGACACTAATGTTGAAAATGTGCAAAATATAGTACAGGAATCTGAGCATACCCTGGGGAAACCGTAAAAGGCCTATATCGCCTTACGGCCAAAACTAGTGAAGATTCAACATGCATATCTTCTCTATCTTCTGGTGGCTTCAATGGGCAAATCCGATTACAGGCGGGGAACTGCAAAGGCTGCTCGTTACGACACAAAATCTAAGAGTTACATCGATCCAGTTGATTGCCCACTATGTTTTCATCAGATGGTTAAATTTGGTAATAGAAAAAATTATTTGAATTAATTATTTTAGAAAATAGTCTTAGAGGGTTAAGCCTGGTAGCAAAATACAATATGTAAATATCTTTGTATGTTTTCATCAGATGGTTAAATGGTAATCAAAATTATCATTAAATGAAAGAATAAGCCTGGTAGCATTTAATAGGTTCATTCATTCTCATTCATTCAGTGGTTGTTTTTTTAACTATTGTTTTCATTGTTTAAAAAAAAACAAATAATTAAAAAATTAAACATTTTTGCTACATTACATTGTAACATGTAAGTGATTTTTACAAGTATTCTACACCTGCCCGGGTACCGCCATCTGTTCTTATTTACATGAACTCCTCATCTTCTACATGATTTTTACATGAACTATACGCAGGGCCATCTGTTGGCATTTCCATAAATATTTCATATCTACAGGATTTTTACATGAAATTTTACAAATTTTGCGCTAGCCAACACTGATATTCGTAGCAACGTTTTGCGCTCAATTTTGAAATTCAAAACGTTGATTTTGTATATTTTTTGTGCACCAACAGATGACATAACAAATGGATTGCATTTTGGTAACCATTTACATTTGTAATGGCATCGTTTGCTCAGGCATAAGCAAATACAAATTAACTAACAAATTTAACCACAAATGCACGTGCACAAACATACAAGACCCTGACAATTTCAGTTTGATGCAGCTGGTCACGAGCCATTTATATACCCTATAATTGAACAGCAAAACGGGTATATTTCCTAGAATTACCAAGACGCCTTTGTGTTTCTAGCGAGGTTTTAGCGTAAATTCTTCAAGTCTCAGCGCTTGTTGCACATTTTAGTGGTGTTTTTAGTTTGTAAAACTAATTGCATAAATTCATGTACTCTCAGAACCGGGTATCAGTCCAAGGCACTCGACAATTGCGCCCTTTTTTTTGTTAATTTTTTAATAAATTTCTGTACGCGTATTTTATTTATATATTTACATAAAATAAGCGACCGCAAGGTTTAATTAACCGCAAAAATGGAATGCAAAACTGCAAAAAAAGAAGAAAATCCTATAGGGCGATGGAAAGGAAACAGAGAAATGAAAATAAAATGTGATATGAGTTAATGCAAAAGGTAAACAAGAAGAAGGGCGAAGATAAAGGTGAAGAAGGGTCGTCGAAAATATGTGGAAATAGATACGAGTCTGATATGCGGACAACGTGCATCGGCATTAACCGGAGTAATAAGGTAAATATGTGAACAGCTACGAACATATCCAAACACACACAAACAAGAAATTTAATAGCGCAACACTGGAGTATTACGACTATACGATACCCTCTAATATATGGTATTTATGTGCACGAAACCACAGTAAACTGAGTGGAAACATTATATATATTTTTATTCTAGGATCCTGGGTATAAGGTTTAACGTTTTGCGATGATCTTTGGTATGATATGCTACACAACGAAAGAAAATACTAAACGTGATGCCATAAATCATGAATTTCGGGCGATTCTGAGTGCAATGACTGCGACTTTCGATTGATATTTACACTTTAAGACTTCAATCAAAGATATATTTAATATTTATACTAGGCCCACACATATATATACATGCATACCTTTTATGGTTGTAGAATGGAAAGACGGAAAGGCCAAACTCATTCAAAATATACCCATGTGTCTTCCGAAAGAACTGGGTACAAAGAAATACAGTCAAATAAACATACCTAGAGATAAGTATGACAACTTGCTAAAGTGACCGACCATATCCGTACCGTACCGTACCGAACCGAACCAATATCAATATCAATATGGGGCGCCCTGGCTAACCAGACCCGGACATTGACCGTTCTCTGAGTCAGTGGATGGTCTTCCTTGGCCCTATCTACTGCTGCACTCCTCGCGCTATACAAGTATACCCTTTGAGAGGGGATTATGATTTTGAATATATGTTTGCCACACAGGGAAGGAAGCACCCATAACCATAACCCATATGCATAGTAATAATTTACAGGTTTCCTCCAGAAGTTTCCTCCCAGAAGTGTCCTTTAAATGCCATGAGAATGAAAATTTCGGATGGTAATTCAATAAAACTGATCAAAATCGGATGAACGTTTGATCTGCAAGGGTATCTGAGTTATTGGGTCTCGATGTCAGCCTTTCTCTCGTGTTTCCTCTTACTGTTTTTTATCAGCGGACGACAACGCTGCGTGAGTGCGGCTGTCACTTAGGGCAAACATATGTTTCGTTACAAATTGACGACCGACCGCAGCAGCAGGGGCACAGAAGAGCCAGGGGCACAGGCCCAGCGGAAGGGACGACAGCTTCTCTTATCAGTGGCTGCTGCTGATAGGCGGCGGAGGAGGAGGTGGAGGAAGAGCTGAACAACAAAAGACAACAAACGAAAATTAACGAAAACTAAATTTAAACACGTCTTTCTGCGGTCCACGTCCACCCGTTAACCGTTGGAGAGACGGGTTTCATTAGCTGCCACTGCAACTGCAGCTGCACGAAGTCGCTGGCTACTGCCATCTCTGTCTACGGCTGCGGTCAACTGTGCGTGCCAATGGGAGCGAAAGGGAGAGACACAAACAGACATAAAGAGAGATAGGGGTATGGGATGCTCTTGCAAAAGGGCTAACGCCACGCCGCCTGGTGGCATGTCCAGGGACCCCATTAAGGGGTGAAGGGTTGTGCCCTCGCCAACCGCTGACTTTTCGCACAGCGGGCGATTTCTACTACTCGTAAATAAGGTTTATTGCCCGGCAGGACCCCATGGGGGTTTTGTCAGTGCGTAATCCAAGTCGGACAAAGGTGGGGTTGGTTCTAAGGAGAACACAGAATGTTGGACATAATTCGATTACTGTTATAGTAGGAAATGCAGCGTGGTAATTGAAAATTGATTGAATCTCGTATTGCTTTGCATTCTACTGAAATGACATGCTACTCATCCACGGATTTGTCGTGATGACAGTACAAAAATCATCCCACAAATCAAACTGTATCGACTCGCCCTACTTTTTTCATCATTGGAGTTATCTCCGGTCTCTAATTATCCCAAACCCACGTAAATACTACGCATAATCCTATCCAAGTACCGATTTCTGATCGATAAAGTAATTAAAATATTTTAATCATACAATTAGGGCATTTTTTAGGCTGAAAGAAAGCTCTTAATTATTGCATTTTAGCAATATTATGGGAAAACGCCTTTCCCCATGCAAATATATTGAATATTTCAAAGTTGTTCCCGTCAACGGACATGTTGAATGTTCAACATGGAAGGGAAAAACAGACGAGTGCCCCACCGTGTCCACCGATGTCCTTTTCTTTCCTTTCCATTCCATTCCCATCGATTCGTTTCGATTTGCTGCGGTGTGAACGGGCAAAGGCAAACAGGCAAATAAACAAACAATCGGGAGTGCGGCGGACAATGGGACCAGCGCCAGGGCCAGGACCAGGTCCAGTCCTCACGGCAGAGCTTTTCCAAAGGTGCGTATGCATATACACATACATACACATATACTCGTGCCATACATGTATGTGGGTTTAAGGGTGGTGTGTGCGAGTGTATGCACTACATATCTGGGGGGTTGCTTGCTTACTTGCTTATACAAGCTGTGGTTTGTTTTTATTGTGCCTGGCTCTGACCCGACCTCGCTGATGATGGCCAACACTCACACTCTAGAGGGAATGCGGTGGCCCCGGCACAGCAGGAAACAATTAGCTCTAAATAAAATTTCAAAATAAGCAACTGTTTGCGCTTAAATCCAAATAGCAAGCTCCACCATTTGATCCGGGCACGCGAGGTCTTTCAGAACCAGAACCCGGACCAGAACCACAAATAGGTTGGGGGGTTGTCGGGTTGGCGATAGGGATGGACATGGACTCATACAGTAGATAGCATGATATCACTTAATTACGGTATTTAAATGAGCAACAAATGATATGCTTTTAACATTTCGAAAGCCCCCAAAATGTACCTACATTTTCCGAAAAATTTGTACGAAATTTATTATTATTATATTTTCAATGCACATCTATTTATACCGGGTAATCGGTTGCTAACAGGAGTGTATTGGTGTATTTGTTGGGTTATAGGGAAAAGGCAGAAATATTTCCAGCTCTCTAAAGTATGTTGTTTTTGTAGTCTTAATCGGTATTAGCCTGCCTTTGAAAGAGTTGTATCGGTAGTTATCTTAAATAATCTACCTGGGGTATTATTGGTATTCCATAGTCGAAATTTCCTCCACTTTTGTTCCAAAAAACGTGCGCTGAACTCTATGCAACAAAACACTTTGTATGTTGCAATCATCTTTTAGCGAACTTCATTGCCATGGCATCGATGGAGCTACTGATGCGTGTGGGTGTGTTTGAAATGTAATTGAAATTTAGTTGGCAAAACTAATTGGAATTGCTGCATTATGCAAACGGCGATAAAGCCCCACAGTAAACCCTCCGATTGGGTGGCACAAAATAACGCTAAAAGACCAGAAACAAAATGCAAAATTCCCTGATAAATGTTTCTATAAAAATATATATGAAAAATAACATACCCAATATAGGGAATTGGGGTAATGACCCAACAATCCTTGAAAATTGTAAATCTGGACTAGTAAACAAATCGAGCATCACACCTTGTGCCAGCAGCAGCAGCGCCATATTTATAATTCAAAATAACAACTAAAAAATATCTGGAAAATTCCTTTCTTTTCATAAAAGCAGCATAATATTTATAATAAATAAAATCAATAAAAATTCCATTCGGAATAAGTAAATAGAGATATACAGCATATGTACATCCATATGTTATACGAAAATCCACGAAAAATATAGTAACAAATATTTTGTTGAATCAATAAAATATTTTACGTTTATTAAAAATGTGCGCATGGATTTTTGCCATATTGTAAAAAAGTTGCACAATTTATTGGCAGGTATAGAGGTACGAAATAATAGGTATTTGATCCATAAATTGTACAATATAATATTTCGAGCAAAATTCGATGATCCCTGTTTTCATTTGTGGCCCCAAAATGCCCCAGATACACGTAAAAAATTGTTTGAAATTGCTGCCACAGAAATGGCCTAATTAAAATAATTTGTGTTCTCGTTCGACTAAGCCGAAAACTGAACGACGTAAATAATTTAATTAACCAAAATGACATGCAAAATGCCTTGGACAATAGCAACAAACGACTGCCGTTACAGAGGGCATACCGGGCGGGGGGGCTATAGTGCAATCATAGCAATTGCTATGCAACAAAATGCCCTACGACTGTTGACCCAATTAGGAAACTGTTTTGGCCATCGACTTTAGTTTAGTTTTCGGGAAATATCGAATATCGAATTATGCCTGCGATACAGGATTCCCAGGTTGTGGAGGTCATTCGGCCCCATATCCCCTTCACGGGTTTAATCGGATTTTAAGCAGAGCATTAATTAATGTGCTGCCTTTCTGCCTGGCCGCCTGGGATACAGAATGTTTGAACTTTATTTTCCATATTTATTTAGTTATTCAGGCAAACTTTGTGTCAAGTGGAACAAAAGCCAAAAGTTTAACAGAACTGTGCACAAAAATAGAATCCAAAAACAAACAAAAAATGTGCACCTACATAATAATAAAAGTTTCATTTGGCGCTCAATTTAAGCCGCTTTCGGGTTCAACTCCCCCACAGAGACACAGAGTCTGAAAGTTTAGCTGATTTACTCTTTGTTTGTATTTTTGTATATTGTTGGTGGCAGGGCTTACAATTTAAAATACCCTTTTCAGGGTAGTATTGTATGTATTGTAGTTATAATGGGAAGAGCCATCTAATATATATCACTGATTTGTTTAATCCTTTAGCCCTCACAGATCGGCAAAAAAGGTTGATTTTAATGAACAGAATTGCAAATATTTCAATTGAAGTGCAATTAATTGCTGTACAAATGTCTGCCGCTTTCCCATTTCCATTTGGTTATCGATTTCCTTTCGCTTTTCGCCCATGCAGCTATCAACAGTATTGAAAGTCCTTCCTTTCATTTCCTTCCATTTGCATTTATTCGAACACCATCGCCATAACAATCTGCATGGTAATCTTAATTGCAGCTCATTCACCATATCGACCAGGGCCGTTCATCCGCTCCGCTCTGATCAAAAAAGAGTGTTCTGTTCCAACAATTTTCTCCCAATTGACTGTTCATAGTTTTCCTTTTTTCGCTGCGGATTATTTTGCTTGTTTTTTATATTGTTGCGTTTCGTTTCGGGTCGGGTATGTAGAGCAAACATACTATGGTTTATAACAATTTTCGTGAAAATGGAATGCCCACAGCCCGCGGCTAAAGGCGTATACCATACACGTGTACGCGTACTCCCATTCACCACAAAGGTGTGTGCACACATTCACTGAGGGAAAAATGTACCACAAATCTGGCATTACAAAATTGGAATGTTTTAGAGCAATGATATAAAGTCTAGATGGCATTCTTAACCAGTCGAACTCACTTGTCTATGCTGCTGTTTCTGCTGATTTATTCAAGGGCTTTTTTCCACATATTTTGAATGCATCTTTCTCTCAGTGCATACGTGCCAGTGTGCCCATGTATACATGCATTTATACAAACACGCAAATTATGCAAACGGCTACCGCAAATAACATAAATTTCACAAACTTGGCGGCCCGCAAAACGCACCTGAATGGACGGGGGGGCTGGGGGCTGGGTAGGCTAACGGGATATGATGATGAGGTCGACTCGGATTCCGGGTCCAGGTCCTGATCGGATGGGGATAGCACCGCATAGAAATGTTAACGGGCCGTGAAAATGTCACTATGTGTGTGCCCTGTCGTTGTCGTTGTCCTGCATTCATCGTTCGTTTTGTGTGCGTGTAAATGCAGCCGACAAACAACTTTATAGAGGGAGACCGAGATAAAGTGAGGGTGATAAAGACATAGAGGGAGGTGGACGTGGAGAGAATGGAGTTGACAACGCTTTTGATTTCATTTAAAAGCACGCATCTTCCTCTGCTCCGACGGCTTTCAGCATTCATAATAAAAGCAGATTACGAGCGTTGACAACACTGTCAATACACAGTCGGTCGGGCAGGGGAGGGGCCTGGAGCCAGGGGCCAGAGGCCATGGTTGTCAACGGCAGCGGCCAATTGCCGTAAATTTGCATTGGCCATCATCAACGCAAACGAAGAAATAAGCTGCACTTCTGTCTAGCCGAATAGTGGGGCACCCTTTTGGGGATAACCACCACTAGGGTGATCAATTACTAATATTCCAGTCACAAAAAGCTTCAAAAAGCTGGCAGTTTGTTTCCTTGATTCTGGCTGTAATCATTCCCAGATACAGATCCTTAAAGGGTATATCCATAGATAATATCTGCAGATGTTTGAGACCCATCCTTCTTCGAATCCAATGAAAATCCAATTACTACAAACTCCTTTTTCCAGCCACAACAAATTTATAATGATCTTATGATCTGTTAAGATAAAGCTCTGCTTAAGAAACGTACCCCATGAAAAACCCAACCTACCCTTTTCCCAAAAGTTAATTTAAGCACACACGAAAAAAAAGAAACAGCGACGCTTAAGACTAAAGATCAACAAAACGCTTAAAGTTATGGCAAGTTCTCATTGAATCCCTCCGGCTTCCCGTTCCGTTCCGTTCGTGTTCCCACACACACATCGTCTCTCTCTCCCTCTCTCTCTCTGCCACAGAGACGCACTGCAATCCTTCCGACAGTTTGTTGCCCTGCGTCTCATAAGTTTCTGACATTAATGCGCTTAATTAAAGCAGCGCCTGAACTGAGACACACGCACACAGCCACACATACCTACATACGTATGTAAATATGGGTGTACACAGCACATAAATACACACGGATACAAAAGTAATTTGCATTGTCAGGCAGGACAGGCAGAAAAAATGGCAAGCGCTGATGTAAGCTTATGTACCCTCTACCGAAGGGGGTGGTAAGGAAGAGAGGATATACACACATACAGGGTGGTCGCACAAGAAACCCATAACCATATTTATAGAAATTGTGCCATTTTACCCAAACCCAATCCGAAACCAATTTAGTGGAATCCGAATATCTTCGAATAAAAGCATGTCATTAATCAATTCCCCCAGTGATCCACTTCCTTCCAGGGTATGTCAAAGGTCGACTTTTCTAGCTCTCCTCTGCCACTCCTCTCTCTGACTTGTTTGCGTGTGTGTGTTTCTTTTTCTTTGCTGTCGCAAGAGCGGGATTAAATCAAATCAAATTGAACCGACGACAACGAAACGGCAAATTCGACCGAAACAAAAAGAGACAGAGAAAGACAAAGAGAGAGAGAGAGAGAAAGAGAGCGAGAGAGCAGAAAAACTGATGGAGATTTTGCATTCCCATTCAAACAATGCAATAAAAATTGGGTCAAAGATCAAGTGGAGCTCAGCGGCAGCAGCAGAAGCAGCAGCAGCATCAGCAGAACAGCAACAAGCAAGGAAGCGACCAAGAAAAAGATGCCAAATAGAGTTGCGACGAAGACGCGACGCAGCGGCGCGTGGCATGAACATGAATGCAGTAGCTGAGAGGGGGTGCGCCCAGAAAGGGGCACCGGAGCAGAGGTCGCCTTTCTACCAAGCGTGATGGATGTGCACTCACACACACACATCCAGAAAAAGGAACGCAGAGAAGTGCAAGAGTGCAAGAGAGTGGGTACAAGAAAAAGATTAAGAAATATGCGCGTGTATACCCTTTCTGGGAGTATATCTAACGTTGCAGAAGGTACAGAATCAAAAACCGAGTCGATATACACCAAGATCTGAAACTATCGGAACACTAATCATGCAAATATCTGCTATAGGAATGTTTGGTAGTCCGCAAGGGTATTACATCTTCGTTCCCCGATTCTAGGTTTCTTCTTTTCTTGTTTCGTCTTCCTTTTTGGCGCTCTATTGTAGTTGTAGTTGTTGCCGCTGGCGCTGCCGCGGGGCCATGTGTATGGGCATGAGCATGCATATGCAAGCAGCGGAGGGATAGAGAGCCGAGAGCCGCTGAGTAGTGGGTGGGAGAGGGGCGGCTGTCAGCGCCACAGCTGTGACTAAGCGGCGCATAACTACCAACCGGATTGATGGAGAGGGCAGGGACGGTGTAGAGGATGCCTGGCGCTGCCATGCCTCCCGTTTGTTCCACTCTTTCCACACTCGCGCTTCTTCCCACTAACCCAGCACTCAGTCCCCCCACCTTCCTTCAGCATTGCTTTCGTTACGCTTTGCCTTCGTTCCTTTTGTTGCTCCGCTGCACTGCACTGCCCTGCTCTTGCCTATGCATTTTTTCGCTCTTTTTTTTGGCATGCTCTCGTACTCGTAGGCGTTGATGATACCCAAACGAACCGACAGAACGTCGCACAGTGGGTGCGGTGGGCATGCTGTGCGCTGTGTGCTGTGTGGGGGTGAAAAAGTCTTCATGGCATAAAAAATTGATGATTGATTGATTGATGGACACTGTAAGTGCATTGAGTGACTGATCTCAGACACTGAAGAGGTAGTTTTAGGTGGGGAGAGTAGATAAATGACACTAAAAAGAAATAATTAATTTGTTAGAGACTTCCTTTTTTAGTTTTTACGATAATCCATCATAATTTCAGCTAGGAAGTGCATTATTCTCATAAAAGTGTCTTTCAATGGGTGTGGAATACTATTTTTGAATACGGTTAATATTGCAGACGGGTTTTTGGCCCATCAATTCCACTGTGCACACTCTGACGCCTGAAGCGGAATTTGGCAAACTGGAAAACTACATGAAAATATGCAAAAACCGTCCAAATGATTGCGGCTCAGCCGCACTGCATTCCCTCATTCTACCTCTTCTCATGAGCGCGCTTTTCCACAGTCCCGTCCCGTCCCCCATTTCCCATTTCCATTTCTCTCATTCTCATTCTCAGGCTGTGCTTCGGTTGTAGGTCGCGACGGCGGCTGCTCTTAGTCCCGAGACCTGGAGACCCGAATCTCGGTGACGGTGGCATGCATGAAACGAAAATGAAATTAAGTCAAGACGGTCACATTAATCGAGCCAACCCCCGCCCCCTCCCCTCCCCCATATGCACCCACCAGTGCTCACAGACGGAGACCCTCTTCACACACACACCCACAGCCACACCGTTGCACTTATGAGCAGGAAGAGCGGCTTTCTACGGGATTTATTTTCATTTTCCTTGTGTTTTTGTTGGTTTTTTTTGTTGGTTTTCACTTCTTTACAACAATTAAGAGCGTACATAAGTCAAAACCACAAAAGAAATGGAGCAACAAAAAAGATATAGCATGCATGGCTGCGGATACCCTATCATCATTCCCATGATAGCAACATTTGGCAGATGGAGTGGTAGATATAGTGATCCAATCAGTGTGGCTGCGAATTCCAGTTTCAATGGCAAAAGGAACTGCAATGCAAACAACTGATCAGAACCATAGTACGCTCTGCAAGGGCATCAAAAGTAAATTGTTAGGAACCAAAGCATTGCAAAGAGAGGTCGGCGAGCAGAGAGCGGAGAAGTGCAGCTTGAAAAAATCCATTTCCTGCAAAAACAACTGACGGCGACAGGCAGACCCTGCACCCGGCACCCTGCACCCTGCACCGCTCCCTTTAAAGCAATCGCCTTTGACCCCCTCCTTACCCACACAATGCTGGGACGCCACTTCAATGTACTTTCGCCGTTAGTCTCTATTGCTCTCGCTCTCACTCTCACTCTAACAACCGACATTTGCAATCAGAGAGGAGGAGGAGAAGGAAAAGCGCTCGTTGAGCATCGACCGCACAAATAATTGGAACTTAGTCGAGTGGATGCACGGGGGAACGGGGGAGGGGGGCAGCGGATGGAGAGGTGTGGGTACAGAGAGCCAAATGGAAGAGAGTGCGGGTAAGCAGCAACTGCCAGACACAATGAGCCAGCCACCGCCTCTCTTGAAGAGTGCATTATCCGTTGTTCTCGACATCTTTTGCGGTGAATGCCGTCTTCAGCTCCGGCCTCTCTTCCACTCTGCCTCCCGCCATCCCCCAGCATCCCACTCCCCCCACCGCATTGTGGGAAACCATTGAAACCCAAAATACGCACACTCAATCATCGTTTTTGTCTCTTTTAATGGTGATTCTTTTGCCTCTCCCTCTAACGGTCCACTGCTCTCCTTTGCTGCACCTTTGCTCTCCATCTGTCTGCAGCTTTGCTACCCTACTCAGTAAAGGGTATTATGATTTGTCCCAAATGTTTGCAACGCAACATTTGAAGGGATATATAATCGTAAGTCGATGTGTTCTTAGGAAAATATCGTTAAAAATGTGCCACACATCTTGTTTTTTTACCGCATGAATCCGCGGTATTCATATAATCACAGCTATACTCATGCCTCTTTCATGCTTTCGATCATTACGAATCCTGCCTTCAGGCAGATTCTGATCACAGAGGGCGAATCGATTCGGGTGCCTGTTCATGCAGGGCAAGGACTCACAATCTAATCGGATCTCTAAACCATACAGCTAGCATGTAGGGTATCAAAAGTTTCTTGACTGTCTCTGATTCGCTTCTCACTCACCCACTCTTGCTCTCGTTCCGTTCTACATAGCTATCCACTGCTGCCCCCTTGCTCGCCCCATCTGTCTGCTGGCTTGCTTCCCATTCTCCTTCGGCTGCCTCTTCTCTTCTTTTTTGGTGGTGGAGTGGAGCTGTTGCTGCCGCATAATTATTGCCATTAGAGCGCGTCTCAATTGAGCTGCTGCCGGGCGGAGTTTTCTTTTGCCGCATGCCGCTCATGCCGCTTGCCTCGAGGTTTCTTTCGATTCAAACGACGCGTGTCATTGTGGCTTTGGCCTCCAGTGGGTCAGATGGGGCAACGAGAGATGGGGCATGGACAGTGGCACTGCCAGGCAGACCTTGCGCCATTCGCATTTCAAATGGAAGTGGCCTAGGCCAGTGAAAGTTCTTGACAATGTGCATCATTAATATTGTCTGGCGTTCGTGATGTTGCCACTGCCACTGCCACAGCTAAAGCTTCTTCTGTTGTTGCCACTGCCAGTAGCCCAAATGCAAGCCTTCGATATTCGGGGCGTCAGCGCTCTGGCATTGTATTGCGGCTTTTGTGTTAAGACCAGGTTGAGGTTCGTTCTCTCCTCCAGGTTGTACATTGGCCACGAGTGAAATCTAGCCGCAGAATGCGGGGGAGGGAGGCCCATGAGGTCAATATATTGCTGGTTGGGGAGAAGGAAAAGACCCGGCCCCCTTTTGGAAGTTTGAGTGAAACCGAATTTGGTATTCCATGGGAATCAATATCATGTGCATCCATGGAATGCTCGCCAGATATTGGTCCACATTGTTTCGTTCCTTAAATCTTTAGCTCTTTTTGGACACGATGGAGAACAATGGATGTTTGATACGGACTTAAATTTGTTTCCAGTAGATCGCTGTGATATTTTTATTGAATTATTATTTTTCTATTTATTTTGTATTCAATATCAATAATGAACCACATTTTGGACAAATAACTAGCTATTTTTTTATGTATGCAAATAAATAATAACTTTCATTGAACAATTTCTTTCGTTTTGCTTTGATGTCACATGAAATTTATTCATTTCTGTGGGGTTTCTGCGGTTGGCTGTATTTGGGGTCGTAAATCGACAAACCACAAAGTTTCAGTTTTTTGCTCTCTAGAAATTATGAAACACTTTCGTTGGAAATGGGAAAAGTTTTCAAAATAATTGATTTTCCCTCGTTCAGTTTTGTCTATGGAAATTTGTCGCTGGTTTGGGGCTAATTGGACTGAAATTAATATGCCCATCACATTAATGACTGCGCCCCGCACTCCCCGAGACCGATTGAAATGTCGCCTCAACTCTTTGGGGTTCATCAATCAATCAGGAGGGGGGTAGTGGTAGTGGCGGCCTGGGGCCTAAGTCCATTATGAGTTATGCAAATAATTAAGGCATTCTTTCAGGCGCCCAGCCAAGGACGAGACATTAACTAAATGAGTCAGGCCTTGCGCAGAGTGGAATTAATCGAGGCTTAATATTAATATAGTGGATTATGGCTGCTTTGTCGGGGTCAACTTTAGCAGAGGTCACTGAGCAGTAAAGTGTTTCACGCCCCTGAAATATAATACGTACACACATATGTGATAAAGAAACCCTACCCCCGCCCCCAAAGAGGAGCAGCTATTTCGAATAGATTGAATATAATTTTTTACGACTAGCAGCAGCTTGGGGGTCAAAAGTGCAGCGGCAAACGTTTACGATTACACAGACCGTATTTATTATTCATAAGAAAAGATGCAAACTAATCCACACATGGGGTGAAAGCCATATAGACACACAGATACTGCACACACATTAACAATAAATGTAATGGCTCTTCGAACAAATATAAATTGACACCGAGATAACCTTTTGTGGCATCTCACTGGCCAGACAACGATGAAGATGTTCAGTTTGATGGGATTGTTTGGTTGAGGAGCACGATGATGATGATGTTGATGGTGACGAGGAGGAAAATATAGCCATCGAGAAGCCAACGAATTTCTGTTATCAATATCCAAGGGATGCGAGTCCCCCCCCGTCCTCCAGTCGATCCACCATTCGTGCCCTCTGTCTGGGCTCAAATTTAATTTCTCAATTCTGTTGACCCTTTTGCTTGGGTGCATTTTCGAAAGGGTATAAGGACTTACTTGGAAGAAATGCCTTGGCAGAGCCACAACAAATATTATTTGCAAGTTCAATTCAAATTTGAGTTCTATTCATGATTCATTCAATTTTTCCTCCGCTTTACCCAAAGGTATTCTTCAATTTGTTCCGACTTGTGCCCCAAGAGTATTTAAGACTTGGATATATCAATGACTGATTTTATTTGCTCGAAAGCCCTTTTTATTTATTTGCAAAAATGGAAATTTTAAGCGCCCGCATGTCCCGAAATTCGTAGCACACTTTCGTGCGTCGCCTGCCGGGGGGAAAAAAGTTCCTTCTTCGGGTCAATCGCCACTCAATAACCTCGAACAATGAGTGCCAAAACTCTTTTGCATCTGTATTTGTGGCTGTTTCTCCCCTCCCCCCACAACACACAAGAGTCAACAACTTTGGAGAGGCTCTTTGAGTTGTGGCTTTTGATATTTCTCTGCTTTTTTCCCCCTTTTTCATATTTGAGTTTTTTGAGTTTTTGCATTTTGTAATTTTGTCTTTGACAGCTTTTTGGCACAGAAAGAGAATGCTGCTTTTGTGTGTGCCGCATGATTTTGAAATGCATTAAAAGTCGCCCACACAAAGGCTTTTGTGTTTGTCCTGGCAAACACACACAAACACACGAGTGGATATCCACACAGATGAGCGAACAGAAGTGCAAACATTTTTTGGAAACATTTCCCATCATTAATGCGGCCCTTTGTCTCATGTCGGCATTTATGGATTAGTTTGCCAACATATACATACATATATAGCTGGAAAAATATGAAAGAGTCGCCAATAAAATACAGTTGAATGGCAAAGCCAACATCCATTCAACACTCAAAAACAAGCAGTGAAAAGTTTGCAAATTCGGACCAAGAATGAGGACAGTCCGAGCTATTTCGATTCACATTTAGTTTATAACGGATATGTGTAAGTATGCTTTAAAGAAGCCACTCTCCTCCGTATATAAAGTAATAAAATATTTCTAAGAAATCGAAATGCACTTCGCAATACATCGTTTACCCTCTTGGCTAACGAGTTGGGAGCATGAAAACTGTCGAGTTATTTGTCATTTAGTCAATGACATTTATTTCCATGTTTTATTTTACTTTTTTCCATGTTTCACATTCGAATTTCGAACAATCCCCAATGCTGCCACTGCTTCTGTAGTTGTAATTGAAGCATGTAATGCACCCTCCCTCCCCATTCAGTTCCCTCCCCCCTCGAGAGTTGTCATACAAAAGCTTTTGGGAACATTTTGGGTAACTGCTGTTTTGCGATATAATGACCTCAAGGCAACAAATACGTCGAGTGTGCCCCGACAGGCCCCGAAAGCCCAACAACAAGCCAACAACTAAACAACAAATGGAGCTTTCTCTTGGTTGAGTGCACTTTTGGGTACATGTAACTATGTGTGACCGATGTTGTTCGGATGTCGTTGTTCCTATAGTACGAGTAGATGTTGCCATAGTTATTGTTGCTGCTTGTTTGCCCGTTTGCCCGTTTACCCGTTTGCCTGTTTGCCTGTTGGTGTTTGCTCAACTACATAATCATCTATTAGTATTTACATGCACAGCACTACACTTGTTTGCATTTAAGCGCCAAGCGGATTATTCCCGTCACTTGCTAAGACCCTGCCCTAGAACCCTACAACCCCAGAACCCCAGAGCACAATGCACATAAGCCAAATCTTTCGAATACATTTATATCTGTATATACATCTGGTGCTGGTACTTTTTTCTATTTTTATTTCGAGTATTTCCAGTATTTCGAGTGTTGAGTGTGTGCAAGATTTATGGCTCAAGTGATTGGGTTTTGCTGGGAAAGTGCTTTGGGTTTTCGTACACGGTACATAGAAAATTGAAGGGTATATTCTATAGACAAAAGGATCAGGATATAGCCTGTAAGAGCTAAGGCAAGCTAGAAACCAAAGATTGAATATCCATAGTATTTATAGTATCTATAACCTATTAATCTATATCTATATCTATACACCATACTTAGAACCGGGTATCCATTAGTCTTCCATTGGCTTAGACCTTTTTTTTTGTACTACCACAATATTTATCTGCTCTACCCCTCAACCCTCTTTACCCCTCGTTATCTCTTGGTTCAGCAAATTCTGCAAATGGCAAATCTGGCACTGTAATCAATACGTGTATAAATTAGAAGGAATCGACAAATTGCCTTGACATCCTTTAAATCTCGACTAAGTCCACATAAAATGGGCCTTCAAAATTTAAACAAAAATGCAAATCTTTTTATTATTCTCCGGATTTATGCATATATATTTACTTCGGTTTGGTTTGTTATTTGTTTTCCGTGTGATTTTCATTTGCCAAACAGTTAGAGTGTCACAAAAGCAAACAGATTTAAATTTAAGCAAATGCATTTCCATTGTAATCCGGAAAAACATTTTAGATTAAATTTTCGCTTCGGTTCCAACACATGTTTTTGATTTTCTGTGGCTTTCTTGAATAATGCAATTTTGCTAAAAGTAATTGGGACTTTTCCGAGAGTTTGCCGAGCGTAAGAAATGGAAAGTGAAGGATATGACACTCTCGAGTAGAAGTTCAAGAAATTATAATGAATTTATGTCACATTTGAGTACTAGTCAAAGCGACATCAATGGCTTAGTGGTTAACCAATTGAATTGTTTTATTTATGAATTTATTGCTAATAAATC
Organism: Drosophila lowei; assembly: GCA_008121275.1. Taxonomy (NCBI): domain Eukaryota; kingdom Metazoa; phylum Arthropoda; class Insecta; order Diptera; family Drosophilidae; genus Drosophila; species Drosophila lowei. The sequence continues at coordinate 14,211,127 of CM017779.1, read as the reverse complement.
CACAGGTTCTTTCAATTGAATGGCGTACGTTAGCTTGGTCTTAATTAAGGTGATTTACGAGTATATCTGTGCTGTTTCCATACAACCTACTACAAAGAAAAATTTAAGTAGACTATTTTAATTATACTTGTTCTAGGTCGACCACTAAACAAAAGCCAAACTGCATTCCGTATGCATGTGTCTGTGCATTAAAGAGCTTAGTTTTGTTCATATTGGATGATGTGTTCAGATTAACGTCATGGCCAATCCATGGCTTGAAATAATTGGGAAATTCCCAAATCTTTGCCAAAACATTGTCTGAAACATTGATAGGTCCGGGGCGTTTGTGGGCCTGTGTCGTATCCAGAGAAGGAAATTTGGCAAAAGACACAGAGACATAGAGGACAAAGCCATAATTAATACAAGGAAGGAGGCTGGCAAACAAAATGTCAAACAAATCTATAGTTTCCCTATATATATGTATGTTTCTATATAAGAATATACACTGTGAAAAATATCCATAATTGTCTTATGGAATCAAGTGAAAAAGAAGAATCTTATCCACTTTTTAGGAATAATTTATACCCTACTTTAAAACCAATTTGTGATGTAAGTAATGCTCTTGATTCCCCATCCTCCCATTCTCAGTTCGAGCAAGAGTTGAGTGGCCTGAGGTTCTGTTTTATAATCGATACAACCATTCGTCTGGAAACATGTTTCTAGGGCGCTCCCTTTTCCCGCAGTGCACATATATAGTAGATATAGATTGGCCCCGGGGCGATCTGCTCGTGTGCGTATGTTGATTATGCCAGAAACATTTGCATTTGCCTTCGAGTGTTGATGTCCTTCCTACTGCCTACTTTCAGACAGAATGCAAATAGGTCCGCTGTTTCCCCTCGGTCCCTTCCCCTCTCTGTTCATTTCTCTCAAAATTTAAACATGAATTTTAGTTATTTATTGTTGGTCTCGTTTGAGCTGGAATCCTGCTGCTGCCTGCTGCCTCCTCTTGTTGCCTGTCTTGTTTTGCGGAAAATGCATTTTAATATTTCAAATTGATTTGTTATGCAAAAATTTGATAGGTCTCTGCCGCATCAGACATCAGACATACATCCGTACACGGACACGTACATCCTGAATACTTATAGCCATCCATCAGTCAATGCGATTACATGGGCGTGAGGATGGGGCGGGTGCAGGGGCAGGATGGAGTCTGACATTCTCTTAGTCGAACAAAATTATGCATACGCCGTGTTGGCTGGTCCACATAATTTAGCATTTATTATGATTATTATTATGATTATATTATTGAATTTAATTTGATTTCAGATTTTCTCAATTGCCATTCCACTCCAGTCCACTCTCCAATCCAATCCAATCCCTGCCCCAGTCCCACTGCCAAACGCAGAGCTTAAGCAAAAGCTCTCCTTCAATATGGGTTAAGTATGATGGCGGGTTGGCAGGGTTGCCATCTTCCACTTTAAGGGGCGGTTTCTCATCGTGTATATACATGGGGGAGTGTATGCGTGTGTGTGTGTGTGTGGAACCCCGAAATGTCTTCGATAATAGAAAATATAATCAAAGCGCCATAAAAATGACATTTAACATGCGGCAGGCGTCGCCTTCTCCGTCTCCGTCTCGTCACCCATCTTGGGGTTTGTCCTGCTCCCCTTAGTGCCCCAATCGTTCTCTCAGTCTGTGCGGTTTTTATTTCATTTCACTTCGTTCGAGGGTTGGAACTCAATTTACTTGAAAACGCATCAAACAGCAAATTTTATGAATTTACAACGTTTCGACTTTCGTTTTATACCGGGTACTCGGCTAGTGCCGTGGGTATATGGTCTTGGTGCTTCCCACCTCTGGACCAACGTATCAATTTATGGATCAGATTCAGATGAATTTTGAAGCCTTACTGCTTATAACTGCCTTGTTCGTAAATGCCTTAGGCAGCCGATGATTCTAACAAAAAATTATACAGTCGACACGCACAAATCGGTCCCATGAAAGCAAAAACAAAATACATAGCTTGGACATGACACTGCAAATTGATGCTCGATGGTTCAAAGTGGAATAACAAATTGTATGTCATGACTAGGCAATATTTTAGTATTGCTTAGTCTTTGGTTTAAGGCACTTTGAAAGGAACAGAAAAGGATCAATATCAGTGTGACTATAGCTATATTATTCTCTATTTGTATGAGCAAACGTATCTTGGATATCATCATGATTGAATAATTATTGAAACTTTAATTTCTGAAGTGGCTTTAGTAACAAAAACTAATTCCTTTTTGGGTAAAAGCTTAAGTGGGTATCCGATAGTCGTTACACCATTTGTTGCTCTCTAAATTGGAGGAGGAGTCTTTTTTTTTTTTTTTGGTTCGTCACTTGGGGTCACTGAGGGCGACAATTGTCTCTGTGTTGTATGTGGGGGGGGTTGTGTGTGTATGTGAGGCATGGGGCATGTGTAAGTGTAATAGAAAGCAAAGTTGATGGGCTGGCTCTCTGACGTTTGTCCTTGCCGAAGCTGCTCCAAAACCGCATCAGTGGCAGTGGCAGTACGGCAGCCACACCAGGCAGAGTGTATAGTAGCATGAGCAGTGGCAGGGGCAGTGGCAGGGGCAGCATCAATAGCTACAGCTACAGCTACACAGTGGCAGGCAGCCAGCAAGAGCAGTTAGCTGCCGTAAGGCAAATGGCTAAAGTAACCACCGACCAAAATGAGTTTGAGGTGTAAGTGTGAGTGGTATGGCACTATATAGTGTGGGGCAGGGACACGGACCCAGAGACGGAGATGGAGACGGAGACAGAGCCGCAGCCGGAGACAGAGTGGCTCTGGTGTGGCGCCTTTTTCCTTTGATAATGGCAAATGCTATGTCCGGAGGTCTGTCCGCGGCTTCTTTGCTCTTCAGTTCTTCCATTCTCCCTTTGTGCATATGGATATGTGGCGGAAATATAGTTTATAGCCCAATGGGGAAATGGGGAGGTGTTGGTGGCAGCCCAAAAGTGCAGAGGGGCACATGTGTGGGGACATGACGCAGCAGTGAAGAAATAAAGGGGCAGAAAAAGTTGGGGATAATCAGGAGAGTAACGTGACAGAAGGGAAACTTTTGAAAGAGGACGATTGTTTAATAATATGATATTTCGACGAAACTTCATGAATTCCATATATTCCTACCTCTAACATGTCTGGAACCATCCAATGCCAATGATATACATTCATTTCTCAACTAAAATGCACCTTTCCTACCATGTTTCTTTCCTTCTCTTCGCTTTTCATTCCCTCTCGCTTCTCCTCTGGAAACCCTTTTCACTCCTTTGTCCATCTCTTTGGATGCGATGCCTTTTAAATCGAATTAAAGTCCAAGCTCCCATTCCATTACTTTAGCAACTGCTTTCTTTGTGTGTGAGTTCTTGGCCGCGTCTATGGACCCAGCATGCGGCATTGAAGCTGCTTCAACTGGGCACGTCTCAAGGAAAGCATAATCTATGTGTGTATGTGTGTCCCACTATCGCATGTGTCCCCATGTGTGCCCCCGTGTGCGTGGGTATCTATGTGTTTGAGTTTCGGTTGAACTTTGCTGCAGTTGATCAAAAATTCATTTTCCAAAACTTGCCATAAAATGCGAATTTTATAGAGAAATTGTGTGTGTGTGTGTGTGTGTGTGTGGGTGTGGCTGTGGTCCTGGCATCTCGAGTGGGTGTGACGCTTTGCAGGTGTCAGTGCATATGACCATGGATACACTGACGAAAATGGGGTAGAGAATGGAAGAACGTTTTGTTGGGAATTGGGAACATCCATTTGTATGCCTCCCAATATCAAAGACTATAAAATAACAAGATACTGCATCAGGAACAAAATCCACTTGCATTTTCGTTCGATGCTTCGTGGTACGAGCGCGCAGGGTGCTGCTTCTTGAGTTCGCCCCTGACTTGGGCAGCTGAGTCGGTCCCAAGAAGCCAACAACAATACACACAGTCTTTGCCGAGGCGCAAAAAAGACGTACTTTTCAAACTCCGATGCGTAAAAGTCGGTGCCCAGAAAGCAGAAACAATATATGTTACGTAGCTTGCAGATTTGTTGCAGATTTCAGAGGCCCATTGTTTTTCCCTCACTGTAGCTGCTGCGCGGGGCTACCACCCGCAACTTACTTGAGACTTTATTACTTCGCCTGCGATCGGTAGTTATTTGTGCTGCTGTTGCTGTTGTTGTTGTGGCTGATGCACGTCGGCCTCGTCGACATGTCGTTGACAGCGTAGTTAACATTTTTATAACCAAACTTTATGCGTCCCGCGAAGGGTTCTATGGTGTGTGTGGGTTGTGGGGGTTATTGGGGTTTCCCCAGGCACACGTGATGTGTTACAAGCACGCACGTTCGACGCTCCACGTTGCAACGGCCCGGCAAAAGTCAAAAGTTGCACTTAGCGGTGCGCCACCTCTAGCCCCGAACCAAACCATGCGCCTCCACCTTTTCGCGGATGTGTGGCAAGGACTAGGGGGTGGTGGCTAGGCAGACAACAATAGTTTACAGCCGACGAAGTTAGTTGGTTGCCGGGTTGTTAGCGAAAGTGTTGCAGTTGCCACACATTCGGCGGGCAGCTGTTATTGCAGTTGCAGTTGCCGCTGCTGTTTTTGATGGCTCCCCATGTCGCCACTACCGTTCTTCCTGCCTGCCGCTTCTGCTTCTGCTGCTGATGTTGTTGCTGGCATAGTCCTGAGTACTCGAGGGGTATACTGGAACCCTTTCAAATTTCGCAATTCTCTCAAGACAAAGAGCACTTCTTGATGGTGGTATCCACAATTTTGTTTCATACTCAAACAAAAAACTGTACATATGTCTTGTAACTATGTATCTTCCAAAAATTCTTTTGATGGAAACAAAATTGCTATCTATTGATATTCTCTCACTTTGAGATCGATTAGATCGGGAGAACGGGATATCCCCTAATCCTTATATCAACTACGGGTAAAATAAGTAGAGCCGCGGCCCTTGCCGTGGCTCACAATGTTTCCGCTCGTTAAATGTATGTTTTAGTTTCAAATCCTTCGTTTTTTCATGTTTCGTTTTTGGCCTATTGGTTTTTTTTTTGGTTTTGTACTGCCGCCGACGCCGTCATGATGATGACCTCATTCTGTCTGGCCCTCGCAGCGCCCTCGCTTCTTTTGCTGACACCCTCCCCTCTGCCACCCCTCGCCTGATGTCTGCGCAATTTAATTTGCGAAACTATCTGTGTTCTGCCAAAAGTTTGTCTACCACATTGTTGGCCCACCATCTGACTAGGCTTTCTCGCCTCGCCATCTCTTGGTCTGCTATTTGCACACCAAATGGAGAAATGGCAACAAGCAGAAGGAGCTTCGAAGTACAGACTAGACGATACCTACTATTTATAAGTATTTTTGCATGTTTTTACTTACGGAATGATGGTCTTTAAAATGTGCAGATCCTGTGAACGAGAGATAATGGATATCGATATTATAGCGATATATTATTGAATAGTTCCTATAATAGGTATAGATCTATTGATTATGTGATTACTAAAGGTAGAAGGATATTTCTATATCATTTTGGATGTCTAGTAAAAAGATATACCCTTTCTTTATGCGATTTCCGGGGTGCAGAGTGGAAAAAACTATGCGCGAATATTCATCCCATCCCCCACCGAAGTCCCGTCTCGTCCCGTACTGGCTGGAACGTATATGGCATGATATTATCAGTTCGATCTGCGCATTTGCATGCCGAATGAATGACGCTGCTGCCACTGCCTCCTCCAGTGCTGTTTTTGCTGCTGCTGTGGGGGATTGTAATGTTTGGTAATGTTCGGCCATGATGGGAGCTTTGCGTCAAGCCAAAAGTGGATTCGGCCAGTCACCGAGCGGGCCAAAAGCGGCAGAGAGACAGAGAGAGAGAGATAGACAGGGGCCAAAAGGGTCAAAGTGAAATGGGGCCGCAATGGGGACAGGCGGCCAGGCAGCCCGGCAGATGGGGGTACGGGTAGCCTGTCTTGGCCATCTCTAGGCCAAAACTCAAATAGTTTATGGTCGAGGCATCTTCCATTTGCCGCAGGGCTGGGCAGCTGCTAATCAAGTCATGGCTATTCCACTGGATTTAACATTTCTTTAAGATTATTGCCTGGTGCTGAATGGGTTGGGGTAGGGTGGGATGGGTTTTTGTGGAGGGTCCTTTACTAAATCATTTGGGTCAAAATCTGTCAGTGTGATTTGGCTGGAGATTGAGGGAGCACTAACTGGGACCTGTAATGGTGTTCTGTCGTTCTGTATTGGGAATTGGAACTTGATTTGTGAAAAAATATAAGAGATTTTGAATCTATCAATAAAAATTAAGCAGAATGTGTTCTATCTTTCAGGTAAGATACTTTTAGGACACTAGAAATCACTTCATTGAAGAGTATTTAATATTCCTAATTCACCTAATGATGTATGTTTTTAATTGTATTAAATCTGTTGTCTAGACGATGTTGTCGGGTGTAGGGCCCACGATGCAATTAACAGATTTATCAAATGCAGTGCGTAGTATTTGGCGTAGTATTAACATTCAATTCCATTACCTGTCAGGCATTAAAAATGTATTTAATTAAAATTTAATTGTGCGACTGCCGCAAATTAAATAAACAATTTTTAATTGAGCCGGGCAGAAAAGTTTAAGCAAACATCGCACAAATATACAATCCATACAGCAATATGCGGCCCATTGTGGATTATATACTCGAACTCGAACTCGTATTATATACCCCTCTATATATAGGTACCCATATAGCGTATATATTGGCCTGATTTTTCATTTTCCGTCAATAAACCAATTACAAGAAAGAGCGAAACAACAGCCATTGCGGAGCAGGCAGGAACAATGGTAATAACAGGCTCTGACACACCATCGAGAAAAATGCAATTAAAAAAATATGTTTTTTAATTGGACTCCACCTTTCACCTTTCAGCCACCTGCCGTGACATTAATTTGTGTGTTAGTCCAGAACAACGGCCGAACAACCAGGACAGGACAGGACCAACACCCAACAGCCAACAGCCAACAGCCAACACCAAAAACTGAACACGAACCGAGCAATTGCATTTCGAAATGCTGAAACTCGAGACTCGCCAACAAATTTGAATTCCAGCAAAAGTTTTCGCCTGTTTTTTCCTCTTTCTGAAAGTTCTTTTGGTAATTTGAGCTGAATATTTATCATACAAAATCATGGGGGGGCCCCGGTGTCATTCTCGATGTCGCATCCAGTCGGCGTCGGCTGGCGCCTTTTAAATCAAAGTGAAACACGCCAAAATATGAAGACACACTCTCTTTGGGAAAGTAGAGGGAATTGATGACCGTCGAACGGAGCATTGTTTTAAGCCAAAGAAGGAGATTATGGCAAGAAATATGTATGCACATCAGTGAGTATGCATATAATTTTGTAAGGGAATGAATGTTTGTTGGTTAAGTAAAGATATGAAGACTATGGAGGACTCTATAAAGACGATTCCGAAGGGTAGTAGCAGAACACCATGCTTTCGGGGGTTGGTCTAGGACACTGGGACTTCGAATGGAAAACCTTAAGGATGAGGAAGGTTCTTGTAGTGGAAATTTATACAAAAAGTTAAGGGTAGAAACTGCCAGGGTTCGGGAGTAAGGAACAAGAGGTTTAAAGTCAAAATATTGTATTAATTTTGAGCTGACTCTGGGAAATGTAAGGCAAGCATTTAAGTGAGCAAAATGTCTCCAATCTATAAAGGATAAGAGTCTGTATGCCTGCGAAATCTAATCTTATTAGCTGTTCAAACAAGCCCTGAGTCTGAGGCTGCGTCTGGCTTACATTCAAAACCCACAAAAACCAACGAGGCCGGCCCTGAGCCAGAAACAATCTGCATTGTCTTCTCTCGTGATTGGGACAAAGCTAATTCATGAAAATTATGAAGTTAAGTCGCTTCGACAACATTCCACAGACGGGCTATCATCCAGCAAAAAGCAATCTTGAGAAGACGCCCACGCGACCAAAAAAACGGGCCCAAACCGAAAGAAGATGCGTTTCAAGTTAACTGTAAGTGGGACTGGGTCTGGGACTGGGACTGGGAATGGGAGAGGCCGCTCCTTCTCCTTGGGCTTTGGCTCTGGCTCTGCCTATGGGGCCCGGCCTTTTGTATTAATATCAAGGCGAATATCTCAAATTTCGATGCAGAAGGAAAAAATCTCGGCCAGCCTGCGAGTTGGCACACATCGTGCTGCCCAGGCCCAGGCCCAGGCCCAGCCCAGTCTTTAGTCTCTTATTCTTTGGGTCCCGGTCCCAGGAAGTTGGCCTGGAAAACACACACAGTTCTCGTTCTCGTTCTCATTCTTGTGCCTCCGTCGGTCGTCCTACCACATGATTTTCAGGCAGTCGTGTGTGCCGCCCATCAAACAAAACAGCTAAAATGGTAGGAAGTCCGAATGTATCTTTGTATCTCATTTTGAGTATCTCTAAATATGCACAAGTGTGCGGCTGGCTGAATGGCTGGATGGCTGGCTGGGCTGGCTGTATGTGAAACCGCAAAAAGGCAAGTCCAGACCCGAAATGCAGGCCAGGATGATGATATGATGCTCTGTGCTCTTCTCGGGGTCTCACTTAGTCCAGGGCCACACTCATCAACACACAGACCGCAACGTGTCCCATTTAAAAAAGAAAACCAGAGGAGTCCGAAAAGAGAAAAGATGGTAGAACCCTGGACTGGACTGCCACACTGCCAGAGATAGCATGGCCATAAAGCATGACTCCGGCAGGCGGCGATATCCTTGAGTGCGAGTCCGAGTGCTGATGCTGCTGCCACTGCCAGGCCATTAGCCGCAAACGAGAAATGAAGATTATCTAAAAGATACATGCAACAACAACAACAACAACAGCTACAGCAGCCACAGCGATGACAAAAAACAAAAGGAAAAAAACAGCAACGGAACAAGTTTCATTACAACGAAATTTTGTGTGTTTTTGTCTCGCCTCCACCCGGACAAAACTGTGGTCCCCCATTGTCTCCGATCTGTCCTATAACTTATCCGACACCCAGCCAAAAGCTGCCAGCTACAATCCTCACATTCACAGGCCCCCATAGCGAGCCAAAAAAACGTGGCGAGGTCGGTCATCATCAGGCTCTGATTCAGCCTCAGTTTCAGGAACAGAAACTCGTGCTCGTACTCGTACTCGTATTGCTGCAACGGAGCCCAAGCCCAAGCCCGAGTTCGAACCCGAGCCCGAGCTGAGGCCTTCGCTTTGTGGTCGGTCTGGCATTGAGGCGCCATTGTTTGGCATAGTTTTCGGGCCCTTGCCCGGCCCCGTCCCCGTCCTGCAGTGGAGCGCACACATATGCCACCCTGTTCTCGGATAGTTACTGTTACACGCCACTGCCGCCGGCCAGACAATGGGCTCCTCTCGCTCTGTGTAGCAACTGCAGCAACAATGATACACCGAACTTTGTGCTGGTCACTGCAGGAGATGGTCGCGTGAAGAAACTGCTAGAGAAACTACTTTATAGAACTTTCAGAAATCGTATACTCCTTTGAGACATTGGTGGCTGCTGCAAGAATCTATCAAACATTCATTCAGCAAACACTGCGGTGTTCAGAAATCTACTGTTATATCATAGGACATACTCAAATACTGCCCATATCCACATCGAAAGATAAAATACCTACAGCTCACGCTTCCCTCTGCTGGGGCTCATCTCTAGCTCCCAAGCTCTTTGCCATTGTCTCCGTTTCTGGGGCTGGGGCCTGTCCGGCTCTATGTAGTGCATAATTGTTTTATTAGCAACATTTGCCTAAGCCAAAATCCATGCCGGATTTGCCTCCCGACACCGACGACACCCACAGCAGCCTTTTTAGGCCCCTGCAGGCCTCGCCCTCGCCCTCGCCAGCAGCGTCGTGGCTCGTGTATCTTGCAGATACGTGCACTTTGTTTGCCACTATTGCCCAGTGGCTTTGTTTTCGAACTGTAACTGAAACTGAAACTGGGCTACGACGACGACAACGACAACGGCGACTAGGACGAGGACGACTGGACTGGACTGCACTGGACTGCACTGGCGGCAACGTGAGAGGGAACCAAAAAGTGAATAGCAGATATAGAGTTCCAGGTCGTTTGGGGGAGTCCAAAAAAGGGCGTCCCCAATTCAAACATGAATCGAGCACCCCACACAAACACTCGCAGAGATACAAGTACCCCTCCTCCTGCTACAGAGGGAAACAGTCAGTCCATGGGTCGGGGCGAAAGAAAATTGGATTGATTGCTGAGTGCAACCAGAGCCAGAGTCAGGCCAGGCAAGGCATTGTTATGCACTTGCAAGTGGCATTCATAACTGTCCACAAGAGCTGGAATTTTCCAAGGAATTCCACAAGGATACGAAAGGGATTACGGCTGGACTCGTACCCGGATCCACACATGAAGTGTTGGTAAATTGAAACAAAGTGCGGGCGGGTACACTTTTAGGGACCAAATAGGGAGTTGCAACAGAGCAACCTATAGCTTGATTTGATTTCAAATTAATGTGAGAAGGGATATTCCTTTATTCAACATTTGCTGTTCATTTTGTCAATCTAAATTGATTGTATTTCGTGCAATTCATATGCCTTTCATGTATTTTCATCATTCATTTTTCATTTTTATTAAATTAGAATTAAAAAAATACATTCTCCATGAGTTTGGTAAATTATGGAATATTCATGCGGCATATTTAGAAAGTTACACAACAAATTAGTGGATGGACAAACAAAGGCGCCAATTAAATTATTAATTTAATCAACGAAATAATAAAACCAAATATTAGATGAAGAGAAATTTCAGAGGGAACAAAAAACGAAGGGCAGCTTTGGGAGTCGAACCTTTAGATACCCCTGGAGATATATGTTCTATAGGACTATAGAGTACAATTAATCGAAGAAGGATCATTGCAATGGCATTTTCGACTCGTTACTTGATGATTATCAGGGATATTTATTTGGTAGGGTCGTTATTCCTTCTGTCAGAGTTTTCCTTCGTTTTCGTATCTAGTCGGGGTCACCAAAGTCGGGGTCTCTTGTTTCCAATCATTAAACTTAAGACCATTGATATCCCAGCTAAGGACATACAAATATTTCAGCTAACAATGTAATAAATGTAGTTTGCTTTCATCTCGTGTTAATTTAGTGAAAAATATCTTTAATAATGACTGTTTTTCCAACTATTTCTCCATATCCCCCAGCTGACAGTTTAATTTGCAATTTTTCTTATGGCTTTTGGCTTCCTTTTGGGGCCGGCATCGAAAAGTTCGCTGGAAAAAACCAAACTATTGATAAACCATGATGGTTAATGCTCTTGGGGCTTCCGGCTGCAATTTAACTTTGCTCAAAGGCGACTTAAAATTTGATTTATTGCACACTCAAGTCAGGCAGTCTTTACTATCAGTCCGTCAGGCCAAGTCGGGGGGTCTGTCCGTCAGTCAGTCAGTCAGTCAGTCCGCCAGCCAGGGAGTCCCTCCGTCTGTCAGTCAGTCAGCTGTTGTAGCTGCTGGCTCCTAGACCCACTCGCGCATATGTATCTGTATCTGAAAGCTACTCTCCTTCCACGCTCCCCAATCAGCGAGTCATCCGCTGCATAATAAAAATAAAAATTTTGAACGCTACATTAAAAAAGAGAAGCGAACAAACAGAAGCGTGTAAAAGTGCTGTAACTTTGGCTACTAACCAATAAAAACAACAGCAGCAGCAGCTCGTTGCATGTGGATGTGGCACGGGAATGAGGTTCAGGATGGAGGATGGTTATGGGTTTGGGTATGGGGTATGGTGTATGGTGTATGGGGTATGGGGGATTGGTAGTACAACGACGACGGCTGCTGGTGCTGCTGCTTTGATCAATCAAGCGTCAAAATTATTGCCTGGCTGTGGCACGGGGCAGCGTCAACGACAGCGACAGTTTCAGTTGCAAGTTGGATTGGGGCAGGCAGGAATGGGGGAGAGAGAGAGAGAGCGCGAATGCAATTATAACCATTTCCACGTGACGCTTCATTGAGCTCCATTCGCTCCCAGAGGCGGCTTGGATAGCCGCGATAGCGGGTCGCTCGCTCCAGAGTTGAGCGGTCGCCGGTCGCTGGTCGCCGGCAGAAGCCGTTAGTTGTTGTTCATGGCTAAATGGAAATTTATTGCCCACCAGCAACGCCCACACAGCTGCCACCACCCCACTACCCCACCACCGCTGCCCTGGCTCGTGCAACTCTAATGAAAGCGAATCGAAGCGAGGCGACTGCGAGTTCCTGTGCAGCCCAGATGGATGGCAACTCCTGGCCTCCGGTCAAATGTGCTGTGTAGGACACTTTAAGTAGTGCAGTGCTGTAGAGCCTCCTTCACATACGTGGAGTATGTGGAGTGCTATCTGTGTGCCTGTGAGGAGTGTGTGTGCTCGTGTGTGATTCCGATGCAACTGGCTGCACCGCCCAGAGGGGTATTGCAACATCGTGTAGTAGCCATCATCATCGTCATTCTCATACACTCAGAGAATGTTCTAGAACAACGAATAATTACTGAACGGAGTTTGAGAAGAAGTTTCTTAAGTTTCCCCAGAAAGCGAGTTGATTTCTTTATAATATCCAGGCCCTGAAACCATGATCTTCCGGTATTAAGAATGATACAATTTGGAGTCTTTGCTATTCAATTTCGAATCGAAAGCATATAAATGCATTTAGTGTAGTTCAACACTGGAATAATTACCAGAAATTCTTTAAAAGTCGTTTCAAAGTCCTTTACTAAACATCACAAATAATGCATTTAAGCCCCAAGAAACGATTGAGAACTATTTAAATTTTGACCTTAAAGCTTGTGAAGAGAGAATTTGTATTCCCAATTGGAGGAATTTTATATTGATTTCCATTTCCACCTAATTTGGGATCCATTTTTTCAGTTGGATAATTCGGAAATAGTTTGAAAGAGAGCGTCTTTCCGCTCAGTGTACTGTTACTCAAGTTATGCCCACTCACATATGCAGCTGGTGAGGCTGGAGAGGATGCTGCACGATGATGCTGCTGTGGATCAGGATGGGGACGGGGATGAGGATGGGCAGCATGGTAGGCCCGGCCCGGCCCGCTGCCAGCCGGGCTGTTATTATGCGCCCGGTGTGGCGCATAATGCAGCTAATCTAGGGAATTAGGTAAAAAGGGCTGACAAAAGCCAAACAAGCTGAAGTCCAAGAGGATGAAGGCCTGGATGCTCCACCGTCGCCATCGCTCTTGATGTTTCAGCTGGTTCAGCTGATGCTCCTGATGTTGCTGCTGCTGCTGCTGCTGCTGCCGCTGTATCTGCAGCAACATTGCAATTTTGTATCCTATTACGGAGAGAAGGACTGGAAGACGGGATGGTTGCTGAGTGACTCACAGCGCTTATCTCCAGGCAAATGTCCTATTATTTTTTCTCGTTGTCCTTTTCTCAAGGATTTACGGCGGCAAAGTAGCTAAGCGAATTAAAAAAGTAAACTCCAAGTAAATTAAATGACAGCCAGAAGTTGGATGGCAGGGAAAAAGAGACCTGAAGCGGAGCAAACGGAAAAGCGGCTCAGCCTCTCAGTTGATAAGGCGCTAAGCCCAAGGAAGGCAGCGAACAGCGGACAGTGGACAGCGGACAATGATGGTGCGGCAGAGGCAGGAACCGCAGCGAGGAAAATGTTTTAAAATGAAATCACTTTTAATGAGTCATTCAAGTGGCATGAAGCAGGCAACAGACTCGACTCGACTCGTCCCCGGCCCCAACCCCGTCCCCGTCCCCATCTCGACTTGACTAGCCATCCAGGCAGCATAAAAATAATAATTTTTACAGCGCTACAAACAAAAAGAACAGAGCCGAAGAGCCAGAAATGTTGGCCGCCTTGGAGGTCGCACTTTTGGATACCCTTTGAAATAAAAATAAAATAAAATTCAAAAATCTAGAAGTGGTTCTAACCAAGACCTTCCTTCGACCCATCGTTCCTAGGACAAATAGGATGGAGATTGCTGCTGGAGGTGTATGCCAGATATCTGTGAAACTAGGGGATGTCTATATCTATATCCATTCGTTTGTGGCTGCTGATTCGTTGCCAGGTTCATATCAAACCCATAGTACCCATCATTCTGAGGGTACAATGAAGATTGCCCAGAAAAGGAAGGCAAAGCAATAATAATTTCGCGTACGGACACTGCCAAGTGGATGCTCCAGGAAGCGTCAGTCGGCAGTGGCTGAGCGAGTGCCTCTGCGAGTGCCGTGCCCCTGCCACCAGCGCAGGAAATCACCAGCACCAGCAGCAGCACCAGCACCAGCAATGCGGCATCAACAAGTGGTCTCGACTCGACTCTCTCTTGTCGTGATTCCAGCTCCTGCGGCCATTTCACTTTGCTTTTCATTTTATTGCTAATTTTTTTGCGCTCTTTCTCCGCGAGTTTCTGCAAATTATAATGACAGCCCCCGGTCCGGTCCGGTCCAGATGCGGAATGGAATAGACTGTTAGTGTCGGGCGTGGCGCCGCTCTGGGGGTCGGAGTGGGACCCGTGGAGGCCAAATAGACATTTAATGAAACGAAACGACAACAAATTGTTTAAACATTATTTGCGCTTTCCCTTTGCCGTTTGCCTTTCCTCCTTTCTTCCTTTCTCTGCATCTTTCCATCTCTCTTCTCTTTTATACGTTATTGTTAATAAACAGACATTACAAGGCAGATAATGAACGAGAAGGAGACTACTCCTCTACTTGGGGACAGAGCCGGAGACTCTTGCAGAGCTTGCAAATTGAAATTGAAGCAAACGGGGGAAATCATTCATACCATCCAAAATGACTAGAGAAGGGACTCAAAGGAGCAAAAGAAGCGTCCAATGAGGTGCTGAACAATAAATATTGACTGAATATTGTAACATTTTAAAGCACTATCCGTCTATAATATATGAAACTTCATCAGAAACATCATGGTTATATGAGAGGCGGAAACATACCCTTCTCCAGAATCCGATCCCATCTCTTGGGAATGTCTTAGCCCGCGGCAAGAGTCGCGGCTCTACACTTATATTCGTAACTCAGTCAATATGTGGGTTCCTTTCCGCCAGATGCCACACACTGCACAAGGAAGAGTGTCTGAGAGAGAGAGAGAGAGAGAGGGAGATATTGTCAATTTCTATGATTCTGCGTTATCGGTTTTATCTTACCTTCAAAATTGTGGATGCCACAGATCGTCCTTATATTACAGGAGTCATTAAATTTGATCTTCAATCGGTGGACGCTTCTGAGAGGGTGTTGGCGTTGTGGGAGGCACCTCCACCTGCCACTGGTCACCGGCTCGCGTCCACGTCGTTTCTGTCCGTATGCCTGGGCATCTGCCCGATCCTGGCTGGATGGCCAGCTCAGAGGACTTCAGGGGCTTCGTTTGTCTAGTCATCCAATGCCACAGACAATTGCCATAGAACATTGGAACTTGGAAATCGAACAAGACAAATTCTATAAAATATTTAATAAAAAATGTGTATACGTTTATGGTTATAAGAATTTAATCCATCCAGAGAAGTTTATTAAAGTAATTAAAGTAAATAAAAATATGTAATTCATTTAAAGGAAAAAGAAAAGGAACAACTCGTTAAATCCTCACTCAGGCGTCGCTGTTTCAAACAGTCTCCAAGTGGATCGATCGTCTAGGGAATATTGTTATATTTTCATATTGGTGTTTAGAATGGCTTTAAGCGTCATATCATTTAAAATGTTCACGCGTCCGGTTAATGGCTGCACCACTCGAATGAAGCGAACAGGCCTGCGGCTGAAGCGGACTTCTTTTTCGGGTGTGGCATATGTAACTGTGACATTTCCCACGTCCACCCAGTCTTTCGAGTCGCAAGAGATCTCCACGGTGCAGTTAATCGATAGTTTACTCTGAATACCTTTGACTGAGATATTATTGATTAAACACCAGAATTGAAGCTCCATTACGCCATCTTTCTCGTTGACCAACAAACGACCCCAATGCTTTGCCACATCTACGCCTGGAAACACGGCGGCACGGTAGGGCAGATTCGACGGCAAGAGCGCTTTCTCGATGGCGTCGAGTGTTTTTACTGGCGTGACGATTCCAGTTGGACGCACCGTAAACACCAGGTCATCGACAGTCATCAGAGAGAGGCGCACAAGCGAGACCACCGACTTGAAGACCGCGCGCGGTTTGTTGCGACTCCAATTGCATACCGCCTCAAATATATCCAGCTCGAAGGCACAGAGAGTGTCCCGTCGCAGGACTTCTTCAAGCAATTCCTTCGAGAGCATTTGGAAAGAGTCGTGCTTTAGCAGTTGAAGCATATGTTTGTCCATGTACGTCAGGCATTTCATGGACAGATCTGCAAGATTGAATAGGCGCGCTTTTTCCAGGATCGTGAACACGTTGCTGACGGCCAGATTTCCCTGCAGGTGTTTGGCTATTTCCGACTCGACTTCCAGAAAGCCATACAGATTGGCCAGGCCGAGAACTTTGATGATGGCATCCACGTCCAGTGTGGATATGGGCAGAGTGCCCGAGTAAAGGTAGCCCAGGATGACTTTGAATGCCTCCAGCGGCACCTCCAGTCGAATCTGTCCTTCCATGGACTCGGACATGCCACCGTAGAGTAGGGCGCGGAAGTAATTGCTGCGCTTTGCTAGAATCATGCGGTGCGCCGGCAGGCGCTGATCCTCCACAAGGAAAGACACGTCCGAGAGGTGCTCGTCCATGCAGAGGCTGTTCAGGTCAGCCAAGACTTGTACGCCAAAGGTGTGCACCGGCACTTGCTCCGGCACTTGCTCGTCGTCGGCGCCGGAAGACGAAGGGGATCCCTGGCTTGCCTGGCTGTTCATTATCGTTTCTGGACTTCTCTGTGGTGTTTGTTTATATAGTATTTGTATGTCGTACATTCTGTTAACTTACTTTTTTTTCGTTTTCTTCAGCAAATCATTGGTTTTAGGCACAATTTCTCGTGGTTCTCTTCAATGGTAAGTTGGCTGTGACAAAATATATCGATTGTTCGTATCGATACATTGAATAGACTGCGATTATATGTGCATGCATTTTAATATATATTTGTTTTGTTTTAATCACTTACTATTCTGAGTATACATTCCGTAATATTTTTTGCTGTTGCATTTATGCTCTTCCGGATATTAACAACATTTATGTTATATTAAATATTCTCCATCCAAAACCCCATCCCTATCGATTGCAGTGAGCGATAGGTCCTAACGCGTTTTATTTAAAATTGTGAAAAGTGGGAAATTAAATGCATTACAAAACATGGACAGCCTTTGTGGGGAAAAGCATGCATTGAGAGTTTGGAGCAGAGATTATCTATCGACTGTTGCAATTTTGCTGGCTGGCTGGCTGGCGGGCTGGCTGTGCTGGAAAACACCATTTTGTTTAGAGACGGTTACGAACACTAATTTAGTATTTTTTCCATCATGCTATCTCTCTTCGCAGTAAATTTAGCAAAGTCGAATTTTATACAGCTATTAGTAATTAATATAACATTTATTCATGTGAAACCATTGATACGATAGTGTCGCAGTGTTGCCCGTTCAGGCTTGAGTACAAATATTTGGAATGTCACATGAATCAAGCCAACATTAATAGATCGGGAGTCAAGGGGCAGGCCTCTCCTCTCACTTCTATGCCTCTTAAGCCGAAGCGTCCTCCTCGTTGAGGTTGAACATCTGGCACAGCTCAGCGGTAGTCTTGCCTTTAATACTGTTGGCCACAGCCTTGCAGGTCACATCCACCAGACCCTCGATTTCCAGAAAATAAGCTGCCATAATCAGATCGAAGAGTGTATCCTGGTCCACGTTGACGAAGCTCGCATCCCATTCCTGCAACTCCGAGATCTTCTTCTTCTCCGCACCCTCTGTGTCCTGCGGATCGTCCTGATGGTGGTGTACCCATTCCAGCACCTTGCGCAAAACGGTTGCGTTAATGTTCGAGAGCACAACGGGCTTGCCATCGTCCACTAACCAGCTGCTCTGAAGCAAAGTGCGTAGGACTTTTGAAAAATTGACTATCTTCATGTCAGCAACGAAGACTTCGCCATCGGAGGACTCCAGCGCAATTTCCGGCATCTTGATTTTTCAATTTTCAGAAGAATTTAGGTACAATACGAAAATAGTATAGTATGAGTTATGCTGGGCTCTATTTGAGAACTGAATATTTTGTTTGCCTTTCTATTCTAACAGCCCTGTGACATTCGACTTGGGAAGTACAATTTGGCTAGACTGGACAACCAAGCAACAACAGAAATTTATGCTTGGTACAAAAAGTTAAGGAAACGTGCTCTTTGTAAAAACCTGAAAATGTCGGAATATGGCAGTCTCGCAGAAGTCATCGAAAGCTATACAGAACTACGTATAGCTCGAACGTATGGAGTGCCTCCTACGCCCACAGCGGGTCGTTCAGGGGCACTGCTCGAATCTATTGCACCATTTCCACCGCCAGAGTACTCAACCCATACGCCAACCCATACCTATAATAGGACTGGGGTTACGATGGCACGTCGATCGAGAGCATTCCGTTCAATGGGCGGTGTCAGTCGCCAGTGTGTTCGCACTGTACGTCCGGCTGTCGATACCCAATGGACTGATCCTGAGCGGTCGATGGAGGATCTATTTGGCATCAAGTGCTCAGATAATTTGGTCGACCGCTGCACCGCCATTGACTGCGATCATACGTTCCGCAGCGTTGGAGAGGTGGTGACTCGGCTGATGAGTCTGGGCGAGCAGGACCTGGTCAGCACATATTCACTGGTCACACTTAGGTGCCCTCTATTCGAGGCATTTTTTCCGGCATACGTTGGAGTGTTTGCAGCCCATGGACTAAGGCACCAATTGGTACAGATGATGGCCGACTGTCGCCTTCATAAATTCACTGGTGCTGCCAGTATTGCTCCAATCTTCACTGTCTTGAAGAGCATGCAAATGGAGGAGGCCACGCGGGCTATGATAAGGAACCTGTGGGTGCCCGCTGAGGCCCACACATTTAAGGAAGTGACGATAGCTGTATTGGAAGTTTTGGCGTCTTCCGACTGGACCGAATATAATGCCGAGTTCGTAAGGTTGACCAAGGAATATGGTTTCACCATACCAACTAAGGTCCTCCGAAATATGCTCTGCTCCACCGCCGGAAAAGAGACATGGAAGAAAGCAGCTGTGCCGCTCTTAGCCATCATTCCCAGCCATTTCGCACAGCGTCCAGACATCTTGGCACTGATTAAAATGATTCAAAACTTTTAATACCAGGTATGATGCCAAGTGTGCTGTCTGTAGTCTATTCTTCATATAAAAATGTAGTACAGAAGTAATCACTGCACATCATAATTAATTTGTAGTTTACTTTACGTGCATGTATTTTATTGAAGCATTGACTTCAACGATATTCCCAGTGTATGCCCAGATCTTCTTTTGCTGGCCGTTATTCTTGTTGTCATTCCTCCATTCTGTTGCTGTATGTACTCGTGTTAGTGAGAGAGTGCCCGTGGGAGAGGAGAGAGCTAGAGAAGTGTGTGGAACATATCTGCCCTTGAATGGTATTTTCTACACATTTGGCAAGGGAAAAAGAGGCTACAGGCTTCAGGCTTGACCGTTTGTCCTTGAATCAAGGAATGCCTTTAATGTCCTTTAAAATTGCTGTCAGCTTCAACATTGCTAACATCTAACTTATGACCCAACAATTAGTTACACATTTTTCCAATCGATCTCAGACTCGAACTCGAACTCGAACAAATGCTTTCAAATAATTCTCACTACTCAATTAATTGCTAAACTATTTCTCATTCACTGAAAAGTTCTACAACTTTTGCACTGGCTTTTTTTTCTTCATTCTTCATTCGCTTTTTCTGATATTTTAATCCTTTCTTCGTTTCTTCGTTTCCTTTTCTCCCACTGCTCGCCCAACTGTGAATGATTTCACTTAACGCTCTCCGGATAGAAAGAACAACAATGTTATCATTTAATACTTATTTTTTCCTGTCATTTAATTTCTTTTCCACTTCTTTCTGGTTTTCTTTCGCCTTTGAAGCTTCTAGGGACTGCGACAGCGGGATACTGTTGTTTCCTCTCAGAATCCGACCCGGTTTTATGGTTCTTTGTTTTCGCGCCAAATGCTTGGAACGCGCTGCCAAATAGAAAATCATCATAATTTCCCTTTATTACCAGAGTTTTTACCCATTTGCCAGAGTAGTTGTTGTGTGCTTTTTATGGACCAACTTTCCACTGAACTGATGCCTTTGTTGTTGCTGTTCTGGTTGTTGCTTTAATTGCCATTGTCGTGGCTCTCCCTTCTTATAGCCGTTGTCATTGTTTGTCACAGTCTGTTCCACTCAGGCCCCAACACTCCCCGACCCGATCCGACCCCATCCGACACCCCACTCGATCCACTCATCTCATCGGGATCTAGGGAGGAGGGAGGAGGGCTCTGGGTGGCAAAAAAAATAACTTTGTCGGAAACTCCTTTGATTTGTTTTCTGCACAACAGTAAAAAGTTTGCGGACCCAAAGTTCTTTTTTTCGGAAGCCCCCTCCCCACCCCCCCCATCCGATTCTGTCGCCTCAGACAGAGAGAGAGAGGAGAGTGGTGTGTTCGATGCTGCTGAACTTTCAAGACAAAACATTTTTGAGTTATTAATGAAAAGTTGTTGTTGTTGTCTATCCGGCTGTACGAGCACGAGGACATACAGGTGCCGGGCGGAGGTGAAATGGGGGTGAGGACGGAGTGGGGCGGGCCTCAGTTTATATAGCAAATACAAGTGCTAACTAAATGTTATGCTTTCATTATGCTCAGTAGCTTTCACAAAAGTTTCCAGGAGAAGTTCTTCGGGCAAGTTCTCCCTCTCTCTCTTGCACTGTGCCCTCTCTGCCCCCCATACCCCTGGATATTGGCTTAACTAATTTTTTCTCCTGGTCTGTTCTGTTCTGTTGAGTACTATTCTGTCTTGTTGTACCACTTTTCTATGGGGTATTATTATTTCGAAGAGCTGTTTGCATTGCAGAGAGTGGAGCAGAATAAAGTTTTGTATATTTTTAATCAAACGATCTATTCGATTCTCCTTTAGCTATAGATCTTAAACACCATATAATTCTATAGACCCATCAGTTAGAGTATCTAACTCTTCGGCTCCCAGACAATGTATGTATATATCACTTTCTCTCTTGTCTGAGTTGAATTTCCTTGAGGTGTACACAAAGACACGCATTTGTGTGTTTGCCTAAAGTGCACTTTTTAACTAACTTGTCTAACGCAACTAATGAAAAGATTTGTTATTAGTTTTGGTCCAGAGCACCACTCGAAGCGGGCGCAAAAAGTGGCAGCAGCAGCAGGTAACTTTGCCCAGGGAATTATACATAAACATTGCACCAAAACCAAAGCAAAGCAAACCAAACACATGGTAGGGAAAAAAATACGCAACTTGAAAAAGTAAATAAATATTTGAACAACTTCTTATGGCCAACTATTTGTTTGGCAGGCGAAAAGAACAAGTTTCTGGAGGAGAACCCAAGGTAACTTCCTGGGGCGGGGGAGGGGGTGTGTGTGTGCAACTTTCGAAGCTATTATGTGAAAGTTTTATTTTTCATTGTCCACGGCCCAGGGTCTGGTCTGGTCTGTCCAATCGACAAGTTTTTCCTCTTGGCTTGGCATAGGTTAGGGCTAAAGGAGGAATTGGATTGGCAAATTGTTCAGCACATCATTTCAGAGGCAATTTAACAAACTAAATTCCAGGGAATTCTTTATTCTTTAAGAAGAATGTTTGTGTCTTCAAGTTGATGATTATTTCAATAACATTTACTGGAGATCAATGCCAAGCTGGGTAAACCTGTTCCCATGCCCCGATGAATGAATGAATGAATTTGGGCATATCCCACACTTCTTGGGGTTTGCTTTAAACTAAATTGTTTTAAATGTCCAAACGATTTGCTTAATGTATTAATAAAACCCCATTCAAAGTCTTGTTCGAGCAGTCTTAAGTGCCACTAAATATGGCCATAACCAAAGGCAGACTCTGGCCATTGTTCGGCCCACAATTGGCATATTAAATTACCGATTTTGTAGAGATTTGATTTTCGATTTAACATAACATCCACTAGCCACTAGCCACTAGCTGCTATTTTTAGCCTTTGGTTATCTGAACAGATAATTAAGTCGGCTCTGAGCCGCTGCTGTCTCTTAGCTGATTGATTGACTTTATCGGGCCGCTTGCGAGGAGGGGCCTTATCAACACTCTGCTGGAGTCAATCTTTTTGGCCTGGCCCCGTCCGGGCCGGGCCGGGCCGGGCCTATCTAGATGCAGCCACAAAATGCATAAAAGACGTATCTCAAACTACACAAAAAATCACAGGCACAGTCCCAGGCACAGAACCACAAGGAGGCCACGCAGGCAAGAGTCTCCGAGTCGCCGATCGAAACGAGTTTTTGAACGGCAATCGTGTAGGCCGTGGAGTGCCATCTTTATGGACAGGTTGAGACAACTTCCTGTGTCTTGGTGTCCCTTCCTCTCTCTCTTACCCACAGATTGGACTGGAGAGGTTGAGCTAGTTGATCGACAGACAGTTCAACACGAAAACGAAACCCAAAAGGATGACACACACAATTTTATGGTATTTTATAATAATTAGTTCTCTTTTATTGGCAGATAAAAAAAAATTAATAAAAGTGTAGAGTGTTTTTGTTTTAAGACTGATTTAATTATGTTTCGTCTCAAGAATGCCTCCATGCCTGGGCATAAACAGATGAGACTATACTTTTTACAATATATTTGCGTAACAATAATGTTTTATCAATGTTTTACACGTTAGAGTCTAGGCCTACAATGTAATAAATCGATATATAATATTTGTAATAAATTACACTTTTAATTATGTTTTATCACGTTAAAATGGTGGCTTTATTTGTATTAACAATTAGTAGATTATATTTATGAATAACAAACTTAGAAATAGTTAAACCCGGTACTCGAAGAGTATAGGGGTATATTAGATTTGTGCACAAAATGGATGTGTGTGTCGTCCAGAAGGAAGCGTTTCCGACCCCATAAAGTATATATCTTCTTGATTAGCATCAAAAGCCACGTCGATATAGCGGTGTCCGACTGTCCGTCTGGCGGTCTCGATGAGCGCCTAGATCTCAGTGACTATAAACTAAATGTTTCCAGTATCCAGGCAAGATACGAGAAAACTAAAAGCTTAGAATTATAGGGAATAACCGTATCTACCAGATTGAAGAATCTGGATCAGATCTGATCCCCCTCGTTTTAAATTTAATACACTTATTATAATAGAACATTATTGAATTCGTTTCTTTCAGTCGCAATCGAGCACACTACTCTCGCCAGCAGTCGTAAATGTATCTGAAGGGTTGTCACTTCTTCAAAGAAACACAATCCCAGTCGCAATCGCAGTCCCAATCCCGGACATCTGCATCTCTCCAGCTGTTTGCGGATGACCACCCGCTGTCCGTTGTATCTGATGTCTGACAAACTGTCGTACAAGTTCTGTGGCGTCTGCGAAATAACCAATAAAATAAAACAAATATAATTTGAATGTCCAATGCACACTATACTAGCTATGTATGTATGTAATATGATTTATAGCGAGAGTTTACAAGCAAAGATATTGCTGTGAATGTGTGAAAATGAATTATTTATGATATTACATACAAATCAAAGCCGCGCGAAAGGCAATTCAAAATTACAATTATTGCATTTAATATATTTTTTTTTTGTGCCGTTCATTACCTGCTCATCAATTTGTAATTGGATCCGTTATATGTATTCCAATCCATAATAAAATGGGGGCGGGGCAGGGGAAAAAACTGTACTGTGCTGAAAAAAATCTCTTGTTTGCTGAAAAACTCATTGTTAAATGCTGTAAAAAGAATTTATATTTATAGCTGAAATGATTTGTGTGAATTATTGAAGCTGGAAAATGCTGAAAAAAGAATGCTGGAAAATCGATGGATTAATTATGATTTGCTGCTGCTACTGCTGCTGCTGCTGCTCCC
Source organism: Drosophila lowei (assembly GCA_008121275.1). Lineage (NCBI taxonomy): Eukaryota > Metazoa > Arthropoda > Insecta > Diptera > Drosophilidae > Drosophila > Drosophila lowei. The sequence goes on along the minus strand of CM017779.1, from coordinate 14,187,149 downwards.
ACGTTGAAGTCCAGATCCAGAAACCAAAACCAAACCAAACTACAACAAATGCCCGGAACGCCTGTGAAAAGAGTTTGGAGTAGAAGAAAAGTCTGGCTAAAAAGAGCCAGGATTAAACAAGGAAGTGGGCTGGGTTGGGACTGGGGGAATTGGGAGTTGGTTTCGACTCGTCGCCACTTGGGGATTGGTGGCAAAAAAGAAGAGAAAAACTCTCAAAAAAATATATATAGATGGAGGGAAAAGGAGCTGTGAACACGCACACTTAAATCCACACAAAAGTACGGAAAAGTAGGAAAATACTCAGCAAAAGAGCCAAAGAGCGCGCCATGGCCACAGCTCCATGCGCCATGCTCCATGCTCCATGCTCCATGGCCAGGTGAAAATGGATTCTGAAAATTGGGTTAATTGATGCTTAGTGTTTTGCTTCTGTGTGAATGGAGGAGGTGGTCGGGCCAAGGGTCGTGGGCGTGGGCGTGGTTATTTAGCGCCAAGTAGCTAATAGTTTTTGCCGCCCGGCCAACCCTTTCCCTGCTTTTGCGTTTGCCAAGCGGAAACGGAAACGGGAAATGCACACACACACAACACACAAATGCCAAAATGGCGGCGTCGTCGTCAAGGGGGGCTGGGAGTGGGAATGGTAATGGAACTGCGGCTAGGGGTTAGGGGTCAGGGTTAAGTCAGCTATATGCCATATACTACATTGCAATTAGCATTATATATCCAATGTCGAATTATACACACCGGGACTGCCCAATTCCGTGAGATTGGCACTCAGTGTGCCACCCGCTGGTCCGCCATTGAGGCTGTTGCTCCCTGCCACACCACCGGGAGCACCAGCACCAGCGCTGACTCCTCCGCCAGCGACAGTACCACCAGCAATAGCACCAACACCACCGCTGGCCGCTGGATCCACCGCCTGGCAGTGGAGCAGCGGCACCAGCAACAGTTGGAGGAACAGCAACGGTAGCATCCGTATCCGGATCCGCATCCCATCCCCATCCGCATCGATGCCACTCTAAGCGTCGTCGTTCGCCTCATTTTACAATTTGGTATCTTGGCTATGTGTCTGTTGTACGAGTATTCCAGCACCGGCATCAACATGGTCCATTGGTTGTTGCTGGGCGGCGGCTCCTTGGCTCCTCCTCTCCTCTCCGATGGCTCCGCTAATTGTGGACGATGCTCTGCAAAAGTCACGGGTAGGAGGGGGTTAGGGGTAACATTCGTTAATGAACTGACTTTTGGGCTAAATTGGTAATTGTAAATGTAATTTTAGCTTTCGCATTGGCATTGGCATGGCGTCGGTTTCGTTTTCGGTGAAAAGTATCTGACAGATAGCAAATTACATTTAGTTAAAGTTCCTGTTGCACTGCACACACTTTTTCAGGCATTTATCTCACAGATCCAAGCGTATTTGATGGGTGAAAAAGTATCTTATGGATATAAATCCGTTCACACAATGTTTATTTCACAGCAAAAGGGTTTTTTTATTGTTTTTTTTTTAGTTTATCTCACCGATACTAAAGTATCCAACAGTTTAATATTTATTTCATAGATACAAGTGTATCTCACAATATGGATTATTTTTATTTAATTTTTTTCACTGTTTTGTTGCATTTTTCACAAAGATACAAATGTATCCAACAGTTAAATATTTATTTTATAGATACAAATGTATCTCACAATATGGACTTTATAGAAGCGTATTTTTTTTAAATATTGTTCACAGTTTTATTGCATTTTTCACAAAGATACAAATGTATCTACTAGTTAAATATTTATTTTATAGATACAAATATATCTCACAATATGGATTTTATATTTCACTGTTTTATTGAATTTTTCCCAAATGTATCTAAATGAGAAAAATATATTTCACAGATACAAATGTATTCAACATTTAAATGTATCTCACTTGTTGTTACTGTTAGAATTTCACAAACACAAAAGTATCTCGTAAGCACACGAATGTATCTCACATCTGCAAATATGCATCTGCCCGCAACAGTTGCAATTAATGTTCTCTCTTTATTTTTAGTTTCTTTTTAGTTGATGGCTGCTTGCACAGTGTTTGCTGTTGCAAATGTATCTTGTAGATACCAGAATGTATCTCAATGTATACTCCTCGGGGATGGGCTGCAATTAAAGTTCTTTGCCAGCAGTCTGCACCGTTTACACGACATCTGCTCGGCGCAGATACTCGGTACATACGGATACAACCATACAAGACAGAATGTATCTCGTCCGTGCATCAAATTACACATTTGGCATATAAATTGCTCAATTTCATGTATGTATTTTGTGCCTTGTGTCAAATTGTCATTACACCGCTCACGATACGCGGCACAGACAGACAGGCACACCCCTCGGTTTGCGCTAATGTATCTTGCAGATACAATTGCTGAAATTGCACTTTTAGCACTTGGCCACGAAATGGGGAACGATGCGAGGCGTTCTCCCGTATCTTCCTGGTAGTAATTTTTTTTGTTATGCCCGCTTTTCCGCTTCGAATGAGCAGAGATACTCCCGAGGTATCTGCTCCGCTCAAAATGTATCTGTTGGTGTGTGTGTGTTCTTTTTATGGTTTTTAGTGCCTTTTCATGGGTTTTAAATTATCGATTTGTTTATAACATTTTGCACACACCAACACTCCCACAAGTAACACCTTGTCGTCGCCTGTTTCTGTATCTTTGTTGGCGGCCCGGCTCTCTCGCAGCGTGTATCTTTTGCTTGCTATTTATGCATTGCACTTGTGCCACAACTGTCTCTGGGCTAAGGGCCTTTCCCTTACGCTTTTCCTTCTGTGTTACTTTTTTGTCCGCTGCTATTGCTGCTGCTGTTGCTTTTTGTTACATTTATAAATGGTTTAGAGCACATGTGGCACACGCACAGCTGCGGCTACAATTTGTAACTGTAGAGCATTTATAAACGACGGGAGACGGAGACCCGTTCCTGGTTCCTGGTTCCACGTTCCTGGCTCCTGCTTGTGCAGGTCCCTGGGTGCGCTGGTCCTTCAAATGTTTACACACGCTCAAGAACTTTTTGTTGGTCGTCAACAAACCATCAAGCATTTCGCCTTTTGCTTATCAGCCAGCCATCCAGCGCGAGATACACTCGTCGTAGCCGGCGTTTCCTTTCGATACGGATACGGTCTGTGGTCCGTGGTCTGTGGTCTGGCCCCGACTTGAGCTCCAGCTCGAGCTCGAGCTCCGGTTCGTATTTGATTTACCCTCTCGGAAAACGTGCTCGCATGCGGTCTGGTTGAATTTTCCTCGCTCGCTTTTGTTGTTTCAGTCAATTGCCGCATTTTAAAAACGCATAAAATTGCTTTATGTTTGCCTTTCCATTTTCCCCCTGGCAGTTGAGTATCTGAGCAGAGTATCTTTAGCTCTTGTTCCTTTTTTGGGCTTATCCCCGGGCGTAAATTTATGCAAGGCGCCTTAGTTCGGTGCGCACATGACAGACGCGTTGGCGTGTTCCTTTAGGTTTTTCTTCAGCCTCAAGGAAAATGCATACAGCTGCATGCAGCTCCACGGCTCTTCTGGTATCTCTGTGTGTTCTGGTATCTGTCCCTCTGGGTATTCCGTCTCCAGGGTAAGTATCTGTAAGTGGTGCATAAGTGGCACACACAGATAGAGGGAGAGAGAGAGAGAGAATGTTATTGATGATTTATTTGCATTTGGCATTGATATATGCTAATGTTTTCCCCGTGACTGTCTTTGTCTCTCTCATGAAATAAAAACAAAACCAAACCGAACCGAACCGAAAAAAAAGGTTACTCACGGTTCCCCTTGGATGCACAGATGCATGCACCATGGATTATGTTATCTCTGGCCTGAAATGCCTGTCTGTTGGCTTTTCAATTTTTCATGTCCGTCCACGGCAGAAGACAAGAAATTATTATGGAATTTTTTGTTGTTGTTTTGTTGTTCCTTTCTTAAAGTCATTTTTATTTGCATTTCGTGATTTCGAACAGACAGACCTCCTCTACAGACCACAGCAAATGGAACTCTCTGTGTCAACTCAAATATTTGATTTAATTCCCTGACATAATAATTAATCACTCTGCACCTTTTACGTGGCGTGTCTAACCCCAAGGCGGACTCGTGGCCTCTCGGACTCTTTTCTCGTTTATTTGTTTATAATTAAATATTATTTGGCAGTCAGTAGGCAGTCCCCGGACTCTCGTTTCCACAAATGAGACGCGAGTGTGGCATTTATCAGTCATTCACTTAAGATTCGTTCTGTTTCGTTTTCTTCTGGCTCTCTGCGATGATTCTTTTGTTTAATGAGTTACAAATTTGGTTTTTCGGTTGTTTAATGGCTGACAGCATTATAGATTAGTGGCCGAAAGTTTTTCTGGCTCCCTGCCCACTCTCCGGCTTTCCAGCTCTCTTTTTTTCGTTTTTCTGTCATTTACATGATCTGGGAACTGTTTTGCCCGGCGGCTGTTTTTGTCGTCTGTCTGTCGCCTCCGTCTCTCCATGTCTCCGTGTCGTATCTGGCTACTTGGTGGGTCTCAGGTCTGGGGTCTTGGGTCTCGGGTCTCGGGTCTGTGTCTGGCTGCCTCACTAATGTGTTCTCTTGATGTGTATTTTTCTGGGCTAATAGTCTCTGAGCTGGCGGCGTCATTGGGCATTGGGTATCTGTGTTAATTGTATGCTCGTTATGAATGTTCGTTGGCATTTTAAATTATTGCACAGATTATACTTAGAAAGGCACTTCACTCCACTCTCTTCACGCCCAAAACAGACGAAAATATCTCATCTTAATTTATTGATTGTTGTTTTTTGTTGCAACTATTTTCTCAGGTGTTGTGGAAGAAACTTAAGGGAATTTATTGGTTTTTTAAGAAGAATTTTCTTTAAATTGGAAGAGATTTTATTGGGGAATCTGCAGCGACTGAAGGGGATTTTGGGACATTGGAAATGCAGTCCATTCCAATTTCAATCTTTCGTAAATTATATTTCGTGTAGATCTCAATTCCAATCTTTGAATCGAAAAGGAAAGATTCCACCTTCATTCACTTGTCATTTAAATGCCGTTCTGACAGTAACAAGCGTCTTAATAGACACAGAAACAGATACAGATAGATACAGATGCCATATTTGGTTGATTTACCCAAAGAAAATCTCCTGAAAGTTCTCCACTTTGGCTCAACTCTTCTGTCTCCCTCTCGCTGATTAGCATATTGGGTAGTAGAAGTTCTGGCACTTCTATTCGCATTCGCAGTCGCACTAAGAGATTGCCTCATTCTACATATATTAAAAATTCATACACTCGACTGTCGGGCAGGCAGGCAGGCAGGCAGGCAGGCAGGGGCCTTGAGATACATTTGAAATTCAAGTGCCACGGCACACGCGCATCGCTAAAAGTGTCAAATTGGCAAAAGTGGACTCCGGGAATACCGGGGCAACCAACGCGAGAAACAAACAGAAACAGAAACAGAGAGAAATTAAATATTCTAAAACAAACTTTGAGGCCTACTGGAGGCACAAGTGCTGCGTGGAGGAGTGTGTGTGTGTGTGTGTGTGGAGTCTATAAGAAATTGATATCATTTATCAAACTGACACATACAGTGAAAAGAGCGTGGGGCAGGCAGGCAGGCAGCAGTGCCACCAGAAGCTGGAGCTGGAGCTGTCGCTGTCGCTGAAGCGAATCTTTTCTTTAGGAAACTTTTGCAAATGAGGCAGCAGTCAGCAAACGGCACATAAATAAACAGCAGCAGAAGAGCAGAGCAGAGCAGAGAGGGCCTCTGGGGTTTGGGGTTGGGGCTGGGGAGGCGTGGCATACGCCTAATTGAATTCAGCTTTTCAAGAGTAAGCGAGAAAGACATTAATAATCAGGAGTGGAGATCGTCGTTGTTCTGCCACAAAATTAGTTCATTAAAGAAGTTCAGACTCGATTTGCATATCGTCCCCAAACGCCCCACCCCCATCCTCAAATATAAAGAAAAGTATGACCGAAAAAACCTCAAAAATACAAAAAAAAAAAAAACGAAATGAAAGAAATGTAAATTAAAGTAAACAATCCAAAGAGCTATTCAAATTGTTTTTTCCACCCTCCAAAAAAAACGAAAGAAAAAAAAAAACTTCCAATTGCCAAAAACTTCAAAAGTCAGCAACATGCAACATGAATATCAAAATCGACGGGGAAAGAGAGCCATAAAAAAGATATATACATACTATATATAGGGAGGGGCACAAGAGCGTATGAAAAAGAGTGTTTGTGTTTGTATTTTCATGGAAAACGAGTGCAGCGGCGGCGGCAGCAAATCAATGCCCCCAACAATAACCCCAGCGGAAGCCCAGCGCCCAGGAACGGCAAAACATTGGGGCAACACTGGCATGAGGAGCTGTGCGTGTCAGGGCCAACATCAGAGAGCACGAGAGACAGAGAGAGACAGAGAGAGAGAGAGAAAAGGCACACAAAAAATACTCGTACTCGTACAAATAATTCTGGGAAGCCCTTAGCGATCAGCGGCCCCGCACTTGTAATAAAAAATATTTTCAATAATAAAGTGTATTAAGTTGTGAAGTGCACAGGCACACCAGCACACAGATACACGGATACACAGACACAGATACTCACAAGTGAAAATAAATGAAATGTGAACCATGGAAAAGCTTCGAAAAGCAATAAGAGTGGAAAATATTCGTTCCCTTCGTTCTGCATTTTTTTGTACTCTTCGAAAAGGGTATTATGCGTTTGAAAAGAGGGTTTGCACTGAAGATATACAAAGTGAAGCATCAATGGGCTTCGTCATGCACACGACATGTATTTTGTTTATCCATTTTCGGTCCCACAGGCATGTATTTTGTTTTGCGTGCTCGGGCATTCCCTTTTGCACTCTTCGGTGATGTTTTGCACAACTTGGCAAAGTTTCAGCCAAATCGGAATACATTCCATACATAAAATAGTTAAGATCATATATATTTTTGGGATAAAATCTCTTTTTTTGTGTCCAAAGATATTCCATATCCAAATTCGAACAATTAAGTGTATCTCAAGCTTCGTTTTCGGAATCTCCAATTTTCTTTCTTTATTTTTTTATATTATTCACAAAACAAAGAAGTCAAAAAAAAAAAAAAACAAAAAATGATGAGAAATATAAATGAATGTCGAGTGAACTTGCCTCTGCATGAGAGTTGCGTGTAAATATAAATATTTTTTCCATACAAATACAAGAGTGGAGTAGAGAGTCCATTGGAGGAGGATATTGGTTTGGTGGGGAGTGGGAGTGGGAGTGGGACGGGGCGGTAGATGTAACATACATTCCATGGAGACAACTTTGGTTTGTTGATTCTACGAATACGAGCGCGAGTGCCGAACGAATGAACGAATAAACGAAACACCCAACGCATGAATGTGTCAATGGCTCAAAAACGATTTATACAGCATATTAAATTCTGACATCAATGTTTGATTGTCCGTACATGAAAAGTAAAAAGTAATAAAAAGGAAAATCGAATCAGAAATACAAAGAAGAAGTGTGGCATGCGGCATGGCGGCATGGCGGCTTGGCGGCATCTAAAATAGATTTATTTATACGATTTTTAACAGTACTTCTCGGCTCTTGAGGCTTCCACTCTTGAAATCGAAACTCATTTAAGTTTTTACTCGTTTTTTGAAGTTTGATTGAAGTGTAGCTCGGGCGTTGTGTCTTGTGTTGTATGTAGTTTCACATTTAAAGAGATTACATTGAAATTGAAGTGGTTGCGGGGCACAAAAAGCTGCACTACAATCGGAGTGCGCACCTTTTGATGGGGTTTCCCCTCCATCACTCCCTGCACTCCCTCGACTCTCTCGACTGCACCACTCTGCTGCCTGACCTGCGGCTTATTGTTGAATATACCAAAGCGAATTGGATTTACTTTTACCCTCTTTTGCCGCTTGCTTCCTCAACGCAGAGGTTGATGCATGGCAAAGGGGATTAGAACGGTTCTGAGCAGCCCACACACACTTGCCCCCTGCCCCTACATGCCCCAAAGGGGACTGAATGCCTTAGGGGATTTTCGGCTACGCAGCAAGAAGCCACACTCAAATTTCTGCATGCAGTGCAGCAATTTCTTCAATAAATCTTCGGGCTCTTTTTTGGGATAAAAGTGAAGAGATTTTAAGGAAATTGCGAAAGTGGATTTTATTTTGCAGAGACTTGAACTAAATTTAATATCCGACGACACCTAACAGCATTTCAGCGATTAGATCAATTTCTGCAGGTAGCTGGAAGATTGAAACATCGAAGGAAAAGGAATTATTTCTTGGAATGGAGTCCGATATTCTACAAATACCGGAGCGAGCGAGCGAAGATACTTGAATTCAATATTTCAATCAACTGAGAAAAGTAGGGATTGCAGGCAGCTACCATGGTTATATAAGAAGATACGATCTCGAATATGCTGAAGTTGCGAAGGTACTTTATAGACATTTCCCTGATCAATTTCCAAAGAAGAGAATTTCCTCAGGGAGAAGTTGTATCTCTTCCTCCAAAACATTATGCATTAATAGTTCTTTGGATTCGTTAATACTTTTCCCATCAGTATCTCAGATTATAGATGACGAAGGAGACGACTTCTAACGAAGAGAATGAGAGAGAGCAGGCTCTCCTGGAGAGAGTGGCTTTGGCACGACGAGAAAGAGATTGCATTCGGCATCTCCATCGGAAGAACTCCCGTAACATCCGATATTTGTATGCATTATTTGCTATCTTTATAAATAGATTTATCTACATGTCTATGTATGTATTTGACAACTCATTAATACGCCTATCTTTAGACGAGTATCTTATCTATTTATCCATCGATATCTATCTATCTATCTACCATCTATGGTAACGTATACAAATCTTTCAATCAAGAGATTGTTTTTGTATCTAGGATATTCTATAAAATACCTTTATGTGTATAGATCTACTTTCAAATCTTTATATCTGTTCTTTGAATCTATTACATGTATCTTCATCTATCTATAAGTCATTTCCGTCACCTTTAGATCTGTGTATCTATTCCCAATTTATTTTCGAATCCTTTGAGGGCTTCCCTCTCGGATTTCCAATTACTGATTCCATCAGAGGACGCTCTCTTTCAATAAAATTCTATGGGTATGCCCTGTGTGGGGTGCGCCGGGGCCGCCTTCAAAGTTGGATTCCACGAATACCCCATCAAAGGTAAATCACATAATGAGGCAGAGGTTAATTTGCAATTCCCTGTCTCTCTCTGGCTTTCTCTCTCTCTGTCTACCTGTCTCTTGCCCCGAAATACGCCTTGGCGGTGGCACAGTGCATGCAAATGGCACACTCGCTGCACACTCATCCACAAATTATCGCGTTTCGCACAGCCCCATACCCCCCACATGCCCCACACCATATGCTAATTAAAGGGGGCCAGCGAATGGCGCTAACTGGGTCACAAGACACACGACGACCGAGGCGGCACGGGCACGAGCACGGGCACGGGAATGACATTGCCGCTGCTGCATCGTTGGGGCGTCTCCTAGCTCTAACGGCATTTGGCAGCAGGCTGCTGCTGCTGCTGCTGGATGCCTATGGAGCCTATGGAGAACTATCAATCTTGTGCGAGAAGCAAACATAATTTATAACCTGCGGGGCTGTGTAGTCCCCCCATTCCCCATTACCATCTCCATCCCGAAAAATAGAGTGTTGCCAAGTTCTCTTTGGGACAAAAGGCAATGTCAGTGGGTGGGTTGGGTTTGGGGTTGGGGCGGCAAATGCGGTTCTTTTAATGAGCCGCCAAAGCGTGAAAAAGCGCAACGATGATGGGTCTCTCCCTCTCACACACTCTCATATGGCCAAAAAGGTGAGGCCCAGGTTGATAATTATGAATGGAGCCAACTGTAAACTGGCACAAAACAAACTCTCAACCCACACACACACGCACACACACTCGTGGATATAGAAGATACACCACACCCAGGGCCTTCTGGCCATTGAGCTGTCAGTTGCCGGGAGACAGAGACAGAGAGAGAGAGAGAGACCAGAGACCTCGCTGATGCGGCAGCTACACCCCAAAATGCAACGCCCCGACAACAGAGAGAGGCAGGTAAGCAGCTTAATCGAGAAGCTCCATCTATCTACTAGCTGCATCTCCATCCATGGCCTGGGTCTGCCCCTCTGCCATGCTCTCTGCTGTGGCAGTGGCTGTGCTGCCGTTATCATTAGTTGCATCTTAGAGGCACTCAGCCGCAGCTGAAAAGCTTTCAGGAAAGGCCCCGAACCCAGCCCGAGAGCCAGCCAACAGTCTGAGCCATACCTACAATATAGCCATGCCCATAGCCAGTCAAGTGCATTCATTCGAGCCATGAAAAAGGCAGCAGGTACTGGGGGCTGCCGCTGCTCAGCGTTTTATTAATTTATTGCCTTGACGATAGTGGAACAAATCTATTAAAATGCGCATATTAAGCCAAAAGCAGCTTAAGTAAATTACGCACTTATAGAATGCGACCAAGAAGGAGAATCAGAGCCCCAGAATCAAATGGTAAGAGGGCATTAACAAAATAAAGAACTAAGAAGATGCCATAAGGCTAAAACAAAAGCCAAGTCGAGTCGAGACGAGACTGTAAAGATGCTTTAATGAAGGCACTAAAATTTATGAAATAAAAAACAAAACTCAAGCAGAAGATAGAGATGGAAAAGGAGAAGGCGAAGGAGATGGGAGATGGGACCCAGACGAAGCTTGAATGCTCTCTTGAGATGGAAACCAGATACCAAAAGATACAGCTGGAAAATGGGGTGGAAAATTTAATTTAAAAATAATAAAACTGATTTTTATTGATACTAACTTTGGAGTTAACATCAGTTTAGTTAGTTACAGAGCATTTGATGAACATTTCACCAGAGAAATACCATTTTAATGGAACCAAATGAAGCAATAGATGGCTCTGCCGTTGGCATATGATATTTATCCTATAACCAATAAAACTCTCTTTGATTAGTACTCAAATTTGTAGCTAATTTAGTAATTTGAAATTTGGAAATGCTATTTTTAATTTTAGGAATATTATATTTAAATATTTATCTAAGAAAAACCATAAAACTGTATTTGATTTGTAGTCATTTTGTTGTTATTTTTTATTTTCGTATAAAATTTAAATATTTTTAGAATCACATAAAACGGCAGAATATTTTTATGGTTTTTAGAATTTGTAAATATTTGAAACTGGAATTATTTCCCAAAAATTAATCAAATTTGAAAAGCAAATTTTTTGTAGAGGAATTTAATTGAATATTTAAGAGTTTTTAATTTTTAAAGATTTATTTTAACAACTTTTTGTCTGACCAAAAATAAATTTGTAATTCATTTTTATAAACATTTTCTACATTTAAAAATTTATTATATTGAGCCTTAAAGGATCGATATTTGTGAGTAATTTTATTTTTATATAGAATTTTAGTTCTTGTAAAAATTGTACGATAAAGCTATCGATAAATTAGAATGCGTTTTTGAAGATCTGAAGATGGCAACAGTTTCTAAATCAATGCCAAAATGTTTAAAGCAATAAATTAATTAATTATGTATATATTCAGTTCCAATTAAAATTTAAATCCAATCAACCCCTTTCAGAGAAGAGTATTCCATCCACACTATCGACTGATAAAAACCCAACAATAAAAAATAATTTAAGAAAGAAACCAACAAAAACCGAACAAAGTATTATCATTAAAAGCATAAATAATTAGTCAACCTTAAAGTTAAAGCGAAAAATATGAAGAGACAGAGACTGAGACTGGGACGTCTGAGTCGAGACTTTGAGACTTCGAGACAGATTCCGATTTTGGCTCAGAAAATTGCTTAATTAGTCACGGTTCCCATCGGACGTCGACCGCTCCGCTCCGTTCCGTTCTGTTCGGTAGTAAAAGGCGTAAATAATGTATAAAATATGGCAAAGTATTTTCTTTTTTTGTATGATAAACGTTTAGTTTTTTGTCGGCGGAGTAAATCTGAGAAATTGTTGGGGACTTTGTTTCGTTTATCGTTTGTTTTCTCGCCTTTGTTCTCTCTCTGTTTTTGGGTTCTTTATTATTAATTTTTCTGTGCGCGATGCGCGGTGTCTCGGGGTCGACCTGGGCGGCAGTTTATTTATGGTTTTGCATTTATTAAAATATATATGTACGCGTATATGCCACATCTGGATATGTCAGAAGATATATACATACATGTATATGTTGCGTTGCGTAACAGGTTGTTGGTCGTTGAGTTATTTAATATCAATTAGGGGGCCCCTCCAGAAGTCTCGTCTCTGGGGCCACAGCTGATTTCGAAATAACGACACGACACGCATTTCACTTTATTCTGCCTCGGGTTTCCAATTTCCATTCTTTCACAGCCTAACAAATGGCTGCAATTAGAACAATATGGCAAAATGTGAGCCCGCGCACACGGCCACGGCCCATTACCATACATATTTTGAGGGGTTTTCAATTTATTTATGTGTGCCCCAAAAAATGCCACAGCAAATGGTGGCATGGGGTCACCCAGCACTCCCTCCCGTCCGTCGTATATTGATAAATGATCGGTTCTCGATCGTTAACCAAATGAGAGAGTGTGAGTCTGTTCCAGTTCTACGAGCATCAAGGAGCAGAGTCTCCGAGTGAGTGCTGGAATTGTTTGACATTTGACTGAGTTCATTGTTTGCTTTACTTATACTCGCATACTCGCATACTCGTATATTGGTTATTTAACCAACTGTTTTTGGGACACTCGATGGTAGATTGACATTGATGGATGGCTTGCGGCCAGATACAGAGATACAGATTCGTGTTATCTCAAACTGATTGTGGGAAGTATGAGCAATGAGAGCTCTCCTCTCTCTCCCTCTCACTCGAGTTGTTTGTCATTTGTCATTTTCGTATCCCAAAGATACTCGCAGTCTCAACAGTTTGTTGGTCAAATAATTAACAGAAGTCTGTGGTTAAAACAATTTTCTATGGGTTGAAAGAACTAGCAAGTTAGCTCTGCTAATAATTTGGATTCATGTATTACTTGTAGGGGCTTAAAAACCTTTCATGAGAACTCTATTTATGCTTTCTGGCTGTAACTTGATAGGACAGATAAATATGGCTTAAAATACACACTAAAACACTCTGAATACACATTACTCTTTTTGTACACTTTTAAACCATTTCTTAATGCACTTCTAAGTTCCGAACATTTCGATCTTTACAAAAATCATCTTATGGATACCCTAAATTGAGTAAACTCTTGGGAAAACTGGGGTTTATTCCCATATTCTAATTTCTATTTGATTTCGATTTAGCGATGGATTTAGAGGCCGTTAGAGACGTTGTATAGAGGGAAACTCGAATTTTCATCGATTAGCATCTCAGCAGAGAGGCCAGTCGAAAATTTTGGGTAGCGGCAAACTATAGTTCCCAGTAATCGGTTTTATACATCGAAAATGGATCTTCGTGGGCTTCCTAGAATTTCCCACTCAAAAGCGCGTTCGAAAGACAAGTGTTCAGCCAAATATTGAATATTTCGCTCATCCGAAAGTGCTGATTGGCTTGTTTGAACCAGATTCAAGCCTGTTCCTGAAATCCATTCGCACATTCAATGCTTGCTTGTAATATACAGGTGCGGAACAGGGGCCGTGTGATATCACAGGAGAATGGACGGTATATACGTTTGCTCTAACTATTATAGTCTCAGATATAAATGAAATTATAAAGTTGTCTGAATTTTGGCATGTAATTAATCCGGGCCCAAACATGTAATACCACAGAAATTACACAATAAGTGAATTTGATTTTTGGCCATAAAGCAATTTGTTAAAAAATTTAGCAGCCGCCAGCCTGTGGTTTCCAGATACACAGATGCTCGTATATCAAAAAGAATCCGCAAACAACAGCAGCAGCCCAAAAACCATCTCATTATAAATTAGATTGAAATTCATTTTTAATAATTACAGGGCCTGGGCTTTAGGAAACACACACTCTCCCACAGTAAAGAACATGCGTCTGTTCATATAGTTATATATTACATATATATACGCGATGTGTGTGTGTGTGTGTGTGTGTGTGAAATGGTCCACTAATTTGCGGCCTAACTAATTAATGGTCTATGGGAAAGGGTTCCCAGGCCTGGCCTGGTCTTTGGGGGTTTCTCTTGTACTTTTTCCAACATTTTTCAATGCGAATTATACAATAAATTGATTGGGATCGTTGCGGTTGATTGGGTTTTGGAGAAAAATGCGCCCACTAATTGACAATTAAACAGGAAGTACGTACAATACAATAAAAATACAATACAATATATGGTTGTGGTGTTGTGTGTGGGTGTAAAAATATATATATATGTTTCTAAATTGCATGATTGATAAAAGCGTTCTTTGAGCGTCTCTGTGTGTGTGTGTGTGTGGGAAGCGTGCCAGACATTCTCTTGGGTAAAAGTTCAATTTCTAAACTAAGCGGCTAACTGATTTCCGAACAAAACTTTCAACATATTAAAACTGCACTTGCCAGGCAGACAATCTCCCTCTCCCAGACATTCCCACTCGCATTCCCATTCCTATCGCCTACCTTATAAAATATATAGAATTGAAGGCGCTCAAGTATGTTGAACACGCGTCAAGTTCCTGGGGCAAAGTTTTGCGTCAACTTTTACACAGAGACCAGGAGCGGGGCCCCCCTCCCCACCTACCCCAGCCCAGACGAAGGTGAGTCGGAGTCCTTCGTTGTCCGAAGGGTGGGGTTCGAGGTTCGAAGTTCAAGTTTTTGGTCGGGGCACTTAAGAGGCAGGTTCCTCCATTGACAATGGCAGTAGCTGTAGCTGTAGCTGCAACAACAACAACTATAACAATAATTCTAATTAAAGTTTTCAATTTGAAGTTTTAGCTGCTTTCCCCTTGCTGCACCCCCTTCTATCAGTCGAAAAAAGACTCGTGTTATCAGAAAGCGAACGAACGATGAAAACAATGAAAGCTCCAGAGCTCCCAAAAGGAAGGCAGGGCTCGGGCTCGGGCAAACAATGCCATGGCACCCAGACAATAGACGGAACGCACAATGCACCAAAAACGATCCACTCCACTCCACTGCTGCTCTCCCCTTGGGAATCTCTCCCTCTCTATCTGTCTGTCTCTCTCTCTTTCCATGTGTAATCTAATAACAAATAACTTCGGGAAGTATTAATCATATTCTGGGGTGTGCGTGCTGGATCTCTCTGTCGGATGCTGCTCTGCCCTGCTCTGCTCTGCTACTAATTATAAATTTCAATTGTTCAGTGAATGCATTTGGTTTGCGCTTTATTACAGGCCCGAAAACTTTGTTCGTGAGACAGAGAGAGAAAGAGATATCGCATGTAGTTGGATAGCAGCCCATGAAGCGTGCCTAAGCCGGCTCAGACTATTGAGGCATGCAACGAAACTGTGAATCATGCAGCAGAAGCAGAAGCAGCAGCAGCACACGATGAAGTCTGCGACTTAGCCTATGCCGGTTGATGATGATGATGATGCCACTGCTGCTGATAATAATAATCTGAATAATCAACATCATAATGCACACAAAAAGCAAGTGGAACACATAGAAATAAAGCCAGAGAGGCTCACAGAAAGCGAGGAATAGAGAGGGGGTGGGGAGGGGAGAGGGGGTAGGCTGTTGTCTGGCAAACGAAATAAAAAATCTCAACAAGATTTTGGCAAACAAAACAATTTAATAAATGGAAAGCAAACTTGAAGGAGATGTTCTGTAAATCAAAATCTCGAAGAAGATCAAAGGTAGTGGAAAATGCACCTTATGCACCTTTAATATGCAAAATAAGCCAAGCATTAAATACATATGCTTAAAATTTAATATTTATGTAGGAATTTAAGACATTTTAGATTGTTTTTAAAGAAAAATCTTAAGAATTGTCTTATTTTTCAAAAAAAGTCGTACAAAAATCGACCTACAAATCTACTTTTAAAAATATTGTTAAAAAAATGCTATTTACTTGATCGAAATTTGGCGTATGCCGCTTATAAAAATATAAATTTGTCAGAAATGGACAGGCACAGACTTGCTCCTCTTTTTCTTCACTTTTACGCCCGTGAGAGCTGTCCAGTCTCTCTCAATTTTCTTATCTCTTGATCTTCATTTGATCTACGAGCTCTGCTGCGCTCTCACGCAATGCACACACACTCTCCCGCAATTGCTTCATTCCATTTGTTCTCTCTCTCCCAGCAAAGCAAAGTTCTAGCGCTCTCTCTCGTCAACAGCAACAATATTGAGCCCACGACTGTTGCTCTCAGCAAAAACGGAACCGCTCTCTCGTGAAGTGCAAAAGCAATAACCAACGGGACAGGAATCTACTACTTTGCTGCGTAGTTTCTGTCTTTATTTTGTCCCCTTTTCTTATTGCTGCCCTTTATTATACAAATTTGCCAGAATACTTCCCATTGTACGCCCATGTTTCCCCGTTTCTAAAGTTTCTAAATTTCAGCCCACATTTAAATTTTCTTATAATTATACGTTTTTGGGAACACGCCCCCACTAGGCAGCGAAAACAGGCAACAGAACTCCACAGATAAGTACGAGTAGATATAGAGGCAGACAAAGAGCGTTGCAAATAAAGGGAGGAGCGACTCCCTCTCTCTCTCTGCAGCCCAAAAATCATTAAAGGCAGTCGCCAAAAAAAAACGATACACACAACAGAATATTGACGCAGTAGAAGCGATGAAGCAGACACAGACCCAGTCCTCGCCTTCCTCCTCTTCATCATGGGAAGTCTGATCCACCTCCGAGACGATTCCTTATGCCACTCCACGGCTGGGAGGAGGTGGAGGAGGAGGCACCATGACAAATCAATATTGGTTATTTTTGTATGCATGGAACGGTGGGCGTGTCTGTCAGGGCAGGGCAGTCAGTCAGTCTTCCCGAGTGCCGCTATTGCCGGTACTGCCGAAATAATCATCACAAACTTTGACGCCGCACGCATATTAAATAAACTCCGTCCGGGGCAACGACATAGAGAGACTACAGACTACAGACATTAAGGGAGGAGGCACTGAGAGCACAGACAGACATCAAGGGTGGTGGAGTTACTCAGTACTCATATGATGGAAGTATCTCATAGATACACAGATACACTTGTACCCCGTGCACTAGCATGCATAAATTACTCCTAGTTTTTGGCCCAAAAAAGGCGACAAGAGCCGCGATTCGAGTAATTACGAGGGAAATGGCTTTCGAGTTTTGGTTTCGGTTTCGGTTTTTCGGTTGAGAGTGCCTTGAGCCGGAATTAGATATTATACCCCCCCACTCCACCATTCCAGCAGCAGTCAAAAGTGTATGCGGTGCGATGCGACAACACACACACACACAGCAATACGTTGCCTGCGGCTTCGACGATCGATATTTGGTTTAACACCAAATCAGCGCCAGGGCCTTGAACAATTTGAAAGTGTCTTTTGATTATGGCTGAAAGTTGGCTGTCGCTTGGAATTGATTTAGAGAGAAGGTTGACCTTTCTTTTTTTTTTGGATTTCATTGAAGCTGTGTGTTTGTGCGTGTGTGTGTGTTCATTGTATCGATTTCGACCATAATTGAGTGTGAAAAAAGGTAGCCAAGGGAAGTGGGCGAATGTGAGTGGTATTACCATCGATTGTTAAGAAATATCGAATAATTGTGTCTTCAAAACAAAAGGAGTCTTTTATTGATTGAAAGAAGCCATCCAACATTCAGTTATTGTTCACAATTTTCGATTAAATATCGATATTTTAATTTTATTTTTATTTATAAATATTTTTCATGTAAAAACAAAATTTAATTATCACAAAACGTCATCTAGAACATGATATTGATTGGATATTTTATACAGTCGAAACTTTTTTGTTAAGGCAAAAGTAGTCACATTTGCGATTATCCTTGTCAGTGATCGATAGGGATATATTTACCAAACTATCGACCCTTATCGATTAATGCATAAATATGCAACGATTAGATTGTTATTGCATATTATGCATCGATTGATTGAAGCGATATCTTCCGAGAGTCCCTTAATTTCTGCTGTCAAATGGCATCAGTAATCGATGGAAACTTCTACTTAAAGTCAACTCTAGTAAGTGGATTATATACTGCAATGGATGCCAGATATATGCGGAATGTATTCTGCTGTTAAATGAACTCTGTTATTGCATGGGAGTTATTTATCCATTTAACAGACTCATTTATCGCCGTGTCCAGCTGTCAAGCAATCGAATATTTTCCAGTTCAGTGAACAGTTGTGCCTCCGTTCGCGTCCGTGTTGGCCTTCGCCCTTGCAACGCTTTAAAATTAAGTGAGTGTCAATAAATTTCACTATTCGATGGCTGCAATTTATATCTGGCTCCACTCAAAGGTTCATTCTCCCCACCATTTGCCATCGGAACGTTCTATTAGCCCAATCTTAGGGTCTGGTCTGCTGCAATTACCAGCAACAAAAACTTGTGCAGTGCAAGCTCCAATTTGTTGAGAGGAGCAACAAGTGAGGTTGGAGGTTCGCTCTGCCTCCCCCCGAAACAAAAATAAGAATTTGAGATAGCAGATGGCAGATAAAAAGCCAAAAGCTGAAAGCTGAAAGCCAAATTGTGTGTGTGCAACGCTGTATGCGGATGATTGTGTTTGTATTGGCCACAAAATGAAGAATCCAATCCCTTGGATGCCACACAGACACACGGACAATCAGACTCTAACCGAACCGAAAAACGGAAAACTGATAATGATTGTGGCCGGCGGGGGGGCGGGCCCTGGCCCCACAATTGGACATGGCAATAACTGGCGCCTGCCTAACCAAAATTAGTTTGCAACCATGGCTGATATATACACAGATGCAGATGCAGATACAGATACAGTGGAGTGGAGGGTTTACAGAGAGTGCAGTGGCAGTGGCAGTGGCAGGGGCAGGGGGCAGGGGGCAGGGGCATATTAAAAGCCAGCAGCCAACAGACGAAAATCAAATGACGTCCCGCATAGACAAACAAAATTTTCCATGTGCATATATGCATGGGTAGGAGAATGGGGATTCTGGATTCTGGGCTCTGGATTTTGGTTGCTAGATTCAGCCAAAATATTCAATGGGATTCTGGGGTTTGGCCTTGCAAATGGTTTTGGCTGGAGGGCGTGGCAGCAACAGCAGCAGCAGCAGAAGGAACAAGCATAGCATCATCATTAAATATCATTAACACAGCAACGAACAAGCGGCACAGACAACTGACAGGAGGAACACATCAGGAGCAGCAGCAGGAGCAGCAGCCACATTGCGGCACCAGTAAAACAAGAACGGAAAGAGAGCTTTTGGGGCAACGAAGTGTGGGATACCCTGGAATAGGCCTGTGGGCAGAACAAAGCTCTGTTCTCGGGTACTCGCTTCTGCGTCTCGAGTCGAGCGTCACGATTGTGGGTCAAATTTGGTAGAGAATTTTGAAATTTTGGTGGGAAAAAAGCTACATCTGCAGTTGATTGACTTGGCTTGAAGGAGCTATAGAAAGTATCTTTGAATTCGCTTCAAAAATATCGTTTCTGCTACTTAAAAAACTTATTCTTAAATCTGTAATTAGTAAGGTCCACAGTCATAATACCCTCTACAGGGTACACACAAATCACACAAATGGGAAGGAGGCGGAGCAGCAGGAGCATCAGCCATTTGGGTGATATCATTAACAAGAGTAGGATACAGATGGAGAGCTAAAAAGAGGGGGCACTACTAGGAAGTATCTGAGGCAAAAAGCAATTGCAAACGGAATCGCAACAGCAACAGCAGCAGCAGCAACAGCATCTACAACAATCTGAATCTGAAGCAAAAAGGGAAGCAAATGTGTATACAAAATGTTTTTAATTAAACGATGACTTCCCCCCACAGCCATTGGACGGATGGATGGATGGATGGCATCTTCAAGAAGCGACTCCCGACACAAGCTTCAACCTGAGAAGACCCGTGTTGTCTCCGGGAAATGTTTTGGCAACCAAAAGTCATCAGGAATTTACAAGCATATCATGGATTTTCCTATGAATATATCAATCAATTTGTGTCTGTTGTTTCCTTCTTCAATATTATGGGAATTTGTGTGGATGGGCGGCGCTGGGTGGGCCCTGGGTGGCCTGGTGTTTCTTTCATTTACATTATGGATACTCGTTGTGTGTTTGCATAAGCCATGGCACAAAAAGGGAAGAGTATATTAGCTGAGGAATGCTTGGGGAGAGGGTGTGCATCGAGTAAAAGGGGTATATATGGTACTCCTATTTGTGTGGATTAAAAAGGCAGAAATGGATACATACATACATAAAGAAAGATCTAACAGTTATGTAAAACTGTCTTTCAGGTACGCTTTGGCATCAGGAAAATTTGAAATGTGTGTGGCATCCACAATTTAAAAGATACGAAGCTAAATTTTAGTATAGTCATATATAAAGATATTATCTACCTATTTTCTGGAAATCAATATAATTGGATAAATATTATATTATATGAATTTTGGGTAGTTGGGTTTCGAGAAATGCAACAAAAATGCTATCATACTGCTACTATCAGTATTATTTTAGTACTATTTCAGTATATTAAGTAATATTTTTAGAATATTCCATATTTTCAGTAATATTTCAGTATATAAAATATATTCAGTATTATTTTCAGTATCGATTCAGTATATTCAGTATCAATGCAGTGTTATTTTCAGTATATTTAGTTTTATTTTCACCATTATTTAAATAATATTTCAGTATATTCAATATTTTCAGTATTATTTCAGAAATCAACTTTAGGAACTTGTGGCATCCACAATTTAAAAGATATAGTGCCCAAATCTATTTTACTTAGAGATGAAGGTATTATCAACACATTTACCAAAAATCATTATTATTAGATAACTATTATCGGAATTATAGGCCTATAGGTATTGTTCCTATAGAATTTCCAGAAATGACAGCAAAATCCCCTTTTTCAGTATTCCCCTGTAATATTTCTCTTATTCTTAGAAATATATATCAGACAATGTACCCCCAATAAGCGTCCATAATCCCCTACTTAAGGGGTACCTCAAAAGTCGAAATCTAATCAATGGCCTTCTCCCACTTGTTTCTAGCAGATTGCCAGAGAGAACTCTCGCATGGCAGATACATTTTCCGACAAGAAATGTTTTTCTTTTTTGTGTTTTGTGTATGTTTTGAAGAGGATATTTCTGTGTTATGGATAGCTGGATATGAATGCTTTGCCTGGATGGATGGATGGTTGGATGGATGGATGGATGGATGGATGGATGGTTGGTTGTATGCAAAAGTATAAAATTACCGAACAACGTTCCATGTGGATGTGTATGTTGTTTCCCCCCTCCCCCCTCTGCCCTTCCAGGCTCCCTTTAATGACATTATGCAATGTGAGGCAGAGGCAGAGGCAGCAGCAGCATCAGTGTTGTTGTTGTTGTTGTTATTCTGTGCAATCCTTTGATACGATTTTCGCATAATAATGTGCAGAACGAACGCCTTCCACACCCCCTCTCCCAACGCTCGCCATCAGATATGTAGCTTGTGTTTTTATTGCAGATTATGAACAGCGGCAGCAAACATAAATGAGAGAGGGAGAGAGAGAGGGAGAACAGCAACAAGAACATAAAGCAAAAGCCGCGCAAACTTTTCGCCATGATTCGTATAATTGCAGTGTGAATAATTACATCAAAATCAACAACAGAAATGATGATACCATGCACCAGCCAGTAGCAGCAGCAACAGCAGCAGCTACAATGTTTAAGTGAATGTCAGACAGACAGATAGACAGATAGACGGATAGATGGACAGGCGACAGGCAGTCAGACAAATGCATTACAAAAACACAATAAAACATTATATTCTGTGATTGTTCAGTCGCCTTTCCCCTGCCCCCACCAGACACTCTCTCTTGAACATAGATCCCATCTCTGGCTTTCCATTCGCAACAAATGTTGTTATTTATGCGCTTGAAAAAGTTTTTAATTGATTTAATAAGTAATGCGATTAATGCTCAGGCATCAACAATAATATGCATCGGAGTTACAGATACAGATACAGACCAGCAGACACTTGTATAGATTCTGTTTTATGGGTTTTACTTTTTTCAAACAAAATTTCAAGTGTGTTTCTGTGGCTTTTGATACTGTCGTCGTGTGGGGCCGCACCGCGCCTTTTAGAGTGCTTTTAATTATGCGTTTAACTTTTGAGCTGCCTCCCGATTTGTGTGTTTTTGTGTGGAGTGAAGTGCCCCAGGCTTATGGGCTCTAAGCCCCGGCCATACATCCACACATCCCATATATCTAATGAATAGGTTCAATGATTGGCGGGGATTACATATATCATTGATGCAGGCAGTCAGGCTGCTGTTTGGGTTTTTGTTTTTTTTTTTTTTTGGGGCAGGGGATACATGGAAAATAATTGTGTGGTTCGAGGCGCTGCCTTGGCAACCTTTAAATACAGATTTTCATTGAAAATTCAAACCCTTTGACTAAAAAGGTGAAAGGAAATCAGTTTTTATTCATAATTCTTTGAATTTGTAAGAAAATAAAATCAATAGTTAGAAAATGCTCTTGAAATTGAAAAGATATGGTTTCTAAAGCGGAATACACCTATAAAATTTTATTTTTTTGGTATTAAATAATTTTTGTATTCAAAAAAAGCATTAAAACTGTGGATAAAATCTATTTAAAGACAACATTTTAGCAAATATAAGATTGATTTTATATTCCAAGTCCCATTTTATGTACAAAAATCAATTTAAGATTTATTTTAATTAATTTTTAATGGAAATTCATCTAAAAAATAAATAAAACTTTAGATTTAGGTCTTGTTTCGATATAAAAATGCCCAATTTTAAGCAAATAATATAATCTATAATTAAATCTTACACCTCACTTGATCTAGAGATTTTCTGAGGTGGCTATGATATATTTATGAATATACTTCCTGTATGATCTCTGTTCGACTTAGTCTTACTTAAATCTTGTACTGAAAAATCTCCTAAAATCATGGATTGGTTCCCCCAATGACTAGCTTCCCCAAGGTCTCAGTAGTATTATTTCTATTCAAAATTGTATAATAAAACCCCTTAAATTCCCAGAAACTTAAATCGAAAATCGCATTTCCCATTGCCATAATTGGTCACCATTTGGTTTTTCCATTTTCCATAACTAAAAGCAAACAAGGACGGGGATAAAAACCTCCTGCAAAATCATTGGGCCACTGCCGCTAAGGAGCTCGACGAAGGGGCATAATGCTAGATAAGAGCTGTCAATTTATCATATTTTTTCGAGTTTTTTTTCAGGGTTTTTTTTTGCACTCTCTTCTTAAACCCTGAAAAATTGCCAACCCAGCAGTGGAAAGAGACAGAATGGGGGATAAACCATCAGTTGAGGGGAGGGAAAAGTAGGTGTGGGGGGACTGTAAAACTGTAAACAGGCGTGTGAAAAGCGTTAAACATTTGCCTCGTCCAATTACCGGATGGATTGGGACCGACTGACAATTGGCCCAAGCTGCTGAGATGATTGGCTGCTCCTTTCTTAACGGGGATATGTATCTTTCGGATAGCTCTCTCTCCCGCTCTAGAGCGGTCCAGAAGGTTGATTGCGTGGCTGGCACAAGGGCAGAAGCAGTTCCATTCTTTTGGGTTTTATTTCATTTGTTTGTTAAATGAAATTGCATGTAAAAATGTAAGAAAAAGGAGGGCGAAAAGATGTGGCATGACAGTGACTGACTATCATTACGGATTTATTGTTGTTTCCCGCCGGTCATCCCTCTCTCCTCTTTTTTGGGCTGACGATAATGATGATGACAACAGACGTTGCCTGGTTTCGATGGGTGTCCAATGGGTGTGAATTAAATAGCACACAGAAGCAGACACAGATACAGATACAGGAAGAGAGAGAGACACAAAGGCCGCCATGGCAACAGGAAATCCAACCCAATAAACACCCCCTGCACCTCTTAGTGTACAACAACTATTTTCAATTATTGCCAATCAAATGTTGCATTCAATTGATGTTTACAACATGCTGCTGTTGCAGGCGGCATTCAGGGCAGGGCACAGCCTTATTATAGTCTCTCGTTCCCTGGCATACATATATGTATGTTGGCTTATTGGAGGCTTTTTGGTAGGGGGTGTCATGGGTTGGTGGCGGAGGGCGGAGGGCGTTGCCTAAGAGCCATGTAATTAGTTTGCAAGTGAGTGTCAGGATTAATCTTTGAGTGTGTGCTTGATTGTCGTCCACTTCACAGACTGTACAGAGACACACGCCCACACACAGACACACACACTCATATTAATGCAGTGCAAATACCCTTGATGAATGTGTGCGTGGGCTGGTCAAAGAAAGTGCGTACCACCGCACATGTTAATTGAAGGCAGTGCAAACACAGCACAAAAACCCACATGATAGAGAGTTGCCAGACAGCTGTGGAAAGCACAGAAAGAGAGGCAGATATACACATGTTTGTGGCACAAGCACACACAGAAAGAGACAGAGAGAGAGAGAGAGACACAGGCCTTGTAATTACGGCCACCTGCACGGAGGAGACCTGCAATAATGCCACTGCCACTGCAGCAACAGTCCTCCCAGAACAAAGAATCCTCAAAGCATTATGGATACCAATATTCCGACTCATCTATAGACATATTATATATGTATTTACATTAATATTTGATTAAACACAGTGATTATGTGTCCTGCAATACTCAATTAAATGCCATCAAATAGTCATGGAACTCCAAAGAGCATAGATAGAGGAATTTTCAATTAGAATGGAAAGCCTTTAGCTGGAGGGTTCTCCCACAGATAGGAAAGCAATGTGGAATAAGTATTTCTGAGTCTTAACAGGGGATGAGGAGAAGGAGGAGGACGAGGAGGAGGGGTCCAATGCCCACCAAAGTCATCCGCAATTGGCATTGTCTATTGCAGAGCCCTGCAAGAATCCACCTGCCTCTTAGTCAGACTCGAATCAGTCCGAATCACTAAAAACCGAATCCGAGTTCTGCGGATTAATATCAGCATAGCTCTGAAATGGCTCACAATTAATTTCTTTCAGTGTAGAGCAAGAAAACGGTTTGGCTACACACAAAAAAGTTTTATAAAGCAAAAAACTAGCAAATTTGTGTGTGACTTTCTCGTTTTCTCTACCAGAAGATCAAATCAAGAGTGAGCGAGAAAAAAAACCGAAATTTTAGGAGTAAAAAGGTCGAGATCTGCTTCGTTCAGTCTGTTTTTGGCGAGCGATTCGAAGTTATAAGAAAGCTGAAACGCTGATTCGAACGAAACCACCAAATCGATTCGGTTGCCCGTTCAGGCAGGGTTCTAGTACGGACTCTACTAATACTGCCGATGGGATAGGGTTTTTTTCCTTTATGGACGAGTTTTCATGCCCTAAAATGTGCTACAGTCCCATGTTACAAGGCACTTCCTGGCTTTGTATCAACGTAAACAAATTACCACCTCCTCTCCTTTTGCAAATATTGTGGTCAATCTTTTGTGTGGACCCTCCGCTGTGAATCCTCTCATTAATCCAAGTGTTTTTTCCAACAGCTAGTTTGCATAACCCTAATTTGCTCCCCGAAGTTCATGAAACCCCCATAAAGAAGGAGTCCACACACACATACATGATGGAGGGGAAGCAACAACAACAGCAGCGTCTAATTAGGTTATGTTTGATTGTTGTAATATGCGCCACAGCCAGGGCTACGGCTACACGACATGTGTGTCCATCCTTTGCCACGCCAGTCGCAGCCCTCCATCCAGCCATCCAGCCATCCATCCGTCTCCACAGAAGCTGTGGCTCGGATTCTATGTGTCGTCCCTTCTGGTCAACGCTGGGGACCCCACACTCCCATTCTGAGGGAGGACGGACCTCAGCCCGTGCGAAATTGGAACCGCCAATGGAATTTAATCAAGTTTTATTTGCACTAGTCCGAGGTCCCACAGCTCCACAGCTCCACAGATGAGCAATGAGCACATCAGCAATAAAATCTTTCATGTGTGTGGGTGTGTGTATATACATATGTGTGTGTGTGTGTGTGTGTGTGTGTAAGTATCTGTGGGAGTATTGATTGTCATAATTAAACGCTGCCGCCGCTGCTTCTCTTGTTCCTGCTCTGCTGCTGTCGCTGTCGCTGCTGCTGTTGTCGCTCTTGTTGTTGAGGTTCCTGTCTGTTGTGCAATTTCTCGTCCAGCCACAGCCATCACGTAGTATCTTTCACAATGGTCTGTTCTACTTTTCCCCACTCTATTCACTATCTTTTTGATATGCCCTCAAACCAAAAGGGTATTACGATAGGGAAATGATGTTTGTAGTGCAGCAAAAGGAAGCATTTATGAGTCTATAAAGTATCCACAGAAGAGTAGATACAGATAGTCTAGTCTGAGGGTAAATTCTGTAGTTGAAACCTCCTAGATTTTATCAACATATCATCTCTCTCGTCCGATATTTTACTCATATCGGCGCGAGCGAGCGTAGCTAGTGAGCCGGGGGCTGCCGCACGAGAAAAGCGAGTGTGCAGGGGGGTTTGCTATCTAGTATATCAAATACATATACATATGTTTGTATCTTTGATAGAGAATACGGTTTTTTAGTTGATAAATAACTGCATTTTGACGATATTTTTTTTCAAAAATAGTCAAAATACCACATTTATAGCCCTAATACTACTATATCTTGTAATTTTTGGCAGTGAATGAAAGAAATAATCGATGCAGGAACTAGCCATCATGGTTTATTGGTAAAGATGGTATTTTTATCGTATATTTTGTGAAACTTTCATCGAAGATCTGCAATAAATCCCATGGGTTACACATCAAATCTTCTTAAAGAAAGATAAGATAAAGAAAACTATATATGTTCCTTAAGATTTACCAACAAATGTTAAAAATCTTTATAGAATAAATCCATCTGAGCGATACTATAAGAAATATGACTCTAAAAAGCTATCTAGATCGTAAAATCTTTGAAAGAAAGCAAATTTTATGAGAATAAAATAATGTAAATTGAAATTTCAAAAGATTTAAACATACCTCAACCAAATATAATGGATAGACTATAACAAATAACTGAGGAATCGATCTTCATAGGAGTCTTTGTGAGAGTCAACTCTCTGTTTCTGAATAAAACTCAAAGATTCTGCTGTTAAATATAGTTTCGATCATCAATTCAGGTAAATTAATATTATTTCCATCATCAGTTCATGGAAATTCGTCACAAGAGTATCTACATCTGCCACCTTCGAATCTATCTTTTCTTGCATGTTTTCTTTGCTTTATTTCAGCCCCTGCCCGGCTCCTTTCTTATGTTTGAGTTTTGTAACTGCGCTTTAAAAAGTTTGTTGATTGAATGCAGCGCAGCCCCTGCGCCCTGCAATTGTTGCAAAAGGGCAGCCATAAAGTGGCCTTATACCAACACATATGCCCCTCCCCCCCCCCCCACACACCGCACAGAGAGAGATCCCCAACACCCACTCACAGAATGGAGAACAGTGAGAGGAGAGAACACTGAACAGTTTTATAGCTATTCTTTTGTATACTCTGCGGATTAGTTCTTCATTGTTTAGCTCTCTGGCAGCGTGGCGCTCTGCAGATAGCACACTGCTCCCCCCCTTCCCCTCCATTACCCTTCCGACGATGACAGCAGGAAAAAACAGAAACAGAATCTGAATCAGAATCAGAGAGGGGTGAGGCAGGGGGTGGGGGATAAATGCAAGAAGAAAATGCATTGCAACTTATCAGGGCGGAATATAGTCGTACTCTGGTGGAATGGTGCCACAGATATTACCGATGTGTGTGTGTGTGTGTGTGCCACACCGCTGCTAAGTAGTTTCCGAGGGCGTGGCAGATGGCATAGCTAACTAGCTGGAAGCAGAGCTCTCAGCTCGGAATAGATTTGGTTTCCATGAATAAAATATTCACCAGTTACAGGAGTTCAAAGCGGTTCGAGGATAAGTGGCAAAAGGTTGGATACGGTTTCTGTTTGTTTGTTTTTGCACGGAAGTATATGGGGAAAGGATCATCGGAAATGATTGGGGAATTGCCAAACTGTGGAAAATATTACCGGCAGGATTGACATCTCCCCCGAAACCCCCTCCGCCACACGATTTCCAACAGAAATTCGAATAATTGTTTGCTTTTCCTTCCTTAATTGGTCTATAATCGATGGAATCGTTTGGAAAGTTCAAGTTTTTATCATTTATGGCATGTCTATGATCTAGGAAAGTATTCTAGCCACAGGAAGAAAAGGAAGAAAGAGAAATGCCCCAAAGAGATTACCATTCAGAGTGATTTAATCGCCATGAGGGGCCTTCAAAGTGCCCCTTCAAAGCCAGGCAGAACTGCAAGCCGACTGAGGGGTGCTACTGCATGACGCGCGATACAAGTGATCGAACCGGGTACCGCAGGTACGAAGGGTACCGATTACTTCAATTCTCTTTTGGGCTATCCTTCCTGCCTACACAGCTTCGTCTCGGCTCGTCAATGCCTGGGGCAGCTGAGTCGGTCCACAGCATCCAACAACAAAATACACAGTCTTTGGCGAGACTTACTTTTCGGTCCGAAGAAACCAACAACAAAATACACAGCCTTTGTATAGTCTTTGGTAGAATCTCTGTCATTTTTCTTTAGAATAAGAATCTTTATTACCCAATTTGCTCAAAGATCACCCAAAAAATAACCATTTATTCGTAATTTTCATAATTTCTACTTCATAATTCATCCTTCGACCATCTCAACAGTTTCCCCCTCTTTAGTCCCCACATTCTAAGCCACTTTTGATGTTTTCTGGTAGAACGTTTCATTATCCTTTGGCCCATTCACAGGGATCTACTTGAACATTTTCATTTAGTCCTTGCTGCACTCCAGGGGGACATTAAAGTGGAGGAGACCGACCCCCCCGAACCAAACAACACATTTTCCACATTTTCACTTAGTTATTACGTTTTATTTGCTTATTTATGGGCTCTGCTGGCTGGCTGGCTCTCTCTCTCTCTACCATTTCCATTGCCATTCAATTGTTGAAGGAGGCTATTGACAAAAATATTACCCGTACAACGTACGTTGTCCACCCTCTGGGGCAGACTCCCCATCGCGTTGCTGTTGTTATGATTATATTGTTGTGTGCCGTCGGAGGAGGCTCGTCGTCCTGTGTCGTTTCAATAGCCACAACACGTACAATGTACACTGTTCTCTCCACAGCCAGTCGTATAATATGATATTTGCATGAAATTACATGGACACAACACTGATGATGAGGTGGAGAGGCAGAGGGACTCTCTCTCTCCCTCCCTCTGGAAGCCCTTTGGGTTATTAACATGCTCTAGAGATTAGAGCGAGAGACCGAAACGGAAGCGGCTGGCAATGATGACAACATTTGATTTCTTTCCCCCATCCACCCCCCCGTTTTGCCACCCATCCCCTGTGCTAATCAGCGCAAATACACAAAAAATACAAAAGCTAAATCGAAAGCAAAAGCCAAAATCAGTGAAAGAATGGCCCAAAGAAAAGGAAACTCCTCAAAGGAGGAAACTTTTCGTCCGCCCTCGCCGCCGAAGGTCCTGTCAATCATGGCATAGGGCGGCGAACAAAAAAATAAATAAAGGAAAAATTTGATATGCCTTCAGGGGTTTTGTGGGTGTGTGTGTGTGTTGAATCGCTTTCCTTTCCTTCCTTTACTTTTCGTTTGCTTCTTTTGAGGTTTTTGTGATTATTGATTTGTTCCCTTCGACGACTGCCTGTAAACCGATATTTGGCATTTGAAATGCGAGGAGCGGGGAGTCTGTAGCCATCGTCTGCGGCAGTGTCTGAGGCAGGCATAGGATTAGCCCGCTCAACGATTTAAGTGATTGTATATCTTACAGATATACGATTTCGTCGCAACCTACAGAGAGATTTAATAGCTTCCCCCAACCCCAACCCCAACACACAGGTGGAATGATGGAATGGTGGACTGGTGGTGGCTCTGGCTCCTGTTCAGTCTTTATCTTTATCTTGTGACTCCTTCAAGTTTGTCCTTACAGTTTAAAGTGATTTGTGGTGCTTTGAGTGGCTAAGAAAGTTTCTTTTTCAGTCTGACAGTCTGCCAGTCTGTCTCTTGCTTTATTTCGCTTCACTGCAGAGATTTTTATGGCTGTTTAGTTGGCAGTTTAGTAGCAGAAGAGCACTGCTTTAAGAAGAAGTCCCATCCAAAAGAACAGGAAAGCACGAATTACACTTTGATTAACAAAAGGCTAATGTTGCTGCGATTGAAGGGGGTGTTCTGCTCTGCTCTGCTCTGTGATGTGATGTGATTTTATTGAAGCATCATCGTAAATGTAGTGCCAGAGAGTGCCAGACAGTTCGTGGAATGAAGTTCTTGAGAGTTCAAGAAGAGTTTTGTTGGAGAGTTTGATGTATCGTTTGAGTGATTAATGCCATGTTCTTTTGAGATCATCAGCACTGTTTATTTTGATTGAACTTTTACCAAGCGGCTTTCATTTGAATTTCGGATCAGCTTTAAATGGTATTTCAGGTATTTCTTGGAATACCATAGAACCAGCATTGTTTTTATTTAGCATTTCATGTTTTTCTTGGTGTCAAATACTAGATTTTGACTGTGGACTGTGGAAGTATCCCCAATAGTTTTAAGAAGAAGCATTATTCCAGGGAAACATGCCCTTCAAGAGATGTCTTACTGGGAAAGTCCTTTACTTTGTGCTGGTGAATAGTTCCGATAAATGAGCTTCAAGGGAGATTGATTGAGCATAGAATACAATTGATCTAGTAATAGATGACAGAACAGGAGGTACAGAGGCTACCGTAGTATTATTTCTAATGAGTATTCAAGACAGGAACCTTTTATTTTATTTCAAATTCACTTTTCTTATATGAAATACCATTTTTTGTGGCTAAAAACACACAAAAATGTCAACAAAAATTACCTTAAAAAAAAAACAAAATATTTTCCCAAAACTACTGATTATTTTCAGTAAGATTTTTAAAATATATGGACATATTAAAATTTTCTCAAATTTAAAAAAATTATAGATTTTACAATTTAAATATTTGTCAAGGATTTTCCGGGCACCCAAAATGGATGCATTTCGGTCTAAAACTTGAGCTGAAAACCATTTTGTTTGCAACAAATGCTGGAAATTTCCTCGAAACATTAAAAAGTATTATATTTTGGGGGGTTAAAATTAGTTGTATTCCACTATTAATATTTTTTGAATAAAAGAAACACAGGAACAATATGAGAAACACAAGTAAACAATAAAGAGCACAATCGATAGACAGAAATTGGTTACATAGATGTGGAAATATTGAGAACAGAACCCAACCGCGCAATCAAAGCACGACGGTCTTAAAAGCCTATTTCTTTATCTCAATGGACTTTCTATATTCTGGGATAAGATGTCACTTAAAGACAGTATCATTATCAAAACAATTAATACCTAAATTAAATCTTGACCTAAACTTTCATTTTCCTTTGACATTTCCCTCCTTTTCCTCCTTGGGCACCTTTTGGCATCAGTTTTCCCTTAAACGTATCTTAATTTCAATTTAAATATTCTCTGTTATTTTGTTGTGCATATTTGTACAGCATGTAAATATCTCAATGACCTTTCGGGTTGCGCTTCAGTAGTCAGTAATTAGAAATCTTTCCAAAGCCGGCAATTAGACCCCCACCCCACCCACCGAAAAATAAATCCAATTGCTGCGAGTGGTACGGCACGGATAGCCTTCGCTTCTTACACACAAAAAGAATACAAATTACAATATATACATATATAGAGAGTAAATAGTAGGTATAATACCAACCTTGAGAGCCTTAGGAGCCTTGAGTGTGGAGCCTGCTTAGTCGGAGAACAGCAAGAAAAAGAACGGTGAAAAGAGAGCGGAGAGCGCACACATACACCCAAAGCAATTAGCAGAAAAGAACGCACGAACGAATCAGGCCGCTCCAGAGAGAAGGGGCGGGGGGCTTTCTGTCTGTAAAGAGAGCAAGGTAAAATATTTGCATTAATGGGGGTGGGAAAAAGGTATAAATAAATAATATATAATATATATATGTACGCGCACAACACAAGGGCAAAAGGTTTCAGATCCAGGTCTAATGCCAAAGGCAATCCCTGACACAGAAATCCTTTTTTAATTTCTTTACGCGCCGCAATTGTAATTTCTATCTCGGGGCGGGGGGGTTAAGGGCAGGCAAAGAACCACCCCCAGCACCCCCGCAAATGTTTGGCTTGGCAAAATAAAGTTATAAAAGCATAAAGAACGAGTGTAAACACGCCACAAAATATATATAGAAAATCGCAAAACTACCAACGAATGAGAGAATGAGAGGAGTGGAAAAGTTACAGTGTTACGACTATGGGCTACTCTGTACAAAAATATTCCATGACGAGAGAGCGACTCTTACAAGCAAAAGACAAAAGCAAAGAGCAGTCGACTACCCCTCCTCCCCCTCGACTAACAGGCGACAAATTGTGCAGCTGCTGATGCGACTGGCGAATGTGACAAAAACAAAACAAAAAGCAAGGCAAAAGAGAAGATTGCAAGAGTGATGCGGCGCAGCGCTGCCCGTCGCTGATCGCTTATCTGCACGTACGCTTTGACCTGCGATTGACGAATTTTTAGAAGCAAAAGCAAATATTTTTCTACCCCAGAAGGTACATTGGTATATATGTATTCTCCATAGGAATATTCTCCATTATCTAGGATTAAAACAAAGATATTTTAACAATAGTGATAATAAATTTCAATGCTGGTTCTAGTCTGGCTTTTCCGCTGGGTTAAACGATTGCTATGGTGCAAACCCCGCCTCACTTAAAAAATTGCCCCGATGGACCGCAATTTATCTCGAATTTACGTGCAGAAACTATTTGGCGGTCAGAAATGGGTATTTTTTAACTAATTTTCAATATTGGAATCACGACGACCCAAAAGTTTTTTATAAAAATAAAAAACTATAAAACTCTTATTCAAGGTTTAATTTTGATCGCTTTTGAATGATTTTTTGTTAGATATTACATGGATATAATTTCAGCAAATAGGAATTAATATATTTTTCAAATTATGGACCCCACATTATTATTATTATATTTATTTTTTTAAACTGTATTCTTTAATCATTTAATTTTCATACCATTATTAACTGAGAAATGGACGCCACATTCAACTATTATTGTTTCAAAATTCTCTACACGAATACTTTTAAACCGATTTTTATAGGTAAATTTCGAAGGATTATAATCATTTTCTAAAATGCAGGTAAAATGCTCAAATTGAATACAGAAATCCATCTAATCTGTATAAAAATGACAACAATTTAGTGCCTACATTTAATATATGTACGAATAGTTTTGTAGATCCTTACAGAATGTTTACAGAAATACTGTTGGTCTAACAAGACATTACAGGAACGTTGCAGGGACCTCCTAGATCTTTTCTTCAGGAATATTTACTTAAATTTATTTGTTTCCTAACGCCTTTTCCTTTCCTTAGAATATGTATTTACAGAACTAATTGTATAACGAAGGGATATCATCAAAGTCCGTCTCTTTCAAAATCCTATTCAGAATATTTACCCCTATTTGCCTGTCAAACACACAAACAACTCCAGGAATACTCCATAAACCCCGAAGTAATACAAGTACTCCAAATAGGAGTATTACCAGGTACCAGTGAGTGCGTTTCTGTTGCACATAAAATTTCATTGATTACATTTGTTTGCCGTTTGCCAGTTGCTCGTGTTAAATGCCCCTTGCCCCCGCGCCACCGTGGGCCTAGGATCGTTTCCTGTTTACACGAGACCTAGGGTCCTGCTCTTTAATATCCCGACACACGCGAACAGCCCCAGAGACATTAAATTCAATGCCAACCTTAGGGTGAAACACGAGAAATACTTAACAAAAATATAACGCGCGCGCGTTGAAATATATCTTTGAGGTTGTATGCTTTTTTGGGGGCAAAATACCTAGAATTATGTGCGCCTAAAATTATATGTAAAATTCTATTTATATGCTAATGCCACGGCTGCACTAGAAAAATACCAAAGAAATATGCCGCACGAGGGTGTCGAGGGTGCAGAACGGAACGGAACGAAATGCTGCAATGGAATTTTTGTATGTTTTTTATTCCCAACAAAACTGAAAACAGTTTTCACTAAATCCTCATTAATTAGTAGCATTTAGGGCGGCATTTTTTTCTTCTCTTGTGGCCCCCTCTTTTGGGTTGCGTTTGTGGGATGTATACTCCTTCACAAAAAAGGAGCCGCACTACGCCCTCAACCGCACTATATAAACCCCCCTTAGCAGACCCCAACCGGCAGCAGCACCGCTTAACGACCCACCGATGCGGCAGCGTTAAAGCTACTTAGCATTAGTCGGTGGCAAAGTGCCACAGAGTGTGGCAGGGCAGAGCAGAGAGTCGGCAGAGACAGAGTCAGAGCCAGAGCCGGGCAAATCCATTGTACAGTGGGCCCAGCAGCTGGGAGCAGGTGTTGAAAACTGCCCAATGACATTAGTCAGCACTTTCAATCGGCCAAGAATGGATGAGATAGCCTGTTGGCCAGGGGCAGAGCCGCCGCCGCAAATGATGCATGAAATGAACAGGTGTTTGGGACCCTCGATTGAATGGGATTACGATTACCCATCTACCGGTAGCCACCGGCTGTGGCAGGGAGCAGGGAGTGCCGCTGCTGCTGTGTGCGGTTGCTATAGATATATTATCTGAGAGATACGTACAATACATTCTTATATAGTATGTATCGAGAGGGGGAGAAGTCTTTAAAGACCATAAATCAGTTAAGGCTAATTGTTGGCTCTGTGTGTAAAACATTTTCCTGCTGCTTCGTTCCTTCGTTCCTTCTTCTTTGTGCAGTCAAACTTTTGTCTGTGTGCGTGTGTGTGTGTGCTCTCTTAACTTTTAGAGCCTTTAAATTAAAGTGTTTTTCTCAAATAAATTGAATCAATTATTCGATGGATTTAGCAACTTTTGTAGTTTTCGAAAGAGATTTTGTGCAGATTTGGGGGATTTTCGTACAAAAGCAGGAAAATACAAAGTTTCATTTGTTAAAAGAGTTTAAAGAATTTCCACAAGTGCTTAGGAGTGCTTTTCGAATTATTTTTAAGTGAATTTTGATAACTTTTTGACAGATATCTTGCCAGCAGACTCTAAAGGTAGAATAGCCATTCCATAAATCGTCTTAAGATACATTAAAATATTAAAAATACTGGAAGGGAGTATCTGAAAGGGTTTTAGTAGAGGCACTACTATTTCTAGGGGGTTCCCATGGATACACATTCTCTGAGATTTTCTGAACTAAAATCAACTTTAAAAGATTTTATCTGCGAAAAAGCACCACTGTATCCGCATTCAGATATGAGGACTATTGAAGGTCCATTTCTATTAAATTTTTATATTTTTGATAAAATTAAATTAATTTTTGCGTTTTAGTAATTAAATAAATATTTAAAATTCAAAAAATTATGGTTTTTGGAACTCCAAATAGTTTTGAGGTCTTTTTGGAGTAGCATATTCTCAATGGTTTTATTTAGCTATTATTTTATATTTATGAGGGCTTTCAGTCTTTGTCAATAGTTTAAACAAAGAAAGTAATACAAAAACCATTTGTTTTAGTAATTAAAATGGACACAGAAAATACATGTATTTCCACCCGCATAAACTTTTCCACTACTCAATCAATTTTCTAAACAAAATTGACAACAAATTCTGTGCAACATTCAACCACTGTTCCACCGCTTTTTTTTCAACAACTATTAAGCCAGCCCAACCCCCAACCCCACCTCCAAAATGTAGGCAACACAAAAAATAAGCACTCATCGCTAGAGAAAAAAATGTCATACATACGGGAAGGCAAGGGAAAGCCGGGAAAACTCTGCACACGATGAAACGGCGATGCGACTAAGACAACACTACACTACGCTACTTTACACTGCACTACACAACACCACACTAGAAAATGCCGTTGGACAGGGGCCGGGCCCCCGTTCGTCGGTCCGTCGAGGCATTTGCCTGCATTTAATAACGTTTAGTTTAGTCTGTGTGAAAAAAAAAAAAAAAAACAAAAATCAGACAAAAACAAAGGGGAAAAGCACGGCGCAGAGGGATGGAAATGGGTATAAAACAAAAACAAAACAAACAACAACATTTTCAAATTGTATGGGAAAAACGAAAAGAAGTGGGAGGAAAATACCCAAATTCCATATTCAAAAACACAGGGAAAGAGACGACGAGAGACCATGCAACGCATTAATTTCATTCACACTTTTGGAAAATACATATTTAAGGCAAATATGCAATAACGGGGCTGCGCTGGAAACAATAATATTTGTCTAGGAACCCGAGCACCCGAACACCCGAACTCCGAAAGGGAGAGCAGAGAAGGAGAACCAACACGAAGAGGCCCTTGATGCTGCCTGGTGCTGCTGCTGCTGCTGTTGAATGATGGAGAGGGGAGGGGCATGGGTGAGAGGTTGAGGCCAATATGGAAAAGAAGCACGCGCAGCAGAGGGAGTAAAAATATATTAAGAAAAGAATAGGAACCCGGTTCTAGGGTATGGAAGTGGCAATGAGAATGGGTCTAGGTCCCAGGGTTCGGGTTGTCAGTCGTTTGTTTAACAATTGCTATGAAAAAACAACAGAAATTAAAAATATTCAAAAAGAAATACCCAACGACATATGGTGTACCCTAGAAATTAATTTTTAGTAGATTTAAGAGATAAAAACTAACGGCAATGTTTGGATTGAAGAAAAAAAAAACCTATCTTGTTTAAACACATTTAAAAGATAAAACAAATTCCACAATATTAGAATGGAACACAATAGCAATTTATGTACATATCATCTGGGTGTAGAATGCAGGGTATTCTACAGTCGTTAGGTCAAAATGAATAGCAATCAAAAGAGAAAACAGAAACTGAAGAGTCCCGTTCGTTATTGCTTTTGCATTACACGAGTGTAGAGGTTCTGAGAGCAAGAGTCGTGGGCGCATTATCGTTGTTATTTTTGCCGAGAGAGAGCGACAGAAGGAATTGCTGGGAGAGAGCAATGCGTGAGAGCACAGCAAAGCTCGTAGATCAAATGAAGATCAGATCCAGAGATAAGAAAATTGAGAGAGACTGCACAGCTCTCGCGGGCGAAATAAAAACGAAATGCAGGCAGAGAGCAGCCGCCTGCCTCCTGGCTCATCTTTGAAAAAATTATTCAAAATTGT
The DNA here is from genome assembly GCA_008121275.1 of Drosophila lowei. NCBI lineage: Eukaryota > Metazoa > Arthropoda > Insecta > Diptera > Drosophilidae > Drosophila > Drosophila lowei. The sequence goes on along the minus strand of CM017779.1, from coordinate 14,149,981 downwards.
TTCTTAGTGGACACCTGTGCATACAAATTTAAAAACGATGTTGCTTAGATTCCCAAGTTCTTAGGTTCTATAATCTCTCAAAAGTTCTATAAAAATAATCAATATTTCTCTGTGTATATTTCTTTCAGCTTAAAAACCCCAAAAGCCTTCCGAAGGCACTTACATATGGTATATGCCCCTTATAACAATTCATGGCCAAATACCAAAATATCCTCTTAGCACACCTCCATTTTTATTGCACTCGATATTCAATAGATCCAAAAAAAAAGGGGGAACCCAACTGAACGGAACAGCAACAGAACAGAACAGAAGCTGAGCGAACAAATGGAAAATGTGCAAGAGTGTTTATGCATTTGTCTCGCGTTGCCTTGATCCCCAGACCCATTAGGGCGGAATCCACAGCCGCACATGCACCACACCCACACCCCCAACCCAAAACCCTATACCTTCGTCTCGTGTCACGGTGTTTGGGATTTTTCAATGTGTAAAACTACCTGTCGACTGTGTGTGTTTGTGTGGGTGTGTGAGTGCCGGCTGTGTGGTGTGGTGTGATGTTCTACTGCTACTGAAACTTGTCTGGATTTTGGCCTCACCATTGAGCTGGGCAAAACTATCTTTTAACACGCACAACGCATTATACGAGCACCTTGCATGCACACGTCGCTGCCTGCTGCCTGCTGCCAACACCAGTCGCAGGCGGCAGGCAGGCCCTGGACTCCACCAGAACGCCACAGAACTCCGCAGAACGAAACGAAACGCAACCCAGTCGAACGTATTTCCCCCGAGTGTTTTTCAGCCCAGCCACCACCATCACCTGAATTTCACTCCTGCATTTTCCCGCTTTTCCCACTTTCCCACTTCTTGCTCTTTGCTGACGACATTTGCTGGCCGCACACTGCCCTGCTCTGGTGCCTCTGGCTCTCCTCCACTCTGCATAGGTTTTCCACTACTTTCCACACGTTTTTTGTTTTCACCTTTTTTGTTCCTGTGCGTCCGTTCGCTTCTGTTCTGTTCGGTTCGGTGTTTGGTTTGGTTTGGTTTTGGGCTTTGCTCGCATTTGCGTTGGCTTTTCTTTTCAGTTTTTATTTCTGTTAAGTGAAATGTGCTGCACCAGCAGCAGCAGCAGCAGCAGCAGCAGATGTGCGACTAGAGAATCGAAGGAGATAGATATGCTAGATCTTGCGACTTAAGGGATACTTAGTAAAAAGGAGTAATGCGCCATATGTTTTCTCGATTTTGGGATGGGGAACCTTCTACAAATCCAAGAAATAAAAATATACGAAAGTGATAGATATTTCTTCTATAGTCTCCAATATCTTCTACTGCTGTTCCTGTGCTTCATTCTGCCTGTCGCATACAATCTTAAACAAAAGAATATACCCCTCTGATACCCTACAAATACCTGGCACACAAATATTCCTGCCTGCTGCTCCTGACTGCTGCTCGTCGTCGCTGTCGTCGTCGTAGCAATCGCTTGGTGTTCCTTAAATAAATTTAGCTTAGTTTTTGAATGGTTTTTTGCACTTGAGAGGTTTATATTTTGCACAGTTCCCCTCTCTCTCTGGCACAAAACACTTCTGCCTGTCTAACCATCTCTCTTCTGGCTGTCTCTCTCTCTCTCTCTTTCTCTGTAGTATTAGATTTGCATCAGAGATGAAGCTGGGCGTAAATGCAATTCGGGGGCTATGGAGGTAATCCCCAACTGTGGCATCCACCATACCATATTTTTAGCTCTTTCTCTTGCACTTCAATTGGGGTTTTGTCTGAGGGATTCCACTTGGTCTTGCTCCTTGCCAATAAATATTATTCCTGGTTTTGATTTGCCTCAAGTTGTGCTTCCATTTCACACATTCATTGTCTCTCTCTATCTCTCTCTCTCTCTCTGAGGTTTTATCTTTTTCCATTTTCTAAGCGGAATGGGGAAAACGTCAGTTAAAGTTTTCTTTAGAGAGAGTTTTCCCATTCCTTGGGATCATTTTTAAGTCGGTTTTCTAAGGAAAGTGGATTTTTGATTGGGTTTCTTTTCTTTTAAATTCTGTCCATCTTTAATGTAGGAAAACTTGGAAGAAAACTCTTTAAAAAATCCATAATATACCATCGAAATCTGGAATAAATTGTATCAAAATTACACAGAATTAAACACCCATCCAAGACAATAGATTGATGATGGATCCTTTGGATGAACATCTCCCAAAGCCGCAAAATAATTATTATCTTTATCTATCCTCAAAAACTATCTTAAAGGCCAGTACCCTATAAAGAACACATTTTTTGGTAGGATACCATTTCTGCCTTTAAAAAAACTTTTTAATCGAAGCTAAAGAGAGATAATGGAACTTAGGATGTTCGTCCAAGAGATCTCCGAATTTCTTTCATTTGCCAATCAAATTATGCTCGATCTAAGGCCTCTGTCAGTCTGTGTTTCCATGAACTGATCTTTTTACAGATAAACAGATATAACCAGATTGATTTAGCTATTGATTCCATGAGAGAATGACTATATCTTGGCATGGCTTATGGCTTCATAAACTATTCATCTCACCACAGCGGTTTTAAGGATTTTAGTCTTTGGTGTCCGTCTCTGTATTTACTTCCAGGAAGAAGAAAATGTTTGTTGGCTAGAAAGAACTACTTGATCTATAGGTGTTCGCTGAACAGACACTCTTCTCTCCAAATTATTCTCAGTTAAAGCACATTTTAGGCCTTTTTATAGCCTATAAAAAGTTCAGTATAAAGTAGTCAGTTTAACTGACTAACAGATCTCCAAGTAATTAATCTGTATTTTAGTGAACAATTTCATTGAATTTTGTGATATTTTCAGTTAACATCTTCACCCTTTTCCCTCTCCAAACGTACCTCTTCTATCTATTAAGCCACAAATATTTCTCTCAGTGTCGATAATATCGCGATATCTTTATAAGCACCACATAAACGAGGGAGCGGCTGCAGCAGCAGCCCCTCGGCCGTGCCCCCCAGCCGCTGAACGACCAAACAGTGGCTCTCAATGACAAATTGCCTAAGCGCGAAGCAGCAGCAGCGGCACCAGCACCAGCAGCAGCTTCAACTCCAGTCTGCGGCAGTTTGTAGCACTCCTCAGTGCCACAAAATGTTGCAATTTATGCAAAGAAATGCAGCTAGCGACCGCATCAGCGGCAGCAGTCCCCATCCCCGTCTCCGATGCCCTTCCCCTCCTCCGTCCCCATCCCCCTGCCGGCGTTTGGCTACTTTTTATGCTGCCGCAAACAATTCAGCGTGTATTTATTTATTTTTTTTTCCGTTTTCTGTTTTCTGCTGCTACTTTTTGTTGCAGCTGAATGTTGGCCATAAATTGTTGCGCACAGTGCGTTTCGTTTGGTTTGGTTTTCGTTTCGTTTCGTTTTGCAGTTTTCGCAGTTTTCCGCGCGTATATTTTCCAAGAGGTTCGGGGGATGCCCCCACTCTGCCACTCGGGGAGGAGGTTCGCTGTTGTTTATGCTTTCCATTTTACACTCGTACATAAATATATATATGTAGGTATATGTATTGTAAATGTTGCAGGACGTATACGTTCACGTGCTGCATGGCTGAAGTAATTCATAAACAGGCAACATCATGGGTGGCAGAAGAAGGGCTGCTTCATGGCAGTGGCAGAGCCAGGGGGGAGAGAGTTCTCTGGGGTCCCCCTAATAGGTAGGTACTGTACGATAGTCCCCCTTAAAGGCAGAGGTAGAGTTATGTATGCCCACAAAGGTACAGAGAAAAAAAAGGTATTCTATAGTTCTTACAAGAGAAAGAGAGAGTGTACCTTAAATTCTCTTCAATTCGGGGAGAAAATGTTCTCAAAGATCCTAAAAAATTAGAGAGAAATAGTCAAACAAAAATAGAGGAAAGACGTAGATGCTCCAGAGGCTCCTTAAAGATCAAAAGATACATCCAATATTTCACTTTTAAAAAAAGAAAATAAATATATTTATTATATTTATTTTATGTATATTTTATTCTTCACGAAAAATGTCTTAAGAGTTCCATATACTCTCCCCAAGGGACAGAAGGAAATATTACTATATTCTTCCCTCAAGGAGATCTCTATATTCAGGTCTCAGAGGCAGAGAATGGAAAGAGTGCCCTGTAGTCAAAGGAAGAGTTCCCAAAAAGTTGTTGCCCAAAAAGAAGGGATTTTTACCATAATCTGCTGATCCGTGATGCCTTTTCCACCGTTCCAATGGTTTATTTTTCCATTCACACTATTTTCCTCGGTATTTACCCTTGGCTAAAAGGTTTAAATGCTGTTTCTCTGCCTAAAACCAAACAGAAATAAACCATCGGCTAAGAACCTACAGTGTAAGCATCAGCATTAGCCAAAGAAGCCCAGAGAAATGGGAAAACTACATGGCATGCCTCCAACCAAGCTCCCAGGGATAGATGGAATGAACCTCGGGCACATTTTGAGGCATGCGTTTCACACACGATGAGCAAACCCCAGCAGCAGTGGCAGAAACCCCAGCCACGAAACTACATAACAACTCCCCAGAGAGTATTTATGCGGCTGGACGAACAAACAAACATTCCGTGTAACGCACACTTTTCTGCAGCACTGTGCTGTGCTTCAAAAAGCAGTTGCCAGTTGCCAACATTCCCATAGACAGGCCCGGGCCGGGCACCATCACCACCAGCCAGTCATGGGGCACATATTTCGCATCTTTTGTCTATCTTTTGTAATAAATTTTTTGCTCTCTTCATTTTCATTGCTTTGCTTCCATGGTCATGTAATTTGAGACGTATAAATAGATGTCTATAGCTCTGTGCCGACCCCATACTGAACGTGTGGCAGTGGCAGTGGCGGTGGCGGTGGCTGTGGCAGTCAGGTAGCTAAAAAGGAAAACTTCTTGTCTAATGTTCGTCATCGTCTCATCATAAGCCGCAAAATATGGCTGGGGATAACCTTTCTGTGTGTTTTGTACTCTTTGTTTGTGGCAAGAATCGATGGGGAATTTCAGCTATTGCCAGAGAGAGAGAGAGCGAGAAGAGAGTGAGAAAACGCTGTACACTTTGGTAGCGGAATGGAATATTTTAGGGAATATTTTTGAAAACATTAAAGGGAATATTTATTGATTTAACGAATGGTTTTGTGAGCACTAATTTGAAACTAAATGTTGAAACTTCCTCGTCAAGTTCCACATCGTCCACATTGAATCTGGATAAAAAAATTTGCCCTTATAGTCTCTGAAAGGCACAATGTTTTCGAACGACCATGCAAACCGCCGGCTATAAATACATGATTTTAATGATTTAATGCGAATTATATTTAAAAAATGAAATTTTTTTCTTCATTCTGGCTATAATAATTTACGAAAATATTCAAATTCTGCAGTCAGAAAAAAACTATTCTAATACGATTCTGGAGGAATAATTTTATATTCTTTAAAGATCAAGAATAAACCTCAATACGAACAATTGTTTTGTAGAACCTTAAATTTTAAAACATTTTGTACCCAGGAATAATCATTTTATAAAAAAAAACAAAAAAAAAAAAACCGATAAAATCCGAATGGGGAAAGCAACTTCAGATGCTCTTCCTTATCTTCGATAGCTTCCCTTTCTTCATTAAAACACTTTCCAAATATTCAAAAGCACAATTTCATATGCTAAAATCCTTCTCTCTCTCTCTTCCAATATCCCTCTGGCTCTCAGTGGCCTTGTGGGTAAGTGTATAAACACTTCCATTTGCCCCAACACACAATTTTATTTTTTGAACATTTTTCCATTAAGATTTTTATTATTATTTGCTTTTGGCGGGCCCGGCCCGGCCCGTCCCCAGATGCCTTGTCAAACTCTATTTGCATTTGCCAAAACGATGTTGAAAATTGTTTTTCCTTGGAGTCGCCAAGAGAGAAAGATTCGAAGACGAATGGAGAGATGAAGAGACATTCATCCAGGCAGCCATCCATCCATCCATCCATCCATCCACCTATCCATCTATTTGCCTAATATATCTTCATAGTCGCCAGTTTATGGCCTGCTTTTATGTCTATGTCTTGCCCGCTCTCTCTCTCTCCATCTCTTCTACGCTCTTCTATATTCTTGCATTCTCGTACAGCCTATATCTCCCCTCCTCTCCCCGCTAAGCTGCAGCAACACCCAGCTCTTCTACGCTCATCTTAAATCTCTTCACCACTCTTCTACAGCAACCGTCTCTTCACCGCTCTTCTACAGCAACTCTCTTCGCTCTTTTTCCACAAGCGGCCAGCAGCCCGCATTTATCTCTTCGCCTCTTCCTCCCCTTCCATATGTTGTTGTTGTTTTTGTTTTTTGCTACTGCATCTACCGCCTGTCATCGTCTGTCTGCCAAACTGTGGAGATTGTAATTTTTTTTGTCGTTTTTTCGGGCTTCCGTATACTAATGCGACGGCCTCTGACTTTGCGTCTGGGGTCCTGGTCCTGCCTGGGTGTCTGGGCTGGCTCTCCGCTTTGTTTGTGCTTCATATTTACGACTGTGTGGCAGGGGGGATGGGGAGGGGAAGTGGGAAGTGGGACTGGGCCTCGGGTCCCATACACATTCGCACACACTCGTCGAATATCTCATGGCATCATCTTTTAAACGACAGCGGCGGCAATTCCTCAAGTGTTTGACTTCTGCTGCTGCTGGTCGGTCCGCGCCATTTGGTATTCGGCATTCGGCATCGTCGTCGTCGCTCCACTTGAAAATTTGGCATCAAATGTCAGCCAGCAGCCAGCTTCCACATCGTTTGCATTTGATTTTCACTAGTTTTAAGGCCTGCCTGCTCCTCCCTCCTCCCTCCTCTGCACTCAAGTGGCCGGCCATCCATCCTCGAGTTTTTCCCTCGATTTAAATGAGTTTTTCAAATACTTGTGCACGTACACGCTCAGCGCAGAGGCTGGAACACGATGGACGGGACGATGGACGGAGACGATGCGATGCCTGACAGCCGGCAAACATCAACAACTTTCTTTTATTCTACGCCTTCTGGCACGCACCGTCCATTCGACGGGGCCTGGGGGGGCCTGACAGTTTCCCCAGAGAACCGGAGAGAATCCCCCGATAGAACAGTTGAATGCGAATGAGAATGGGAGATAGAGATAGAGCGACGGTTTCCTTCCACACAAACTATGTATTTCTGTTCGGTTTCTATTCAAACTTCAGGCCAACTCCAACTCAAACTCAAACTCGGGGACGGACTCACTCGACTCCGGGACTCAATTCAATTCATGCTCTGTCATTTTTAATGAATCACTTAATTGTCGTCCAAGATAAGGGGGGACTGGAGTGCTCTGAAGAGTGGTCGGGGGCTCTAGAGGCTGCCAAAACATTCGGAGTAATCTGAGAAGAGGATGTTTCGCTTGAAATGAAGTTGCAATCAACCGCGAAGAAGAGTTTCTTCTGAGTTTTGATGTGGGGCACATATCATGGTTCTTCAGAAGAGGGGCAGGAGGGCATCCGTAGATGATTGACAGCAGATTCAAAAGAAGATCTTATTCATGAATTGGTAAAACAAAGAGATTACTCTTTAGAGATCCCTAAAAATATACAACTAATTTGTCAGAGAAAAAGGGAATATCCTAGCTCAAAATCGACTATATGTCGCTAGGATCTATGAATGGAATCCTAGTAGGATCCTATATTTAGAAACTCAATAAAAATGAGTACATTTGTGGGTCTAAAATAAGTGAAATATTAATTTAAAGGAATTCTTGTGGCATATTAAACTTAAAGGATTTTATTTACAAAAGATCTTTTAACCTAGAAGTTTTCCTAGATCAAACAGTGCTTTCAAAAGGAATGAATGAGAAATATTCTTCTGCAGAAGATCGTACCACATCCATACTACTCTTAGGGGTGTGAAATGCCGATATATCTTGTGTTTCATAAGGATTTTACAATTGAGAGATTAATTTTTCAAAGAAATTTTGCACCAAAAACCATTCATACCGTTTTTGTCGAGGCGCACGTGGCTTTTAGTAAAGAGAGAGCCTCCAGAGGTAATCCCTTGTTAAAAATCTCTACAGCGGAGAGCTTAAAGAACAAAAAATGGCATTCCATAGTTAAGATATATATATCTTGGTGAAGAAACTTGGTTCAAGAAACTTTTCCGCCTAAGCAAAAGGCTCTTCCTATCAACACCTCTGCGAGTATATTTGGAGGAATATCAACTACTATACGCCATAAAAAACCGCCACTAAAAACCTCTAATAAAACCTCTCTCTACATAAATTGCCAAAAAGAAAAACAGAAAAAAAGAGGACGACCAAAACCCATTCCCCAGATATGCCGTGTGCCCCGAGAGGACACTGCATCTCCATTAGAAGCGCTCCACACAACGTGAAATGACTCATAAAAGTGTGGCATGGCATGGGAGGGCCATAGAAGGAGGAGAGAAATGAAGTTGGAAGTTGAAGTGTCGTCAACATCTCTGTGGCAGACACACTCTACTGCGACGACCAGCGCGAGTATGGGGCATGCCTCCTCCATTTGTGATGTTGATGTTGTTTCGGTTTTCTGTTGTTGCTGTTGCCGTTGCTGCAGAAAGTGTTTTTGCCCATTTTTCGGCTCGGCTCGGCTCGGCTCGTCGCTGGCGGCTTCTAACAAATTTAAATTGTTTTCAACTTAATTTCGGGGCATCCAGTTATCATGCCTCTCCATCGTGTGGCATGTGTGTCATGTGTGTGCTGCTGTGCTGTGCTGTGCGGTGCATCTTCATTATGAAAAGTTCTCTCTAACGATGCCTGGCCTCCTGACAGACGACGACGACGACTCCTGTCTATAGCATAGGAGTATCTGCTCCTCTGGCCCCCAATAAACAAATGAAATGAGGCACACGCAAGTGGATGTCTGATGATGCTCTGGTGTGTGGCATCTTCATCATTTTCCACGCATGATTCGGCATAAAATTTCGTTCACACCATTTAATTTTTGTGATGCGAGGCGACACATCACACTGTGCAGTCGAGTAGTGGGGCACAAGGGGCATGAGAGGCATGAGGCATGTGTTATTTTGTTGACATTTCAGGCTCAACACCCGGGTCGTGGCACACGCATCGTCTGCCATCGTCTGCAAATTGTGTGAATTATAGTCGGAAGAAGGAATCTGTTTCGGGTTTTTCGGGGCGATTTATGATGATAGAATGAAGGCGAATGTTTCAGGCCACAACAGATCTCATTTCCTAGAAATAGTCAAATGGAAATGGGCATGACACACTCATTCCCGAGTGGTCAGTTCGGGGGCCGCTAATTAAGTGCATCAGAACATGACTTTTTATAACTGAAATTTATGTTGATTTTATGGCCAACACTTCGAGGGTCCCCTAGAGACACGAGAGACTTCAGATCAATCAGCAGGGCGATATATTTGATATGTAATTAAGAGGAACGTAACTGTTTAGCCTATGCCCGCACTCTCCACACTCTCCACAATCTGAGGGCCTCCTCTTCGTCGGCTCACATCTAAAGTTCATGGTTTTTTCCATGTAATGCTATGAAGTTTTTGATTGAGTTTTACTGTTGAATGTTGCATGTTTGCATATGATTAGGGAGAAGCATCTTGGAGCCTGTGGGAAACCCAGTGGGGAAACGTTTTCCGTGCAGTTTTGATTATGGAAACCCTGTTTGTTTTTCGCTTTTCGTTTTTTTTTTTTTTATTATTGGTTTTTCTTTTAATTAGCATTTTTGGAGTCTTTGCTTCGCGTTCGCTCGCCCTCCCGTTGCTACAGTGACAGCCAAAAGTCCACACATTCCATTAGTCTCGTCATAATTTTCCCTACTGCTGCGGGGAAAAACTTTACTTGTCTCCAGTGAAGCGTTCTTTCATTAGCATAAAAACTGAAATTATTTTCATGGTATTTCTCTCTCCTCCCTCTCTCTCTTTCTCTTGCTTTTTGGAGTATTAAATGCACAAACACAAACCCCACACACACCCAAACACACGCACACAATTTTTGTATGCGAAAAAGTAAACAATCTGAATAAATGAAAATTAAATTAATTTGAGTTTATTTTTTTTTTAGATTTCTCAAACCAATCCTCGAATAAAAGCAATGGCAAAATATTATAATATGATTAATTTTGATGAAAATAAAATTTTAATTTTTAATGAAAAGTTTAAACAAAAGCGAGAAGCGGGAATAAATATTAAATTGGGCACACATTTCGTAGCTAATCAAAATTTGTGTTTAGTTTAGAATTTTTTGTGGATGAAAAAGTTAAACAAGGAAAATGTAGAGAAAATATTAATATTATGAGAAAGTTTTGTATGATTTAAAACAAACAACACAGAAATAACTGCAAAATACTAAAGAAAATAAAATAAAAGAATACTAATTAAAATATTAAAGAAATTAACACAAAAATAACAAAGAAAATATGAAAAAATACTGATATAATTTACGGCAGAAATACTACAGAAAATATTACAAAAACGACAAATGAAATATCTTAAAAATACTGAAGCAATTCCCAGATAAAAACACTATAAAGATACCACAAAAAGCTAAATAAAATACCAGAAAAATGCTATAAAAATATCACAAAAATATTAAAGAAATTGTCATCAAAAAACTTCACAAAAATAAAACCCAAAAAAAAAAATACTAACGAAAGTAGTATATATGTAAATACTAGAGAAAGTCTACAAATCCGTCTCTTGGGACCTTTGAAATTATAGACACATCTTTTTGAGGATTGCCAGAAGTCCTTTAAAAGGATTTACAGCCTTAGGTCACACTGCACCGAAGGGAAATGGAACATGATAGAAACTGTCTTGCTTAATTAGAAATATCTGTCCTAGATTTAACAGTCATTAAACATTACAAAAAGTTGGTAAAAAAATGTGCATAAAATTAATTGAATAATGAATTGAATTAACCAATATATTATTTAAAATCACAAAAGCTTTTAATTTAATTAAAGTTTCATGCCCAATTTGGTTTTATTTTTTAGATGTAATTTAATTGGTTTTTTACATAAAAACGGTTTTGTGTTTCCCCCCCTCCTGCGTACTATGATTAAACATTCTCCCTCCTGTATTAATTTATTCATTCCTCAGCCCAAATTCCTGGCGGCCAAACAATAAATTCGGAAATAAATGCATAACATTTTACTCTCTGCTAAGCAATTTAGTGTTTGATTCTTAAATTGAATTTGTAATTGCAATTGCAATGGAAATGGAAATGGAAATGGATATGAAAATGGGAGTGGAAATGCGATACTCTGCAGTTGAGTTCGCTCTGTCGCGCTTCAGGGCAGCGGCAGTGGCAGCGGCAGATTTAATTCCAATTTAATTCCAAGCCTAAGCCCAAGAATGAAGCATTTCCCAGGCAATAATCCCGGGGTCTGCCCTACTTAGAATAATTTGAAAACTTTAAGCAGAGGCAACTTTTGTGAGGAGCGAGAGCAAATGCAGCTGTTGTGTCTGGTGCCTGGCTCCTCGTTGGGGCAATGTCTTGTAATTGTATCTAGCCAAAGTTGTGGATGGATGGATCATCTTGGGTCTCAGCTACCAAGTCCCGGATACCGCGGATCCCCAGTGGTCCGGTCCGGTCCGGGCCGTCCAGCAGTTTATGCCTACGGTTATCACATCATTATTCAGGCATCAACTTGGCGGACACTGCGGCTGCGGCTGCTGTTGGTTTTATTTTTTTTTTTTGGATACCCTTTAAAGAGGGTAGAAGGATTTTGAGCAGAATATTGCAATGCGCGAAAAGAAAGTGCCAATGAACCCAAAAGGCAACAGTCTTCTATCTGTTTCTATCAAAATTTGATCTTGGAATTCTCAATACTAAATAAAACTTTGCAGAAATGCATTATTTATAAAGGTGGGATTCAATGCTATAAAAAATTCCTTCAAAATCACATAGATAGATCGTTTAAGACACTAATATTAATGATACAAAAAAACTTGTTAAAAATCACAGATTAATATGGACATCTGGCAAAAAGTACCTCAATTGAAGCACTTATTCTTATGGGTGAAAATGGTGCTCTAACTCCAAATATTTGTTATAAAACTTTTTTTTAGATTAAAATTTTCAATATCACATATATACAACAGATTATTTTTGCGGTATTTTTTGTTGTATTTTTTCAGTATTTTCATAGTATTATTTTTTTTAGTGCATTTTTTTTTATAATTTATGCGGTATTTTAGTATTTTGATTTTAAATTATTTTTTTCATATTTTCTTTAGTAATTTGTATGCATTATCTTGAGTATTTTTGCGGGTTTTTCGGTATTTTTGTATTTTTTTTTTTTTAGTATTTTCCGGAGTAGTTTTGTGGAGTAATTTTATGTTATTTTCTTGAGTATTATTTCGAAATTTTGTATTATTTTGTGGCCTTTTTTGTAGTATTTTTTACGGGAATTTCTTACATGTATGAATGTATCTTTCTAGTTATAAATCAGAGTTTTCCAACATACAATTTCCATTGGAAAAATTGTTAGAAAAATCAGGTATTTCCAATCATAATCTCAACAAGCCCTAGTTCTCATGACCGTCCCAAACATTTAAGGCCTATAAACCACATCCACCATAGAAATACTATACGACGCGTCGCAGAGTATCCAAAGCTTCGTCTAGCTGCTTTCTCTATGTTTTCTTGGATCTGGTGTAGAGGAGCCTTTGTCAAAGTTAAAGTTAAAGTTAAGCCACTTGAGCGACATTGTTGAAATCGGTAATTTGCCTTCGTCTCGTCTCGCCACAGATTCGTTTCTCGTTTCTGCCCTGGGTTCCCCTCTCGAACGTGGCCATAAAAAAAAAACACGACTAACGACTTGAAAATCCTTATTAATCACAAAGGCCAAGACAGAGTCCGGTCGGTCTCGGGGTCCCCAAACCCCCAAACCAGAGACGAAGAAGACTCTTCTCATGGCCATAAAAAGTCAATGCTGCCACTGATAAGCAAACGGGGACGACGACGACGACGACGACGACAACATGGCCAAGACCAAATAAGCCAAAAGACAAGGTCCAGACTCGAGAGCGGCTTCCTCCGTTCGATCCATCCCACACACACACAAACACAACACACACTCGAACACCACACAACTCATTTTCAATTAATTAATCCAACAACATTCCAGCAACTATTATCTTGGCATATCTCGAATATTTCCTTTAATTACGCAAAGAAACGAAAACAAAAGCAAAAAAAGAAAGAACGAACCAGAAAACAGAAAAGAGCGACACTCTTGCGCTCCATCAATGCGAGCGTGGATGGGGCACAAGGAAAGAGTGTTGCAACAAAAATCTGACACCTCGAACAATCAATACATCATCATAAGTGAGGCATGCAGCAAAAAACAACCAAACAGAAAGAAAAAACACACAGAAAAAAAGAAGGCAGGAACCTATGCCAACACGCACACACAATTACAGGCACGATCACAGGACAGGGGGGGACGGGTACGGGGACGGGGCAGGGACTCCACTGCCACTCCATCTTCTCCACTGGCAAGGCAAGGCAAGGCAATCCTTCCTTCGGTTCTAATGTAAAAAAATTTATGCCATTCAAAATTAGCAAAGTGTTATCTAAACGCATAAATTACATGCACGTACCGCAGTGTGTGCCCCAGAGTGTGGCAAGGAAGAGTGGGTGGTGGTGGTGGTGGTGGTTGCATGCAAATTGCCCGGCTGCCACAGCCTCCTCCCAGTACGAGTATGTGTGAGAGCCGTGCGATAAGTTGAAAGACATTTTGCTGAAGAAGCTGCCACAGCAGCAGCAGCACCAGCAGCCGCACCAACTAGTTCTGTGGCAGGCATCTGTGTGTGTGTGTGTCCAAGGCAATGCGGCATAAACGATGCCAACAACTGATTGTGACGTGAACTAAGCTCGTAATGAAAGCATATATACAAGTCGGCCAGGAACCAGGCACCAGGCACCAGAGAGAGACAGAGACAGTCACAGCGACTTCCAATAGACCATCCTCCATCCTCCAGATACTACTTCTATCCTTCTCCTTCGCCACCCTTTTCCTCCTTCATCTTCATCTCCTTTTGACCAAGATGACAACGTTGGCCATGGCTTTGGCGTCGCTGGCGCTGCCATTGGGCCAATTGCCTGTCGCCGTCATGTGAAGAAGAAGTGCCCAGTGCCGCAGAGCGCAGAGCACAGAGCACAGCAGCGCTCTAGTCGATCCGATGGGGTGCACAGTGGCACAACAGTTGGGTAAACATGAGGCGAATATATGCCCTCCAAAGATCACGAGGTATAAAAGTATAGCTTCCAAAATAAGCCATGTGAAGGAACAAATAAAAGAATGTCCTAGAAATATGTACTTTACGATTTATACCATAAATGTATCGATATTTCGATACCATTTATGATTATTCTACGTACAAATCGAAAGGACTAAGATAATGCATTAGTTTCATCTACAGAAAGTAGTTTCAGCTTAAGAAATATTTGAAAAATTGAAAAACGAAAAGCATTCCAACAGAATGACTTTAATTCTTCAAAAATATACTACAAATTCATCGATAAGTCGATAATACAGATAATTTTATGGAAAAATATGAGCGAGGACGGTTTTATTTTTGTATTCAAAAGATTTCATTTAAATATTTTTGAAGAAAATAAAAAAGTTTTATAAGGAATCGTTAAGGAACGTTCTGAAATTCGTTTTCCTTCCGATTTATCCACTAAGTCCACATATTTTCATTAAACAAACACATTCTTCAATCACCGCTTAGTTTATAACTAAATTATCTACATAAATCCCCAAATTTGGCTCTCTTAGAACCCCTTTTCGACCACTGTAAGCCACGCAGAACAATCTCCAGCTCAAAGCCGGTCGGTCGGTCCGTCGTCTCCTCTCAACGCAGCAGCAGTTCTCGAATGCCGCATGGACCTGGGGATTCCAGCCGCCGCTGACTGGCGGAAAGAGTCTCTTGACTTGGACTCCGCGACTCCTCCACCTCCGTCTCCACCTCGGTCTCCGCCTGCGACTCGACTCCTCTTGCGTTGTGGCACGACTTTGGCGAAATAAGATATAAGCACGACATAAATGGTACTTTATATCTGCAAGATATTATTTTTCCAAACATACACACAAAGTTTATGATTTTTTCTAGATATTTTGTCATCTTTATTATCAGAGAGGCAGCAACCAGCAGAGTACGAGGCAGCAGCAGCAGCAGGAGGAGGAGGAGGAGCAGCGGCAGCAAGAAGGTGACTGTAGGACTGAAGGAGTTGCAGCAGGTAACGTGGCGGCAGTAAAGTAACCAAATAAGCAGCAACTTGCTGGCTCCAACTGAAGATGAAGGCTGGAACTGGAGTTGCAACCTGGTGTCATGGGAAGACATTGCGTAGAGAATTGGCCATTGAATGCCAGAGAGGCAGAGACCCAGGTGAGTGTCAAGCCAAAAAGGCAGGAAGCACAAAGGTGCAACACTTGACCAGTGCCAGTGCCAGTGCAAGTGGCAGTGCCCGGAGACGACACCACAATGGAGATAGCAGAAGCAGAACCAGAGCAAAGCAAAGCAGTTATTGCACTTGACCACTAGGCTCTGCCTCTTCTTCTGTGCGTCATAAACAACATTATTTTCCATGGTCCCCAGTCCGCAGTAAGCAGCCGCAGGGCTTACGAGCTCTCCAGCCTTCTTGGGGCAAGGAATAAGCATCTTTTGGTGCCTGATGCCTGGTCTTCTGTGTCATAAACTAGTTTCACACACATCTATATCTACAGCTATATCTATATTTCATACAATATATTTTCCGTGCTTGGAACTATATTAATGCGTGAGCATACACATAAGAATCTTGGCTACCGGATCACGTGGTTCTGGGGCTCTTGGGCTCTGACTGGGCTCTGGGTCCCCCACTCGTAACAAAAGGCGCTGCCTGCTGCTGCCTCCTTCTTTGTTGTTGACTTAGGCCCACGCCACGAAAGCCAAAAGGCTTCTTCTCTTCTATAAAGAAACCACAAAAACCAGTGCTCGCTTGCTTGCTGGCTGGCTGGCATATTGCCGCCTATTGTCTTTTATAGTTTCCTGGAACATTTGCCATCGCCATCGAGAGGTTTTGTTCTTCTCTTCTGCGGTTTATACCTCGTACAATTCCTATAGGTCTTCTTCTGCGGTTGCCATCGCAACAGAACAGCAAAGAAAAACAGTCGGGGATCCATGTGTACGCTGGAGTGTACTTTAAAATATGATTTAAAACTTTGAGCGAGCAGGAAAAACGGCAGACAACAGTAACGTGACCTAGTTTTTGGGGTCAGTCACACATTAGACTCACAGTAGGTGGGGGGTCAGCGGTACATGCTCGTCTAAGAAGTAAGAGCAGATAGAAGTAGATACAAAAATAGCGATCATTCATTAGTTATTGCATGAGTAACCTTAATGGATAAGGTCTGCTCTGGGAGATTTTTATAGAAAAAATAAAAGATTTCCAATAATAAAATATAACTTGGCAGCAGTCCAACCGCCACAACAACAACAAAATACTCCCTATCATGCACATGCATGCATGTTGTTTTTGAACTATTCTCGAGCATTCTCTTGTGCAGCATTCGATGGGGCGTCTCGATTCGAGCACCAATAAGTCGCGTCATGTGGGAGCAATGGGTTTTTTTGCGATCTTTTTTTTTATTTTTATTTTTAATATAATTTTTTTTTTAGTAGCTTTCAAAAACTACACAAGACTACCGATTAAATTCCAAGAAAATGTAATTAAATTTTCATAGCAAAGAAAAATATAATTCAAAAAGAATTCGATAATTTATATTTATATTTTTCCTTTCATTCATAATTTCCAAAACCCCCAAAAAGAGTTCATAAAAATTGATCTTTATCTATTTTTTCTGCCTTTTTCTTTAACTTATTTCCCATAAATCCAAATATTTTCCCATCAAAAAGTTAACTTAATAAAGTTAAAGTTTCCTTTGCCATAAAATGAAAATCATTCAATCACGATTCAAAATTTACGCCTTTTTCGAACATTAACTTAGATACGTTTCCAAAAATAAGGCAATACCCTTCAGATAGACCATATCTACGAGTATCTATAGGTAATTTCAACCGTTTCCCATCACTCAAATTTTATGCCAAAACAAATATCAATAAAAACCAGATAGAGATACAAAATCAGGCAGAGAGAGAGACAGAGAAAGAGAGATATACGGATTTGTATGCCAATAGGCTGCAAAAACAGATTTCCCCCATTAGAGCACAGTGGGGCATGGCCTTTACGAGTAGTAGCCCTCATTCATCTGCAACACATAAACCGCTCGATGGGGTTGCTGTTTTGCCGCTGCCGCTGCTTCCAACCCAAAACAGAAAATCAACTCTCGCGGGTTAAACCATCAAAACAACAGTTCGGCTCGGGCGGGGAGTCTCCTCTCTCTCTAGTTTAATGTGGCACATCAAAACTTAACGACAACACCTACTCCAGTTTATGGTTTATGCCCCCACAAAATGAAACAAAAGACCAAAGACCGGCCGGCCTCAGGGATATGCTGCTGCTTCAGTTTCAGCTCCAGCCGCTGCTGGCTCTCTGGAAACCCATGCCAAATGGCAAAATGGTAAATATGGACAGGGCTCATAATTTTACACAATTGTTGCCCTCAAAAACGTATGTATGAAACATGCATGCAGCCGTAACTCTTTTCGGAAAAGAAAAAATCAAAATATTTTGGAATTTTTTAGAACCGAATCTTGGGATACCTTTTGAAGAATAATTTCTTTCATTTTGAATTCTTTCCTTGATAGCCATACGATTTTAGTGATCTGATTATGATCACAAGATCACAATTTTATGAAATAAATTACAGAAAATATAAACATAAAATTTAAGATACACAAAAATAAACCCAGAATCATAATTAATGATCTAATCCACTAGATTTCTAATAATGGTGGCAATCGGATCTTTATTCTTCCTTCCACAAGGCATTGAATCTATTGAACTCTTGGCTTGTGCCTCGATAAAAACGTTTCAACTGGGGTTTCTTCCGTTTTTTGGGAAAATTTTGTTAGAAAATTAAATAAATAATAATAATAAATGTTTTTCGTTCAAATAAAGTTAAAAAAAACGTAAGAGTGAACCGATTTTCAACAAATTTGTAAGTTTTAAAAATCAGATAAAATTAAGAAAAATCATAATCAGAAAATTTAAATACAAATTGGTGATTTTAGATCCATAATATTCTGAAGCAATAGAGTTTACTCTAACAGATTTGTCTCATGGGCGATTATTTCTACGTAAGGTAAACTAAACTGTATATATATGATATAGTGATCCGATCTTGAGAGATTACCTTCAAAAAGTACATACAATAAGACGAAGATTTCATTTAAATTATCTTTAAACTTTTGGGACTTTTGGAGATTCCCGACTTTTATACACCGCCAAACATCATACCCTTCTTTAAAGGGTACCCCCGAAAAAGAACAACAAATTACAGCGGCACCAAAAGGCACTTGGAAAACAGCACACAGCAAAAACATCAACAAGAGGTAAAAAAATAAAGAATTACTTGAGCGGAGGTATCATTAAAGTCGAAAAAAAAGCGCAATCCCTAAAAAACAGAGAGAGAGAGAAAAAAAAAACAAAAAGCCGAAACCAAAGCAAAAGCAAAACCCACGAATCTCTTCAGTTGCCGCAGCGGCAGCGTAACGAATTTTTATTTGGATTCTTTTCTCTCTCTCTCGCTCTCGCCGCAAGAGCCACCGCCGAGAGAGAGGGAGAGAAGCGCAGCGCGAAGAGAGCTTGAGTGGAGCGGGAAGAAAAGAGAAGAGAAAGAAGAAGTACAGGCAGATAATACAGTTGATAATAATCCTACAGCAATGTAACTCAATCTCCGCCGCTTCTAAGACGCGACGGCGGCCAATGCGATACGCAGCAGCAGCAACAAAAGCAACAACAACAGGAGTTTGAAATGCACAAAAAATAAAAAACGGGAGATGCTAATTTCCAGCAAGAACGAATGGGGATACTCTAAGAAAAATAGGGAATGAATTCAAAGCTAGAGCAGGGAGGAGGAGGAGGAGCAACGTAGTGGGATAAAGACCTCAGAAGAGTAAGGAAGGAAGGAATGAGAAGAAGAGATAAAGTAGAAGAAAGTCTCCGTTGAGTAAGAGAATGAATTGAGTAAGACTGCGAATCTATACCGGAATAGTTTGTGGGCGAATGGCCTCTGCTTGTGTCCTTTCGCTTATGATAAATTTTACCCAGCAAATCAGCGGCATTTGATGTGTTTTAAGAAAAGAGTAATAATGATGAAGAGCTAAAGATAAAGAAACTCAGAAACGATAAAGGAAAAAATCATTAAAAAAAAAGAAGGAACAAAGACAATATCTTATAAATTTCGATCTCCAAATGGTTCAAAGGGTGTATTTTCTAAACAAGATGTTCTTTCCGTATGATAAAGACTACTGTGATTAGTTTTCTATTTGGAGACAGGCTTTAACGAGTTCAATCCCCAAGGGGATCCACGAAAGATTATTGCTTTCTTTATATAAATCTTTATGCAATCCAATGTGTAGGCGGGGTCCAAATACCACTTGAAAAAGCAGCTACAACACCCTCAATGCCGGACTTAAAAAATCTGGGAAAACTGTTGATTTTCCAATGTTAAAACTTGATAACCGAATCAAATCAAATCAGATTTATTTTGTTATGAAACTCTTTCAATATTTCGGAACCTTTAAAGCTGAAAAAAACTTAACTCTCATTGACAGAGAAGGTTCCACTTCTCTACCATCAACTAAACCATAATTCACGCAACCTTTAACTAGTTTAAACCCGATAATACTTCCCCGAAACCGTGCCGCTACATGCAATAAACGATACTCTTCCCAGAAACACACAGAAAAAAAGAGTATTCTTCTCCTGAAGTACGAAAGAAGGAAAGAACCAACCGAAACCAAAGCAAAAAGGCTATAATAATGTGCATGAATGATGAAATGCAGCAAAGGCTGCAGAAGAATGAGTGCCTGCCTGCCTGCCTCTTCGCTCTGTGGACGCTGGGGCACGGCGCTTCAGCTCCCAGCAGAAGATGCAAGCGGCACACAATGTGGGGAGGCAGGGCAAGAGAGACGTGGACGTAGGGATCGGGATCCCATTCCAGGTCTCAGGTCCCCGGTCCCAGGTCCCAGGTCCCTGGTCCAGGCTTTTGGGACAATGGTACCGAGGCCTGCTATTAACGTCCAGCCGCACACATGAAACAAGATATTTGTACCAGTAACCGATGAAGTATACTTCTTCTTTGACTCTTAAGTCGAAGAGATGCTATTATTGCCGCGGACTTGGACTTGGACTTGGTCTTGGCCTGGGTCTGGGTCTTGGAAACCCTGTTGTTGCACACACCACACCACACCACACACCGGAACGGGTTTCGGGCTGCAAGTTTTGATGCCACTCTCTGCCTTCCCGCAGTTTCATTTGGGGTTTCATTTGTGTAGTCTTCGTTCGGTTTTTTGTTGCTTTTTTTTCTGGTTCTGTTTCGATGTTACAAAACGACACACGCTGCATGCGGCGTACGGCATGCGGTGAGGTCTACAGACGGCGGACCCTGGCTGGAACACCGACCGGTGTGAGTAATAGGCGGCGTTCGAGAGACGTTGTAGTAAATGAGCTTACCAGGTGATACCAAAACACAAAAGAAATTATAGTAATCAAATCATTTTTATGTTAAATTATGATCGACAGCAGGCAGGCGATCCCGATGCCGATGCATCGGCCATGGCGATGGCGATGCCCCAAAGAGTGGAAACTTTTTGTATCTTTTGTATGGCATCTTCTCAGAAGGAACCACAGATAGGAGTCGATTTTTTTAATGAAACTTTATACTAAATAGCAAATTTGTTGTGTGTTTGTGTGGCTCTGTCTCTCCGGCTAATTATCTTTGGGATTGCAACAAGTTTATTAATGTTTATGTGTTCCGGGGGACCCAACCGATTCTCAGTTTCTGCGGGCGGCTCTGGGGGCTCTCTGTGTCTCAGGTTCGTGGTTAAAATTTATTGTTGTAGTGCCACGGCGGTGGCAGCGGCGGCGGCGTTGCATTTTGCGCGATTTTTAAAAGGTTTCAATGAACATTTATTATGATTGCAGTCCGGCCCCCCTTTCAGATCTCTCGGAGGCGAGTCTTTCGGCTAATAATAAACATGTATACACAGCCTAGTTAGTTGTAGACCACACCGCACATCGCCTCTCAATAATATAAATGTTCATGTGTTTTGTCTGTTGTTAATAGTTTTTTTTTTTTGCTGTTTTTCTGTTGTTTTTCTGCCGTGGCAAAATCAATAAATCAAGGGAATTATATGTACAGAGAACACCCAGGATGGTAGCTCCATTCGGTTGCAGTTTTTTCTCCACTTAATTTATCGAATAAATCAATAATAAATAAATAAATAGAAACAGACATAATCCGAATCCGAATGTCCCTTTTGAGTAGGATTTTAATTAAATTTTTGGTTTATGTGTTTGTGATTTGGAGCGCGGCAAATATCAAAACGAGAGGAGTTTTATACTCTTCTTTTCTGTTTTTTTTTAAGAGGCAACATGCATTCAATCATTCAATTAAATGCGAAACTCAAATGATTGCCATTCATGGCTACACTCGTAAATGGGTGTAAAATCCTCCAGAGAGAGAGAGAGAGAGAGAGAGAGCGAGAGAGAGAGAAGAGAGAGTGTTGAATGTTGATTGGATATGTGAGAAACTTAATTGCATCTTCGCTTCGTTGCCTTAAGAGCTTGTTGCTCTTGGGTTGTATGTCGGAATGAAGGAAATATATATAGCAGAAATTAGTGGATAAAAAAAGGGAATAATTAGATTGGATTGGAAATTGCAGAGCTGCAGGGAAGAAGAAAAATCTGTGTGGCAGAACTGGATTAGACGCGTGAAAGGAATCTAAAGAACTGAAAGGCATTTAAAGAACTGAAAGGCATCTGGAGAACTCAAGAACTAAAGTTAATGGTAATGGATAATTGAGGTACTTCCATTAGAAATATTCTACAAATATTGCAAGGAAAGAATTAAAGAGAATTTGAAGAATAAATAAGTTTTTAACTAAAGTAAATTCTTTTTCGAACATATTGCAAGAGAGTTTGTGGATTATTTAAAAACTTAAAGCAATATTCAAAACTTGATGCATGAATATCTCAATAGCAATATCTTTGATCAAGGAAAATATTGTATAAATACAGAATCGAAACAAATCAGAATCATGTCGAAACGTACAAAATTAGATTTAAAAGTGGGAATTGAAAAATAAGGAAGAACGGAAAGAACAGGTATTTACTAGTATATTTTTCAAGATAATTTTTGTTACTTTTTTAGTATTTTTGTGAGTAATTTTCAGTATTTTTCAGTATTTTTCAATATATTTTTTCTTTAAATTGTGTTAATATTATTTTATAGTATTTTTATTTAATATACAATATTATTTTACTGTATTTTTTTACAAATATTCCCATTTTAAATTTGTTCTTTTATTATTTTCCAGTATTTATTTTAGTATTTTCAGTATTTATTTTAGTATTTTCCAGTATTTATTTTATTATTTTCCAGTATTTATTTTAGTATTTTCCAGTATTTTATTTTTATAATTTTCCTATATTTTTGGATATGCGTGTCAATTAATTGAAAAATCCTTTCTTAGCGCTCGCTTACGTTCAAATGACCAAAACGAAGATATCCTCAAAAATTTAGATTTTTATAAATTTACCATTCAGTTTGGGTAATTATTTTCGTAAATGGCTTAAAGAGACATGTACATTTTCATAGAGTTTTTTCAATCTATTTTCATAGAAAATTAAGTTTTCCCCATATTAAAAATAATTATTGTGGTTCAAGGAAGTCGAAATAATTTATGCAAATACATAGGATAAACTATCTGTTAAATCCTTGACACAAAAAAAAGACCAACCAATTAAATAGTTGGAAAATTGAATTTCCCAGCACATTTTCACTGAAGATTAAATTTAAGCCAAAAACTAAATTGATAAATTAGGAATTAGGACGTGTAAATTGTGGGAGGGGGGAGTGGGTAAAACCAACAAAACCTTGACACTCAAAAGAACACACACACACAGCAGATAGATTATAAATTATAAATAGATTTCGAGGTACAAACACTTTTGCCTGGTGGGCACTTCTGGGATTTGGAGAGGGGCGCGGGCGGAAAATCTTGGAAATGCTGGCTTCAAACACTTACATCTGCAAATAGAGAGAGAGAGAAATGGAAACTTAATTAGTTAAATTCACAAACAACAAACAAAGAAAAGCAAACACATGCACACATCTCTTGTGTGTTTGTGTGGAGATGAATGGAAAAGAGAGAGAGGGAGAGAGAGAGGGAGAATCAAAGACATTTCCACAGATAAAGACAAATAAAAGTGAAGTGAAGTCAAGTCAAAGTCAGGTTTTTCAGTTAGAGAGTCAATTCCATCCATTCAGTAAAGTAAATTGAAGTGAGAGTCACACAGTCCTGAGATTTGTACGAGTGGATAAGGCCAAATGCATTCAACAGCAACAGCAGCAGCAGGCCTCAGCAGGCAGCAGCAGCTACTGGCAGACAGGAGAGAGATGCTTGGGATACTTTGGACCAAGGCTTAGACCCCAGAGAGTTGCATCCTCGCCATCGGCATCGCCATCGCCCATCGACTCCCATCGATGGGGCTGGCTGCTATGGCTGCCATCACGTAAATGTTGGCATGACATTTTAATGGCTAATTAAATTGAAACAGAGCAATGCTCTTTCAATGCTCTTTACTCCTTCGAAACACACTACAGGGCTAGAGCCAGAGTCAGAGCTATCCAACCGTCTGACACAATTACAAATTGCACTTCACAGCTGGCTTTTACTCGAAGAACGGGAATGGTCTAGGGTCTAGGGTCCAGGCTTTATTGTAAGAGGGCGCTAACGTGGCATCCAATGATAATGAATCGTATGACAGGAATCTCAACTCATTAAGGGGTCTGTCTGTCCGTCTGCCTGCAGCAGGTGCATGAAGTGCTCCCTCTCTCACAGAGTAGCTTAGCAGTAGAGTGCGTGCCTGGCACGCAGTGCTCTCTCTCTCTCCCTCTCTTCACCACTGCTTTATACTACTTAGACTTTTAGAATCCATTAATGTATAAAATTTATATTTATTTATATTCTAATTTTTTTTAATATAGTTGCAGAATTTTGCAGTATTAATTTTATTTATATTTGTATTTCTTTTTTGGTATATCCCAGTACTTTTTAAAATAGTTTCAGTATTTTTCAGTATTAATTTCAAATTTCCGTAAAGTGCTTATTAGTATTAACCAAAAGTTATAGTATTTTTTTGTATTTTTTCAATATTTTTAGTATTTTTCATTATTTTTAGTGTTTTTTAATTTATTTTTTTTTTTAAGAATTTTTAAAATATATGCTTAAGTATTTTGCACAATATTTTCTTTAGTATTATGCAGTATTTTTTGCAGGAGTGTTCCGCTGTGTGACAATCGTAAACAACGGATGAATTTAATCCATAAATTGCTTTCACAAAGCCATAAACATGTATCCATTAGGAGAACATACTTTTCCCCCACGAAGATTCGTACGAAAAACCATTTAAAGTATCTTTTAGATTCTTTCATACAAGTTTTCTCTTCAATCTGTAAACATTTTTATCTCCCTCAAAGATTGAGGTAATTTTGAAATTCTTTGATTTTTATGATCAAATAACATAATCCATAAATACTATCAGAATATCCTTTTGCAAGAGCATTACATTCTCTTGCAATTTGTGGCAAATATTTTGATCATATTCCGGTTTACGATCAAGCAATCTCCGGAGTGCATTCTATTTGATTTTCTTTTTATTGTAAATACCATTTGATCTCCCCCTGAAAGAGGGTTAGTCGAGCGCTGAGGAAGTCTTGAGATTCTCGACTTTTATTATAATATACTCGCATGATATCAGAAATCTCTTTGCAGGCTATAAATTCACTGCAATTTCAGTTGGCTTTCAAAGATAGTATCTGCCACAAAGATCTGCTCTTCAGAGACACACCCTAGAGAAACCGCAGAAAAAGCGTTAATAACTTTAACGATTCGTTCATAAATTTATTCACGGATCATAGTTTTCAGAGATCCCAAATTATCAATAAATTGTTGACTTTATTATGGGCTTTAATATGCAGAGAGGGTTAAAGGCCAAAAGCCCGTTTCGTGTCGGCTGATCTTCAAAGAATGAATGGAATGGACCGCACCGTACCGTACCGGACCGGTGTTGAAATATGTGTGAGGTTCCTCGCCTTCTGCCTGCCAAATTGTTTCCCAAGAAGCAGCAGCAGCCGTCGCCGTATCTTTCTCGTTTTGGACACAACACAACACACAGGAAATCGCTCTCCAAACAAAGTTTTTTTTTTTTTTTGGTAGATTCTAATACAGAATGCCACAACACCTCCCTCTCTACTTCTCGTTCTCCTAGGAGCTCATCTCTCTGGTGCAGAGTCCATACCGTTCCGACTGGCTGCTGGGGCCCCAATCTCTGGCTGTATCTGTGTGGACATGTGAGAAATGTTGCGCATGTTCGGACAACTTTTTTCACGATAATTAAATATTTTTAATTGCTGCCATGCACAGAATGCTGCTGCTGCTGTTGCTGCCTCCTCCTGGATGCACGACAGAGAGAGAGAGAGAGAGGTAAAAATTATTTCCATAAAAGTGCAAATCATTAAATCTTTAGCCGCAGGAACAGCTCTCGACTCGACTCGAACATAGCTCTAATATTTGCCCAGAACCATTCGAGTGCATGTATCTAGCAGATGGCAGAATGCAGAATGCAGAATGTGTTTTTGCCACACAAATCTAGGCTTGCATTTTCGGATATATCTGAGATTTACTATGTGGTTGGTGTCTGTGCAACAGAGTCTTTCGCTTCGTGTCTGTCTCTGTCTCTGGGTCTTGGAGGAGTGGACAGAATTAAGGCGCAGTCGCAGTCGCAGTTGCAACGTTGCACAGGCACAGCCGAAAGAAGCTAGCCACCAAAAAGATATAAGCAGCAGCAACGAAGCTTTAGATACTCTTGAAGATATAACTAAAATATGGATAGATAATGTGGGAGTATCTAGGAAGATATATGTTCCCGATATCACAAAGATTTCCTTATGAATCCTAGAGTTCCTTTGACGAGTGGAGAGGCACATTGATGCTAGCCTCGACACGCACAAGCGAATGCTGCAAAAGAGAATGCCTGAGAATTGTCAAAACAATAGGCATTGCGTGTGCATGACATGGAACATTGCTCGATTGGAGTTTCGCAGTTCAAAGAACATTTTTGTTGAACTTTCTGCAAGATTAAAATAGTTCCTCAAAAGTTTTGTCGTGGAAATATCTTGATTAAAAGCTAGGAATAGATTTTTAAGCATATTCACAAGTGATTCCTCGCCAAAACTCGTCTTGCGACCGATCCCTAAGTGCTAAGTGACATTTTCTACAGACCGGATGGTTCTACCTTCTTCCCGATCCTTCTTTTCATGTCAAACCCCTTTTCAAAAGTCTTAAGACCCGCTTTTTGCGAAAGAGTACAACAACATGAAAGCAGGAGCAGCAAAAGTAGAACTTTGTGTGTGAGTTGGGGTTTGTTTGTTTGGCACTGCCATAAACCCGAAGCCAGTTTTTTGTTTTTTTAAACACAGACACACAGAGAGAGGGAGATGGAGAGACTGTAAGAGGGATCCCCGTCCCCCATTTAAGTCTCATGCTGTCCAGGTTTCCCTACTCCTATGGCTTCCTTGCTGCCACTGCCGCCACTGCTGCTGTTGCACTTAATGCATTTTTCAGTAGATGCTTTTTTCATGAAAATATTTCGTGAAATTATAACGTGGCATTCCGCTGCCTCTAGCTGGATGCCTGCCTGCCTGCCTGCCTGCCTGCCTGGGCCCCTCAAGGTAATCGTATTTATAAGATACAGTAGTTTTGCTTTTGTCGAGCCACTTTTTTAGCCTGGCATATTTAGTGCGTCATCTCGCACACACACACTCTATCACTCCTACTTATGGCCATGTGTGGGTGAGCTTTTGAAAGCTCAACTTGTTTGCACGGAAGCTGAGAGTGAGTGATCTTCTGAATGGGAGTGGAGTCGTGTGTAGGTGTGAAAGCTTGAGATGTATGCTAATGAAGCTACTTGTGTGCGACTTTAGGAGAAAGGGAATTTGTCTGTCTGGCGAGTGGAATCTGGCGTGGGGCTGGGGGGAAGTAAATAAATGTTCCGTTGATGCAGTGGTTTCGTGAATACTTAACAGAATTTCTACTATTATTGGTTACACTACATATTCACTCCATTTATTCACTAAATATCAAGAAAATTACTCGAAAAATACTAGATACAATCAAAAATACCTTTAATAATACTAGAAATAAGGTGTATCCATTGTATTTTTCGAAGATAATTAAAAAATATCGTAAATATACAAAAAATAATAGAAAATATTCACCAAATATGTTCACTAGATAAAGACTAGGGAAATACTAATAAAGAAACACTGTTTATCATAAAACATACAGCAAAAAATACTAGATATACGAAAATACTGTTTATCCACTCAATCCATTCAAAAATAATAGAAAAAATACTGAAAATACTAGAATATATTCAGAATATATCAACTAGATATCCAGTAAATGTTTATCAGAAATATCTAAAAGAAAAAATACCAGAACACATTGAAAAAACACCAAAAAAAAAACCATAAATACCAAAATGATTTTGATATTCAGTACATTTATATTAACCAAATAAAAATACTATATACACTAAAAAATACTAAATACACATATCAATAGTATTTTCGACTTTACGGAGTATTTTTCACAGTTTTCACAGTGTTTTGACATTTAATTTCTTCTTCTAGCTCTAGCACACACTTAATCCATTTTCAATCCAAAGCTGCTTCCAAAAAAATCTCTTAAATTCCATTTCCATCTTTCTGCATCACCTGATGAAAATCCATCAGACAATAAAACCATATGTTATCGTTAACCAACAGTTTAATAATTAATATTCCAACCCCTAAGATGGATTTTTGCATTTTAGAGAGGCTTAAAGTTTTGTGTCGGCGAATTACTGCCGCCTGAGTGGAACGTAATAACAGATACAGATACAAAAGAGAAAAACGAGAGAGATCTGCATAGGATTAATGCAAATTTCACTTTAACAAATTGCCGAAATAAACCGCATGGTTGACCTCCCAACCCCCGAGAGCGAGAGAGAGAACGAACGAAGCCAAACAATCAGACAATCCAACAGCAGAGAAGTCCCATCAGGGCTCTAATGCTATCGAAATAACAAGCGTACCGAAAGAGCTATCTAATTGAAAATCCTCCCAATCCTAAACCCTCTCTCTATCGACGACCAACCACTCTCTGGACAGAAAAAACATTCCAATCAGCGGCTTAAGTAGAACCTGGTGCCCGGGATATCTAAACAATTTTATAGAGGGGGTTGCTTTTTCTATATATTCGTACTTTAGAGAGGGTTTTTTTTTGGGGTGGGAGGAGCGGAGTTTGTATTGAAAAATTAATTAAATGTGATTGTCTTGAGATTTATGGGCCAACGCATTTTCGTGTTTGTATGCAAAAATTGATACAAAAAGAGAGAAAAAGTGTTGAAAGGAAATAGCGCTAGCCTTTACAGAGTCTCTGAACCCAACTCAAGGCCTGGGGGTTAAAAGAAAGGTTTCCCCGCCTGTAGATGGGTTTCTATTGTCTAGTCTTTTCAGCCCTTGGAACCCATAAAAATAACCGAAAACGGGTTTGATTAAGGAAAGGTTATTTAGCATAAAAAAGTGTATTTTCCGAACCAATTTTAGGATTTAGGATCGCTAAAAAAAATAAAATTCCTAGCAAATACCTTTTGGTACCCATAGAATGTGGATTTCTTGAATTTAAGGGACTCTTTTCAAGTCTTAGGATCCCCAGCAAAAATGTGGAATACAAGAAGGAAGAGCCCACCAAATCAAGGAAGTGTTTTCTTAGCCTTAGGATCACTATTTCCTCCATTATTTCCATAAAGAACCCAGTCGTGGATCCCTATTTCCATATAGAACCAATCCTAACGTTTTTGTCGAGGCACAAATGACTTTCCTTCTTAGAACCCCGAATATTCTAAGCCATATTCTAACCTGGAAGTCGTGGGATGCCCATGTATATTTTTCATCCCGAGTAGAGTATAACAAATCCCTGACTCCACTTAGACCTTAGACTCGCCTGTGGAACCCCAATCTCTCAAACAAAAGGTGGTTCCGTTCCCGCACAGGCATATCCTATTGCCCCCCCGCATGAAATGTATCTTCTTTTGTATCTTTGTGCACTTAACACGCATTCTAATTGCAAAAGCCCTGCCATGGCTGTGGCAGAGAAAAGAAATTATTAACAACAAAAGCCAGAAGCTGGCATTCCACTTGGGTTTTGGGTTGGGTTTGGGCTCTACAGGGGAGACCCCGGCTATGGGTCGGTTCTGGGTTCTGGTGGCGTGTGAGTAAGTGCGCCCCGAAAACGGAAGGCTGAAGACTGAAGAGGAGGCATGGGGCATGGTGCATGGTGCATGGGGCAAGGGGCATGGGGAGGCACATGCGAGTATAAAGCGTAGCAAAACGTTTGCACGTTGAAGGCATAATAATAAAAGGTTAAAAAAGGCGCAAAGAAGATTAAATGCTTGAGAAGATGCAATATTTTTTGCTTCGCCTGCTGTTGCCTGTTGCCTGCTGTTGTTGTTGTTGTTGCTGCTCTGTTCCCTCCACTGATTCTGAAGCAAGGCAGTGGTTGCGGCAGCGGCAGCGGCAGTGGCAGTGGCAGGGGGCAGACACTGTGCACTTATGTTGCTTTGTTGCTGGATGTTGCAAGGTCTGTGTGTTGCAAGCCCGCCTTGTAATTGCACATCATGTAGCTGTTGCCGTTGCCAGCTTCGAGACTCCAACTCCGCTCTCTCTCAACCCGCCTCACTCCTCTTGCAACCATTCTGGATGTGGCTCCCCATCTGGGATGGGACGGGATGGGATGGCCGACTACTACTTGTACTCCCTGCCTTGGCCTGGCTTTTAGTTAACTATTTTGTGTTCAAGTTGAAGGCACATGGTAATGGCAATGGTTGCATCTTGCTCACATATTAATTGCCGCACGGCTGCGCGCCTTTCTGTGGCTCCATCACTGTCGCCTCCATAGAGAGGTACCAGCTCCACCACCACCACCAACTCTTGATCCACCACCACCTCTACAGCTCCAGAGCTCTAGCTCTTCCTTCATTCACTCCTTCCCCGGTTTCCTTAGCCCGTTTCCAATCATGGTCTCAAGACTGGACTGCATCACGCAATTGCCTTTCCTTTTATCATACTCTTCGAGAATGGTGGCATATTTGTGAACACAAGTCTTACAACATCATAAATATCGAACTTGGGAGCTTGCTGGCTTTATTTTTGGCTATTATTTGTATCTATTATCTATCATAATTATCCGAATCTAATGGCATTTGCAAATCTAGTAGAAGTAGATAATTTTATATGATTCTCTAAAGGCCATTTTTTCTGTTGCAAAATTTTAAAATAATTAAAAAATTCCCAAGTCTGAAATATTTTTTATATTTAGCCAGAGATTGTAAGAATTCTAATTTATATAATACAAAAAATATTTATATATTTTTTAATTAAATAAAAAAATAATAAATAACTTTTGATAATAAAAATTGTAAAATAAATTTTTTTTAATTTAACGACATTGTCATTATGTCCAAAGCTTTAGTGAAAATCGGACTCGCGACGCACAAGCGTCTGGGGCAAAATAGAATGCCCGAGAATAGTAGCACAAAAACACAACATACATGGCGTGTGCATGACGAGGAATCGAGGTTTCGCTGATATGGATTTACTTTCGTGTTATTGTTAAAAGTGATATCCACCGCAGATTTTTATATATATTTTTTTTTTTGAAATTTATTTTTATTTTTTAATGGGGGGATTTTGAAATAGTTTCGTGGGGTGTTCCATGGATTATTCATGGCATATTGTACATAGTTTCCGTCAGATGAACCTCTACCCATTACTATGTCTTCCATAATGCTTGTTTAGGGTATTCCTCACTTCGTCTACTACTGTTTTGAAGCTCTTTCTCCCCCCTCAGCACTAGTCCCAGCCCCAGCCCCAACCTCATCTTCAGGTTCTGGTTCTTTTCTTTTCTTTCTTTTTTATGCGATATTTAAACAAATTGCTTGTAGAATATTTGTGACATTTTGTCATGCCCGGTAAGTTATGTCGGCTGTGTGAGAGAGCATCTGTGTGTATGTGTGTGTGTAAGCCCCACGTTCCACGGACTCAGCGGGGCAGTGAAAATTGAGTACAAGTTGCTTTTGAGTTGCATCATCAATCATTGCACACGTTGAATGATGTTTTGTCACAGATATGCCGCCGGCAGCAGCAGCAGCAGCATCATCAGAATCGAAATCAGGAGAAGAACCTGAACAGGAGGAGGAGGAGGAGGCGGAGTAGGAGTAGGAGGAGGTGCTGGAACCGTAGGAATCTGTCAGATACAAAAACAAGTCAAAATATTTATAAAAGTCAAAATTGTCGCACAGTCGGCAGTGGAGGAGAATGCTGCCCCAACCCCACCCCCACCCGCTCCCGCTGCTTCTGTTCTGCTCTGCTCTGCTCTGTGGATGGGTTTTTCTCGTATTCGATTTCGGATACGAATGCCTGCAGGCAGCACAGATACAGAGATACTTTCGAGCCTCAGGGCTCACTGTAATTAATAATCCACGTTGCGCGTTTCGTCATTTTGAGCTTGAGAAATGAGACAAGAAAGAGCAAAAGAAAGTTCTAAAGGGGCCGGAGGGTGCGGGGCGGGGCATTGATTGGGAAAATTCTATGAAAAAAGGCGCAAGTATTTGTAATTTTCCAGATAGTTCCGCCCCCATGTGGTGTCACTTGAAGCTCCCCAAAGCATTCTGAAACTTGAGCAATTGTTCTAATCAAAAGTTTAAAAACAGGAGAGAAAAAAGCGAACTGAGAACTAACTTTAGCTCAAGTTAAAGATAAATGGATACGAGAGTGCGAGAAAAGTTTACGCTATATCTAATTTGTTGTAGAGTTTCATAAGTATCTTCTGCGAGTAATAGGAATTAATTGCTGATGGAATTTCAGGAATTTTCCAACAGCTAGAAATTGTTAAAAATATCCAAAGGGGGAGGCGATCGATACCGATGGGGAATGCGTTGAAATATATACAAATTAAATGATATTGGGGCTAAAGTATCTATAAATACTTGGGGAATTCTATGGGCTTCAAGAAAGTATCTAAGAGATACGTCTTTGTGAGAGTTTCCAGAATCTACTCAAAAAATAGCAGAAATTTCAGCAAAAATCTACACTTTTTATGGGAACAACTTGAAGATACATTAAAGATCTATTTCTTACCAAGAAAAGATACAAATTTAAGCAATATATTCTCTAAATATCTCACTCTCTTAAGGGAGGAGGGGGACAGAAAAACCACAACAACCGACAAGAAAAGTTAAACAATTTTAAACAAAATTCTTACCGACTCTGTCTCTTTCTATATATATCTCTGTCTGTCTCTCTCTATATCTCTCTATGTCTCTGTCTGTCTCTCTCTCTGTCTCTGTCTGTTTTTGGCCAAATTGTCAGCCTTAATTATTGGCCACAAAAACCCCAAAAAGAGGAGCCAGAGAGCCAGAAAGAGAGATGCTTAAGACCAAGCATGTCAATTGTTTGACATTAAAATACGCAGAGAAAGACAGGTCTGGCAGACAGAGACAGAGAGACAGAGACAGAGAGAGAGGAGCAGAACACTCTAAACAAAAAGCCAAAATTGAATTCCAAAGAATGGAGTGGAAGAAGGGAACGGATGGGGGGGGAGGGCATGTTGAGACGAGACTAAATACCGCAAATAAAATAAATTAAATAAGAAAACTACCGCTGTCAAAAGGTTTAACATTTCACTTAAAAACAAAAAACAAACTACCCAAAAACCAAAAAAAAAAAGGAGAAGGCACAAGAAATATCTTGAGAGTCTGCTGCTGCTGTTGCTGTTGCCTGTGCCCCATCACCGTGTGGTAAAGTCTTTTGCTGGCGTTTTCGGTTTCGACTCGAACAACAATTTCCAAGAAAATTAAAACATGTAAAGACATATCTTTTCATCTGACAAACATGGAGCCAACAGAGAGAGAGAGGGAGAGAGACATGCATATGTAAATATAAATATAAATATATACTGCCTGTAGTTCCTACATTTAACTCTTTTTTTTGTTTTTTGAATTAAACACAACTCGCAAGCAACTTAAAGCTCAAAGGAAAATTACACAAATGCCTGAAATCTCATAAATACTTCAATCAAGTATGTCCAAAAAATAAGTAAAGATATTTAGGCACAAATGGCAGACGCAGGCGGAGGCAGGCAGGCAGGCAGGCGGCCGGGCAGACACCGAAAAATTCTACCTTATACTCCAGAAAGGCGACAACTTGCGAGGCGACGGACTTGGACGTGGACCTGGACGTGCAGATCCAGTAACAACAACAAAAAATGCTGCCGTCTGGCATCTTATGTTATTTTTTCTTTTGAATACCCTTTGGGGCATGATCATTTCAAGGTATGTATGGTAGAATAAAGCATTTCAAACTATATATATAAAATATATTTTTGATCACTATTAACAGTAGACAAAATATAAATGTTTTCTTTGAAAAGGTAATACAAATAATATTCGAAAAAAATAGCATTTATTTGTTGAAAAACCTAATAACCACACACAAAAATCAGCAACGCTATCAACAATTTATGTAGAAGATTCGTAGAATAAAGGGCATTCTTTAGTCGTATTGCAGTAAAAAGAGAAGCGTTCGAAATAAAGACAGAAACTACGCTGCAACGAAGAGTCCCGTTGGTTGTTCCTTTTGCATTACACGAGCGTAGACTTTCGCATTTGCTGAGAGCGAGAGTCGTGGGCGCATTATCGGTAGTTATTGCGAAAAGGGGACTGCGATAGAAGAATTTGCTGAGAGAGAGCGCTAGAAGGAATGTCTGACAGAGAGCGCTAGAAGGAATTGCTGAAAGAGAGAGCGATTGCGGGAGAGTGTGTGTGCATTGCGTGAGAGCGCAGCAAAGCTCGTAGATCAAATGAAGATCAGAAGAAGAGATAAGACAATTGGGAGAGACTGCACTGCACTCAGGAAGGGAGAAGCATGAATATACAATTTACACTTATTTTATAGACAACAAAATTATTAAAAATCTCGTTTGTGACAGATGTTCCAAAATATCGGTTTCCCCAGTCAATTTCTGACTACAGCTCGCGTTATAATAGTTTTTTTTCAACGGTGTAGTACAGTATTTTCCGATCAGGCAAACAATCCACATGGTGGTGCGCTCTCTTTGATGACACTTTACTCCTATTCCACACTGGTTAAGAGAGTCAGGAGCGTCAATCCCGATACCGATTGGGATTAAAGGTCAATATCATATAGCTTTCATAGAGGCAGTCGTTCCAAAACAAACCTTTCTTTTTTTGAAGGGTATCAAACACTCGACTCCCCTTTGCCAGGGGGTCTTTTCCCTTCTTCTTTTATTTTGACTTGAGCCAAGTCAAGTTGTGCCCCATACTCTCGGAGAAACATTTTGTGTGTATATTGAAGTATGTATCTTGTCATGACATAAGAAATTGACTCCACTTGAAATCGAAAAAGGAGAGCAACAGCAACAGCAACGGCAACAGCCAAGACAGCGGCAACAACAGCAAATGAAATTAAAAAGTAAATGCAGCCATAAATGCAGCAGAACCAGAAGACAACCAAAGATGTTGGAGGAGGAGAGGAGGAGGAGGAGAAACTTGAAGAAGAAGTCCAAGTCCAAGTGGAAGTCGAAGTCGGAGTCGAAGAGCGGAGCAAATGAAGTGCCTGGCCCCGAATTGTAAAGACCCTGGCGGCAACATCCACATTCACATCAACATCCACATCAACAGCAACATCCGAATCGGCAGCAATACAGCATATAAAAGTTGCTTTTGATTTGATTCCTGGAGTTGGGGGCAAGTCAACAGAGCTGTGGAGTGAGAGAGAGAGGGAGAGATGTGCTTTGGGAGTTTTAAGAAAAGGGTAGGCACTTTTAATGGGGTATTTCTTATCATCTTTATAGTTTAACATTTCTTTAAAGTTGACCAGCAGTTAAATGTTGCTTGGTTGATCAAGAAATTCGCGAATTTATGCCTTAAGTCGATATTTTGCAACACTGCCACGAATGAGTGCACAAACAGTGCGAGAAAAGTGCACAAAAAGAGTTAAAAAAGCGCGAAAATACAAAAATGCTAAAAATTAAATTATTAAATGGCTAAGGATTTATAGATATTTATGTATCAGATTTTAATTTTAATTTCTTTATATGGTCTATTAGAATTTCCTAGAACTGGAAATGGAATTGAAAATGCACTAAAATGTGATGCATAAATTTCTATAATTAAATTTTAAATTTTCTACAACTTTATTCATACATAAAATATGATGTTTTCACGATTTCAAAACCTTAAACTTGAATATTGTTGAAAAGTCATCCACCTTAGAGAAGATCATTAATTTTTAAGTGGAAATTTATAAAGTTTTCAATTCCAAATATTCATGAAACTTCCCTCGCTGCAATCGCTGCTTGGAGCTTTATTGGGAGCATCTTCTTTATCCTTTATTTCTTGAAAGATATCGTGCATATATATTGTGTATGTTCATATATGTTTTGGCACTCGCCCCTAGACCTGCGACTGCGACTGGGACTGGGACTGGGAGCAGCATTTATTGTTTTCGGGGCCAATCCCTTTTGTGTGTGTTTGTTGCCTCCTGTGTTACCTTTTTACCCTCCATTCCGTTTGTGTTCTTTTTGTTTTCTGAATTTTTCGTTGTCTTCTCTCGAAGACAAAAACCCACATGTGAGCATTTAATTTCAACAACTGTCGCCTCCTGAACCTGAAGCCCAAAACCAAAGGCGGGAATACCAATGCCCAGAGACCCAGGCAGCATCTCTCCAGAGCTCTCTATATACATTCTGTTCTGCCCCTTCCTCCATGGTTCTTCCAGCAGCATCTCAGAGGCAATGGCAATGGCAGTGGCAGTGGCAAAGGCAGTGGCAGGCAGCGTCGCCTGACACCAACGGCCCTCATGTTGGACACTAAACAGCGGGCGCTGCCAAATGACAACCAAACTACATGAAGAAGTACAACAGCAACAACACGGGGACAAGTAACAGTGGGAGCCGCATTAATATGGCCAAGGTAAAGGGTATTTAAAAGCATCCACCACAGGCACGGCCCGGACCGGCACGGCAAGGCACAGAACGGGGCCAGAACCAGGCCCCGTGTACCCGGTACCAGGGGACAGACTGGAGAAGCCAGACATGAGAATGAGAGTCACAAAGACAAATGTATCTGTACAGTGGTGAAAAGTGTATCGAAATTCGAAAGATATAATGAAGAAAGAACATAAAAAAATATATTTTTGAGGGGAAAACATCTTCATTTCTTTTCTGTTAATGGAATAAAATGTTTATTTTCAGTATTAGCTTACAAAAATCATTATTCAGGGCTTGCCTGCATGCAAAAAAGCACTGGAACCACCTTTCAAAAATCGTGTACTATCGAAATCTATGGGCAGTACTCGTCTGAAAATGATACCTTTTCCTTGGATGTACACTCCCTCTCTCCACTCAAAAAGTACCCCCTCCCTTTTTCTGTAAACTTTTTGCCAAAAAGTGCCTACTAATTATCCACGAAATTTTCATAATTATGCAGTCGCATTCTGGAACCACTGTGCACACTGGGGCGTTGTTTTGGCTGGCAACTGGTCGACGGTTCGCTTGGGTTTCGTATTCGTAGGCTCCCTTGGCTGCTATGCTGCTGTTGCTGTCGTGTGTGTGGGTTTTATTTATTTTGTTGTTGTTTTCTTTCTTTTTTGTGAACAGGTAGTTTTCCTCTTATTTGGGTTTTTGGCCCGAACGAAACGAAAGGAAAGTAAAAGCCAGAGAGGAGCCCACAAAAAACGGATGAAAATTAAAACAGTCTTAAAGAACATGACAGGCAACCCTGAAATTAGTTGACAAGGATGGAAAAGGAGGCACAACCAAAAATGAAGACCGACTGACTGAAGACTGAAACACATCCCGACATCGTGCTGGGCTTCGGTGCCCAGGGTTCTGTTTGTGGACGAAGATTTACATAATGTGTGCGATGCGTCGTGTGGGAATTTCATTAATGAAAGAATTATGAGAGGTTACATAATGAGGCCCCCGTCTGGCCTGTCCGATGGCTCAGATAAAC
This sequence comes from Drosophila lowei, assembly GCA_008121275.1. Classification (NCBI taxonomy): domain Eukaryota; kingdom Metazoa; phylum Arthropoda; class Insecta; order Diptera; family Drosophilidae; genus Drosophila; species Drosophila lowei. Next base: position 14,112,724 of record CM017779.1, on the reverse strand, counting down.
TTCAGTTCTTACCACCGCGCCAGTTCTATGTTTGTTTTTCTGTGAGGGCCAATAACGACGCTGCTGCAGGAGGGACTGTGCGGACTGTGTTAAGGTCCATTCAATCCTACCTTTGACCCTCTGCCATTGACCATATCATCATCATTTGTGTCTCCTTTGTGTTGAACAACAAATTAACAAAGTTTTCAAAGAAATACGTAATTGCGGGGTCAGTCAGGCCAGCCCTTGTTTCCTTTGAACAAAAATATTCCCTGCTGTTGTACGAAATTTCCCCTAAGCGAAGGGACCTTTTTCACGAGGCATCGCTGTATTTTACTGTGAAATCTCGAAAGGATATCGATGTGACCTACATATTATGAAATGAAATAGTCTGCGAATCCGTTCGAAAATCTTTGAAATTTATTTAAAATTCCTTAGTTGGGGAATTCAACCGATTCTGTTAACCGATTCACGATTCATTATTGATAACCAATTTATAACCGAACCATAACTGTTTGAAAACCGCTTTATAACCGTTTGACAACCAATTCACATCCTTTTAATAACCAATTTTTAACCGATTCACAACTTTTTGATAATCGATTAAACAATTATTTACATACAACCGATTTACAACCTTTTTATACCCGTTTCATAGCCGATTCATTACCGACTGATAGTAAAAGATACCGACTGATAGAAAATTCTAGAAATTAAATATACAAAAAACAATTAAAATTATGCAAGATTCTAATCGCTTTCTCTTCTCTTTGATGACATACATTGTAGGGCCATTGTCTGGGAATTAAAAATAAATAAACAATATCATTTTGATAAGAGATACATATATGTACGATACATGATACACGTGCTATACAGTTATAAATAGACAACGGAGGGTTGTTCGACAAGAAACGGAAGTTCAGTCTTCAGTCTAGTCTTGTCTGGAGAGTAACTTTCATACACATTTCTGATGTGATAAGACCGGCCATGGCAACGACAGCGATATCTTGTGAGATCTTGTTCTACATCTGTGATATCTATGGGGCACAATTTTGTTTGCTACTTTACTAATGAGTGAATGTACCCAAATCAATTTAATTTTTGGCAAATTGATATTTTTTCATCGTATAAATAGTGGATGGAATTGCTAGCAATGATCACAGTGTACCTCGATCTACCTTCAACCGCAACTGGGAATCGTGAGCAGTGAAACCAGCAGTCAACATGCGGAACATATATGGTATATGGTCTCCACAGTGCACAGTGCATCAGAAGGACAGAAAAGTAATGAAAAGCCTTTCGTTTTTTCAGCCTTAACTCTGCTGCTTGTTGCAGTAATTGCAAGCAGCGCCAGCGGCGCCAGTGTTGAAAGGTTATACGGTCAAGACGTCTCCGCATACCCAGTGGCATTCGGCCGGAATGCGAGGGATGCTTCCGCCCCATGCCAAGCGACAACTCCGCCACCCTGTGCAGCGGCAACGACAACGCCGCCACCCTGTGCAGCAGTAACGACAACGCCGCCACCCGTAGTAACAACATGTTCTGGAGAGGATGAAACTACGCCAACAACATCTACTACAACAACTACGACAACAACCACCACTACAACAACCTCCACTACAACATCCACCACTACAACAACCACCACTACAACAACTACCACAACAACCACCACTACAACAACTACCACAACAACCACCACTACAACAACTACCACAACACCCACGACAACGACCACCACTACAACCACCACCACTACAACAACACCAGCAACTACAACTACAACCACTTGCTCGACAACAACCACGACAACAACAACCACAACAACAACAACCACGACAACAACTACTACTACAACAACTACCACAACACCCACGACAACGACCACTACTACAACCACCACCACTACAACAACACCAACAACCACAACTACAACCACTTGCTCGACAACAACCACCACAACAACAACGACCACTACAACAACCACCACAACAACAACGACCACTACAACAACCACGACAACAACAACCACTACAACCACAACAACAACAACCACTACAACCACGACAACAACTACTACTACAACAACTACCACAACACCCACGACACCAGCGGCAACGACAACGCCGCCACCCTGTGCAGCAGTAACGACAACGCCGCCACCCGTAGTAACAACATGTTCTGGAGAGGATGAAACTACGCCAACAACATCTACTACAACAACTACGACAACAACCACCACTACAACAACCTCCACTACAACATCCACCACTACAACAACCACCACTACAACAACTACCACAACAACCACCACTACAACAACTACCACAACACCCACGACAACGACCACTACTACAACCACCACCACTACAACAACACCAACAACTACAACTACAACCACTTGCTCGACAACAACCACGACAACAACAACAACCACGACAACAACTACTACTACAACAACTACCACAACACCCACGACAACGACCACCACTACAACAACACCAACAACGACAACTACAACCACTACGACAACAACCACCACAACAACCACGACAACGACCACTACAACAACCACCACCACTACAACAACACCAACAACTACAACTACAACCACTTGCTCGACAACAACCACGACAACAACAACCACCACTACAACAACCACCACTACAACAACCACGACAACGACAACGACCACTACTACAACCACCACCACTACAACAACACCAACAACCACACCAACAACCACAACTACAACCACTTGCTCGACAACAACCACCACTACAACAACCACGACAACAACAACCACGACAACAACAACCACTACAACCACGACAACGACCACCACAACAACAACACCAACAACGACAACTACAACCACTTGCTCGACAACAACCACCACTACAACAACCACGACAACGACCACTACAACAACCACCACCACTACAACAACACCAACAACTACAACCACTTGCTCGACAACAACCACGACAACAACAACCACCACTACAACAACCACCACTACAACCACGACAACAACCACTACTACAACAACTACAACCACTTGCTCGTCAGAAACCACCACTACATCAACAACCACTACAACCACCACCACTACAACAACCACGACAACAACAACCACTACAACCACGACAACAACCACTACTACAACAACTACAACCACTTGCTCGTCAGAAACCACCACTACAACAACAACCACTACAACAACAACCACGACAACAACCACTACTACAACAACTACAACCACTTGCTCGTCAGAAACCACCACTACAACAACAACCACGACAACAACCACTACAACAACCACTACAACCACTTGCTCGTCAGAAACCACCACTCCAACAACAACCACTTGCCCCACAACTAAACCACCATGCAACACCACAACTCCATCCTGTGCGGGTGCCTCTGCCTCAAAGATCGTCGCTTCGTCCCACTCCAACCGTAATCCCATTCGCCGACCCAACGCCAGACCTCTCTGGGAAGTAGCCGCTTATCAGCAGTCGATTGGCACCAATTCGCTGGACAAAGGACTTCAGGTGTCCTGCGTCGGAAAACCCAATGGCTTCCTCATGGCATCGCCGACACGCTGCAACGACTATTACATCTGCCGTCACCAACGCGCCCTGAAGGTCAGCTGCGGTGACAAATACTTCAATGCACTGAAGGGCATCTGTGATCTGCCCGAGAACACAAGCTGTGTTCAATCTTAAGTGAACACCAAAACCGAAGACGAAACCGACACCCAAAACGCAACAATGCGGAAAATTGGAAGACAAACTTTTAATGGAAAATTAATATATGTAAAACTGTATATTTCTATATAAAAACAGCAACAGCTTATAAAAAGCTAATGAATTTAAATATATTTGGTTTTATTTCAATTGCCGCCGCGTCATGCAGGAGCCCCCATCGGTCGGTCGTTTGATGTTTCTGGATGTGTCATTAATATGCCTAGAATGTCTACACAATTTCTTTTAAAGTTTTTTTTTTTTTTTTCCTAGATTCATTTAAATTTCGACATAAATTTTTTTCCAATTTTCATTTGTTTTCTCATGTTTTTATTTTCTTATTCGTTTTTCTACAATTTTTCGTTAACGATTATTGTATAGTAATTATTATGAAATACAAATTAATTTTTGATTTGTATTATTAAAATCAAAAACAACTCTTATTTTATAATAGAACTTAATAAAACAAAAAATAGTTTTTAAATTTTAATATAAAAATCATTGATCTCTTAATAAAAAACTCTGATTTTTCTAAACTCAAAGATCAGAAATTAGCACCACAAAAATACACTTTTTAATCTATATTTAAGTACATTTTTGGTTTTCGTGGATTATTCGAGATTCGCATGACAATCTGGCAAGAAGAAAAAAGAGGGAAAAATCTCACATGCTTCTGACCAATTTGCGGATACGAGAAATGGGAGACTGAAACCGAAAAACCGAAACTGTTGCCAATTTCAAATCGCAATACGCACCTGTCACATAAATCACCGTCCAAATGTGATTTATTAGGTATTCATATTAGTTGCGAGTCGGAGGCAATGGAATGGAATGGAATGGCATGGTATGGTATGGAATGGAGAGCTACTTTGACTCCTGAGGGGCTACACGCTAATACATAATATGTATCTGTAAAACACATGTAATGCTCGCATCTATGAGATACATTGTGTTTGGTGTCTTGCCAAAAAGTCTCCCGCCAGCTGCTGCTCCACCAAGCATTCTCGCTCTCCCTCTCCATATTTTCTGTGTGTAAAATATTGAAATTGAGTGCAAACTACTTTGAACTTGTTTTCTTTGTTATTTTTTCGTTGGCTGCAGATACAGAGATACAGATACAGAGCACCCAGCACCCAGAGCCACCTAGCAGATACATTATTAAAATGATATAAAGTAGCCGAGACATGAACGGCGGGAGCGGGTGCGGGAGCGGCGGGTGTCTGCAGCTTGCATGCGAATTGGCAATGAACTCGTGCAAAGTTATGGCCCCAAAGTATCTGCTGGATACGTGTGTATGTGTCTAGAGGCTGCTGTGTGTAGTATCTTACGAATAGCCCAACTTAAGTTTCGGTAATCATGTGAGAATGTTTCAGAATGGAGTGGAATGAACGGTATGAATGAATGAAATATTCGAGTAATCTGCTATTGCATAGCGTGCTTGTATCTCTCAGATATTTTATCTAATGTGAGAGGCTATGAGTGCAAAAGATATCTTTGGAGTTGTGTGGAAAAAGGTGAGAAATGTTTTGGGGTAATCTAATCAAAGTAAAGCGAAACTTTGCTTTGCATCTTTGAGATATTTTATCTAAGGTGAGAAGCATCTAGAGATGGCTAAGAAATTATCAGTATTGTATCTAGAAAGAGTCAGATATTTGTCAGCTTTGAGATTTATTCAATATATAATGGAAAATATGACATTCGCAACGTTTTTGTGGAGGCACATGTGCCTATCTATCCATCAGATACTTCTGGAATATAAAAGTATCTAAACAACACATATAAAACCACACAAATGATGCACACATATGCCATAAAACCTCAAGTTTATGGCCAGGAATGCAATTAGAGTTTCCACCCCTTCGAAAAAATTGATATAAAATTTACGATATCTGCAAAAATGGTAGAGTAATAAAACATCAACCGAACGTCCATCGGATGGGTACTTGCGCGCATCTGAACTATCTAAATAGATATATAAAGTATCTGTGGTGTGTGTGTATAAAGAAAAGATACATGCTCGACGCGAACCCAAGGAGCTACAAATTTTAATTACGACTCTCCTGCATTCCACTCAATCATTCCACCGGTCCTACTGCTCCTTTACAACAATTCCCCCACTTCTGTTTCTAAGCATAAAAACCAGTCTCAAATGCGTTTTCTCCTGTTTTTTTGTTTGTTTTTTTGGGTATATTATGCAAAAGATACAAGGCACATACACATAGATACACACTTCTATGAGTGGACCAAGAGGCACGATAGATGGAGGAACTCTTCTGCTGGGACAACGCTCTTAACTTTTATTGGCGAGCCTTAAAGCAAATTTGTCTGGGCCATTTCGGTGGCTTTCAGACCATCGTCTTACGAGAGTACACCCTTTCTATAGGGTATGTGGTGTTATACAGCGAGTAAGGCTAACAGCGAGTATAGCATACTGCGAGCTTGTTAAAAAGTAAAGGGCAACAGTGAGTATATTGTACAGCGTATATTTTATACGGCGTGTAAATTATTAAAGACATTTTCCAACGAGTACATCATATATCAAGTGCCATGTAAGGTATATATCATGTAACGAGTACACATATATAACAGCGAGTTCATATTTTAGCAAGTTTATCAGAGAACGAGGAAATTATTCAGCCAGTTTATAGGAAAACGAGTAAAGAGTATAGCGAGTGAGCGGCACTCGTATAATTTGTATAAGTAATATATCAATAAATGAGTATATGATACAGCGAGTATATTAAATAGCGAGTAAATGAAGCAACGACTATGCAGTACATAATTTATCGAGTAAGTCTTGTAGCGAGTATATCATATATCGAGTATATAATACAACGAGAACATCAAATAACGATGGACAATCTTTAATTCTTTCAAAAGAAAAATCAATAAGAAGCGCACAAATTTCATGTGTATATGTATATATGTATCTTCTAGCTACCATCGAAAAGATCAACTGAAAAGTGTATCCAATAGTTTCTGCCACCGAAATCCTGTCACTCCTTTTTCCAGTGTTTTCTCCCTGCAGTATAGCAGCGAAAGATTTATGACACTCTGCCGAGCGCGTACACGGCGCATTCAAAAATTGTTGAAAACAATTAGAATATTTTAGCAAACGACCAACAGAGCGACAGAGACAGGGACAGAGAGCGAAAGACTATAAAAGTTATATGAAGGACGCAAGAGAGAGAGAGAAGAGAGAGAGAGAGAGGAGCGATACGAAGGGTAAGGCTCTAAAAATTATGCGCCAAAATGACTTTGACAGCAGTCGCGACTGTGGAGGGTCTCTCATACATCCACCATCCCACCATCCATTCCTCCCTGGGTTATCCCTTACTTTTTATGCTCATAACTAAGTAGCAGTCATTGTTTCATATGACTTATAATTTGGGCTACATTTACGATCCATTTTGGCCATAGAGCGGCGGTGGCGGCGGCGGGGGCTTCCTCCATGCAGCTCATACGGCAACAGGCAGTCATCAAATATTCAGCTGCTGGCTGTCGCTGTCGCTGTCTCTAATATAACATTAAAGCATCAGGCATTCACAGAGGGTTGCCACAAAAGTAGCAGTTGGTCTCGGGTCCATTTTTCCATTTAACTTTCACTTCTTCGATATTTTCTCTTTATTTTATTTCCGATTCCACATAATTTTTTCCTTTAATTACTTTTACAGTTTTCTTCTTTAATTTATGATCAGTTTCTGTTCAATTTCGCTTCCATTTCCTTACTGGTTCCATTCTTAAATCTCCAATAATTCAACAAGTGATACAAATATTGATAGCGGATTCTATAGATTCCAAAAAATGTAATTTTGGAATTTAGTTTCATTTAAAAAACCGCTGCAAGGGCTACTTTTAGATACTCCTTTCATTTCTACCAAAATTTCTAGTAAGTCTTTCCTTTTTGTTTCTCTTAAAATTCCCCCAAAATATCTCTAAAATTTCCCCTAAAATATCTCTAAAATTTCCCATCCAATCTATGGATAATTTCTGCTCTAATTCTCCTTTAATTATCTTTTGCAAATCGTTTTGCAAACTTCCAGTCGTGCCACAAAACTCTCGAAACCATCCTCGTTGTATGCCTCATTGAATAGATTTCATTATGCTCTCTCTCCCGCTTTCCCTGCCACTCCTCCTCCTCTCTTTTATGGCGCTTTGCCCCCCTCCCATTATATCTTTTGCTGCGTGCCGATTTAGCAAACGCTTCAACATGAACTTCAAACTGAGCCGCAGGCCTCAATCACATCCCAAACAACCAACTGGCAATCAACCATCAGCCATCAACCCATCCTTCTTTCTTCCTTTTCCTTTTCCTCTCCCGATTTGCTTTTCCTAGAGACTTTTCCTTGGGCATATTCTTTTTATTTTCTGTGGATGGATGAATGTTTTTCTTTTCATTTTGTTGCACATTTTTCCATTTCATAAAGCAACCGAGCATCCCGAGAGTCCAAGTCGGAGGCTGTTTATGATTTAAGTTTCGAGGCTGGAGAGGCCTGGAGAGGCTGCTTATTAGAGACGGACTGGACTTCCTTTTACGCGCCACAGAGTTCTCGGACAGACTCGACGCATTAATGATTGTTAGTGAGTTGTGAAATTGCTCTAACTGCACTTTCCAAGCAGCTTCCAGCGGCAGCAGCACCAGCAGCAGCTTCCACACCATTTGGCGGCATGCGGCACAGAGTCTTTCCGGCTGAAGTCACTCCCTCCCTCTCTCTCTCTCTCTCTCGCTCGCTCAACCCATTCGCATATTAAAGAGTAAATTTTTCAATTTCACAGACATTAAACGCGGCTGCTTGGCCTCTACTTGAGCTTAAACGCTTTGCCTAAGGCCCAGACATCATGGCCTCCACTTCTGCCACACAGCCATTCTGCCACTCTGCCGCACTTGCCACTCTACCACCCTGCCGCACTTGCCCTCTCTGTAACGATGGATTCAGCCATTAAATAGTTTGTTAAAATTTGCCTTATTAGATTATTAAATTTTCGCAATTTAAGCAAAATTCGTTACCCCCCAAAAAGTCTAGGGCCAGGGCAAAAAAAAAGTGACCCTACACAGCAAAAAATTCTTCAAGACTTTTTGATTGATGGCCCAGAGAGAAAATTCCTCCGTTCTATTGGTTTTGAATGATAAATGTTCTTGGCACTTTTTTTCTGTGGTGGGGTTCAAAAGGCTAACAAAAAATCTCATTAAATTGTTGGAGATTGGAGGGAGAATTTGGAGAGGCTATGAAATGGAGGAAAAATAATAATAAAAAAGATTCAACAATGCTTTCTGCAAGATTCTTATACAATTAGCAAATAATTAATTTAATGGTGGACTCATCTGGTTATATTACTGAAAGAATCTTACGGATAAATGCATATGTACATCTAATATTTCAGCCTTCAGGAATTTGGAAAGTTTTGAAAGCTGTTTTATTGTTTCACTCCATCGTTTCAATCCACTAGTTCTGCTCACAGTTCCAAAAGGGAACTAGTTGCCCAATTATGGAAGCGATTTAGACGGATCGATCGGAAAACGGTCTCATTTTTGGTTGGAAGGAATGGGCAAAATTATATGTACAAGATTCTTTTTTATGGTACACATTTTTTATATTTCTTATTTAACTTTTTTTAAAATTATATTTAATAATATTAATATTTTTAAATTTTAATATTATTTATTTGTATTTTTTAAATATTTTTTTAAATATTTTGTAATATATTTCAATTTAATTTTTTAATTTTAAAATTCATTTCTTTTAATTTTTTCTAAATTGTTTTTTATTTTTTTTTACACTTTTTTTAATTTTGTTTTTTATTAAATTTTATAATATATTTTTTTAAGCACAAAATAACATCAAAAGAAAGATGATACCTCAAAAATGATAGTTTGGAGCAGTGCATTTACTGATTTTAGCAATTTTCAAGCCTTGTAAATCTTTAGATAGATCTTTTCATCGATCTTTCATTCTTAAATCAATAGAGACTTCTAAAAGTTTTGGATATTTTCATTTAATTTCTACAACAAAAGAATGGTATTTTCAAGCGTTTCACAATAGTTTTTCGCTTAAAATATTTCCCTCAGCTTTAATCCCACGTAGTAATAGAAATGGAGGCGCAACTGTGTTTCTTCTACTGTTTTTCGGCACTAAATCATTTCTAATCCATCGCGTTTCCCCCCCACAAAAACTTCTAAACCATAGATACAGGCGCAAACACACACACAGATATAGATGTATCTGCAGTTCTCTTGCATAACCTCTGCTTTCGCTGTGTGTACGGAAAGGGTCAACACACACACACACACACACACACACGAAGGGCTCTGGAACAGGCCGAAAATTTGGCATTACCCCCAGCAGAGTGCATGTGGCATGTCCCCATACCCCATTGTGGGGGGTCAGTGCTGCTTCCTCCTTCCCAGGGCTCTGTCTTTCCTGGGCTGCCTGCTATCGACATGTGCAGAAGGAGGAGGGAGATGAGATGGGGGTGGGGTGTGGGGTGTGGTGGAGGCTACGTGCAACTTGGGGTAGCGTAGCTGCTTTTGTGTTGTTGCCACTGGCCATATGCCAATTTTCGGTAAACTAACTTGCCTAAACTCGACAAGCAAATTGCCTTCATTAAGATACATGCTTGCTACCTACAATTTAGTTGCACACACACACTACAGATGCATGTATCCCATAGATACATATGTGTTACGTGTGTGTGTGTGTGTGCATGCATATGCATTTTACTCGACCTGCACTTGGGTTTTTGCTTCGTTTCTTTTTCATTCTCTTCTTTTTTTTCAATTTCAATGCAGGAGGAGCTCCTCTAACAAGCGATGACGACGAGGACGACGACGACGACGACGCCGACGACTACGTCAATTGGGTCAGAGCTTCAGCAATTTCAATAGATACAGATACACATACACGTATACTGGTAGGAGGCCCCCATGGGGGGTTCTGCCGAGTGGTAAAGCGTGTAACAGAAGCCACTTTAAGACGCCCACATATGGATCCCGAGCTGAGCCGAGCCTCCACCAAACCCAATAATAAAGGCAGCAAAAGTGTTAGAAAACCTGTGTCTGTGTGTGTGTGTGTGTGTTTGGAGTTTGCTTTGGAGTTTGTTGGTTTTTTTTGTGTGTTGTATTTTCCCTTGGTTTTCTTTTTTCTTTTCGTTTTCCCTTTGCTTTGCATACACATTAAAGTTAATTTCGAATCGCTTTTAAATTAGCTTAATTCGCATTAAGTGAGCGACGGGAATAAAACTCACGCCTACAAAGAGCCCAGGCCTCAGACCAACGGAGTAGAGCCCGTCCATCCGCCTGCCCGCCCGCCTGGCAACCACAACACACAAGAAACAAGAAAATGTTGAGAGCCGAAGTGCCCTGTGGGGGAGATACGAATGGCGGGATACTCATTAATATGCTAATAACGGTATGGATTCCATGAGGAGAGGGTTTCTTAAGAGCTTTAGGAATGGGCAAATGTATTTGAGCATACTTTATTTTATTTAATTTTAAAAATATTGAAAAAATATTTTTAATTTTATAAAAATATTCTTTTGCAAAAAAATCTATTTTTTATATACAAAAAAATACTGAATTTGGAGAAAAATAATGTGTTTTGGTAAAAATCACATTTTTTTTAAACTTTAAATACCGTTATGGTAAATACAGTTTTTGGGAAAAATTCTACTTTAAAAAAATTACGTTTTGAAAAATATACTCTTTTGGGTACAAAAAATACTGTTTTGGAAAAAAAATTTACTTGAATAAAACAATTTAATAATTTTAAAAATAAATATTTTTTTAATATAATGATTTCTATTAGTTTAGAGTATTTTCGATTATCTCTATATTCTGTCGAATTAATCAGTATTTAAATGCCAATTAGAGCTTTTTTTAGTAGATTTTGTGTAGATTTTATTGAGTTTGAGATGATTTCAACAACTTTCCCCATGAAAACATTCGTTGCACCATTTCTGCAGCTCCATTAGCAGAGATCATTCCCTCTTTCCAAAGTCAATGTCAGGTCGCATATACCCCTGCTCCGCACATACCCTCTGCCACAAATGCCGAAGCTCAAACGGCAGCAAAACATTTAAATGTTGAACAAAAGCAATAACAACGAACTGAGACAGAAACCGAGGCGACGATGCGGAGGCCTCCAAAAAAAAAGACAAAAAATGCTGAAGCTGGAACTAAAGCTGAAGCTGAAGCTGGAAGCTACCTACACACACACACACACGCGAAAGATACACAAACAGAGACCCGCGAAGATACACAACACACACACACACACACACAGTGTGCTTCAGATACATGAGAGGCAGCGCGTCGTCGAGTTTTTGGCGGAAAGAACACCCGAAACTCCCGAAAAACTGCCCGCAGCGAAAAGTCAGGCAGAAAACCATCAACTTCAACACCAGTAATACCAGCAACAACAACAAACACCAAAAAGCAAAAAGCAACAACAACAACGAGAGCAACCCGTCGGCGGTGGCACAAAACTTTAAGATACATTTCGGCTGCTGTCGATTGGCGACGGGCCACAAACATTTTTAAACGCTAGAACGCCTCTTCCCAACACTTTCGAAAAAAGGCCTCCAACAACAGCAAAAACAACAAAAAATGTATTTCTTTCTCTGGTTTTTTGTTGTTGTTTTTTTTTGCAGTTACTGCGGTTTATTTTATTGCCTTTGTATCGTGTTTTACTTCTTTTTTTTTCTGTATGGCTTGCAGATTCTTTTGCACAATTATTTCAGTTCGGTTCGGTGCAGAAAGTTTTGCGGCCTTTTGGGTTAAAATTAAAACAAGATAGAGGGAGAGAGAGAGGGAGACAGAGAACGCTTTGGAGCGAATGAGTCGACCAGGGAGATACCTGGCAGAGCAGGTGCTTTGCTTTGGGTACCCACTGTTGTGTTTTAAGTCACTCTGGGAGAGGGAGAGAGCGTGTCTATAGAGAGGTCTCTATAACATTCACTAGACTGTAACTTATAGACCTGATACATTTTGGAGGGAACTTACGATCAACATAGTGTGTTATTTGTTTCTGTTTGCTTACCTGCAAAGAAAAGATCAAAGAAAATAAGTTAGTATAGATTCATTAACTCCATGTAGCCCATCAATATTTGTATTGATTTTTGAGAGCGACAGGATGCAAATTAACAATCCTTAGAAATTATGAGATTTATTCATGAATATACTAGAATTCTTTCAACAAAATACTATATTTATTTCAATAAAATACTATATTTACTCAAAAAATCACATTTTCAAGAGAATACTAGATTTACAAAACAATAGATAGTTTTTTCATTCAATAAAATTCTAGATTACATCAAGAAAATACTAAATTTATACCAGAAAATAATAGAATATATTAAGAAAATGCCAGATTTATTCAGGAAATACTAAACTTATTCAATAAAATAGTAGATCATATTTTATATCAAGCAAATGCTAGATTTACTCAAGATGTATTAGATTTATACTAGAAAATACCAGCCTTTCATGAAAATAATAGTCTTTTTGAGTAAATACTATTTTTATTCATGAAAATACTTTTTTTCAGAAAAATAGACTTTGTATATTAAATACTATATTTAAAATAGTAAATTTACCCAAGAAAAAAAAAAAGATTTACTGAATAAAATACTCGATATATTCAAGAAAATGCTGAGCAATCGTCATTGTAAGAGTATTCACCCCTTATCTAGCTTAAAAGATCTCTCTAAATACCTATTCGATTGAAAATTTAAGTATATTAAATAATAAATATAATAGCTCTATTCACTGGCTTTATTCCCATAACAATCTATCTACCATATTTTAAATGATTATGACAGCCAGATGCAGATGCATTTATTGAGCTCCAGATAATCTCCGAGATGAGATCCGGGCAATACCCTCCTCCTCTCGGGGCTGTTTCGAATATCAGGTATACAAATAATAAATGAAACAGAAAACGGGAGAAATTGCACAACAAATGAAACGAAATGATGCTGGGCGAAAAATGTATGTAAATAAATTGCACGGGGAAGAAATTCCAATTATCAATTAAGTCAACGTTGGGCGAAAAAAATGTAATAAAGAACTCTCTCTCTCTCTCTCTGGGACTCTCTGTGGAAACAGAGCGACAAAGGAGTGGAGGAGAGTGGAGGGGAGTGGAGGGTGGAGTGGAGTGTGTGGAATCCACCGAATGGATGCGGATTCTCGGGTTGGGTTTCCTGTTTGTCTCTGGATTTCACAGAGAAAGAGAGAGAGAGAAATATTATTCACAGAATGAGACGCGGAGAGCGAACGCTGCACAAAAAGATAAAAACATTAATTATTATTAATTGCCATTGTTTTTTGTTTGCTTTTTCTTTTCTTTCATTTCTGAATACTGAATACTTCTTTCTGGTGTATTCTTAATACAATATTTCGTTTTCTTTTCCCATATTTTGTGTCTTCTGTTATTTTTTTTTTCTTGTGTGTCATATATCTTTTGCAGACCTTTTTCCTCGCCAGATCCTTTTTGGCGTATCCCTTTTATCCCCCCTCCCAACTCCTTTCTTCGTTTCCTTTGTGTCCCGCTTGGGCTTAAACCCTTAAAGGCAATCTCCGCCCTTCGATGGAAACCTGTTCCCCCTTTCCCATCGAAAGTCAAGTTTTGTTGCGTATTTTTTTATGTTTTTAAGCTAATCGGAATGACAAGTTTCTAATTTGGGAGTTAAATGTGTTTCTTCTTTTCCATTTCGTTGCTGCTTTTTGCTGCGTGGGTTGTTGACAAATTACTGGATTTAGTTTTTTGTGTTTTTGGGGATTGGGGTTTGGGGTTTCGGGTTTTGGAGCAGTCCGCATTAAAATTGCAAATTTTATGATGGCTTAAAATTGTGGAAATTGATAAAAAGAATTGTGAATACTTTGAACAGAAGAGAAGACAATGTGGCAGACAGATTTGTTTTGGCATTCATTAATTGTTTTTAATAATGGAATATTTACGAAACAAATTCCATAACATCGAAATATGATTGAAAGGGATTGATAGATATTTCTGTTGAAGAAGAAAATATACATTTGAACAGAATTAAGATATTTAGAGCTTTATGGGAAGATTATTCCATCTAGAAATGTAGCTACATATCTATCCTTCTATCCTGCTTTTGAGCATCAATTTGTCGCATCATGCACACGCAATGTATGCTGTTTTTGTAAAGTTCTTGGGTATTCTCTTTTCGCTTGGGCGTGTCGAGACGTGCATCAATGGACCGCGTCATGTGGGAGCGGTATGTATCTATCTGTCTATCTATCTATCTGTCTATCTATCTATCAATCTATCTGTCTATCTATCTATCTCTCTCTCTCTCGAAATCTACCTATCTATAGATCTATCTATCTATCTTTCTCAGTCTGTCTATCTAGATCTATCTTTCCAGCTTCCTAGAGATCTATTATTACATCTCAAACCAATCGGGCACGTTTTTCTCGAGGCACATTTAACTATTTTCTTATTCTGGTTGCAACATACCACACAGATCACAACTTTTTGTAGTCCAGTCCCATCGGATTGACTTTAAAGATAATGCATACAAACTCCAAAGATTTCCGCTAAATATCTCCCCAGATAAATCACCAAAATGAGATCAAAATAAAATAGATTCATGCCGTTTCTTTCCGGAAATGAATTTCCCAGGGAAAACTCTTGCAAATATTCCACAGATACATATTTCACTTGCCATTCCATGCACATGTGTCTTTTGAAATCGAAACCTTTAAGCCTAGAACGCACTCGACTATCTCTCTCTCACACTCCTGTGACTCTTCACACATAGGGATATAACTTGATTAATGTCCTGCCACCCGCAAAAAGAGGCAACTTTCGAGGCCTCTCTCTCCGGACTGTGCCCATAAAAAGTTTTCTAGTTAGCAGGCGATGAACCAAACAAACGAGCGGCCAACCGAAAATTGCCAAGTTTATCGATCAGCAGCCCCGGAAAACTAAATAACGGAAAAGAAAACTGTTGGGGCAAAAATAAAATAAAATAAACTGCAACAATTTGCAAAAGCTAAAAGTGGCAGGCTCCACAGTTCCTGCCACAGCTCCTGCTTCTGCTCCCGCTCCTGGTTATGCTCTTACTCCTGCTCCTGTGGCTGTCCTGTCCTATCCTATCCTGTCCTGTCTTGTCCCAGCATGCCTTTCGACACTTTCGCTTTAATTAAAAACTTGGAAAAAAGCTTTTCAGCTGGCACTCTCTCCGGCCCGCACACACGTGGCGTGGCGACTGCCTGCTGCTGTCCATAAAATATGTCAGTAAAGATGCTTCAAAGATGCCTCAAGTGAAAGGTACACACTAAAGACCCTACTATCCACAAAATGCAGCTAAAGCTAAAATCTAGAGGAAAACCTTTGGCGGGAAAATGCAATAAATTAAAAGGAACAAAATAAGTGCAAGAAAAATGGGTGTCATATGGAAATGTGGCTTCCAAAGGAATAAACTGCAGGTCGTGTGTGGCAGTTGAAAGGATTGCTCCGATATTTATTAGCATTGCTCCGATATTTACTCTTCGACAGGTGGCACAAGCGAAAAACTCCAAAGGGAATGCCCGAGAATGCAAAAACAAAATGCAGAGACCGAGAATGCAAAAGCAAAGCGCACAAGCAGAGGGTTTAAGGTGATTTGGGACCGAGAATCCAACAACAAAATACACGCCCTACGAGTGATCGCTGCTCGACTCGAGACTCACTTCTACGGGGTTTCTTTTTTGTTGTTTTTTCACTCTCTCTCTCTCTCTCTCTCGCAAATTTAAGAATTCTTTTCACAAATCCATCAATATTCCAAATTTATTCAAAATATTCTCTACGAAATACCTTCCAATTTAAATCTCTCTCTGGTGAACAGTTTTTCCCACTTTTTCGAGCCACTGAAACCCTCTACCATTTCCAAATTGAAAGCCCACTCTCTCTCTCTTTCTCTGTCTCTCTTTGAAAGGGTATCAAAATAAAATGTAAAATTTCACAGCAAATGCAAAAGTTTATTATTATTCAGATTATTTTATGCATTTTTTGTGCGAGAGGAAAACCAGAAACCCAGAACGAAGAACCCAAAACCCCGGATCCTGAACCGAGAAGAGAACTCGCAAAACCACAAACGACAGTGAATATAAAATATATGTTTTTCCTTTTTAGAGTGAAATTTCCATACATGCTTCCATGTACACGTGGTGGATGGAGTATTTTCCGCCCCGCCCCCAATTTTCCCAAAGTATCTCTCGGATGTGTGTGTGTGTGTGTGTTTTTTGGGGGTGTATAAATTTGCGTATGCATTTTTTGGATGATGTAGGGGGAAGTGGGGAGTACGAGCCATATAAAGCGATTGTCTGGGTTGTTTATGCCACAGAACTCGGCGAAAAATGCAAACAAAGCCTTTTTCTATGGGCCATATGTTGGTTGGGGAGGGGGAGGGGGCAGGTGGAGGGGGATTCTCCCTCTCCACTCCGGAAAATGTTTAGACAAATTAAAAATAGTAAGAATGAAAGGATTTGAGAAGGATTCTATTTCCATGCGTTGGCTCTGGCGTTGGCTGTGGCGTTGGCAAAGCGCACATTTGGGTCAAGGTGTTTTTTCTGCTTTTCTTCTTGTTGCCAGTTTTTCCTTCCATATATTCCATCTTTTTTTTTCGTGCTTTATTATGAAAATTGTAGCATTGTTGTTGCTTTTTCGCGTTGTTTACGCTGTCATTATAAAAAAGCGAATGCAGGACAACAGCAGGCGAGGGAAGCCACCCACGCACACGCACACTATTCGTAGCCCCAAACGAGGGGTAGTACCACTATATCCATAAAATATGAGCCTGATTCGAGTGTTCGTTATGCCCCAACAAGATATAGAAGATATTTCGAATGGGGTATACTCATTTACTAGAAAAGGATGCATTTTAAGGATAAATAATAAAGATCACATTAATCTAGATATGGAGGAAGATCCTAAGAATGCGAAAATTGGTTAGATCTTTCATTTAGGTATGGAAAAAAGACTGCAATTCATGGAAACCTCTTTTGAAATTTACAAAACCATTTTAGAAGCCTCTTTTATGCAGATCCTCAGACTTTCGAGTCCACAACCACAATCCCTAATACCTTAAAAAAATTCTACTCGAAAGAATTTCTTTGGAACATTTTTGCTCTATTCCGGCTATAATATGTATTCCTCCCATTTTAGGTGAATTTTTGCAGATTAAAAAGAACATAACTATATTTTTAAACCTATCAATCTATCCACAGAGATTTCTTCTCCCATGGGAGTCTGAATAGTGTTTCTGCTTTCACGTTTGGGATTCATGGAAGTATTTCTTATTGCTCCCAAAATCGAATATCCTTTTACTCAAGGGTAAATCCCCTAGAACTCAGACGGACCCAGGCACTGAGGGCCTCTATCGAAACCCTTCTCTTTGTCATGTGGCAGACCTCCCCCCGCAGATACATCACACCCTCTTAAGTAGACCCTCTGCAAAAGAAACAATTTCCAAGTGGAGCAAAAATTGTGTATTATTTTGCTGCCTTTGGAGGCGTTAGAGTGTGTGTGAGACGGCAGACAGGAGAGTAGGAGGAGGTGTAGGTGTAGGAGGTATAGAAGTAGTAGGAGGGGAGAGCACGATTATGAGTAGGTCTATGGGGAGAAGAAAGGGAGGGTAGAATAAGAAAAGGTGGATTACTGGGGGGTGTACGAGTAAATGTAGCGAATCAGTAGTCAAAAGAATAATCAATAAAAATAAAATATATCACACGGCGTTCCTTCACTGCCTCTCTGCTCTCCTTCACTCTCTTGTGTGCTCGTTCTTATTCCCGTTTACCGTTACCGTTGGCTCATACCCGTACCTTTACAGGGGTGGGTGAGGGGGTTCCGTTCGTTCTCCTGCTGCTGGAGGGAGGGGAGAGTGTGCCGCACCGTTGTACCACGTCCGTTGCTCATTTCGTGTTCATGTGCCATTTATACCAAAAATAATATTCTTTCTTCTACAACACATACACACACACACACACACACACATACACACGTACATACTTTGTACTTTTCTATCGGGCTTTCTTTGTTGCTACTTTTTTGATACCCTTGAAAACAGAGAGCATGCTAATTTTGAGCATATATTCGAAAATGAAGGAAGGAATTAACCCACTAAATGTACGAGTATACACTGAGAGAAAAATGGCATAGCCAAAAGAAAGACACCCATATTTCAATTAAATATCTCGGATTTTAAATGAACACATAATGAAAATTAAATAATTTATTTTCGACTTAAATAAAATAAATGTATGCAAAAGTCTTTTCAATACGGCCCATATTTAATCTGAATATAAAACAAATATTTAAAAATAAAAAAAATATTTAATTTAAATATGAAAATATTTCATTTACGGCCCAATATTTAATTTGAATATAATTTAAATATATTTAATTTTAAATAAAAATAAAAATTTCAAAATTTATTTAATTTAAATATTTTTTTTCTTTAATTTACAGCATTTTTTTACCATCTTTCCTTAAAGGACAATGAGCAAATATTAATTTAAATATGAAAATATTTAATTTAAATTTAGAAATATTTAATTTCGAATTGAAAAAATTTAATTTAGATATGAAATATATTTTTATCTGTTTCTGTTTTTCTTCCATGCTTCGTATCAATTGTTATTGTATCAATATATTATTTAGCCTTCAGTTTTTTAAAGAAAATCTACTCTAATATATTTCTCAAGATAATCGAATGAAATGTTCAAAAATGTAACTATCACAAATTTCTTCAAAAAACAAAAACATTTCATCAATATCCCAATATCCAAATATTATATTGGCCCAATATATATGTATCTCTAAAGGGTATCTAATCCTTCGCCTCTAAAAACAACCTATTCTTCCTCTCTTCTTTGTTGTTGCACTTATTTTTGGTGTAATTTTTGTTTTTGCCACCAAAGAAAAGAAACTGCTTGCAACATTTTAAAGGCAAGCAGGAGACGCATGGAGACACCAAGAAGGAAAGGAGCCAGCATGGGGGAGACGCAAGAGACGTGCAAGCAGGAACACGCACGCGCAGGGGTGTTCCCCCTCGAGGGGTGGGGGGGTTCTTGCGGCTCTGGCTGATTTTCATGCCTGTGTCATGTTATTGGGCAAATTGTACAATGTTTAAGCCCCGCGTTAGACTGAAATTCTGCTGGCAAAACGAGCAGGAAGGAGCAGGAAAGGGCGATAGAACGGGGGGGATAGGGGTAGCTGCTAGGGGAGGAGTTGCAGGAGGAGCACTCTAACCGGCAGGTCGACTCAACCACAAAGAGGGTGAAGGAAATTCCTGGGAAAATCCATGCCAAAAAATCACCAAAAGACAGTCAGTTGTTGCTCTCCTCCGCAGAAAAGAACAAAATCTTGTAGCGGGCGATGACAACAAACCATCATCAGGGGTGAGTGTGGGGTCTAGAATAGAGGGGTGGAAGGGTTTATAGAGGGGGAGGGAGGCTAAACCCTTAACATATTTAAAATTCAATCGATTTATGACTTGGAAAATCTGAATCGACTTCAAAAACAGTGCGTTAAAGAACTGTTTCTATTGCATTGATGGTTGGGAATTGATGGTTGATTTCCGATTGTCATGGGATATGGATGGGCTGGGAGAGGGTTCTATAATAGCTATGGAATAGAACTATTAAAGAAAACTTATCAAAAAGTAAACGGAATATAAAGTTCTGAAAAAAATATCAGAAAATTGTTAAAAATTTCAAGCAGTAGAAAATTGAAAGAATACTTTTACGATTCCGATGATTTTTGGTAAACAGTTAGATAATAACTACAGCTATAATTCGCCCCAATCTCATCTTGATATCTTTAAAATTGTGTGAGTCACAGGTTTTTCTTGGTTTAAGAGTTCTTACGTGTTAGTGGCACAAATTTACGACAAACATCATCTGTATGGACCTCAGAGAAGTCTTAATACCAGATTCAAAACCTCTAGCTTTTATAGTTCCAGAGATCTGAACAAGTATAGGTTAAAGAACGCTGTCTTATAGAGGTTTTAAGTGTTTTCCAAGCTAAAATTAAACGAATTTAAAGCCTTTCACGGAAAGCTTTGAACTTTAGCATTATTTGGGAAAAGAAATGTATAAATTCTTAAGAATTCAAAGCAGTAAACCCTCTTGCACCTTAAAACATCATCATTATGTGGGTGTCTATATTTTCAAAGTTCATAAACTACCTACTCGAGTGTTTGACTGTCGCCAGAAGTCTTTTGTTTTCGATTTACATTCCATTTACAGGCGTTCTAGTTCCCATATTGCTTCCAACCTCAAATATCCCTGAGAGTATCCATACAAAAACCTCTTGAACATTTTCTTGCAACCCCGAAAAAAAACTAGGATTATGCTTTCGCTTCTGGCTAATTTCCACAGCAAATTGATTCGTTGTGATGATGCCCCATGGCTCTTTGTCCCTCTGTGTCTGGGTGCTCGTTCTGCTTGTAAACACTTCACTTCACTTCTCTTTTCATTCATGCGAATCCTCACTGTAGTACAGCAATCTGCTTGCCTTCGAAAGTGCAGCCGGAGAAAAAAATGGTTTCCACAATGTTTCTGTTCCCCTTTTTTTTCCATATTCATTGCAGCAAATGTCCTTTTTGTATTGTCAGACGACAGGGCGTTGATTTAGTTGCTCTTTTTGTGGTGCGAGCAGTGTTCCCCTCTTTGTTGCTCTGTTGCCACATCGATTATGCCACCGGAACATCCAGGGGCCCAGAAGGTACACGCACTCGAACACTCGCATAAGGATTCACCGTATAAGAATTTGTGTGAAATTTTCATCCTTTGTGTTTGAGTGTTGTGCCGCACACTTGAGTGCACAATGAGGGATGAGAGAGGGATTGCAATGAGGATTTGCAGTGCAAGAAGCAGAGACAGAGACAGGGACAACCCAGAGGACAAACTGGAGGGAATTTAGATACTAACATTCACTGTTCCAGTGTTTCATGTCATGTATCCTTTCGCTTATGGGAATTTCAGATGAATGTTGTGATCTATAGATAAAATCTCAAACAGATTTTATACAAAATCAGGGTTAAGGACCATATCCCCACCATCTGTAGTCCTTCTGGCATCATGAAACCCTCTCTCTCCCTCTCTCTCTCCCTCTCTCCCTCTCTCTCTCCCTCTCTCTCCTCTCTCTCCCTCTCTCTCTCCCTCTCTCTCTCTCTCTCTCTCTCCCTCTCTGAGAAAATCCCACTTAACGGACAACAAAAGAACGAAGGCAGTGCACAACTACGCTCCGAATAATGCCAGAACTAACTGTTTTAGTTGCAAAACCAGAGAACTGTGTTAATTGCAATTATGCAATCCACAGTCCCGCATCCTTCGGGACACCACCACCACCAGCAGCATCAGCTCCATCCATCCGCTGCCACATCCACATCCTTGCCAATTGCGCTTCCTGCCAGTTGCATTGATGGCCAGGCAGGCAGGGGGGCAGGCGGGGCAGGGATTGCTTCTGCTTCAGCTCCTCCTGCCCGAGGTTCTGTCCTGGTGCTGCTCCTTTTGCTCCGAGGCGTAGCAAAATTATTGTGACACAATTTTATGCGTTTTCCAGAGCGGATGTGTGTGTGTGTGTGTGTGTGTGGGCTGCAGCAGGAGGAAGGTCGGGTCTCGTAACAGTGGTACTCCTCCCCTGCCCCGCACATTATATAACTACCTGATTTGATATCCTCTTTGGAGTGTGTGAGAGAGTCCTTACCATCGTATATCTATGTCTAATTAAAGGCATACGCTCCTGTTCCTGCTTGAACACGAGATTCCGTTCCTTCGATGGAAATATTGGTTGCACGCCTCATCCACATCCACATCCACACCCTCATCCCCATTCCCATTCCCACCAGTGAGGGTTCGACTTTCATCATCAGCATGTGGCACAACCTCTTCTACTTCTCCTTCTTCTTCGAGCTAGAGTCCTGGCATCCTGTGTCATCATTGCACAAACACAGAACAGGACGACAGCACGCCAGAACGAACCACGTAACAGGGCAGCAGGATGTAACCGCCCGCTGATTTTGCTGGAAATTCCTTAAATAGCAAGGCCCTACATCTCCTGTGGCGTCTGTAATACTTTTCCGATTATTATGATTTTTCGTAAATAGTTTAAAATTATTTATGGCTATAATTCTGCCCAAACTCATCTTGATATCTTTAGAAGTTGTGCAAATCACAGGTTTTTCTTGGTTCAAGGGTGCCTATGAACTGATGGCACAAATTTAAGACAAACATCACCTAGATGGACCTCATAGAAGTCTTAATACCAGATTTCATAACTCTGGCTCATATAGTTCCAGAGATCTGAACAAGTATAGGTTAAGGAACGGTGTCTTTTGTGGGTTTTAACTTATTTTGATGGTAAAAATGGCAGAATAATAGCGGAATAATCTTTAAAATACGGTTTAGGGATAGGTAATGCAATAGATTGTCTGCAAATATTATCCGATGGGAATGATTTTTGATGCATTGAGAGATGAACAATTCCAGCACTCCTATTTCTTATAATCGCAATAAAAGTAAATGAAAGCTGACTCCTGGAAACGCTTCCTTCTGCGTGCCATGGCATACCCTTCCTGCCTTCCATCTACCACCAGGTACAAGGTTATACACACATAGACTTTCGTAGGTTTGCGCTTCTTGTCTGTGTGGCAAAGTTATGCTGCCTCAGCAGGCAGTGGAGGCAGAGGCAGAGGCAGCGGCAGACACATGCCACATGCCTTGGCAACACCAAAACGTTCCGTTCCACTCTCCGAATGGCAACTAGTTATGCGGCAGGATGTGTGCGTCCTGTGGGTGGCACTCACTTGCCCTCCCACACTCGTTCAATCAGCCTCCCTTCGCAGGAAATAGAAGGACGTCTGTCTGTCCGTCCCATCCATAAGCAGTCGTCGCGTGTCCTACCCTGGCGCTTTCCCTCCTTCCTTCCTTTCCAGAGAGTCCTGTCTGCATTTAAGTGCTACCCAAAATTGCCTTTTTAAAGGATTTCCACACACACACACACGCACACGAGGCATGGCATGGCATGGCATGACAGGGCATGGCAGAAGGAGAGAGACGAGTCCTTTCTGCCTGGATCCTGGGTGTCTTTTACGCTTGTCAAAGTCCTCGAAACAGTCGTCCTCGTCCTAGTCCTCGTCTTCGTCGATTTTTGTGCCATTTCTTGTGCCTTTCCGATTGATGCATCTATCTTATGGATGTGTCGCCTCTGCAGGACCTTTTCTCTCCCTCTCTTTTTCGATGGCACTTTGCCCCACAACTACGACGCATTTTTCTCCAGGAGTCGACTCCGGCTCCGACTCCAATGCCGATGCCGATTCCGTGTGATAAACTAAAATAAAACTGCTCGTAATTCCATTTTTTATGCTCCTTTTCTTTTTTCCTATGATTTTCCCTTTGGGCGTTCTTTTCCTCTGATTTTCCTTCCATATGCATTTCACTTTTATTGCGGGGGAAATGGCCAAATACTCTATGGAAAACCATTTGGAAATGCTAGTAGAAATCTATGGAAATGGGTAACCTCTAGTGGAAATGAAAGAAAACTAATTGAAAATGCTATGAAGGCCATGGAAAAAGGCAAGAAAACTCTATGAAAAAATTGTGGGAAAAAATCTAAGGAAAACGTATATATCTAAGGAAGAAGGATAAATCTATGGTAAAAGGAAGAACTCTATGGAACAGGGATAGCCACTCCGAAAAGGTAAAATAAGCTAGAAAAAGGATAAATGTAAAAACTGAGAGTAAAGCTCCATTGAAAATGGTTAAATGGTTTATATCTGCACAAAAATATTTGTACACAACATACAAAACTTGAACATCGCTTTAAACTAATTTGAAAATAGAAAAATCTGCATTAAAACTATGAAACTCCACGAAAACCATAGATCACTAAAACAATTTTGAAACTGTGCTGGAAAATGGTTGAAACTCTACGAAAAATGGTATAAAAAAGACTCCACAAAGAGTTTCAAATCTAGACTAGAAAAAACCCTAGAAATCTCTGTTAAAACCCAACTAAAAAAGCATAGATTTCCACTCAGAGAGACACAAAATGTAGAACACCTATGAAAGACTGCGATTTTCACTCACAAAAAAAATAGTGTAAAACTCTTAGAAAATTCAGGAAATACCCCCAAATTCCCCCCACTGCAGTAACATTTTTTTTCTGTTTTTTTTTGTGAAAATCTTTTTGCAAATTGCATTTTCTATGTCAAAGGCGCCTTAATTTACTTTTCTTCTATTTTTTTTTCTGCTCCCCTTGATTTTTCCCACTTTTTTTTTCTTTTTTTTCATTGGAGTTTTTTTTTTGAACTGCAGTGCAGTTTTTTTTCTTTTTTTTGTGCAGTTTTAGTTTGTGGGGGGGAAAAACGTTTGTCTTGTGTTTTTGGCATGTAATTTGTGCTTTGGGGTTCATTCGGAAATTGCTTTTCCTTCTGCGGCAGCAGCAGGGGCATGGGGCATGGGGAAGGGCAGGGGAGAGCAGCGAGAAGGGGAATTTCCATCCTGCCGACAGCCGCCCGCATTGCATCACCTTTGGATGGAATGAAAATCCTTATTTTAATTGCCGTTTCGATCAATAATTAAAAAATGCAAGCAATTAAATAATAATAAATTCAGCAGAAGCAGCAGCAGCAGAGGGGGAGCTGGGCGGATGAGGCATGCAGCAAAGTGTGGCAGCAGAGGGGGAGGACTGGCCCAGTGGCATAATGAAAATGATAAGTTCTTTTTAACACGATTTACTTTGCACATTTTCCACACATTTTCCCCTTTCATGCGCTCTCTCATTTTTTCCATAATTATCGCCTCCAGAAAGAAAGAGAGAGGGAGAGACAGAGATGGAAAGAGAGGGAAAAGTCAAGGAGAGTGAATACAAATAGGGTAGAATTCTGCTGCCTCATTTTCGGGTCTCATGTGGGACTCTCCGCAGTAATTAAAGCGCATTATATGCGGAAAAATGAGCGAAAAATAGAACAAACAATAATTCATAAATCACAACAAAAAAACATATAAAAGCAATAACAATTAAAAAGCACGAAAACAAAAAACAAAATAAAATAAAACCTACAAAAAAAAATTATTATAAAAAAGCTTAGAATAGCTTGTAAAAAGCAAGAACAAATTATTGAAAATTGGAAATCAAAAAAAATAAAGAAAGAAATTTGCAGATGAAAAACACTAAGAAAAAAGGATTAAAAATTGGAAAGAAAATATATAGCCAAAAAATGAGCAAACAAAACATGAAAAAAACGGTCAAGAAAAAGTCGAAAAAAGTAACAAAAATAAAAAGAAAGAAACCTCAGAAAACTCCCAAAATGACTGCAGTAGCAATTAAAATTCAACCAAAAATATATAACAACAAATGCGGAAAATGCGGATAATAATTTTGGGTTGAAACCCCAGCAATTAATGTAATACGTTTTACAAAAGAAAAGCCTCAACAAAAATGGAATTGTGTGAGGGGGAAAATGGGAGGAAAAGAGTTGTACAAATGGGACCCCAAGGTAGAACAAACAAAAGAGTTCCGAATGTGGCATGTTGCATGTGTAAACAGACCAGAAATGAAGGGCAGCCCTGCAGATGAGTGAAATACGAGTAAACAAAAAAGTTGTCTAAAAAAAAAAAGTAATAAAAAAATAAAGGAAGAGCAGGGAAAAACTCCAAGGAAATGTAACCCCCAACAAAGGGTGTTTTTGGGGAAGGGGTTTTAAGAGGAATATCTGGAAATATTTTGGAATATAGTAGGAATATCTTTCAATAATGTTCGTGGAATAAATAATTATCTTTAATCGCCAAAAATCCCAGCAAAATATTACCCTTAAATAAACCAAATTTCCACAAATATTTCCTGCCTTAATTAATTTCCATTTTCCACATGCAGGAGGAACTTCTTTCGCTATTTGTAAACATTCATTTCAGGCTTAAATAGTTGCAGAGCGAGAAGTGGGGAAAAACGGCGCTTGTGGGGTTTATGTTTACCATAAAACAAATAAACAAATCAACAAAAAAACACACACACACACATGCGCGCACGTGTGGGGAAAACACAAATAGAAAGATGGAGGGAAAGGGATGGGGAAGGGAAGGGCAGGCGTGGATGCCACACAAAGTCGATGCCAAATGCAGCTGCAACTGCAACTGCAGCAAAAAAAACATTGTAAACTTGAGGCCAAGAACCGTTTAAGATGCAATTAAATGTTTTAGTTGCAAAACCAGAGAACTGTGTTAATTGCAATTATGCAATCCAGAGTCCCGCATCCTTCGGGGACACCACCACCACCAGCAGCATCAGCTCCATCCATCCGCTGCCACATCCACATCCTTGCCAATTGCGCTTCCTGCCAGTTGCATTGATGGCCAGGCGGGGCAGGCGGGGCAGGGATTGCTTCTGCTTCAGCTCCTCCTGCCCGAGGTTCTGTCCTGGTGCTGCTCCTTTTGCTCCGAGGCGTAGCAAAATTATTGTGACACAATTTTATGCGTTTTCCAGAGCGGATGTGTGTGTGTGTGTGTGTGTGTGTGGGCTGCAGCAGGAGGAAGGTCGGGTCTCGTAACAGTGGTACTCCTCCCCTGCCCCGCACATTATATAACTACCTGATTTGATATCCTCTTTGGAGTGTGTGAGAGAGTCCTTACCATCGTATATCTATGTCTAATTAAAGGCATACGCTCCTGTTCCTGCTTGAACACGAGATTCCGTTCCTTCGATGGAAATATTGGTTTGCACGCCTCATCCACATCCACATCCACACCCTCATCCCCATTCCCATTCCCACCAGTGAGGGTTCGACTTTCATCATCAGCATGTGGCACAACCTCTTCTACTTCTCCTTCTTCTTCGAGCTAGAGTCCTGGCATCCTGTGTCATCATTGCACAAACACAGAACAGGACGACAGCACGCCAGAACGAACCACGTAACAGGGCAGCAGGATGTAACCGCCCGCTGATTTTGCTGGAAATTCCTTAAATAGCAAGGCCCTACATCTCCTGTGGCGTCTGTAATACTTTTCCGATTATTATGATTTTTCGTAAATAGTTTAAAATTATTTATGGCTATAATTCTGCCCAAACTCATCTGGATATCTCTAAAAATTGTGGGAGTCACAGGTTTTTCTTGGTTCAAGGGTGCCTATGAACTGATGGCACAAATTTAAGACAAACATCACCTAGATGGACCTCATAGAAGTCTTAATACCAGATTTCATAACTCTGGCTCATATAGTTCCAGAGATCTGAACAAGTATAGGTTAAGGAACGGTGTCTTTTGTGGGTTTTAACTTATTTTGATGGTAAAAATGGCAGAATAATAGCGGAATAATCTTTAAAATACGGTTTAGGGATAGGTAATGCAATAGATTGTCTGCAAATATTATCCGATGGGAATGATTTTTTGATGCATTGAGAGATGAACAATTCCAGCACTCCTATTTCTTATAATCGCAATAAAAGTAAATGAAAGCTGACTCCTGGAAACGCTTCCTTCTGCGTGCCATGGCATACCCTTCCTGCCTTCCATCTACCACCAGGTACAAGGTTATACACACATAGACTTTCGTAGGTTTGCGCTTCTTGTCTGTGTGGCAAAGTTATGCTGCCTCAGCAGGCAGTGGAGGCAGAGGCAGAGGCAGCGGCAGACACATGCCACATGCCTTGGCAACACCAAAACGTTCCGTTCCACTCTCCGAATGGCAACTAGTTATGCGGCAGGATGTGTGCGTCCTGTGGGTGGCACTCACTTGCCCTCCCCACACTCGTTCAATCAGCCTCCCTTCGCAGGAAATAGAAGGACGTCTGTCTGTCCGTCCCATCCATAAGCAGTCGTCGCGTGTCCTACCCTGGCGCTTTCCCTCCTTCCTTCCTTTCCAGAGAGTCCTGTCTGCATTTAAGTGCTACCCAAAATTGCCTTTTTAAAGGATTTCCACACACACACACACGCACACGAGGCATGGCATGGCATGACAGGGCATGGCAGAAGGAGAGAGACGAGTCCTTTCTGCCTGGATCCTGGGTGTCTTTTACGCTTGTCAAAGTCCTCGAAACAGTCGTCCTCGTCCTAGTCCTCGTCGTCGTCGATTTTTGTGCCATTTCTTGTGCCTTTCCGATTGATGCATCTATCTTATGGATGTGTCGCCTCTGCAGGACCTTTTCTCTCCCTCTTTTTCGATGGCACTTTGCCCCACAACTACGACGCATTTTCTCCAGGAGTCGACTCCGGCTCCGACTCCAATGCCGATGCCGATTCCGTGTGATAAACTAAAATAAAACTGCTCGTAATTCCATTTTTTATGCTCCTTTTCTTTTTTCCTATGATTTTCCCTTTGGGCGTTCTTTTCCTCTGATTTTCCTTCCATATGCATTTCACTTTTATTGCGGGGGAAATGGCCAAATACTCTATGGAAAACCATTTGGAAATGCTAGTAGAAATCTATGGAAATGGGTAACCTCTAGTGGAAATGAAAGAAAACTAATTGAAAATGCTATGAAGGCCATGGAAAAAGGCAAGAAAACTCTATGCAAAAATTGTGGGAAAAATCTAAGGAAAACGTATATATCTAAGGAAGAAGGATAAATCTATGGTAAAAGGAAGAACTCTATGGAACAGGGATAGCCACTCCGAAAAGGTTAAAATAAGCTAGAAAAAGGATAAATGTAAAACTGAGAGTAAAACATTCGAAATTTATGCTTCATATTGCACAAAATATTTGTACACAACATACAAAACTTGAACATCGCTTTAAAATAATTTGAAAATAGAAAAATCTGCATTAAAAACTATGAAACTCCACGAAAAACCATAGATCACTAAAACAATTTTGAAACTGTGCTGGAAAATGGTTGAAACTCTACGAAAAATGGTATAAAAAAGACTCCACAAAGAGTTTCAAATCTAGACTAGAAAAACCCTAGAAATCTCTGTTAAAACCCAACTAAAAAAAGCATAGATTTCCACTCAGAGAGACACAAAATGTAGAACACCTATGAAAGACTGCGATTTTCACTCACAAAAAAAATAGTGTAAAACTCTTAGAAAATTCAGGAAATACATCCAAATTCCCCCCACTGCAGTTACATTTTTTTTGTTCTGTTTTTTTTTGTGAAAATCTTTTTGCAAATTGCATTTTCTATGTCAAAGGTGCCTTAATTTACTTTTCTTCTATTTTTTTTCTGCTCCCCTTGATTTTTCCCACTTTTCTTTCTTTTTTTTCATTGGAGTTTTTTTTTGAACTGCAGTTTTTTGTTTTCTTTCTTTTTTTTGTGCAGTTTTAGTTTGTGGGGGGGAAAAACGTTTGTCTTGTGTTTTTGGCATGTAATTTGTGCTTTGGGGTTCATTCGAAATTGCTTTTCCTTCTGCGGCAGCAGCAGGGGCATGGGGCAAAGGGAAGGGCAGGGAGAGCAGCGAGAAGGGGAATTTCCATCCTGCCGACAGCCGCCCGCATTGCATCACCTTTGGATGGAATGAAAATCCTTATTTTAATTGCCGTTTCGATCAATAATTAAAAAATGCAAGCAATTAAATAATAATAAATTCAGCAGAAGCAGCAGCAGCAGCAGAGGGGGAGCTGGACTGATGAGGCATGCAGCAAAGTGTGGCAGCAGAGGGGGAGGGCTGGCCCAGTGGCATAATGAAAATGATAAGTTCTTTTTAACACGATTTACTTTGCACATTTTCCACACATTTTCCCCTTTCATGCGCTCTCTCATTTTTTCCATAATTATCGCCTCCAGAGAGAAAGAGAGAGGGAGAGACAGAGATGGAAAGAGAGGGAAAAGTCAAGGAGAGTGAATACAAATAGGGTAGAATTCGCTGCCTCATTTTTGGGTCTCATGTGGGACTCTCCGCAGTAATTAAGGCGCATTATATGCGGAAAAAGGAGCGAAAAATAGAACAAACAATAATTCATAAATCACAAAAACATTTAAAAGCAATACAAATTAAAAAGCACGAAAACAAGAAACAAAATAAAATAAAACCTACAAAAAAAAAAAAAACTATTATAAAAAAGCTTAGAATAGCTTGGAAAAAGCAAGAACAAATTATTGAAAATTGGAAATAAAAAAAAATAAAGAAAGAAATTTGCAGATGAAAAACACTAAGAAAAAAGGATTAAAAATTGGAAAGAAAATATATAGCCAAAAAAAGAGCAAACAAAACATAAAAAAAAAGGTCAAGAAAAAGTCGAAAAAAAACAAAAAATAAAAAGAAGAAACCTCAGAAAACTCCCAAAATGACTGCAGTAGCAATTAAAATTCAACCAAAAATATATAACAACAAATGCGGAAAATGCGGATAATAATTTTGGGTTGAAACCCCAGCAATTAATGTAATACGTTTTACAAAAGAAAAGCCTCAACAAAAATGGAATTGTGTGAGGGGGAAAATGGGAGGAAAAGAGTTGTACAAATGGGACCCCAAGGTAGAACAAACAAAAGAGTTCCGAATGTGGCATGTTGCATGTGTAAACAGACCAGAAATGAAGGGCAGCCCTGCAGATGAGTGAAATACGAGTAAACAAAAAAGTTGTCTACAAAAAAAAGAAGTAAATAAAAATAAAGGAAGAGCAGGGAAAAACTCCAAGGAAATGTAACCCCCAACAAAGGGTGTTTTTGGGAAGGGGTTTTAAAAGGAATATCTGGAAATATTTTGGAATATATTTGGAATATCTTTCAATAATGTTCCTGGAATAAATAATTATCTTTAATCGCCAAAAATCCCAGCAAAATATTACCCTTAAATAAACCAAATTTCCACAAATATTTCCTGCCTTAATTAATTTCCATTTTCCACATGCAGGAGGAACTTCTTTCGCTATTTGTAAACATTCATTTCAGGCTTAAATAGTTGCAGAGAGAGAAGTGGGGAAAAACGGCGCTTGTGGGGTTTATGTTTACCATAAAAACAAATAAACAAATCAACAATAAACACACACACACACACATGCGCACACGTGTGGGGGGAAAACACAAATAGAAAGATGGAGGGAAAGGGAAGGGGAAGGGCAGGCGTGGATGCCACACAAAGTCGATGCCAAATGCAGCTGCAACTGCAACTGCAGCAAAAAAAACATTGTAAACTTGAGGCCAAGAACCGTTTAAGATGCAATTAAATTCCCTTTACGTGCCGTGACCCCAAAACCAGAGACGCGACTCATTAAAGAATGACTCAAAAAATATGCAAAAAATATTGCAAAACCAAACGAAAGAAAAAAAATAATATGAAACCTATGGCTCTGGCATAACGACTAAGGGATATCTATTGAAAAAAATCGATTATAGGGTATAATAAAGGTAGAATGATGATCTAAAAGACACTTGGCAATAGAATCATGGGTTTCCGACTGGTTTTTTCATTAGATTTAAATGATTTTCGGTAGTTAGGTAGAAAATACAGTCATATACAGTTTCTGTGAAAATTATCGCTATATTTTTTTAATTTATCTGATTTATGTACTCTTTTTTATTCAATTTTAAAGTCTCTAAAGACTAAAATGACTCCAAAGATTGCTCCTCCCAACAAAAACCTATCCCGATTGATATCTTTTGTTAATCAATTTTTCAGCCACTCATCACACCCCTTTTTAAACCCTTTGCATACCCTGTAGCGTGAGAAATGGAGACGCTTCGGATTGCAGAGTGCAGCAGAATTGCACACAAAATACCGCCGCTCGCCCTCGTCGCACCCTGAAACATGACAAAGCCCGAAACTTGAATCTCAAACTGAAATTGAAAACATTTGCAAGGTGTGCCATTTGTCGTTTGCAATTGCAACAAAAAATATAAATAATAATAATTTCAAATAAAATATATACAAACAAATGGCAAAAGCAAAAGCAATAACACACACACAAAAGCCAATTGAATCATCAATTGTTCGAAAAAGTCTATGGCAGAGGGAGAGAGAGGGGAGTCAGCGTCGGAGCAGCAGACAGGATGGGAAGCACAGATAAGAAACATATTTACCGACGATCGGTGTTTTGTTGTTGCTTTTTCTTACATTTGCATTGCTTTTGCTTGCATTTAAATGCGATTTAAATGAATTTAAATGCGTGTGGGAGAGGGGGGGAAGCAAAGTTGTCAGACGAGAGTCAGCGTCAGCGTAAGAAGAACCACAGGAGACAGGGGGAGAATCAGCGAAACATATTTGTATTTTTGTGTCGATCGGTTTGATGTTGGAGGGAGAGCGGTAGAGCAAGCGTCAGAGCTAAGTAGTAGAAAGAGAGAGAGGGAGAGAAACAAAACAGTTACCTTCCTTCTTTCGATCCGTATTTTTTTGCACTACTTTTTCTAAGCAACAACTAAAGCAAATACAACTTTATTTTGTCTCTCATTTAAATGCTAAGCGCGTGCGAAAGAGATGGGGCACGGCGGTTGTGCGAAACTTTAAGCAGCAACAAACCACAAAAGAGAGACAGGAACGGGAATGGGGACGGGGACGGGCAATGGGAAGGGGAACATTTATCTGGAACATTAAGTTTTACAAAGGCAAATATGTCAGCAGGCTCTAAGTGCTGGTAAAACTGGAACTGGAACTTCGGTCTCTAGGGAGGGGGTTGGGGTTGAGGGGTGAGGGGTGAGGGGTGAACCTCTTCTAACATCAAAACGAAGAACCGACGAAACGCAGAGCAGTGTCTCAGCAGCAGCAAAAGATGATGACTCAGCACCAAAGTCAACAGCAGCAGCAAAAGCAGCAATAAAACCCGTCGGCCTCAAAAAGACACTTACGACCCAACCAGACGACAAACGACAAACGACACAAGCGACAGAGAACGACGGACAGACGCACTAAAGAAATTTATGTGTGTACCATCTATACCATTCATAAAGCGCTTCAGAAAAAGATTACACTCGGCTACAGAAACGATATTCGTGTGGATAATCTTGTAATTATTTGGAGGGAATCCATTAAGGTGGAAATTAACATGAAAATTAACATAAAATTAACTAGTTTTTTTACTTTTAAGGTAAAATCCGTATCTGGAATGGAGTATTTTTTGTTCAAAGAATATACTACATGTATAAGAAATGGTTTAGGATATGTAGCCATATATTTATGGGATATAGAGATGCATATTGTACTTTCAAGGCTCTTTATAAGATCTAAAAACTTTCTGGGTTTAATATGACTCCAGGGCTCTTGGGAAATTATGGAAATGAAACCAAAAGATCTATAAATCTATGCGAAATCCACATATTGTGTTCCCAGAGCACTTTTAGTCATAAAACTATATTCAAATGAAGAATTTGAAGACCAAGAGCTTCTTGAAAGCGCTCTAAATATTTTCTTAATATTTTCCCAAACAAAAATAGGGAAACCCTTCAAACCTTCTGCAGTTTTCTGGATGATACGGAATTCTAAAGAAACCAAATTCTTGGCAGAAATCAAATTTCATTCGATTCGAGGTCGTTCTTCGAAGAGCCTTGCGTTTGCATATAAGAAATTTCTTTCTTTTCCTTCCTTCAATTACAAATTCCCTTTCCATTCTTTTTCTTTGAATGTATTTTACACTTTTCTTCTTTTTCCTTTGTTCTCCTTGGTTCTTATTCAATTGCTGCCTAGTGTAAAGGAATGGTGTCTCTCTCTCTCTGCTCTTTGAATGGGGGTGGGGGGGAATGGAGTTTTTCGGTGTAGTTCGTTGTAGTTCTAATTTGCTTGGGTCATGCGTTGAGGTTAATGAGTCACATCATCATCATTATCTTAAAGAAGAGACCACAAAAGAGTGCGGTAGGGGGGGAACCAGAAGAAAGAAGACAAAAGAGTAGCGGGCCGGGGCGGAGGAGGAGGAGGAGTATATCATCATTCCATTCCACAAAAAAAGAGGGACAAAAACATTAAAATGTATAATTTCTTGAGACACTGCCTCTGCTCGGCTGCTGCTGAAATGTTTTGTAATTTTAGACGCAATTAAATGGAAATAAATTCACAATTTAGTTGTAATTTTCTCCGTGGGGCTATTTATTTTTTGTTTTTCTGTGTGTGGTTTCTTTGGGTCTTTTTTGGTGACCCGATTTCCGCAATTTAATGACTTTCTGTTTGTTTGACCAGGCCTGTAATTTGGTGGGAAAGCACTACCACAGAGGGAATAGAGGGCTCGGAAGAAAGCGGAATATTTGCATTCAGATTTAAAAAATAATACCAATATGTTTCTAAAGGGAGTGAAAATTGTAAAAAGAAAGAGTTTTCAATTATATTTTACCATTAATAGGAAAATGTTTTATACAAATATATTACATATTAAAAAAAAATATTTCATATTTAAAATAAATATATTTCGTATTTAAATTAAATAAATAATTATCTTTCGAAATTTATATTTCCTACGATATTAATATGAAAATTTTTTATTATATTTTAAATCGATATATTTTCAATTTTAATTTAAATTTCATATAAATTTAATATATTATATATTTTAATTGTTTAAGATTTAGGCCGTATTTAAAAGCACTTTTTACTACATTTATGTTTACATCAAAGGGAATTCTATTTAATTCCACTATGTTTGTATTTAAGAACCGAATATTTCATTTAATATTTAACATATTTGATATTTAAAATGCCATTTTTCTTCGACTGCAAATAGAAAAAATATCCAGAATCAAACTCGAATTCGAATAAATAAATGAACAGAACATTTTTTTGCAGAAATTTCTTCTGGTCTAAAATTCTGCTCTTTTTCTTTTGTTTGATTTCACTTTTTTTCTCGCTTTTCCAATGAATTTTAGCCGACCTTTCCCCCTCCCCCTTTTGGCTAACGAGGAAAGTGATGATAATTTTCCAGGGCAGAGCCTCTCTTCATTTATTGACTATTTTCTGTGGCATTTCTGTGGTATCTGTCCCTGCTCGTATCTTTTTTCCTTTGTTTGACCCCGCAAACGGAAATGAGCGGCCGTGCCACGCGGCGGCGGGGGTTCAAGGTTCAAGGTTGTGTGCGTGGGCTCTCTCCCACTCCTTCGTTGTGTTTTTTTTGTTGTTGTTTCTTCTTCTGTTATTATAGGAGATATCTTTGTTATTAGCCCTGAAAACGATATCACACACACAGACAGAAATAGAATTCTCGGGGAAAGACACAACTCGAGACAGAACTCAGGGATAAGGCCGCTAAAAGAAGGCAATTTAATGGAAATGGAAGAAAAAATTACAGAAAGAGAGGAGGAGAGAGCGAGAGAGAGGGGGTGGGGGGTTGTCTGCACTTAGGGCTAAACATTCGGTAAAGGAAATTGATAAGAAAACCAAGAAAAATGTTATTTATAGATTAAATAAAAAAATCAAAACAATTTTTTTGGTGGTCGGAAATATCAGAAATTAGGAAAAAGACAAGTGCTGGCAACAGCCGGAAAAAGGCAATGAAAAGGATTTTAAAATAGAACTAGGTATCAGAAATCAGGACTTTTGTCCAGGAATTGGGACGTTAATACCAATTAAAAATTAAATTTTTTATAGAATAGATTCATAGATATAGATCCATAAAGATGTGAATAAATGTACAAATAGTAAGATGAAAGCCGATATATTGTTGGAAGATCTTTAAAAGTAATAATTTCTAGGAATAAGGAACATATTTGAACGTCAAAAATAACCCAAAATTAGTTTTGTTAGATCTATGCATCCATAGACCCATGAATTTCCATGTACACCCATGTAGAAAAATATCCATGAAGTACTAGGATAACCCCATTTAGCGGATACATGGTTAAAGATATTTAAAACGAATCAGCAAACGATGAAACACACACAAAAATCAATGAAAAAGTATAAAAAGTCAAACAGAAATAGCTTAAAAAACAGATATTTATATATTTTAAAATCATATAAATATTTAAGCATAATTTCTGTATTAAACATTCAAACTTAATGAATTTTGGCATTTCTATAGATAACGTCTTTATTTATATCCATATTCAATATTCAATACCACAGTGTTTTGTTTGATTAATAGAATTATCATTAAATTTGAATATATCTTTGTAGATCCAATAGATAACATATCTATTTGTATTCCAATCAAATTTCATCTCGAAATCTTATAATTGATGGATTAAGAAATTTTTCAAGTACAAACAACATTTCTAGCTTTTTATAGAAAAAAAAATTGTTTAAAAATAAACCCCCAGAAGTGCATTTAACAAAGTTCAAGGCTCTAGCGCTTAAGATCTTTGAGTTCCAAGAGGCCACACGCCTGTTGATCCCAGAAACAAGAAAACAAGAAGTTCATTCACTCTAAATACATTTCACATCAGACAATCAAGTCATCACTTTATGCCTTAACACATTTCATCTCAATCGTAGGGAATCCCTTTACAAACAAGTATTCCAGGCTCATTCAACGGGAATCCCTCTCGTTCCGGGGTTAAGACCTCTTAATCCGAAACAACTTTAGACACAACAGAGAATGCTTTTACGTCTGCTTGAAATTATAATTCAATTTAGGGCCGGGGCGGGCATAAACTACTTTCAGCCAAAAATCCTTTATCCAGCAGATACTTTGATATGCAAGACTGAAATCCCGGGCATGCCAGAGAGGACCCTCGTCAAAGGTCTGATAGATCCTCCTCTACAGAAAGGTACTCTATAGCTGCCGGAAGCTCTCTCTCTCTCTCTCTCTGTGTGTGTGTCCCTGTCCCTCTCTCATTAGCATACAAATGTGTCGGAGAACAAACAGCCGAAAGAACCGAAAAGAATCGGAAAGAAAAAAAATAAAAGGGGGAACGGAACGTCAAGCGTGATTTCTTGACTAATTTTTATGACACTTTCCCAGTTTATGAGGTGGGGTTCCGTCCGTCTCCCTACCTTTTTGTCGCTTATTGAACACCCAACCCCCATCCCATCCCATTCCCATCCCATATTCATGTAGTACCAAAAGTACCCGACGTTTGGCCGTAAAGATTTTTATCGTTCGTGAGGATGTGTCATAAAAAACAAGAGAGAGAGACCCCAGAGAGTAAGGCAAAGGAAATGCTAGCCCTAAGCCTACTCTCCAGAACTATTAAAAACAATAAATGTCAAAATGGTACAGATTTTCAAGCACACAAATCCCATCCATTTCCCAACCTGAGGAAAAACTGGACAAAGGCTAAGAGGAAATGTATGGGAAAACTATAGAGGGGAAAACTGTAGAGTGAAAATGAGGTAGCTAGAAGTTTTCCTTTGTTTGTCTTTGGAATTTACGTTGTTACCAAAAAAATCAAGAAATTTAAGCCAAATAATAACAATTTTTTTATGGAGTTTAGGGATTAATTTTTGTGATTTTGAAGATTAGTTTTTTTAAATGTTAGAGATTAGTTGTTTGTATTTTAGAGTTTATTTTCTTTAAAGCATCTTTAAATATACTTTTGAAATATCCCCAAGACCTTGCGAAAGGAGTTCTAGAGGTGCAGAGTGGTATCCCAAGTAAAATACTTCTGGAGCTGAATTTTAAAAGACTTCGATATATTTTGCAAATTAAATATCTCAAATATAATGAGAAAATCTCTCTCTTTAAGCTATCCCGAAATCCCCGTCCAAAGAAATCTTCAAATGTTTTAATGTTTCTTTGAATCAAAAAAAAAAACAAAATTAAAATTCATCTTCATTAAATATTTTTTTTGTGCAACATTTCGTGTCTCTGGGAAAACCCCCGCCCCAAAGGCTCCTCCTCAAATATTCCCCGACTAAATATTTAGGAAATATTTCCCTTCCAAAAGTTCTGTTCCAAAGTTTTGCCTGTCCCTCCATCCATTCCATCCATTAGCATTCTTTTGCGTTTCCATTACATTTTCGCCACCTAATTCTTTCTCATTTAGTGCAGAGGTCCCTCCCTCGTCTCCTCTTGCTCTTCCTTTAGGCTCTCTTCTCTTAGCCTACTCTCTCTTCGTCTTCTTCCATATACTCGTATGTATGTATGAAAAATAGATGGATAGCGGAGTGCATTAGATAGTCAAATCACGTAAATTATGACCAGGGCTCTCTGGCTGTGGCTCCTCTCTATAATTTCTTATCGCTGGCACATGATTTCCAATGATAGACTGGCACTAAGACCTGGACTTTGGGAACTGGACTTTGGAATTGGAGGAACAGCAATTGGATTCGGAGTAGGAGTTGGAGAAAGGCGGCAGGCAGGCACTATATCTATGCCATTTGGCGACAAGTTTTTTTTATTCGGAATACTCTTAAAGACAGGGTATGGGGCTTATTGAGAAGACGTTGAAGGAAAAACCGATTAGAAAACCAATCCTTCTTTAAATTTGATCAAAATTAGATGAATATGATGTATAGAATCGATGGATCTCCACTTTTATCTAAAGTTTCTTCCTTTCATTGGATTTTGAGGCAAAAATATCCATCTTTTTTCTTAATATTGTCACCAATTTAAATCAAATTCGAATGAATATCTTGGAGAATCCACAAGTGTATCAAAAGTTTCTGCCTTTCTTGGTTTTGTTTTTCTTCACTCTATTTTTCGGGCATGGGCGGGGGGCATGCAATTGGCAACTGGCGCAACGCATAAATTGAGAATTTTTATCTAATCCGCGGCATCTGAAGAGACGCGTACATTAGCTCAGGGACGACGACGACGACGACCGACCGACGGCGTGGCACCAGTCTGTCCTGCTGTGGCCGGGGCGGGGGTCTCTCTCTCTCTCTCTCTTTGGGTCTGGGATCTGGGATCTGTGTGTCTGAGGTCTGGGGCCTGGCTTTCGGCGACGACCATCGACAGGCCATAAATCACCCAAAGTTGGGGCCACAAATTTATGTGCAGCAGATTAGAATCGGCCAAAAAGCGTCATTAGAATAAATGGTTTCAATGTGCAAAAGAAAGGGAGACAGACAGACAGAGAGAGAGATACAACAGAGCGAGGGCATAAACAGTTGAAGTTACTTTTAATTATGAAACGGGAAGGCATTTCGCTCGCGTAAGTTGGTTATATTATTTTTAATTATGAAATTATGAAATTGTATGGACTTACCGTTTGGTTCCTTCTCTTTCGCAGTTGCTGTCTCCTTTTCTCCTTGGCAAAATTGCTCCTCAATTGCCGCTCTTTGAGCTGCCCAAAAACACCTGTGCCTCCCCTCTTCCGTTTAATTTGCTGGACTGAATCCCTACTGCTCTTTCCTCACTCTCTTCCTTGTATACGAAGGACTGAGACGGGACTGCCTCTCTTTTCAGCTTTAGTACTCCTCTCCTGTTGTTGTGCCTGTTCCCGTTATAATCCAATAATCCAACACGAAACAGCGTGTGCAGTGGACATGGCGAAAAAATAGGCAAACACACACACCAGCACACAAGCACACGCACGACGCTGCGTATTGAGGAGTGTGAGTGGGTGGCCCTCGACGCCTTAAATCCGCGTGAGACTCGCGTAGCAGCGCTGCTTAGACAACGCTGTCTGAGAGTGAGAGTGTGGGCGACAGCGCTGCCTGGCCGACCGTCTGCCCTCTGCCAACGTCGCTTGTTTAGTAAATTAAACTTTTCACTTTCAGCAATTGTTTTTGTTTCTCTTTTCGCTTATTTTCCTTTCTTACACACAAACAGACACTTGTACACATACACGCACAGAAACAATGTTGAACAAAAGCCAAGTCAAGACAGGTACGAAAATCCTGATAGAAGTCAAAGCTGGCAGAGGCAGTCGCGTCGCAGTAGCTGGAGTCGCAGACAGCGCTAGCAGAGGTCTCGGCGTCGCAGTCGAAGTTAGTAGGAGCATCAGCGTCGCATTCTAGAGCTAATAGAAGCAGTAGCCGCTGTCGGCAGAGCTAATAACAGACAAAGCGTCGCAGTCCGCGGCTAATAGAAGCAGCAGCTGCGGTCCACAGCTAGGAAAATCGCCTGACAAGCAGTGCAGCAGCGTCGCAGCATCCGAAGTCCAGCGCTAGAAAAAAACACCAACAAGAGTTGGCCGCCGCAGCGGACAGGCAACGACAGGCACACCAACAACCAGCAACAACAAGCGGCGCGGCAGACGTTGTAGTACACAAAAAAAAATTCCTTTTTCGTCTCCTTTGATTGCTATTTACTTTGTTGTAATTTTATTGTAGTAGATATTTTATATTTGCTGTAATTTCTGCTGTTTTATATCCCCGTTTCTTGTTACATTTTCTCTTTGTTGTTACATGATGTATTTGCACTTTTTTTGATATTGCTTTCCTTTTATTAATGACTTTTCTTCACCTTACAACTTTTTTGCCGCACTTTGCCTTTGCAATTACGCTTTTATTTACCTCTCTTTCTTACACTCACCGTATATAGATGCCACACACAAACACACACGCACAGACAAGAGGAAGATGCTTCTCAATTTCTTGTATTAATATTAATATTATTTAATAAACATTTGGGGGATTTCCCAACCGGATTGACGATACGATTTTCCGCGTCAAAAATATAAACAAAACCCAAGCGGCCGCGGAACAACGCGCGAACCGTCGCCGACAAAATTTTCGAAGAGACTGTGAATAGTGTGACCGCGGGCTTGTCGCTATAATATACCGTCTGAGGCTCAGAAATATACCGGACAAATATAAATATACCAAAATATTTTCAAAATATACCGTCAATATACTGACGAATTATCCAAGTTCCATCATACATCCTCGATTTTGATATTCCGTGGAATATTACTAACTAGATAGAACCCTCAGCTCTGCCCACATAATTTAATCCGATTAATAAATCAATTTTCTACTTGACTGTTTTACTTTAAATACTTGCTTTTACTCGGTTTTGTCTAAAAAATGGTTTTAGCGAAAAGGTCAAACAAAATAAACACAAGAGAGTAATCGTTCCTAT
Source organism: Drosophila lowei (assembly GCA_008121275.1). NCBI lineage: Eukaryota > Metazoa > Arthropoda > Insecta > Diptera > Drosophilidae > Drosophila > Drosophila lowei. The sequence continues at coordinate 14,071,225 of CM017779.1, read as the reverse complement.
TGCTCAATTTTGATATTCCGTTGAATAATGCTGACTAACTAAAACTCTCAGCCCTGCCCACATAGTTTTATGCCATTGATGAATAAATTTTCTACAAGATAAACTACTTTTAAGTACTTCCAATTATCTTATTTTAACTAAAACAAGGTTTAAACAAAAGAAGTTCAGCAAAAAACAGTCGCAATGTTGTCAAGTCAATGTTGCTAAAACTTGAAGACTTGTTGCTTTTCCACTGGAGTATGTTCATTGTATACCCTATTTGTTTTCCAAACTGTTTTTAAAACGTAATTAATAAAGACCTTTTCTCAAATTGACATTTTTAGACATATTCATGTATATGATGAGTTCTTGTATATATATATCTCGATCCTGATTTGGATTCTTGGTCTCTGTAAGAAACAATAAACTGCAAAATATCGTTTTGATATCTTTAAAACAGAGCCTAATTAGTTTTGGATTCTTTGGAGCCTGGGATGACAAACATTTTCTCAATTCTATAATATCATTTCCCTTAATTTGATTAAACATTTGTGTTAATGGAAGTGTTTCGTTTGTAAACTCAGTGCTTAATATAAATACAATATTCGCAACGTAACGCGGCGAACTCGTGCAGGCAATTTTTTATTTTTTTTAAAATCTGCTTTTGTTATCGTTTCATTGCATTTTTACTACTCGCGCATTAGCGTTTGAAAACACTCTCTCGAAAGCATAGCGGGCCAAAAAAACTGCTCGCATTGTTTATCACGATGCTCTGGATTGCCTATACTCTCCCTCTTTGTGGACTATTCTTTTGTTTAAATAATTTCATAAAGTTTACTGCTCGTATCCTGTTTTTCGTTGGATTAATCTGCTCTGCATTATTGCCGCTGCTGATTGTCGGGCTGCTCTGCTGTCTATTCTCCCATTTTTGTTGCGCTCAAAATCTGTACTTTGACTTATTCGTCTCAGTGAAAGATGCTGTCAAAATGGCAATCGTTTGCAGTGCAAAAACCGTGAATTCGGTTTGTAATCATTGGTGATTCATTCCTTTTGCTGGCTGTATACAATTTGCCCACATAAAATGTGCTGGTGGCGGAAATTTTGGCCGGCTAAATGGATCTGATCTCGAAACGTATGGGCCTGTCTTGGTCATGTCTGGCTTGTAGATTAGGCCGCTTTGCACATTCATGAGACAGACTCGATCTGGGTTTCTGGATGTTCGGAAACAATTTGTATTTCTCAACGATAAATTTTAATTAATCGCATGGGCTCAAACTCTTGAGCGAATCGCATAGAAGGAAAATTGCATAATGATACCAATCTCTTGCAACCTATTCAAATTGGTACGCCTGCCTTTTCATCCATCGGAAGCATTTGTCTATCCGTGTGGTCATGCCTATTTGTTATCTGTAAGACCAAATCAATTTCCGGTTTCTTTACACCGAAAACTGCTTTTAGCATCCAAATTTTAACATTTCAATCCCATCCCTGCAGTTTTGCTTTAATGGGTACCTGACGTGGTGTTAGCGGATGCGGGTGCCGCTGGTTGCTGGTCTTGCATTTCCGTAATTCCTCGCTCCTGGGCTGCTCAAAGCCAATTCTTCTGTATAAACCCAAGGACGAGGCATTTTTATAAAGCAATGGCATCCACCAAATCTCGAACGCTGCGGAACTCGGGATCTTCACGACTAACGACGCAGTTGTCCCTCGGAAAGCAAATTTGCCAGCTGCTTATTCCCGTAAGGCTACAACGGAGGACGTTACAGCCTTTCCTCTAAACTTAGGGCTATTGTTGATGAAATAGTTGACCATTGGCTGACTGATCATTTTTAAAACCATTTTAATACAAACTTGAACCGTCAATATGGCCATCCTTTATGCATGAGTTCCTTTCCACGAATCGAGAAATGTCGAACCTTCTTTTGGGTTCAAAACTCTTGAATTTTTTCATTCATATGACGTTACTGGATTCGAACTGTTTGTTGAGGCAATTGCGTCAAAAAATTCCATTTTTCACGTAACGAACGTTCGAAAGTTTGTTGCGTCTTTCGACATAAACAAATTGCTTTTTAAAAAAGCTACCAAAATTGGAACTCTCTTCTATCAAAATGATCATGAAATCTTCATTGATAATTACACTATTTATAGAATGGACCGCCCATCTTTTGCAGGTGACGGTTCTGATTGCAGTCAATCGGTTGTTTGTTCATCTGAGTTATTCCCATTCAATAACATCCATGGAATTGAATTTGTTGCAGTCAAAGTTCGTGTTGGTTCGGCATTTTTCTATTTTAACCTGCTCCTACATTCCTCCCAGGTCGGATGCTGAGATTTACTCAAACCACTGCTCAGCAATTAATACTGTCGTATCTGCATTAGGTTGCAATGACCAAATTATTGTCATGGGGACTTTAACCTCCCATTTCTTTCTTGGCTGCCTTGCGATGACGCTAACCTTTTGTTTCCCAATTCACAATGACTTTATCAATGGGTTGGGATATTTACTTGTCGAAATTAATGCCGTCGTTTTCATATGGGACAGACTTCTTGACCTCATGTTTGTTAACGTTGCGTTCACTTGCTACGGTATCTAGAGCAAAATAAATATCATTCCCTGAAGATCCTATACCATCCAACTTTGTCGATATGATTGATTATTATCTATAAAAATCTATGGTTATGCTTACAGTTCCATGTTCTTCATCTTGCAAAGGATAAAGCCCTTTTTCCCAAAACAACCTTTATCGATTTAGATCAACATCTTTCGCGTGTTGATTGGTCGTTTCTTTATTCATTACCGAACATTGACAGGTGAAACTGTTAGCTCGTTTTAATCGCCTCTACGCCCTTAATGCCATTTTTGTTATATTTAATAATTTACCCGTATCGTCCAAGCCTCCCTGGTTCACTCTCTCTATTTGTCACACACGATAAGATAATAAATCCAGGCTCAACTGAAAACTGAAGTCTTTTCGTAGTCGGCCTTAAAATATTAGTTGCCGTTTGCTTTTGTCGCCGAACGTTTGTCAGTGTTATAATCATTATTTGGAAAATTAGTAGAAATTTTCGAAGTGATCCTAAAAAAAATATTCGCCGTTAACTCTAAGCGGTAAAGGTGTTTTCTTCCTCCGTCCCTTCATTATCAGAACAGAACGACGCTTCTGCTTTGGTATTGCAAATTTATTCACACCTTTTTCCAATTGGTTCGTTACCGTCTCATATTTATAATGCATCCACTCTCTTTATCCGTACCAGCTGGATGGGGCTAACAGCAATTTTTGCACCCGGACAGCTGGAAAACGTTGCCTGGAAGGCTTGTCATCTATGGACTTATCGTTTTGTACGGTCAAGATAAGCCATTCAACATTCAACATTTTAAAACACCCCCCCAAATCCATTGCAAACCCTTGACCTGAGAGAAAATATGCGGTGTATTTTTGTAAATTTCTTCAAATTTTCCAGTTTAATTTAGAATGAATGTCCTTCATCATTTGCTTCACAAAAGGTTCAAGATCAAATATTGAAAACTATCGTGGTATCGCAAAGCTTTCCGCCATCGAAGCTTGTTGAGTTCTTCCCCAAACCCGGCAACTGCAACATCTTTGCAAAGCTTTATTGATCCGTCGCAATACGGTTTTTTTGAGACATCATAAACCCCCGACTAACCTTCTTGACCTAGTATTTTTCTAACCCTAATCCATCGTGGTTTTCACTGCTGGTTTGCAGACGGATGTAGTTTTTACGAAAAAAAAAAAAGTTAAAGGCAAAATTCGATTGAAGGAACCATACATTTCTTATTCACAACCCATCAAACCGAGGGTTCCCAACGAATCTTTTAGATTTTTTGTCCTTTTCTCTAACCGTACCAACGCATTTTGTTTAGGGTTGTGTTATAAAATTTATTGTTTAATTTTACTTCAGGTGTGCCAATCAAATCATCTGGGCCCGTCGAATACTCTGTTTATTCCTATTTGGATATGAGTCATTATCTTCAAAGATATCATAATCATACTACACTAATTTCATTGATGATTAAAATGATGTCATTTACTCTGATTGGTATTTGTACAGCGCCTTCAAATGGATCCCTAAGTGAACTATAATAGATGGATTTAGATAAATATATTCTTTTGCTGAACCTTTCTAAATCAAACTTATGGATTTTTTCCCGTCTAATTCTCATTTTATCTCTCATATATCTCTAGGAAATCATGTCCTCGAGCGAATTTCGAGTTCAAATGACCTCGGCGCTGTTTTGATCCCAACTCCTGTGTTTCAACTGCAGCATAAAATGCAAGAGTCAACGAAACCAGCCGGTGTTTTAGCGTTCATTAAACGTCCCCTCAAGGACTTTGACGACCGATACGTTACGAAACAACTATACGCCGCGCGGGTACGTCCTATATTGGAGTATTGTTCTTGTGTTTGGAGCCCGCAGTATGGTGATGGTGCAGGTTGTTATTGAATCCGTGCAAAAATGGAAATTTTTTCCGTTTTTGTGTTTTCGTAGCTCCCTTTTAACTGGGACTCGGGTAGAATCTTGCCACTCCTTCCGGTCGTTCGTCTTAAGCTTATTGACCTGCCGTCGTTGCACCATCGCATCATTTTGCAACGGCGTTTGTTCGTGTTCAAGCTCCTTCTCGGGATTATTCTCCCATTTTCTGGGGTCAGATTGACTTGGCCGTCCCATCTAGATCTACCCGTACACGGGGCCTATCCGTTTGTTCGTATGTAGGTCTAATTATGCCGAACATGAACCTTTTAGGGTTTTATGCCATAATTATAACTCCTCTGTCATATCCTATCCCCTGAACTGTCTCTTAAACTAATTGCATGCAATATTTATAATCACTTAAATTTAACTAATTTTTAACTACTCTTTTCCTCGTTTTGTAATTAAGTATCATTATTAACAGATAATTTGTTAATTTAATAAATAAATAAATAAATAAATATATATCCTGATCCCGATACTCATTCTTGGTCTCTGTAAGAAGACAATAAACTGTAAAATATCGTTTTGATATCTTTAAAACAGAGAGTTACTAGTTTCTGGATATATTGGAGCCTGGGATGACAAACATATTCTCAGTTCTATAATATTCTTTTCCCTAGGGTATGCAGAATGTTGCTCAATCCGCGCCATGTTGAGGGACAATGCTGCTCGTTGCCATGTTGCCAAAGGTAAAAGACGGGAATGTACAGCATTGTTGCTACCGATTCATTCCGGTTCATACCGATTCAATACATACCGTCTGACCCTCAGAAATATACCGTCTCATTTTCATAATATACCGTAATTATACCGTCTAAAATTAGGTTTAAACAAAAAAGGTCAAAGCACAAAAACTTAAGAGTGTATGGAATGTTACGTTATTGTTGCTCAACGGGTATCTGCTATGACTATGGGGTATTTGTATACTTTATTTCATTAAATTGTATTATCCATGTTGCGGGACATGCTGCTCGTTTTCTCGGCACATGTGTCTGGTCCATACAAGCTGAATGTTGACAGCAGCATAAAACGTAAGAAAACGTGCAACGTAAGTGTATATGGAATGTAGGGACATTGTTGTCCAGAGTTTCTGATGCGGTATTTTCAATGGCTGACAAAAGCTATTTGATGCAAAAGACCAGAGCGCGAAAGTTTGAATATAAAACTGTTTTATCATTGAGAATTTTGATATTTTACTTAGTTTTCACTGATACTTTAATGGGTACCACGATATTAGCGGATCCCTCTGCACGCTGTTGGACTCCTTTTCTTCGCATTTCCGGGGTCTCCGAGACTGGGTTGAACAGGATACAGTACCGGCCCCCCAACTTCTGTATAAACCCAAAGCGCACTGCCTCTTTCAGTATAAACGCAATTGCATGCAAAACGTGAGGCTCAAAACTCGAACGCTGCGGAACAAAAATGATAGATCATACGACGACTAACGACGTACACTCACATTCACGCGAAGGAGCAGCTGCTCCACAATATCTGCGTAGGTGCACAGCCTGTTCAAGTCCAATATTGCTTGTAAAATCAGTTGACCATTCTGATTTTTAACCATTTTAGCGCGAGAAATGGTGCCAGCAGAATTTCGGTTGTGTTCCATAATGAAATGTCAAGAGAACTTCAAGAGAATTTCGATTTGATTACTGGAAAAAGTGTTTCTATATGTGTGCGACAAAAACCACTTCACGTAACGAAAGGAAAGGATCGACACGAATGAGTAAAACTAAGCTACCAGAATTGAAGGAGAAATCAAAGACTGTTTCGGAATGCTTTGATTTTTAGTACCCAGCATTCTTGAAGAGTCCCTTGTTCGTGCTGACGAAGGATGAGTTGTTATACCTTCGGTTTCTTGTTGGAGACTCACTTTTCCGAGGTGCCGCAGAGGCAGCGTCGCGGTCTCGCCGTCTTTCAAGGATGACCATATCCTCCTACGGATGTTCTGGAGTCGGTCCGTTTTGGTCTTGTACTTTCCTGCGTTGAACCCCCAGAACTACGGGACTTGCACTTCTGCATAGTTGATTGAGAACCCTTTGCAATGCTCCGTAGTTCGTCGATCGTTTTGGAATCTTACCGTTGGGATTTACAGCGAACTTATGGAAGTTTCGTATGTGCTTGGATCCATAAGATCGCTGAATCTTGCTGTGGAAATCGCAATCCAAAAAGTAAAATAAATACACATTTCTCATAGATATTATAGATATAGATATTATATTATATAAATATAATTAGAGGAACCAATGTTCTTCATCTTTCAAAAAGATGGCAGCCCTTTTTCCCTCCAACCACCTGATTGGATCAGCTGATCAATAGGCTTTAAGTACTGTTAACTCGCTCTCTTACTCGAGAGAAAAGATAGCGACCCCTCCTATTGACAGGTGAAACATTAGCTCTCTTCGAATCGCCTCTACTCTTTGTGTGCCATTTTCTGATATATTTAATAATTTGTCACATTCACTCCCCCTCCGTGCCAGCCCCCCCATCCCCATCCCTCTCTCTCTCTCTCTCTCTGTCACACACGATAAGATAATACTAGAAGCTCAACTGAAAACTGAAAGCTTTTCGTAGAGGGGGAAAATATTAGTTGCGGTTTGCTTTTGTCGCCGAACGGTTGTTTTCTGGTTTTTTATTTACTATTTGGAAAATTTGCGGGAAATTTTAATTAAGTGAAAAAAAACATGCCGTTAGTCAGCGGTCAAGGTGTTTTCTTGTTGGCGCTGCTGCTGCTTGCCGCGACGCTCTCTTTGATGCCTGCGGAGATCACAGCTGTTTCGATTGGTTCGTTACCGTTACATAACTCTCTCCTGCACTCTCTTTAACTCTTTGGCTCTCTCTTGGATGGGGCTAGATGAGCAATGCATGCACGCGGACAGCTGTGAGAGATGCCTGGGCGCCCACCTGGATTGTGCCTGGTGTACGGACAAGGTGAGCCATTCAACATTCAACATTTAACAGCCCCCCTCAAATCAACATAGATTTAACCCCAACACTGAGAGAAAATATGCGGTGTATTTTTGTATATTTACTGATCAAATTTGTGAAGTTTGAAACTAGAATGAATGAGATTTGTCATTATTTGTGGCAATAGGCCATTCACCTGAAATAAGGCAGTAAAATGTAGTACCACAAAGCAAATACCATCGAATTGTTGTAGGCTTTCCTTCCCCAATGGTATTGATTGGTTATCGCAAATCTTTATTGATCCGGAATACCAGTTGAGAAATCATAAACCCCCACACATTTGAATTAGTATTTTTGTAACCCTATCACATCAGCTGTTAGCTACTGCTGGTTTATGATTTTAGTATTTTTTCGAGAAAAAAAGAACGAATTAAAAATCATATGAAGGGCCATACATTTCTCTCTCCACAACCCATCAATACCGATGGATACTAGCACTGTTAAGCTTTTAAGCGCTTTTGGAGAAAAATACCGATGCATTTTAGTATAGGGTTTATACTATAAACCGATTTATTAGGTGTTTACTTTTTTAAGCAACTGTAGGCAATCAAATCAAAAGGAAACGTCGAATACTCTGTGGATTCCTATAGGATATGAGTCATTATCTACCAAGAGTATTAATCATACTTCACTTGTTTCATTTTATTAAAATGATGTCATTCACTCAGGGGAAATTTGTACAGCAAATGCAAATCGATCCCTAGTACTCGTATAATAGATGGGATTGTAGATAAATATATTCTAGGAATGCAAGAATTATTCCAATCACCTATGGATTTTTTCCTGTATACTAATTCTCACTCTCTCTCTCACTCTCTCATTATGACAGGCCTATCAGGTGCGCTGGCGCTGTTTCACGCGCTCCCAACTCCTGAAGTTCAACTGCAGCGAAAATGAGATCTACGAGAACCAGCCGGTGCTCGATCTACTGCAGGAGCGTCCCCTCAAGGACTACCAGACGAGCGATGATCAAGCGGTTCAGGTGACGCCGCAGCGGGCATACCTCAAGCTGGTCAAAGGTATGAGTGTACCCATGTGGTGGTGATGGTGGTGATGGTGGTGGTTATCTTATCCAATAATTTATCAAATGGAACAGCGAACAGTTTTCCGTTGTTGTGTTTTGGTAGCTCCCTTCTTTACGGCTCTATCAATTGTGTCACTCTTCTGCCTCTCCTTCGCACTCGTTCGTCTGTGAGCTGTGTTTGCTTTGCCGATTTGTTCCACATCATTTTGAACAGTTTGTTTTGTGTTCCCGCTTCGCTTATCAGCATTTTGTGGTTGTCACATCTCTCTCTCTCTCTCTCTTTCTCGCTGTACACGGGGGCTGGGTGTTTGTTCGTGTATTAGGCGTGGGAATTCATCTCTCCTCTCCCTCGCGGTCACTCTCCCTCATAATCTCACTCACTCTCTCTCAATTGTTCCCCTAGGGTTCAGTGAACTATTAGTTGTCGAGGCGCTAAGTAAAGGATTAGCAAAATCCCATTTAGATAGGGTTCATCATGGGAGGGCAAATCGGAATCTCAGGGAATTAAAAGATAACCACTGGGCGATGAAGGCGGATCATATCTCAATTATTCGTATGTTGAGCGAGGAGGCAACTTTGACTTATTTTTAAATCATTTTTTTATTTGTATAAGAATTCTTTAGAGAATACTCGAAATCCCTAAACGGTTTTTGTGGGAATGGAATCATAACTATTCCGACACTCTATGGAACTGATACATTTGACAGATCCTGTCTTTCTATTTTCATAATTTTTATACCCTTTTAACCATTCAATGACTTAAGAGCAACTATATTTCTTTTATCCAAAAATGAGTATCCTGAGAGTGTCGTTTATGTCCGTCCGACTCTCTATTTAATCACCTGATTTTCTGAGATTTTAAGATCTAGAGCTTACGTATCAGATCTTCCAATCATCAAAGCCACCAGCACCCATATACATACCTTCGAAAATAGATCATATTGATGGTATTTATGCTGAATTGGGGTCCTTCACTGAGATATGTATCTGGAAGGCTGGTAGGTTTGACGGGGACAATGGTACTATCAAATTTGGTCAATTATAAATCATGGGACTCTGTGGATCCTTACTTCTTCGAGGGCTTCTTGCGATTTTTGGCCCATAAGAAAGTGATGATAGCCTTGTTTCTGTATAAATCCATAAAGCAAGCCCTAAAGTGTAGATCTTGTAGGGGTTTCGAAATGTTCTTTGTGTATTTTTAGTTTAATTTTTCTCCTTAGAAATTGTATCTCTTATATGAAAAACAAGGTCTCCTGCAGCTCAACTAAATGATCCCTAAAATATCCCAATACCCATGAAATGACTTCACATTAAGTCCAACAATTCTCGATCAACTTTAAATAGACCTTTATGAATTGCCTTGAAAGATGGAATAAAAACCCATTGAGGAACATTAAATGAGCTGCCATTTGCATTTCAATTAGGGTTCTTGAGGGCACCGATTAAAGGATTGTGGCCCAGCTGCCCAAAAGAACCAATTGAAAAGCCATTAACATCGTTTAATTTTGAGATCGAATGAAGTCTGGTTCAGAAGAGCTTCAATTAGGTTTCGGTCGAAAATTACACGCTTAAGAATTACAAGGAAGACAGCCATTTATCCCAGGGTTGTTAACCAGTCCAAGTGGTAATGAAGGGGAATCTAGAGCAGACCCGTGCCCTCCTCTTTGTTATGAGTATTTATGCAGATGTGGCAGCTCGTAAAACAGCTCATAAACCTGTGGCTATAATCTATAGTACCTATAACCTTTGCTGTCCTGTCTCTCTAGGGAACACGCAACGCATCAAGCTGCGGTATCGAACGGCACGCAACAATCCACTCGACCTTTATGTCCTCATGGACCTGACCTGGACAATGCGCGACGACAAGGAAACGCTCGAGGAACTGGGCACACAACTGACGCAAACACTGCGCAACCTCACGGACAACTATCGTTTGGGGTTTGGCTCGTTCGCGGACAAGCCCACGATGCCGATGGTACTGCCTCAATTCAAGGAGAATCCCTGTGCCCCCGTGGGTGCCGTCTGCGAGCCCACCTACGGGTATCGGCATCAGCTCTCGCTAACCGAAGATATACGAGCATTTACAGCCGCAGTGGCGGGCAGCAAGATCACCGGGAATCTGGACAATCTGGAGGGCGGACTGGATGCTCTGATGCAGGTGATTGTCTGCCCCAAGGAGATCGGTTGGCATCAGCAGGCCCGCAAAGTGGTGATCCTGGTCACCGATGGCTTTATGCACTTGGCTGGCGATGGTCTCCTGGCGGGCATCATTGAGCGGAATGATCGTCAGTGTCATCTGAATGGAGCGGGCGAATATACGGGTTCCTTGGAGTACGACTATCCCTCGTTGGAGGAGATCTACAGAGAGCTTCTGAGGCGCAAGATCAATGTGATCTTTGCTGTGACAAAGGAGGTGGTCAGCAGCTATCGGGAATTGAGTGCCCTGATGAAGGAGATCAGCTATGTGGATATACTCAGTGCAGATTCATCGAATATACTGGAATTGATTAATAAAAGGTTGGCAAAGGAACTGTAACCCTGTAGATGGATTGATAATTTCTTCTGGTTTCTCTAGCTATGAGAGCCTGATCAAGCGCACTCAATTCGATGACAACAGTCCGGACTTTATCCACTTGGAGTACTATACGGATTGTGCCGGACAATTCCCAAATCTAAGGAAGCGGAATTACTGCAACAATTTGAGCCTGGGCAAGGAGATCGAATTCTATGTGGATGTCACACTCAAGGAGTATCCCCCAAATGGGGTTTACGTAAGTGGAACAGCCCTTTAAACTCTCGCTCAAGATCTGTCACACCTTCCACCATTTTAGACGCATAAAATCCGCGTAGAGGAGACCTCTCTCAATGAGTACATGGACCTGGACGTGGAGCTGCAGCGTCCGTGTCCGTGCCAGGAGGAGGCCGAGCCCCAGAACGAAGAAGGACGCTTTCAGTGCTTGAATCAAGGCTACCTGCACTGCGGCATGTGCACCTGCGACGAGGGCTGGACGGGTACCTATTGCACGTGCCCCACAGACCACACGAATATCACCACCAACGAGGCATTGCTGCTGCAGTGCCGTGAACCCAACCCAGCCGATGGTGGCCGGTCCACACTGGTGTGCTCCAATCGTGGGGAGTGCGATTGTGGCAGCTGCAACTGCGATCCTGGCTATACGGGAGACTACTGCGAGTGTCGGGAGTGCCAGGACTGCGATGAGGAGCGGGCCGATTGCTACTGTGGCAAGTGCGTCTGCAAGTACGGATGGTCGGGCAATAGGTGCAATTGCAATGAAGACACCGACGCCTGTCTGGGACCCACGGGCGAGTTGTGCTCCCAGCGCGGAACCTGCGACTGCGGCGAGTGCAGGTGCGAAGAACCTTTCCTGGGGAAGTTCTGCGAGATCGATCCCGAGAAGGACAACAAGCTGTGCCAGTTCTACGAGCCGTGTGTCACCTGCCTGATCGAGCAGCGACAGGGCATGGGCGCGTGCGACAATTTGAGTGAGATCTGCACGAGCCTCGACAGCCAGGAACACTTCACCTACTCCTTTGTGGCCGAACTGGAGGCGGATGTCCGCTGTCTGGTGCGGATCGTCAACAAGCATGGCATCCAGTGTGACAGCTACTTTGGCTATCAGGTGATCGATCATGCCAACTATCTTACGATCCAGGCCACGGACTGCGAGCCCCTCGACTATGTGGCTCTGTTTGGGTTCATTTCGGGCTTCACGCTACTGATCGGCCTGCTGTTGATATTCCTTTTCATTTGGTGCATCCGAAAGAAGGATGCCCGCGAGTATGCTCGCTTCGAAGAGGAGCGGGCCAATCGTGTGAGCCAGGAGAATCCCCTTTACCGCGATCCCGTGGGTCGCTATGAAGTACCGAAGGCATTGAGTCACAAGTTCGATGAGAATCCATTTGCCAGTTGATCGATCATCGATTGATGTCTTTAGCTTAGGGTTTATTTTAAAGGACAAAAGAGGTTTAGAGGATCATAAGTGAAGAGCAAAGACTCGTTCTAAGTCGGAGGTTCTTAAGTATAGATAGATCATAGGTTTGTATAGCATTTTATATTTCTTAGTACTATTCGTTGTGTTCAGGGATCATTCGCAGGAACTGTCTATATTCATAAATACCTTTCGAATCCATAGGCCCTTCTCATGTTTTGACCCCAACTTTTAAACAGATCATTATCTGCACCATTGCCGTTTATTTATAGACATAAACGATTCCTTAAACAACGCCCAATTAATTCATCTAAACAAATAAAATATAAAAACACAAGAAACGATTTTTCTTCGAATTTTCCTGAATTTCTAAAATCGAAATTAGGAAGAAAATGGCGCAAAAAAATTAATAATTTTACATTTTAAATCTTTATATTTCCCTGACCGTAAACTGAAGCTACGAAAGGTTCAGATCCAATTTATAGCTGCATTTATCAGCTTTTCATAATTGCAAAGTTCATTACAACTAGATGTAAGATACTTAAGTACTGAGAAAAATAGCATCACTACCTCTAAAAAAACATTCAAAAAATACCATTTTTTAAAATAATAAATCAAGTTTTCCTAGCAAACAAAAAGGATAATTCATAAATTGTCAATCCCCAAATTTATTAGAAAAAGTCGGTTTCGTTCGCTGAGTATTCAACATAATTAAGAATGGAAAATTATAGAAAAAAAAAAAACTTCAGTTAGAAATAAGAACATTGAATTTTCATTGACTGATCGCTCTCCTGAAGCCACGAAAATATGTAATACGAATGTTGTTTTTCGAAAAATGATTCAATTATTTTGTGTACGACTCGTTACTCGTAACGAACGAATAAATAAATTAAACTTCGAATAAATTAAATACTGTTGAAGAAATCAAAGCCTTTTCTTTTCATTTGATATTGATGAAAATCTTTGATTAAAACTATGAATCATTTATTGAAATCAGTATCTAATAATTTTACCATAATTTTACGGTTGGAATTTTTCATTGTACCTTACCGAAAATCCCCTTCTAATCATTTAGACTGTATTTTGAAAGCGTTATTGTTTCACAGCTCTTTCCAACAAAAAATCACAACTTTGTTTTTTTATAATTTTTTGTTGTTTAATTTATAGAATTAATTTGATACATCTTTCGATAGTAATTATTATTATATTTAAAGCTAAACAAAAAACGGTGTTCCAACAAGTGTTCAATCTTTCATTTAAAGTTTTTCAGAATTTAAAAATTTAATTTAGCAAAAGTATTTTTCATTTAAGAATTAATGGCTTAAGAGGGCGAAAACTTAACTCAAGAATGACTACGGCAAAACGGAAAATGCAAACAAAAGTATTATATTAAAGTATTCTAAGACGACTGCCTGGACATTTACAGGTGTATTGTAGTACATATACGGTTCTTATAGATGTGGTTTATACAAAAATACAATTCAATTAATTAAGGCTAAACGCTTTCACTCCCCCGTCAGTATACTACTACCTCTCTCTCTCTCTCACGCTTTAACTAAATGTAATATCACTAGATTTGTAGCTTAGATTTAGTAAATGGTTCTTTCCTCGCCTCAACCCTCAAACCTCAAGCCCACAATCCCCGAAAAACCGTAGACCAACGTTTTCGGCCCACGTGGAGGTGCGCCCGGAAAAATGCCAAAAACACAAAATTCAATTACACATGCTCGTAACTCCATAACGCGGTAACGCTCATAAAATGCACACACAACAGGCGAAAAAAAACTTGGATGTGGCACAGGGTTGTGGTGTGGGCTTCTAGGGTACTCTGTGGATTCCCTGTTTAGAGGACTCGCTCCCCCAGCGATGGTGTACGCTGGATCAGCATCGAGGGTGGCTTCGCCGGCAGGGTAACGCTGCTCAGCTCCGCATCCAGGGCAGCCATATCCGCGGCGGTGGTTGTGGCAATACTAGACTTTGACTTGGTGTTCACTGGCGAGGCAGAGGCAGAGGCAGAGGTGGCGGTGGCAACAGCACCAATGGAGCTGGGCAGACCTTGGGGCGAGGCATCGGGCACTAGGCGTCGCAGCAAACCACCCACACAGCCCCAGGGGAAGGTCCTGCAAAAATGAACGAACACAAACACACACAGAGAATGAAAGAGAGTTCAGGTAAAGGTAAATAATATGCATTATTAAAGAGAAACACATTAAAGCGAGACCATTAGGCATGGTAATGTTACGATGTTCTGTTTGGGGGGAGGGGTGGAGGCGCAAAGTCCAGCGGCAGTGGGTGTGGGGGTGTCCTTTGAAGGGTGGGTAGATGAGTGAGCAGTTACTAAATAGGTTGGGATTTTTATCATATTTTTCACTGGAGGGGTAGGACACGGACATGCTTTGAATATGGAATTGGAATCCTTACTTTTTAATGGGGGATAAACAAAGACCAAAACTTTCTGTTTAAAGTCCAAAGTAGTAGCTATTTCGGGAAACATGATTTATGGCTCTTCATGAGATTACAAAAATAAAAAGGAACTTGTAGATTCAAGACTCTAACTGGGATAAGAAATAAGGTTAAAAAAGTAGGTCAACCCAAAGAAGTTTCTTGACTTGGTGACCTTTTAAATGATGACTTGTTAAATTTTGTTTCAGACTTTATTTAGGGGAAGAGGTTTTGTAAATACCTAAGAACTAAAAAGTCCTAGATGTACTTGAATAAATAAGAGTAATGCTTTGAGCAAATACTTTCTTGATCAATGAAATGGGGTCACCAAAAGAAAAAAAAGAATACAACAAGAAGTGGGATAATACTCTGGCTTTACTGATACAAAAATCATCTATAAAATCAACATATAAACAGTGATTTATTTTACTTTGAAAGAGTTATAAGAATGCCGCTTAAATATGACTCTAATCAGCAATGAAACGGGGTCACCACTTTTTAAAATTAAGAAAAGTACAATTATTATATTTTTAAATAAGTGAAAACATAAAGAAGACCAATGATTTTTTAATCTTTGGTAAACTAAGACAATTTATTTGTTTCTTTTCCTGTTTCTTTGTGGAATCGGGGTCACCAAACGACAAGTCTATAAAATAGAAAACTAAGATTTGTTTACAAATTAAATTGAAATTATAAACTGCAGTAAATACATCAAGAAAGTACCTTGGAAGTACCAAAATATGGACAAGAGTATCTCTAGTATCTCGAACATATCTTCTACATAAGAAACGGCTCTCGTTGGACTCCTTCAACTCCTAGTAGAATATTCCTTTAGGAAGACGAAACCAATGACAGAGACAACACCTGCATTCCATCCATAACATACAGATCCCCACGTGACTTTATCAATTTCACCACTGTAAAATGCTCGTACACCACAAACCCAAAATTAAAATCAAATGAATATATTCAAGTCAAGTATTTCACTTTGATGAGCACCCATTAGGGCAGAACAAGACCCCTTACAAGCATTATGGCGCCTAATTACGTGAAGGGAGGGGGGCGAAATGATTGTGTTTAATTTAAATGAAGAACCCATTTGTTTACTCACCATTTGAGCGAGAGCAGGGCCTTCAGGAAGCCAGGTATTACGGCAAGCTTCTCGTTCTTCCTGATGGCAGATATGACACGATCGGCCACATCGTTGGGATTCAAAGTGGGGACCCATCTGTAATCATTTAGCAAGTCAAAATGTCAGTGTCAGAGTTCCAGAGAGTGAGTATCTCCACAAAAAGAGAGAGAGAGAGATTAGGCATGGCACTCACCTGGCATTCACATCGTCGAACATGCCAGTCGCCTGAATAAAGAACGGACAAATGCAGGTGGTTCGGATGTTTGTATGGCCAAGGACTTCCAGCTCCAGCCGCAGTGCTTCGTCAAAGCCAACCTGTAATTATCGAGACCGTCGAGACCGTCAAGACAGTGGCATGGCACATGGGGAGGGAGTAGTCGGAGAGATTTGCGAAACACTTACCGCAGCAAATTTGCTGGCACAGTAATCGACCAATTTGCTAATGCCCACATGGCCGGCCAGCGAGGCAATTGTGGCAATGTGTCCTCGATCATTCTCAATCATTTTGGGCAGAAACGCTTTTGTCGTCTATAGGAATTTCAATATCATGTATCATGTATCATGGTCTCACATTCTTCAACCTGTCCGGCTGTTTGTTCAACTCACCCAAAAGTGTGCCATAACATTCACATTGAACGAGCGCTCAATCAGATGATCGGGTGTATCCAGTAGATGCAGGCCAGAGACAACGCCCGCATTGTTGATCAGCAAAGTAATCTGAAAGATACACGAAACAAGCAAAACATGTGTGAGTTTAACTAATGGAAAAACATTTAATTAATGGAAAAACTTTAGCCTAAAATTTTGCATATTTCGCAATATTTGTCTGTGTCGAAAAACGAGTAAATATTCTCAACTTGTTTGGCTATCTAGACAACGTATGCATGTATCTAGGTGGCCTTGACGGGTCTTAGATTCTGGGGTTTCGAATGGACATTAGTTACATTATTTATTGTCCGAGTTTGAGGTTGCTTAGGAAATACTTTTAGTTAGGTGTGAAATAAGTAAATAAGTAGAGATCTACAGCCTGAGAAACTAATACGAGTTTATGAGTAAAAACATGCATAGAATTTCTAGAAATATCATTTATTATTTCTCTTAAAAAAAAGTGAATCTGAGAGTTTGAATTTTAATACAATATCTCATACAATCAATCTTTGTCCAAATTGCTGAATATGTGCTTTAATTTCTGGCTGTCGACACGTTCTACCTGTTATACGAGCATCAGGAACCCAGTTCTGTAAGCAATGAATCTTTGGGAATACCTTTTAGGAACTTTAGATTGAGAACCCATGTGTAAGATCAGGAAAATTATTACTATTTCTTAAAAAACTTAAAATGTTCTTTATCTTTTCTGATGGAAAATACATGAACTTGCAAAATTTTTATTAAAGCCTTAAAATCACTGAAGTCTGCGCATTTTTTGGCTATTTTTTTTGGATTTACAACAATTGTACACGCTTCAAAGCCTAAGAAGATTTTAGAACACATGAAAAAAACCACCAAAAGGCCTTCAAATCGTTGAAGTTCGATGACAACCCAAAACATGCAACGTTTTGGAGGTTCAATCAAAAGAAGAATATCAAAAGCTTCTATAATTATAGTATAAGCCGATTATAATTGGATATTTTCGGTTCTAAGACTGAATGAAGAATGAAGAGTGTATTGAGAGGAGTCTTAAAAAATGTATAAATAAATATAGAAAAATATGAAGAATTTCTGTAGTCTATTCTTATAAATTCTATCTTCTAGAAACGGGGAATGCTTTTATTAAATTAAATTAAATAAAATTACTAGCTGGCTTTAAAGTTTCTCTTGCGCATTTGCGATATTTGCCAATTACCAAATTTAGTTTCGAATAAAATGCTAATGAAAATGTAATTTAAGCAAGTGAAATCATTCCACAAAAGTTGAGCCATGTCAAGGTCCAGTTGCGAATAATGTAAAATGCTTGAAAGAAAACAGACTTTAGCCAGCCAGCCTCTGTCTGGCCGACATCCGTCCCCGTCTCCGTCCGGTCGCGTCGCGTCGCTCCCTAAGTAGTTAACCATCTGCTCGCAATCGTAATCGTAGAGTAGTAGAGTAGCATATGATTGCTGTTTTTGCCGCTGGTTAAATAAGTTAACAACAAGTGCAGTGCACAACCATAATGATCCGATTTTGAGGGCGGGTTCAAGTGCAAATACGAGTGTGGGGCAGGGCCGTGCCGTGCCGGGCCGGGCCGTGGGTCATACATTGCGTATGAGCGATTTGAAATCTTCTTGCTGTAACCGGGCAAAAACATTTAACGAGGCGTGCATTAAGATACAAACAGCCACAGAAACAACAACAAGTCGCATAATTAAGGCAACAAAAAGTCCAACTACATCGCCAGGCCATTAAAAATATTAAATGTAATATTTCAGACAGATCCAAGCATTGCTCGTAGTAAAACTAAAAAAAAACAACACCAAAACTACAGAAAAAAAAACAAACAAAAAAACGCCAACAAAAGCTACGCGTCATCTGTATAACGCATGACTTACTAGGCAGCTGCCCGAATGCTGTGTATTTGATACACTTTCAAAGGGTTATATGGTTCTAATACCAATTCGGAATCTGTATACAGGTTATATATATTGTTGTACTTAAATAACATTAAACAGAACCTCATTTTGGAGAGCCGCTAAGATCAGATCACTATAGGATAATTCTGTCTCAGTAAATAATGTTTTTGGTGTGCAAAATCTCTTTTTGTTGTCTAAACAGAAAGCAATACAACTTTAAAATATACAGTTCCTAATGATTTTAAATAAATAAGTGCTTCGCGTCATGCGGCAGCACCCCTCGGTCTGCGTTTTTGCATGGAATCCACACGAAACATTCTTCGGCTTTCCACGAAACATAAACCAATTAAATTATATCGAAATCGTTCTACTATATCCTGGAAAGTATCGAATGGAACCCATGTCTTTGTGGAGATTCCTATTCCGCTCTCAAACTCCAGTCTTACTATCTTTGTATATGTTTATATATTTTGAAGTTTAATCGTGAAAATTTTTGCAATCGGAATTCTAGCATCTAGATGACTTTCCAGATCCTCTAATCCCTTAGGGGCTCCCCAACTTTTCGCCGCATTGCATCTTCTTTGATACTAGGGGTAGTCCTCCTTCACTTTCGGTTCGCTCGAGAGCCAACCCCTCGCTCACTCGCCTCGCTCGCTCGCGCCGACGACGACCCAAAACTGTTCTATACAATAGATAGATTTATATTTTATTTTGAGGATCAGTGCATCTTTGATTATTATCTTCCAAGTGTATCTTAAGCTTCGGTTTTCCCATCTATCCTTCACTTCTTTTCCACTTTTTTTGCTTTTTGTTTTGCTGCTCTTTTCTGCTACTGTTTTTTTCCCATCTTCATTGGTCTTGCTTCTTTTTTTTTGTGACTTTCAGGTTCAACGCTTTTTGGGGCTGTCATTATATAACTCTTTCAAAAGGCTGGCTTTGTTTAATTTTCTTTTCGTTCTAGTGGGTTTGTTGGCATTTTTATGCTTGAATTTTGGATATAATTTTAATAATTTTTCAACATTTTTTTGCCGTTTATTTGGGGGGTTTTGCTACTTTGAACTTGTGTCAGTTCGGTAAACATTTATTTGGAAATCGGACACTGGCCATGCATGAAAAATCTCTTAAATGCTGGTTGTTATGCCATTAAATGGTTGTACAAATGATTTTGGAGCAATTATACAACAAATATTAAGCGTAGAAATGGAAATGATTGCGAGGCAGATTGGGGAATAAAATACCTTTTTTTTTTGCATTTTTCTAAATGCTGGAAGAGTAAAGTACTAGTATTTAGGGGCTAATATTCTTTAATAATGACTGCGTGTCTTCTGAATCATTTCTTTGTTCTGAATACTTTACATTAGAAAATATATATACATATATATTATATACATCTTTGGAGACTGTAGTCAGATCTGCGGATATTTCTATATATGTTCATAGAATTTTCTACAATTTTAAAGATACGAGAAATCTCAAAAGAACAGAACTGTGCAGAAATATCTTATATACCAGGTTGTAGAATTTGGTTTCAATCGGATTATTATTATAGTCAGAATGAAGAAAACACTTTCCCAGGGCAATCTCTCACAGAGTAGCTTAGCAGTGCAGGATGACTTTTCATGCGCCTCTTTAGCTTTCTATATTTCTCTCTCTCTCTCTCTCTTTTCACCGCTACCTCTATTACAGTGAGATTCGTACTCGTAAAAAGGGGTTAGAAATGCACCAAAACAATGTCGATAATGGTAGTTCAGTGTCCTTATTGTCTCTCTTTTTTGAATATTGGATATTCTTGAAAACCAACCTAAATATATAAACTGTTCATTATTATTGAAGATATTTCCTTTGAAGATACAAATATAAGATTCTTTGACCTTCAAACTTTACTTGAAAACTTCTTCCAATGAATTCCAAACCGAAAATCAACCAATATCAAAGATCTTCTTTATTCCCTTAAACATTATTTGTTTATTGAATAAATTCCTTCCTCTCTAATTATCGGATTACCTCAGCCCTGACTTGACTGTAGCAAAACCTCATTAGCAAAGCGCCTCGAATATGAGTATTTGTACACCAAATACTCACACTCCCCATAAACTCGTACAGGTTCTAATTGAAACAACAAATAAATAAGGCAAATAAAACCAAAATAATTAGCAAACAAAAGACAACGAGAAATATTTCTGACTGCTGAATAAAAATGTTAAAAGTCACAAGAGCTTAGCGAAACAAAGGTTCGCCGTCACATTTTGTGGCAGTAATATTTTTGCGGACTGTTGCAAGTCAGTTCTGAGTGGCAGAGTGGCAGAGGAGGAGTTGCAATTAGCAGCAGCAAAGATGTTGCTACTCGTGCCGCCTGCAATTAATTTGAATGCAGAAAAGTGGCAAAAGTAGCAGTCTCCGATGCAGTAGCAGCCACATTGTGGCAGGCCTGGGCACTGGGCTTGGGATGGGCATGAGACTGCCCCAGATTGTGATAAATGAGCAGATCGAATGCGAATGGGAATACGTTGGAGAACTGGTGGCAACCAGTTTGCAGAGGACCGGCACCGGGACCGGACCTGGCTACCTCTTTTGAGCGTTTCGTACCTTCTCTTTGGTGTTCGTACACTCTATACAGAGGGGTAGATTTAATTTAACCGAAAGCTTGCCATGCCATGAAGATAGGCCATGATTTTCCGTATTGATCTTTGCAAAATACTAATTTAATCGTGTAGAAATCTGTCTTAGATCTTGCAGAGTATGTACCAGTACATCGAAGGGAATATATGAGCATAAAACGTTCATAGAACTGATATTTATGAGCACCATATTATGTTTATTTCGAATCTTACCCAACTACGTATATTCCAAGTATTATTTTAAGATGTTTTCATGCACAAATCACATAGCTTTCATAGGAACGATCGGTCGTAGGACATATTTTCAGAGGAACAATTTTACATAGATTCATAAGACGCTATCTTAGAGATATAACTCCTTTGTTTCTCCATTCTCAATACATTAATGAATGAGAAACGCCTACAAACATAGGAGATGGTAGTTCCACATTTTCTCTAAACAAAACTCCGGCAAATTTTCAACAAAATCATTCCGCCAGAGTATCTCAAGCCTCGACTCTGGCAATGCGCCTTTCTTTCTAGTTTTTCTTTTTTTCTTGTATCTTTTGCTTTTTTTAAAGTTTGTGTAATGTGCAACAATTTCTCAAGGTTGCCGCAACGATGACGATGCGCTCATGCATATACATTTTTGCCCCTTTTTTTTGCCCCCCTCCGACTTCGGTTTAAATTTATGACATGAATATGCATAAATGTGTTGCAACGGGGTGTGGCAGCGGCACCGTCTTACATGTGTTTTGTTTTCCGAGGAGGAGAAGGGTTCTGCGCTCTGCGTTCTGTGTTCTGGCCAAGAAGACAGGCCATTAAACGCCCCTCAACAAACAATTATATGGGGACCAGTCTGATGCCACATTAGGCGCTCGACTGTAAACAGTAATTACTCGACTTTTATGCTTCAATTGCGGCACGGATCTCTCTCTCCCTTTCTCCCTTTCTTTGTGTCTTTTGTAATACTTACATCACCGACTTCTTCTCTGATGACATCGGCCGCCTTATAGACCTCTTCCTTCTTCGATATATCGACCACATAGCCCTTGCAGTAGCCGCCCGCCTCTTCGACGATCTCAACGGTTTCCGCAATGCCTGCAAATGATATTGTTATTAAATTATTATTGTTAGAAGTCTTGGGCCGGACACTTACCCTTCTTATTGATGTCCCAGATAATGACTTTGGTGCCCATCTTTCCGAGTCTCTCGGCCAGCAGGCGACCCAGGCCATTGCCACCACCGGTGATCAGGGCAATGTCTGTCTTGAGCTCCTTTTCGGGATAGCCAAAGACAATGTAGTAGAGGTCCTGCAATAAGTAAAAGAGAAGTGGATTTTAATTAGGTTTAGGCTATAATTACTGGAAGCAAGTGTCACGCAAGGGTTTTAATGAATCGAATGCCAGATGGTTAATTATTGAAGAATTTTGCTTTCAAAAGAATACAAAACTCTTGCCACAGAAACCTCTCTCTAGAGTTATGAAGGTTTCCTATGGCAATTGATTATTTGATATATAATAGACAGATTTTTATAAGTTTTAAGCTCGTTTCGCAAACCAAACGAGGGGCGCTAACGCAAGACGCGCGACACTTAAACCTTGTATAACTTTTTGGATACATGAAAGCCCTAAAACATACATTATTGCAATTAAATACGATCATCAGACTACGAAAGAATGATTAGCAAAGAATCAAATGAAGTTCTGTTCATTTCATATCCATATTTCTCAGTGAAATGAGTTTTTCCTCAAGATCTAATTGATTGATTTTTCGTTTGGTTCTAAAATTAGTTTATTCTGTGAAATAATCAAATACAAATTTGGTTTTCATTTGAAATGAATACCTCTAAAGCTGTTGGAACACTTTTATATGAACGAAAGGGGTACTTCTGATGGTTTTACAGAATTCTATTAGAAAGTAAAAATCCCTAACTTTTCATACATTTAAAGAGTTCCAATACAAAGAGAAGATCGTAGTTTTCAACACTCTTTGCAGGCAGTTCCCTGAACAACTACTTTAATGAATAAATACCAAACTTGTAGAACATTTATTAGTGTCGCTTGAGGTAGTTATAGGTCCACATTAGGGGTACAATAGTACTAGTATTGGCTATTGTACCGTAGCCCCCAAAACAATATGGAATTATGCGGCAACAAACTCTCTTGGCGGTATATCTTATATCTCACTTAGATAGGGGCACGTTTATATTAATTTTAGTCACTGTGTGTTTTCCTCTCAGACCAGAAACATTTGCTTTTCGTTCCTAAGCCCATATTCTTTATATAATAAATTCTTTATAGACTTCGTTTCCCATTTTAATCTCATTCTACAATCAGACATTCCAATTAAATATTTATAAGCAATTTCCCCAGTCACATATGAATACAAAAGCAACCATAAATCAACCAAAAATGCTCTATAAATGTTCAACTGCCTTTTGTTATTGCCCAAGTCTTTTGTTTTCCTTTCATTTCATTCCATTTCATTTCCTATATGCTCTCGAACCGAATAACCAAGTCACGCGTGCGCCCAAATGTTTACCCCATTTAAAGTTTACATAAAAAAACCCAAGCACCAGAAAAGGAAACCCAAATAAAGTGTAAAATTGTAAAGAGCCTCCGAGCATTTGTTCGGGCCAATTGACGAGTGCATGTTAATAGGCCACAAAAGAAAAAAACTAAGCCAAAAGAAGGAAAAACCATTGTAGGAGGCGGGTGCCCCACAATTAATTGAAACATATATGCGGCCGCATATATAATATATATTTTGATGTAAAATTTGCAACATTTCTTTATGTCAATTTAGTGTCAATAAGCTGTCAAAATTTATGGCTATCACGCCTCCGGTTGTGGCCATAAAAAACAAAAACGAGGCAAACAGAGGAAAACAGACGAAACAAAAGACTCAAGCAACGAACTTAATATTTAACATGTTTTTTTTTAGTGCTGGTGGCAGCACAGTAGCACTTTCTGTGTTGCAAGCGTCCCATCCATTTTCATGCCACACGCGAACTTGTTGCCAGCAAATTCGCCTCATCCGCTTAGGGCGGCCCCTGGCCTTTGGACAGGGGCATGGCATGGGTTTTGGGCATCGCCCTGGGCAGGGGCCTGGTATGGGATCTGGGATCTGGAGACTGGGGTCTGGGTCCGAGCCTGGCAAGCGTGTCCAATTATTTTGACATTAACAATGAATGTGTCGCAACAATGTGCTTTTTTATCGTATACCCAGTACTTGTGGCATACATGGGGTGTATGGTATTCATCAGCATTGGGAATTTGCAAAAGGAACAGGTGTAGAAACCACAATTTTAAGGATAGTTATCACTAACAGATCTATAAAGAATCTACCTATATGCTGAATAATGTAAGTAATTTATTGATAGTTCTTTTTGGCAGCATTCAAAAGATATTTACAATCGATGTACATCGATTTGTGGGACTATTTATAACAAGTGCTGGATGGTAACTAGATTCCCAATTTAAGGGATTAAATCTTAAAGATATAGAGCTTAAATTTTGTATGATTATGTATAGATCGATTATCCACCCATTTACCAAGAATCATTGGAAATGGATAAGTATAACAGTCAACATAGAGACATAGAAATATGAAGAATAAACATCCCTACGAAAATTCTGCTTAAAAACATTAAAGTAAATTTGGAATAGATTTGGAGTCATTTTAGATACCTAGTGGGTTCATATAACCAGAAGAATCTCCTCTCGCTGAAGGAGCAATCTTTAAGAACCAAAGAAAGTAGTTTCCTTCCAATAAATACCCCTCCATCCCACTAATAACTCTCTCATCTGTAAAGATCTTTTCAGATCTCATTCATCAATCGAATTACTAGGTATCTTTTCGTCGATTTCCTCCACACTACGAGTGGCACTCTTTCTTGCAAGTAGCAAAGTTTTCCCCCCAGCCAAAGACAAAGTATCATAAATTATACAAAAATTAATCAAAAGGAAGGCATGTTGCAGACAACAATGATGATGAGTGGCTTCTGGTATGTTTCAGCTGCTGGCCCTTTACTTTCCTGTTGCTCTGTTGCTGCTGCTGCCATCCCGTTGACAGACATTTTGTCACATAATTTAACATGCAACTCAACGGACAGGAAGCGCACAATTATAATTTATACATAATACGATAATCAACATAATAAGAGCAACGATTTCTTTATAGCAAGATACACCGAAAAATATATATATGCAAATCAAAAACGAATTTATATGGCAAAAAGAATGAGAGAAAGATTGGACTGCCTCTCAGATCATGGAAACTTTTTGTGTGGCAGCTTTTTGTTCACATAAATGTAAATTTTGCAGACACGTTTCGTTGTTTGAGAATTTTTTGGTTGGTTTTCGTATGGGTCTGGGTCTGGGTTTGGGTCTGTGTCTGGGCCTGGGATCTATGAAAACTGCCTCGTCAGCATTATGTTGGGGTTTTACTGGTCTGTGTCTCCCTCGTGTCCGTCTGTCTGTCTGTCTGTGTCTCTTGTTGATTGTCAAGGTCCCCAACGCATTGACCTTTTGTAAGACAGACGGAAAACCAAATCAAATCGGCTTGAACTTCGATGCACTGACTTTGAATCGATTTGGAAGTCGTCTGAAGGTCTCTGTCAGTGGAAAATGGAATTTTAATCTGAAAATTGGCCTTGAAAGGGCAAGAAAATGAAAGCAATCAATTATTGAGCTTTGGATTATAATTAATGTTGCTTTTTCTGAAGGTTCAATTCTATATTTGATGCTGTCAATCAAAAACTAATGCTAATGCTAATCAAAAACTATTAGTAAATTGGAAATTTTCCAGCAGCGACAAAGGCGACAAAGACCTTAAACTTGGGATTTCCACAGCAAGATTTAGAGATCTTGTGGATCCCAAAACATATGAAACTTCCATAAGTTCGGTGTAAGTCCCAACTGTAACATTCCAGAACGATCGAATAACGATGGACCATTGGACCAAAGAGCTCTTAGGTTAATCTAGAAAACTGCAAGTCCCGTAGTTCTGGGGGCTCAACGCAGGACAGTACAGGGCCGAAACGACTCCAGAACATCATCCGGAGGAATAACGAAGGCGAGAACGCGACGCTGCCTGTGGGGCACCTCGGAACAATGAGTCTCCCACAAGAAACCGATGGTTCAACAAATCCTCCTTCATGACCACGAGCAAGGGACTCTTCTAGAATGCTGTGTGCGGCACATGGAAACACCGAGTCTGCTCTAATTGCTGTATGCGTACTCCTCTTCCTCCAAACGGAGAGATGGAAATCCATAGAATTCCAGCGCCACATAGAGACCACACGGAATAAAGTCTGGAGGATGCTTCTGCCAGGTTCCCACTGAATGCCCCAGCAACATCAAGCTCTTTGGCACGAAAAGTAACCTGTCCTTAAGGAGAGTGACCCGAAGATGTTCTCCAAAGCTCCAAAGATTTGATGTTCTATAAATACAATTTTGATATGAAAGATTTTTGTCTACGTGCTGCAGGGTCTGAGTACAAGGCCCATGGCCCGAGGGGACTGATCCCTCGTCGAAGAGGGCTCTCAGCGAATCTGAATAGAAGGCCCAAAAACCCATTGGATGTTTCCGTCTAGGGGTGCTAGCTTTAATGTAATTTCTAACTGAAATTTTTGTCTATTGTACTTCATTCTTAATTATCTGTTCAGAATGTGCATTCAAAGCATCTAATGCATCTACAGTTCATATTCGAATCTTTTGATGTCCACTCTACAACCTCTTAAAGTATCTGTGCTTCAAATATACAAACATCCATCCAAATACTGCGAACCTTTACCTTTAATGAAGTAAATCTAGCAAACATCATTGGCATTCGCATAAAAACACACTCAATGGCTCACTGGCTCAAGTTGGCCAAGTATTTTAAGTGTTTGGCTCATTAGTGTGCGGCTTGGGATCTTAATTAACGTGGGTTTCCCTTTGGGAAGAAAAATCCCCTCTCTGGATGTCTGGATTGCAAAAAAATCAATGCTAAAACATGCAAAATGGCAAAAGGTACACAAACTACCAAATGCCCAGCTGTCGCGGAAGAGACTTCTAAGGCGTTAAAGCCGGCTCATCATCATCATCATCATCACTGGCAGTGTGTGTAGTGTTTAGTGTGTAGTATCGTTAGCCTGGTAATCAAATGTTTGCCTGGTGCTTACCACTAAGAAGACAAAAGCAAATTGGACAAACTTGTTTCTCTACCGCTCCCTAATGTCTGATGTCTGATGTCTCTGCTGCATTTGTGTCTCTGTGTCGGTCCCCCGATTCCAAAGAGAATTGCGAAAAAATATCAACAACTTCAGGTTGCCGCCTGCATGGCTTGCCTTGTCTGCCTTGCCTGCCTTGCACTGCGGTTCTAGAGCCAGCTGAAAGTGAAACTGAATGCGAGGCAGCAGCGGCAGTGGCAGCTACAGGCAACAGCCTCTTGCCCAACCCCAAAGCACTACACACTCTGCAGACTCGCACCTGCCTCCAAATTGGCTCCAATTTTGGTCACTTTATGAGTGGAGTGGAACAAAGTGCCTGCCTGCAACGAATTTTGTATACTCTTGCAGATTGGGAGATCATTCACACATGGCCGTTGATTAATAGTCATAAAATTTATATTTTAGCAGCTTATACTAGCTAAAATAGGTGTCAAATTTGAGCTGTACTTAACGTAGGCCTCGGGGAATCTGTAGAGCTCTTAAAATGACACTATTTTTGCAAGATTATAGCCAGAAATTTAGCTAATACATTAAATAAGGATTCTCCAAGAATATAGCAAAAATCGATGATATATAGGAGCCATTAAGCCATAGATGAGGATCTTTTTCAGGCAATCGTTTCTTGGTTCTACTATATGATGCAATTGCGCTTAAAACTATTCATAACTCGTAGCTAAAGAGATTCAGCCATATCTGTTCCTTATAATCCCTATCCCCATCTCAGATTCCTCCGAATATCTATTGAATCTTTGATAGACCAACCATAAATACCCTCTCCAAGAAGACAGAGTATCAAAAATCTTGAGTGAATCTTGAGTAGACCGAGTGTTTGTTCGAGTGTGTGGCACGAACTTGCCACAAAACATTGTAAACGCCAGCCTGTGTGTGTGTGTGTTGCAACGTGCCGTGGCCGGCTTGCTGCCTGCCTGCTCCCACCCTGAGTATGAGTGACCTTCTTTGCCACAAACAGTTGCAATAGCCACAGCCAGAGAAAAAAAATTCAAACAAAATATAATCATAAACCTGAAATTGAACCCCCAACAAAAACTATTGCCCGATGCATCTCTCCCTCTCTCTCTCTCTGTTGAGTACTCCCCACACACTCGGCGGCACTCGTACACTTGAAACACTTTTAGCCAATTGGCCAATGATTTTGCACTTTAAGTTTTGTTTGGCTTACAGCCAGCACCGCTCTCCGTGGCTCTGGCCCTCGCTCCACGGTTTTATTTATTGCAGGCGGGTGGTCTCTGTCATCGATTGCCGCCCCGCCGGCCTGTGCGGCCTTCCAATGGCAATTTTCATTTGCGGCTCTGTGCAAAAATTAGCATCCCCATATCGATTTCTGACAGTGTATGGCAGTGCCTTACTTATGAATAGACTTTTGAGCCAGAGCCAATCAAGTTCTATGCGATCTGAGCGAAGCGAGTGGTTGCCACTGCAATCTTTTGAGTGCTTCGAGTGTTTCCAGTGTTTCGAGTGGCAATTTGTCAGCCAAGCCACAACGGATATGTGTTAAGGTGGCTGCCACCTGGATATGCAAACGGATATGTCGAGTGATTAGCTGGTGGCATGGCAAAAGTGCTTTGGGCATTAGCTTAAAGAACTGACAAGTCGTTGGCATCCATTTTTCATGGCATGGAATAGAATTTAAGCATCACAAAGCCCCTTGAGTGATTAATGGCATAAAGAAACCGCAGTTTATTTTAGTCAGAAATTGAATATGATACATATATAATTAATTTAATAGGTATAGAATATAATTGGATGTATCTATCGCTCATAAAATTAAAAGATTGTGATTTACAGATGAAAAATATTCCAGAGGCTTGAAGGTCGCGACACACGTGCCGGGACACTGTAATACCCGGATATTCAGAATATTGAGGTCATTAAGAGAATGTATAATGTTTTCCCATTAGCATGATCTTTTTAGAAAGGGTCTTACAATGGATTAAAATGTGTTTATTCCATACCTACTAGTATTAGGTTTTGTTTTTCATTGATCAAACGGTGTACTTCATGAAAAAAAAACAAAGAAATCCTTAATTTTCTAAGAAAGAATAGATGTAAATATCTGCTGGTGTCCTACGGGCCACTCGATGGTGCAATAATTGCACCGCCACTTGATAGATGCAATCATTGCATATCAACGTCTAGATTTACAGGGTATATTTGCTTGCCTAAGTGTTAAACCTTGCTTATAAAAAAATAAAAAAAACCTGAACACTAAACCACAATTTATGACTGACACTTTGGAAAACGTGGCATTGAATGGAATGTGACCAATCATTCAAGAATTACGAACAAGTGTCTGTGTTTATAGTACCTTGTAGTATTTAAATTTTTTAATTTGATTCTTACAAAATATTCCTACATCAAATGTGCAAAACCAAAAGTTTTAGTGATTTTTAACGAGCAAAATGTCAAACAAATTTTTAAATAAATTATTTTGACCAATAAAATTGTTCTTTATAGATTCATTCCTACAGATTTTCTAGGAATTTCCCCAATGATTTATTCAGCTTTTTTTGTAAAAGTGTTACTCACATTTTTATAGCCATCTCAGACACACTTTTTATTACTTTATAGATATTATGTAGTCTTTGACAAGGCACACCCGCCCCATAACCCATATTTCATACAGGCAGACAGACAGCCACATGGATAGCCGTAACATGGCTGAAAGCACAAGGCCGCTTGCGGGTTATGAACCTGCAACCGGCTTCGGCTTTCGAGCCAACAACTGGTGTTAGCTTTTGGCTGGGAGGCTGTGGTATGTGTAAGACAACGCATCATCCCCGCCCCAACAACAAACACTTTTAATTTCAATTGCGTTTGCACATCCACACACACACACACACAGAAGCAAATGAATGCCCGCGAAATCGCGGTGGCTGCTGGCACACACAGTCACCGCCACAAGTATACGTGCGCCTGAGCACATGTGTCTGTGTGGGCTTGCGGCTAGCCCAAGCGGTGGCTAATAAAAACAGGCTCTCCAAGTGGCTGACACCACAAAATGCCGGCAAAATGCAAAAGTTGAACTAGGTCAACAAGCCAAACGCAGCAGCAGCGGCGGCGGCAGCATCAGCAGCAGAGCTGGCAACAACAGCTGTCTGTGCCCCCGCCCCCCTCCGACTTGGCTCATTACTTGCCCCAAAGTTATAATGCCACTCACTCTCTTCCCCCTTTCTGGCCAATCATTTTGTAGGTGGAACTTTCGGCACAAGTTTGTTGCCCAAGTCTTTTGTTCGAAAAGCAGAAAAAATGCTAGAGAATGCAATGACATAAATCCACCTAATAATACCCTATCGATACCTATACCATGCCCATGATGGCTCAACGATTGCTAGTTTGATCACAGCCATCAATGGGTAATTTGCAAATTTCCAGCCATCTATCAAGCCCCGCGAAATTGTCATTGTGTAAAGCCTCAATGAATTTGCAACGAGTCGGATTCGCTTTTGGATTTTGGGGATGATATTTTTGGAGACTGTGGAGATTTCCCTTAATCCTATGCCTAATATTTGGTGTGCTGTGGAGTTGGAAAAGGATAGAAAAAACCATTCACAATGAGAGGAATAGACTCTGCAAACTATTCATCTGTCATGCGGAAGCGCACCTCGGTTGGTCGGCGAATTCACCTGGGATCGATCCATAGAAATTCCTTTCGGAATGTATGTTGTTTTATATTTCTAGAGGTAATATTTGTTCGATACGGAGGGTTTTTAGCAGATAGGAGCGAAAGAAAGCCTAAATAAGTCTGTGAGATTCACAAGTCAGGAATATATAAAATTATCTGATGATATGATATACCACTCCTTCTCAAATATACAGGGTATTCCGAACGACAGCTCACTCAACCCTGTCAAATGCGAGAATCATTGTCGTGTAAAGCCCCTGTATGGTTTTACAAATCAAGTAAATTGAAATGCAAATTTAGTGGGCCTTTAGAGACGCTCCTCAGTGCTGCTGCTGCTGCTGCTGCTGCTCAGGTAATGAGCGTCAGGTTTTTGCATTTGGCATGCAAATGTCACTTGTTTCAGTAAACCCCAGACCACCCCCCGACATTTGCTATGCAGTTCCATGCACAATGATTCAAACGATACGGATAGAGATGGTTTAGGGGACTGGGACTACATTCGTGCCACACATTTCACGATCATATCTTTCTCTACCTCGAAGCGACACACACAAAAGGTCTCTCGTTGGGTTTTCGGTTTGGTTTTTGCGGTAAAGTGAAAATATAATTACCACAAAACCCGGAGGAGTCTTATGCAACGAAATTGAAATTGTTTTTATTTTATTTTCGTTTTGTTTTGTTTGGTTGTGCGTTTTATTTAAAAACCACTTAGCGTGTCAGCTGCCAGACGCTTTTTTTTTGCCTATCTCTCAATTTTAGGTCTAAAATTTGAAAATTCCCTTTGGGATCCCCTCTTGAGGGTAGTTCAATCATTTTATGGCTGATTTGAAAATTGTTTAGATATTTTGCCAACTCACTTGTCCGTTTTGAAGGTAATTAATTAAGTCATTGGCTTAGTCTTAGTCTATGACTAGACTAAAACGTATCTCAAGACAGGTTAAGTTGTTGTTGTTGTTCACGCCGTGGTTTGCATATTTTTTTTAGTTTGCGTTTGATTAATGATTAATTCAACATGCGATAGTTTATGACCAATTATTTATTACCTATAATTGCTGGCGATGCAAATTCATGGAATTTCTTACTAATAATTTCTTTCGAGATTTCTACAGAATTTTCCAATGTGGTCTAGAACTTGTGTTGTAATTTATGGGTTTTATATAATCTATTCTGATGAATTTTTGTATTTTTCATACATCAGATTAAATTATATACAAATGAAAAATTGTTTTCTGTTTAATCGTATACCCTTCGTTTCCTTTGAGAACATCTTTTATATGTGTATTTACTATTGTCCTCACACAGAGTAGCTTAGCAATAAAAAGGAGAGTAAATGTACTCAAAAAGAGCGCAACACCTCTCTAATTCTATCGCTATCTTCATCGCTCTTTTCTTCTCGATATCTTCAGCATATCTTTACTTTAGAATAGAAAATTCTTCACAGATTGTATCCTTGAATGCATCAACTTATAAAATACCTATTCTGCAATGACTAAATAATTTCAATCAATCTACAAAAATTAAAAGGATAACCCTGCTCTGTATATTTCCGAATGGTTTATGAATTCAATGAAGTTCTTCACAGATAAACCCCTTAAATGTATAACTCAAATAAAATTAAGTTGTAAACCATAAATGCATCGCCCTTTCCACCTCAAAAACTGGAATTCATATGCTGTATGCTCTCCTTTGATTATATTATCTCAAAATATGTATATTCGTAAATCAAAATAAATTATCTCACTCAATAACTTCACATCGTTCGCGGTCTGGTTTTACATCATCTTGGGGCCGACCCTTAACTGCCTTTTCCCTCCTCCCAGAGACAGCCATCCCATCCCATCACAGACAGATACCATCTGGAAACTTGTCTCCGCCTGATCTTAATGCTTTAAATCTCTTTCATGGCCCCAATTAAACGTCACACGTGCTGCCATCGGCATTGGCCATTACTTTTGGCCATTTATCACACAGGTTGCCCGACTGTCTGCCTGAGAGGCATCCTTTTCGGCAGTTAATTAAATAACTTAAATGTTGTCGTTCATTATTTTTGCACGCAATGCAAGGCTTGAGGCTTGCGGCTTGAGTTGGGGTTCTGTACATTTCTGGCAGCATTGACACATTTTCTGAATGGTTGAAGGTAAATCACACAATGTTGCTAATCAACCAAAACATTCAAAACACGAAGGTGAATTATTTAATTCCTTTAAGCGGTAGAAACAAATGGCATTTAAGTCTCTTAATACCTTCGCAGAGGGTATTATCATTTCGGTTAGGCATAAAAGGTAGCATTATCAGTCCCATAGTTGTCTAGATCAGTTTTATTATTCGAGTAACTGTAGATCTGTTCTTACTTAATCCAACTTTGAGTGGAACTAACTACTTTGTTGCTCCAGAGTAGAATAATGTGTTTCTGTATAATTCCAACAGGTTTTTAATCATATCTGAGCAGTTTTTTCTATGAATGTGAGGCTGTTATAGAAACACAATCCAATCAAACAGAGATGCAAATCTAACAACTATTGACACATAATACTGCCTACCACAAAACGATGTCTGTTGCTTCAGTCTCTAAAATCTAACCTTCATTTGTTGTTAATTAATCAGTTGTAAACAAAAGCGTCCGAGATTCAGAAGGTTTTGCTCTCTGGCAATGTTATAGGCACACAAAAGTCTGTCTGTCTGGCATTGAGGGTTATGCATCTGAAGAAGATGTATATGGAACCTACCTGAAGAATGAATCCCACGCAGCAGATGATGAACCAGGCCACATCCGCAAAGGCATCCCAGCTATTCCACAGGGTCTGACGCCAGCCAATGGCAGGAGGTGCTACTGGTTCCTGGCCATGGACCACACCATTGCCGTTGGACAGACCATGTCCATTGGGGATACCATGTCCATTTGCATTTCCATTCGGAAGACCATTTCCATTCGGCAGACCATTTCCATTGGGTAGATCCTCAGCCATTAGATTGTTATTGTTCTTCACCATTTTTCACAGATTTTTGCACTTTTATATTGGATTATTTTTGTTAGATTTAGTTCACTCTGGAACAAGACACTATACGATTTTGAAATGGCTTTAATTTTTAGGCTTTTTCGTAATTTTTTCCGTAATTTAAATGCAAACGAAACGCAACCGCAAAGACAGCTTTTCTTGTATATTTTTTTTGGGGCTCTGAGGTTTTTTTTGGATATTGTCCGCACGGCACGTCCGCTCTCGAGAGCGTAGCAAACGAATTTGAACGTTGTGGGGCTCGAAAGGAATGAATTTCGACTTCTTATTTTGGCGCGCTATTGGATATACGACGCTGGCGTTGACGCTGACTTCGAAGCTGGAGCTGGAGAGCTGTGGAGCTGAAGCTGACGGCGCTGCTTACCGTTCGCTCACGCTCTGCTAGCCGAACCGAACGCTGCTCAAGCTCAGCTTTCGTCTCGTCTCGCGTCTCTGACTGTGACGTCATCGAGCTTGAGCCGGAGCTTCGGCGTCAGCGTCAGAGCTTCAATTTGAGCTGCTTGTTATACCCTACGCTAGCTGGGGGAATATTACGCTTTTGAAATGATGATCTTTGACAATAAAGATGGAAGAACATCCATCCTTATATCCATATATATTATATGATCAAGTCTATATAGCTATTTCTATCTACATATCTGTTTCTACACAAACTAGACCTTCACTTTTGGAGCTTCAATTCTAATAAATAAACCACAATATCTATTGAACCCTATAATCAATACTCTATCAATAGTTCATAGGTAGTATTTTCTTGTATTTAATTCCATAAAATTTGAACCGACTAGTCTTTCAGGGTATCAAAAGCTTCGGCGCCCAATCCTAATCTTATCTTGTCTGCTACTTGTTGCTGTTTCTTTTCATTCTTATGTTGCTTTAAGCTGCGTTTCGCTTTTCGCTATTCATTTATTTCGCTTTGGTTTATGTGTAAATTACTGTTATTGTTGCTGCCTTTTGCTTTGGTTTGCAGTTTGCCTAATTGTTTCTCATTGGACATGAAAATTAATTGAGATTTATGCTGCTAAAGTGCAGTAGGGTAGGTTTTATATTTCTGCTGTCAACAGTTGCATTAGAAGGACAGAGCAGAGACGGAGCCCCGGAGAATACTAATTAACTTTAAGATCCGTTTGTTAAGCATAAAAATGTAATTACTTGAGTGCATTCCCATTAAAGAGAATTGAAATTTGACCCAACCCTTTTATGAGACATTATACATGAATTATGGCAAGCTTCAAGTGATATTATAATTAGTCATTCACTAAAATGACTTATGAAGAAAGGTGTGGTAAGGTGTACACATATATACACACAGTTGTGCTCTTGGGTATTTTTCTCACGAATATATTTACAGTTGGAAAGCATTTTTTGCCTGCCCTTTACTAACTAAACTCTCAACAAGATCAACTGTGATCTGATAAGAAAAACTCTACACATGTAAAGATCATGCTAACATTATCTTAAGCCTTTAATGTAAATATGTAGGTGGCTGTTCTAGAGCTTCGACTTCCTCCTCAACTGCTACGATATGCTACTTATTCTTGCTTCTTATTCTTTGTTACTATTCTTATAATTTATAATTTATTAATTGATTGTATTGTCGAGCCCTGAATATAGTGAATCATAGCTTGATAGAACTACATATTTATGTATGTATAAAAGAATGTAATGTAAACTAGACGCATTACAGAGTCTTACTCAGTCTGTAAAATCTCTGTTGCACACCGACGGCACTGTTAAGTGATGGGGAGGCGAGAAGAGTGAAATTGAAAGTGAAATGCCGGCATTAATCACATGGTCATTATAACAGTCGTACTATGGGCCTCAACTTCTTATACTCTTGCTCACTTTCCCCTCAAAATCTGCGTCTGCTGATGCTGAAATATGCATGTATTTTATAAATCGCATTTGCCCGACACAAGAAGAAAGTCGGACAGCATATAAATTTGCTTAAATGTTTAATTTTTGGGTTTCGTGAAGGTATATTTATACACCCTGGATCCAGTTATCCTCTCCCTGTCGCTCCTTGTTTTGCCAGCATGGTTCTCTTTCGTCGCCGCTCTCTCAATGTACTTTGCTCTTTGGTTGTTTTTGTTTCTTTTTGCATAAAAACAGGTTATGTTAATTGATTGAAATGATATTTGTTGGCCATTCTTAAAGATTTCGTCACATCTTCGGATTGCATAATAATAATACGCAAATTTGTGGTTGATTTTGATTCGATTTCCATATCGTTTGTTTTGTGTACGTGCGTTTTCTAGATTTTGATTTGCATTTTTAACAAGAAGATTGGCTGGAGCTGGCGCTCGCGATAGGTCAAAAAACTTATAAAAATGTTTAAGGCCAATTCCGAACTTTGCACAACACAAAAAAAATACCACACATGGAATCAATTTCTTTCACTCTCGTTTTGGTCTTTTGGAGCACAATATTCGTTGTTCAATTGATTTTATTCAGTTTTTAATTACACAAAAAGTACTACGTTTATGTATTGGTTGATCGTTTAAGTTACGGCTTAGCCGGCATCGCCTAATCGATTGAATTAATTACCAGAATATGCAAATCGGTTTACGTCTGACTTTCGGGCATTCTTTTTGTGTCTGTCTCGTTTTATTTTTGCTTTTCGCTTATTTATATTTTTCGACTGCTTTTCGCTTTGCCTTCGGCGCTTTTGACGTTTCGGCCGCATGCGCAGTGGGAAGCTGGGAGAACAAGGAACACAAAAAGGCGGGAGAGAGAGAGTGGCAGTCAGCTGTTGCTTCGAATTTGCTTTGGTGGTTGCTTGGCAAAATTACAAGGAAAGAGAGAGAAATGAGAAAGAGAAAGAAGTGAACAGATGTTGAACAGTGTTATCGTCTGCTAGAAAACGTAATAAACGTAACGTAACGTAAACACTAATTGTCGTTAGAAAAGGCAGCTATTTAAATTTAAAAAATCTCAAATCGAATAAGTAAAATAAATAAAAATAAATCATTAAAACTCAAACATTAATTTTTCTTATCTTCTAAGTTCTGGAGCTCTTAAATGTATTGAACTTCAGTGGCATTCATTTATTAGGATTTCGTCTAGAAAGATCGCCGTTTATTTAGTGTTTTCGATTTTTGTACCCCCCTCTTTGGACTAATACTATGATAATGATTAAAAAATAAGACCTATGGGTAATTATTGTACACAAATTTGTAACCGCAGTGTTGAAAGACTAAAAATAAAAATAATAAAAGAGTAATACAAATTTTCAAAAATGTACATTGAAAGATCTCCTGGATTGGTACTAATGTTCGCGCAAAAAATATTTATAATATTTCTGAATAATGGAGATGTCCTTTGAAGAAATATAGCTCCTAAGAGAAGATTCGCTCTCATGCAAGTCATACTTGCTACAGAACATGAGGCACAAGGGAGCTGTCTTCAAGGGCAAACCAAAACAAAATGGGAAGCATTTTTAGTTATAAAAAAATAAATACCAAACTCCAAATGACTGTTCAACAACAAAACCACAATTCATCGCTCGACAATTTCCGCAATAATTATGGCCAAGCAAAAAAAATAACAATATTCTACGAATGGTATTTGTTCTATGCTATAAAAATTAGATAGGTGGCGGTGGCGGTGGTGGCACATGTCCAAAGCTCAAAAAATTGTTATTTCCTTTTTCGAAAATTTAACCTCTAGCCCTGTTGACCGAACGCCGAAAATATGCTGAACTCTGTCTAATCCATAAACACGGAGATTGGCCAAGACAATCGCAAATGAATCAACGGGTAGCCTTCGCTGAAAAACCCGTTAGAACCAGCATGAACGTAACGGCCGCTAAGTCGCTAAGTCGCTAGGTACCGCGCCGATGCAAGCATTAACCTATTTTACTTCCTTACCTCTTAGATTTCTGAGAGCCCCCATAGAATTCTCGTTTCGATCTACCGATCTACCAACTAACTTCCGGCCTGAGGTCCGAGAAACGAACGTGTTTTTTTTACTGTGGACAGATGTATGTATATGTCTTTCATTTGGTTTCCTAAAGTTTAATTTTTGTGCTGATGATGATGGCCCATTTGATTAGAACTGCCTGGGCAACACACACACGAGTTATTAATTATGATTTATTTGGACAATAATAAGGAGCACGATAATTATTGGCAAATCTCCTAGCACCCTCAAGGTCATCGCTGCTACCGTAAACATTTGCCAGACACTCTTTAAAATCTCCATTTGCGACGTGCTAATTGGAACTTACTCGAATTGCGTTTTTCTACTTTGCGTTCTGTTTGAAGTTTCTTGGTTATTTGAAGATTTGAAACGCTTGGGGGGATTCTCTTTGAGCAGAACATAATTTTGCTTAGGCTGCTATTGCGTTGTGGTGTGGAGTACAGTGTGGCTCCATTCTTTGGGGTTCTTTTATCTTTGTGGACTGTAATTAAGCCTTTTTTGGTAGGAGGAAATGAAAATTAGTTTTAAAGAGGCACCAAAGGAATCTAGTATTAGCAGGCTTACGGGAGTCTAGTGTTGAAAAGTGAATAGATATAATTTGAATGGATTTAATACATATAAGTATGATATTTGGTTCTATTTGGTGGATAGGAGAATTTTTTGAAATTTAAAATATAAAATTCTATTTGGTGGATGGGTAAAAAGAAAAAAAAAAGAAATCAAAAGTATGATTCCAGTATTAAGTAGTCTAAAAGAAGTACAGTGTTGGTAAGTGTATATAATTAATATGATATGATATGATATGATAAGCATTTTAAGCACATAGTTTCTGATCTCTTAAACTATAATATGTATGTGGTATGTATTTATACATTTGCAATGCTATTAATATTCTTTCCAGCTTTAATTTATGTTAATTCTAGACACCGTCTAGCCATCTTTTAAGACTGTCTAGTCATTATTAGAACCAAATAAATTTGGTAGTAGAAAACTGGATTGAATAATTGGAACTCTACTTTGTATTTGAGAAGTTTTCAACAGTCTGAAGATTCAAATTATGTAAATTGAAAACACCTTAAAAACAATATCAATCAATGTATTAGGAGTGGCTTGTCATTTCTAGATCCACAAATCCATATATCTTTATATTACAACAATATCATAGCCCTCCCAGATCCAAACAACCCAATCTAAGTGGTTCTTTTTCATATAACTTCTGTGGAACCTGACCAACAACTTCCGATTTGATTGGGCCACATTCCCAAAGCCTCAAAACAAAACAAAACCACCTCTCATAATGAAGAAAAAACATATGTGTGAGGCTGGCATGACATTGAATTTTGATTATATTGTTTCTGCCTTTGATTTCAATTAACATAAGCGCTCTAAAGTCTTATGGGCAAACATTTGTCATACCCACAGACAGTTGTAAAATGTTGTAGGGAAACTCATATCTAGGGCTTAGACAGCAGATGTGTTGATTTCTTGGTTAAATAAATCACAGATAAATCACTGCACCAACCAACACCCATTGCTGGCTTAAAATATCCATGCATTTCACCAACAAATTTTATTTATAGACCCAACAAGTTAGCCTTTGAGGGACCCTCAAGCGGCAAATGTATTTTTAATTGAATTACTAAACAAATCATAAGTAAAAAGGCCAGACAACTGACAAATTTATCCCACACCAGACCACAGACGTCTAAAGTTGTGCGGAAGGTCGGAGTTTTGGAGTCGTTGATTTGATGAGTGCTGACGGCAGCCTCTAAAAAAACAGCAGCTACTCCAAATGATGCCCATTCAAATCCAAGTCCAGAGCTGGCAGAAAGACACTCCACTGTAGTGGGCACGTTCAAGTTAAATGGTTTGTTATAAATTTCGATAGTGTTTGGTTTTAGGAGTCTGGCTATGGCCATTGTATTCCGTTTGATTGCCTCTGAAACTCGTTTCGTTCTAGATAAATGGAGACTGGTTTATCCTTTCACTGGCAACTGTAGAACACTCTCGATTCTATTCGATTCGATTTCATTTGATTCTATGTTTTATCTATATGTTTGTCCCCTTGATTACCACAAGGTTTCTGACCAGGCCCAGGCCTGATTGCCATATTGTACGAACATCATTTTTGTTTGTTTATTTCAAATTTTAGCACAACTCGCGGGTGTTATTTGCACACAGCCTCGATAAGTCAAGGTCGATTTGCCAGACAAATGCCAGTTTTAGCAGCTGTGGAGAAGATATTCTTTGGCTTTCATTGGGCAAAACAAACAGAATTCCAATCATACCAAAAAGAGGCTTTCAGACTTGGGAATTGTATTGAAAATTGAGGGAAATATGAGTGTAATGTGCGTAATGGTAATAATAATGGTATATGTGTTAAGAATCAGTTTCGAAGCCCATCGAAGTTTAATACCTGCATTAAATTTTGTTTAATATTTATGTATATTTTTGTTTGCACACAAACAGCTTCAGAAACAAGCTCTTAAGTGGATATCAAACCAGATCTTCTCGTTTCTTAAAATAATCAT
The DNA here is from genome assembly GCA_008121275.1 of Drosophila lowei. Classification (NCBI taxonomy): domain Eukaryota; kingdom Metazoa; phylum Arthropoda; class Insecta; order Diptera; family Drosophilidae; genus Drosophila; species Drosophila lowei. The sequence continues at coordinate 14,030,767 of CM017779.1, read as the reverse complement.
TCTAAAATAATTAATTTCTCAATATAGAAGCAATTAAATATTTATGAGATTTCTAAAAGAAATTTGAGACTATAAATTGGAACACATATCGCACATATATTCATGTTTTTATTCGAATTTGATTGAATATAGCCATAAACGTATTTAGTTTTACTTTATTATTAATGTTCATTTAATGGTATTAAATCTCTTTAAATTGACAAAGTTAATGCGTGTATCATTGTTCAATTTTGATGTATTTCCCTTTATTAGGAAAATTTCATAAGTTCCAACCAAATTAAACTTCTCAAGGAAACACCCAAAAAACAACTAAGGGAAATGCATAAAAAAAACCATCCATTAACTATGCAAAAAGATTGCACTTGGGCCGCCACTTGAGGAGCATCAAAAGCAATGACCCTACTTCGCCCCCATACAGAGCTTCCTCCACAGCCAACCCCAACCCCAGTCTCGGTGCCGCCACCAAAGAGCAAAAAGCAAGGCCCAACCAACTGTAAACGTAAACAATCTTCAGTGCGCAGGACAGTACTCAGTCCGAATCCGAATCGGACACAGCTGTGCATTCAATTCGGGTAAAAGCTTTCTGGGCCATGAAGGAAAAGCTTCAAGTGAGCATTCAGTGCATTGCTGCCAATTTGGGCGAACGGTTCTTGTACGTCACGTCGTGGTTGGGTTGTCGATTGTTGCCCAGGTTACGTGTCAAGGAGCTAAAAACCGTCGGTCCTGGCTAATTAAGGGCCAATGTTCATATCCCCTCAAAATCAATGGTGAAAAGTCAAGTGTCAAAGTGCCTAAGCGAATCAAGGTTCGGCTGACTATAGCTTTAGCTTGATTCTAAAAATGCCCTCCACTATCAAGACAGTGCATCAGCAAATTACAATTTAAGTCTGGCCGATTGCCAACAAAAACGGAAACCAACGGAGCGATACGAACAGCCAGAACAACCACAACGGCGACAATGTCGAGTGGCAGGTAGGATTCCCCTCATATCCATATCCATATCCACAACCTTATAGTATTCGTACACGATATAGATAGGGCAGGGACCATAGCCGCCCATACTGAGTGCCATATTTGAATGGTATTACGACTTATCCACTGGCTGGTATTTGTCGTGCAATCAATAAATTGATTTTGATTGCCATGTGTGTGGGTTTTCCTTAGCGTTGTCTTTGGTTTTTCTTATTTTTTTTTGGTTTTGTTTTCTGTTTTTGTGCTTTCGGCGTCGAGCTGGCTGGCAAAGGGTTTCGCCTTTATCTAGGGCTACTCTCGATGTTGCCTTGAGCCATAAAATCCCACAGCGCGCATACTTGATGGTGCACATGTGGGGGTTTCTTGGCTCTTAAAACATATGGAAATTCAGAGATGGTTTTATAAATTATTAAAATATGTTTACTCATCTTTAATTTCACTCTTGACCTTTTTTTCTTGGGCGAAGTTATATTTTTAAGGTAACTTTGTTATTATTTGGCTCAAAAATATCAAGTAATACTTTATTTCGGGTATAAAACAGGTATAACAAAGCCATGGTATTCTTATATAAATTAGTTAATAATTAAACATTTAGTAGATAAGCCCTCAGTGAATGCTGCGTGCAGTTTTTCCCAGTACTCAAATAATACAGGGTTATATTAAATTTAAACGCTGAAACTTTAAGAACTTGAATGCAGAAACACGTCCCGATCGGATCATTATGTTATTATAGCCAGAATGAATAAAAGAAGTTGCATCTATCGTTTGGCTCTTTGAACACCTGGCTTTCAAATACTGTTTCCTGTTCTCATATCGATTGTTTGTAAACTCTGTCGAGAACCACCATAAAGAGACCAGAAAGAAACCTCTGAACAAAAGTTGAATATTTTTAATTTCCACGCCCATCTATTTGATCGTTGATCAGTTGGTTGGACAATAATATTCATATAGTACTTCCATTTTTTGATTGAAACTCAACTTATTTTTGGTCAAAACAATTTGGAGAAATGTAAAATTGTTTGTCATGATGTTCATTTAGAATCTAAGCTTATAAAATAATCGTAATTAAGGTTTAATTTTTGTTTGTACTTTTTGTACAAGTATATTTTTGGTAAATCACTTTAACAATGACATTTTTATTTAATTTAAACATCTATTTAAATACATATTTACTTGTGGGCTACTTATTTAGTTTAAATTTCCTCAAGAAAGAATATTCTAGCCTTGAAATTGTAAACCAAGTGCCAAACTTCTGTTGATTAAGCAATGTAACGTGACGGCTCTGTCATGACTTTTGTGGTTGAGCAAACAGAAAGGAACACACACAAGGAGCGCCTGCTAAGCCACAACCACACAACCACGCAACCACAAAGATACACAGGGAAAAAACGAAAAAGCAATGCAAATATGTGCCTGGTTTTCTTGGCGCCAAGCTGCCAATGAGGGGGGAAAAATGTAGGAAAATGTGTTCAAAATTAGCTGAAAGGGGGGAGATGAGTTGTGAGAAAGGAAACTGGAAACTGTTTGCTCTCGGAGACCCCTTGCTCCCTCAGCAGCCATGACTCATTGGCATGCTGTGTCGCTGTCCCGGGCAGCATATACTCGTGCCCTTATGCCATGGAAATTGATACTCCCTCAGAGACCCCTTGAGCCCCAAACTGCTGTCCTTTGCCAATTTTGTGTTGATTGTAATTATATGTACATTTCGTGCATATTTTAAGCAGCCCGATTATCCTAATTACATGACTGGCTGCTAATAGGATCCTTGGCTTCTGCTGGCAAAAGGAGAAGTTTTTTTTTGGGCTCTGATGGTAGGAGAAGGTGATGCAGTCTTCTGAGGAAAGGAGAGATTGTTAGGGTCTCTACGAAAGGAGGCGGTTGTGTGGATCTCTGAGGAAAGGAGGAGTGATTGTGTGGCCTTTGTGGGAGTGAGGGTTATTCGAATTTAATGACAGTACAAACATTTCGTGGTCCTACATTGCTACATCTTACGCATTCCATTTATAGCTCGTTGACCTATTTTTTCGCAGCGTAAACGTACTTTGTATAAATAATCTGTAGATACCACCGCCTCACTCGATTTTCCCGATTTTCTGCCCTATCTGTGGCCAAAAATTTATGAAACGAGTTGGTTCGTTGTGAGCCGCAGCAGAGGCCCCTGATATATCCGATACTCTGTATGTATATATGTAATCTTATGAATTGTGTAGCATATATGTACATACAATATATTTCATAGGTCGTCTGCCGCATGCTCTCTCTCTTGCTGTACTTGGTATCGCTGTTCGTAAATGGGAAGAAGCAGACCGCGATCTCTCTCAATTTGCTAAAACTAGTCATGAGAGATCGGAAACACATAGACACGACCGATAGTTATGTTCTTATGTTCATTCACTTCGTTTATCCTCTTTTCTGTAATATCAAAGGAGTCTGGATACAAAATTTGGTTGTTCTGGCTCATATAGTCTCTGACAACTAGGCGATAATCAAGACGGACGGATCGACGGACAGACAGATATAGCTATATGGATTAGGCTACTGATGATGACTAAGAATATGTATACTTTCTAGGGTCATACAAGCTTCCTTCAGTGTGTTACCCACATCTACGTAAAGATCCGAATGTTCCAAAGAAAACAAGCATTTTAAAGACCATTTCAAAATGCTGCCATGTCTAAAGCTCTAAAGCTCTAAAGATATTTCGTTTACAGACCACAAACATTAATTTACACCACAAGATATGTAAATCCACCTTAAGAGAAAGTAAAGCCGCTCCTAATTTGCACAATTTCGTATTCATTCTGGGAAGACTTTTGGCAATTACATTTAATTTGCTGACTTAACGGCCTCTGCTTTATCCTTGCAGCCTGCTGGACGCCCTCTGCAGTGGCAGTGGGGCCCGCCTGGCCCTGGGCACCTCCATCGTCTCCTATTTGATTGTCTACAATGAGGCCTCTGCAACGAGTATGCTCTTTGGCATCGGGCTGGCGACTCTTTATGGGATATTTTCACGTGAGAGACGAGTCCACTGTTAAGACTGTTGTTCAGATTTAATTCAATGTTTTTCTTCCTTTGAAAGTCCTCATTAAGACGAGTCTGCGTAGCCTACAAATGCCTTATGTTCGGGCCACCAACAAATTTGACCATGGCAGCCTTTTTCTGGCCATCTGGCTGGATGCCTTGGCGGCCATGTGTGCCTGCGCAGCGCTGGCAAGGACTCTGAGTGCCTGTCTGGATGCCATGACTGGAGGCTTGGCCAGGATACTCATTTTGGGCCGGAATGCACCTGCGAACGAGCCCTGGCCGGATGTTCTAGGTGTTTCCGTAGTTTGTCTAGTCACTGGAATGTTCATGCTTGGTCTGGTGGTAAGTGCTCTCTATTCTACCCCGTATATCAGGCACCCTCCCTCACTGTATTACTATATTATTCACAGCACTCGAAGGCCTTCAGCCTCATCCTGACACTTGGGATGTTTGGCTTGAATGCAATCCTCAGTGCTGTTGGCTGGTGGCGTGGTGATTTGTTGGCCTGGTCGACGGATAGCTACTTCCAGCCCGATGGCATTAGCAGTGTAAGTGGATACTTTGCCGATACCATACCCCTCCCCGCCTCTGCTTCTGGCTGTGTTACTGGGTCAGTGCACTGTGCCACCAGTCGCTCTGTTGTGTGTTTTTCTTTTGTTTTATCGATTTTCGGTGTCGTGACTGGAAGCAATTGCGTGACCGAAGCTGAAGCCACAGGATACGGGCTTTTGATTATGACACGTAGTGCCGCGTTCGGGTTTTTCTTTTATCCAACCAGTCAGATAGTAAAAAAGGCTTTGCCAAAGGTGAAGGAACAATTGTTGCGGACCCTTGGGTGTTGAGCGAATAGTTGTTATTGGCTTATGGTATTATTTGGCTAATAAATGGATCTCCTAACTTGTATTGGTGCCTCTTTTTAGGTTTTTCTGGCCGCTGCCCTGCTAACGTATACGTTTCCCAGCGATTGGCCGCAACAGCACCGGAGTGGACGGTATACGTCCAGCTTGATCACAGCTCTGGTCAGTGTTTCCCTACTCCTGACAGCCGTATGTCTTTCCACAGTGGTGCACTTTAAGTGAGTATATCCAACAAAGATTGGCATAGCCTAGCCATTAACTAATCCTCTCTCTCTCTCTCCGCATAGAGCCCGTGAGGAGTACGTGGCTGTGCCTCTGTTTAACATCCTCGATGAGAGTGGCTTCCATAAGCTGGTCCCTGCCTCCGCCTGCATGCTCCTCCTCACCAGTTCGGCTGCCTTTCTGGAACTCTTCCCCGAGCTATATGGGATTGTGGTGCGTCTGGCCACCTCCGAGTGGCGCATACTCTCCAAGCAAATCAGCTACGAGAGCTCGGAGAGTGGCAATCCCGTGCTGGCTGTTTTTATTGCCGGAAGCCTGTGCGCCATGCTGGCCTTTGCCTGTCCCCTGCAGCATCTCAGCTATACCCTGGCTGCCAGCCACATTGGTGCTGGATTCCTGCGTGCCTTCTATCTGCTGTATACCCCCTACAGGCCCAAGTTCATGCATCCCAGCAGCGAGTCCTCACTGTCGTACAGTCGCCTCTCGACGGCGCCCATTGCCAAGAGCAGCAGCTGCAGCAGTGCGGCCACCTCCAGCTCGAGTCGCCTCAAACGCAGTCTGTGGAACATCGGTCTGGCCAAGCACAGTGTCCTGAAGAAACCCAGGACGAAGCCAAGGAATAAGCAGGAAGTGGAGAAGGAGTGGTTACTCCTTGGGGAACCAACATCGCCATGTCCGCAGCGGGAGGGCAGGGATGTGGAGTCCACCATTCTTTCGGATGGAGAGCCACCGGTGAGTTGTCTACTATATCCGGAATGGTAAATGAGCAAACGGGTTTATTGAATGAAGGAACGATTCCTACCGTTTTGCTGTATATCTGTCTATAGGGCTATAGGGCTATAGACTTCATCAACGACTATAAAATATTAACATACCAAGATATTCGTATTGGATCAGACACAATTTCCATTTCAATTTTTGTTCAATGTACGGGCCATCCGTCGCTTCTGACCGCTTCTGACAGATAAGTCGTTCCTCCAAATCCAGCAACAATATACAGAATTCTAGAGCGATACTTGGACTCGATTCTGAGTCCCAGTCTGGGCGCAAGATCTACAATTTGATATGATATTATTGTTCTGTCTCATACCCAAACAACGTAGCTGAGTCGGTCCCAAGAATCTAGCAACATCTTGTTATTGTAAAGGCCTTGACATCATATAAGTCCCATGCTATGGTTTTTAAATGTTATGGTTAAATGTGAATACTCGATATATATCTCTCAAGGTAGTTCGGTATACCAAAAATTATCATTAGGTTTATTATTCAACACTGCAGAATAGAGTTTCTGTAGTTTTGTGGTAAAAAATGTATGCATATAGAAATTAAAGTTTATCCCGGATTAAATTAAATTATTTTTTCCTGGTATTATTCTTTCTAGCCATCGGACTTTGAATACCCCGACAAGTTCGACAAAAGCGATTCGGATACCTCAACGGATATTGATGCCATTGTGGATGAATATCGGGAGAAGATCAAGGTAATACCTTTTGCCAATCGCTGCCATTTGGTTTCCCTCACAAATCTCCCTTTCTTCCGTGCTAACAGGTAACCACAGCAGGACCCTTGGAGCGCAGCGTTCGCGTGCCCACTGTCAGCTCGTGGCGAGTGACCATCTTCGCTTTGGTGGTCATTGGCTTGGGGATTGCTCTGTGTGTGGCAGGACTCCAGATGCACTGGGCACCAGCAGCCTTTACCGGAGCCATTGGGGTGTTCATTGTGGCCATAATAATGGGCTTTATACCCAAGTACACGGGTAGTGTGATCAATGTGAGTCCCGTGCTCTGCGGCATGTCGCTGCTGCTGGGTGTTATACTGTTCAGCGGCTGTGCGGTTCATTCCTGGCCGGGTCTGATCATCTGGCTGGTGGCTGGACTTATAATGGTGGTGCGATGCGATAGGTTTTGCTGCAATTGCTTCGAGCACACGTCCATGATGAATGCCCAGCTGATTCCCAGTGTTTCGGGCAAGACCACGGCATCGGGTGCATCCGGCTCGAGTGGTGGAGCGGGACCATCGACCAGTATTCGGATACCCAGGCCTCCCAAGGGTGTGGTCAGTCTGCCGCAATGCATCAATGGCCATAGATGACAGTCGGAGTCGTCGGAGGAGGGCGAGGACTTGTTCCACGAGGATTTCAATGTCCGCGACTTCGACGAGGAGGATGGCGATGCTGGCGAGGATTGTTGGACTGATTAGCTTCCCAGCCGTCTTCGATATATCGATGGAATATTTATACTACTATAAAATGCTTTGAGGATCTCCGAGATGATCTTCGAGCTTCGAGCCATAATGCCTGACTTTTCTAGCTAGTTTGATTCAATGTCAAAATCTACTTACAGTATATGTCTTACTATATGGATGTATGAATGTATCTCTAGTTAGGTAACTCTCTTTACAAATAGGTTCCCAATAAAATGCAATTTTCAATATACCTGCAAGAACCTTCATATCTTGAGGATATCTTTGTTCCAAGGACAGGGATTACTCTGGAGGATTTTAAAGAGAGGATGATCAGAGCACCTAAATGAGGCACAAATCAGCTAAATTGCGGCCTTGTTCCCTGATCTGCCCCTTACGATTTTATCCAGCACCTCGATACTGAAAAGATCCGTGTATGATAACCGCGGAATGAAACTTTGGGAAATATACAAAAATATAAATACCAAAATGAACTTTTTTCCAACATTTATCGTATTTTTATCTTAAGTTGGAAGCACTATGGAAGTATGATACATCTCAAACCGAAATACACTTCTTTATCTCAAGTTCAGAGTACGATAAGACCGAGTTTTCTAGGCATACAAGTGTTCGTTTTCCATGAGATAATCCACCAGTTCCTTGACGGGTGACATTATGGTCTGCTCGTAGCCAGGCTGAAGCTTCATCACCCGCAGCAGCATCTCACTGCGATCGGTGTTGAGATAATAGTCGAACTTCTCGGGCTCCTCGGAGCGTAGTCGATTCGAAACGCTGGCCGACATCTTGGTCTGGGGTTCGGTGAGGGCCCAAATGATCAGAGCAGCCAGACGAGTGCGTTGGCATTCCCTCAAAAAGTTTTCCCGCGAAATGAGTTCGCCGTCTAGTCCCAGACGAGTTAAGTGAGATTGCAGAGCAAGGTGATAGTGGTCCAGGCACTCTTCATAGATCTCCCGCCGCACACTCGCCGAGGCCACAATGTACAGCAGGAAGAGGACATCGAGAGTGGGGGAACAGTATTTTGATAGCTGAAAGTCCACAATACAACAGGCACTGGGCAGAGCGGATGATTCACTCCCAAATCGAAAGAAGATATTCCGATCCCAGGTATCTCGATGGCACAGCACATTCCTTATGGTCAGCGAGGGGGTCACCAGTTCCTCTGATTTGGTCAGTAGATTGTACAGTTTATTGTTGATGAAACTCTGATATTCCTCTGTTTGATATTGGGGATGTCTGGCGGCCAGGAAGACAATTGCCTGAGGGATGCTCTAAAATATTAACTACCTCTAAGCGGTATGAAGGATGCTTACTTTCAGTCCAGTCGTGCACCAAGAGTTCTCCATGCTCAAGTGCAGCTCAATCAGCAAATCCTTGAAGCGCTCGCAAATGTTGACTTGGTCCTTTTCCTCCCAGGCTATGCTGGCGGCATGTACCTCGGCCAAATGTTCGAGTACCAGTTTGTAGTGCTCCAGGGTATAGCTCTCCGAGGCCTTGAGATGCCGATATTCCTGGGTGAGATCTTCCAGGACTATGATATCATTACGACTGTAGAAGCATTTTGGAAAGAGCTTCTTTGTGGCTAGGATATAGATAATCCCAATTATTTTATTTGGCTTCATACATTTCTATTCTAAATATTCTCACCATATTTTTGTACATTTGGTAGTATTTCTGTGTAAATGGCTGATTCCTTGCGGAACACCCCCTTGCGCTCGCACTCTGCACGTTGCGGTTCGTTTTTGCGCGGCAAACTTTTGATAAAATAATCCAGATTATGTTTCTCCTTATCTGCAGTGTCTTCCACCATCAATCTCAATTTGTAGTACTCCCCCATGTAACCCATGAGGTCGTTGGAGCCAGCCTCTAGCTGGGATTCCAAGAGTATAAGGTTTGATTTCTCCTTTTCTTTCAGTGTCCTTTGTGCTATGAGCAGACATTCTTCGGGGCTGAGTAGATCCATTGGGGCAGTCTGAACTATTGTCTCTTTGGCTTTCAAAGATAGAATGAACGGTTTTTGGCTAGAAAATGCTTCAAAACCATCTTCATTTGTCTGTTTGAGAGCGTGTGGGGATGTCTAACAGACAAAGCAATGAATTTGGAACTGCTATCTTTTTTGGAAGTCTTAGAGATTATATTTCGTATCTTAAGATAATACCCTTGGATACTGCAAAAGGTTTCTTTAAACTGAAGGTAGAATATTTTATGGAAACCAACATTTACATCTCTTTAAGCTTTAGACAGAGACTCTGTCTTTATAGGTTTCTATCTAAAACCAAATCCAACAACAAATGAATATACCTCAAATAAGAGAACCGTGAAGTACAATTTTCAGCGATAAGATAATCTCTCAAAGATAAAGAGAGAGAGAGAGAGAGAGCCAGCAGTACCCCATACTGATACGAACCCTAGTGTTACCAGGTGAACAGCAAAGATAGTGAGACAATTCCATTTTAATCAGTTTCGTTTATGATATGTCTGTGCCAACAAATCCCCCACACATTCATACATATAATCGGCAAAGTCTTGATGATCGTTCATCAAACTGAGAACATCGGGTGTACGATCGATATTACAGAAGCGATGAAAGTCCGCTGGTCGCTGATCCTTGAGGCTCTTCAGGTAGTTGTCCGGCAGGCGTAGTATGGTGGCTGCTATGCAGTTGTACGTGACCCCAAACAGGGCGAAATCCTTGAGAGATTGTTCAAACTCCTCGCGACTCAGCTGCTCTTGACTGGGATCGATGCCCATTGTCTTGAGTTCCTCCGCCAAAGTTTCGTAGTATAGATTTACCAAGCGACCAATCATTTCTTTACGATTGGCTGGCTCTAGATTAAGATAGCTAACCAAATGGAAGTCCATGGCTGGCGGGGAATAGCGACACAACTGGAAGTCCACCAGGACAGAGCGCTCCTCCAGCGGCCGCTCCTTGTGATAGAAGACATTCGCACCCCAGGCATCCCGATGAACGAAGACATTCCTGTGAACTGGCGAGGGATTAACCATATAATAGACACTGTCCAAGCGACGGGGCAGCTCCTTTGCTATATACTCCTGGGCCCGGACATCGTTGCGGACATCGGGATGAGTGGCAGCCACCGCCAGAACGGCCTAAATTAGTATACGGTTATTTGGGGAAGGAACATCTCTGTATCCATAAGCTCACCCTTAGACCCGCGGTATACCATTCAACGTCCGGATCCACGGATACCTCTTTGAGCCACTCTCTCAGCTGAACGCCGATCGTTTGTCCCTGCTGTCGCTCATAGGCCACGCTACTCGCATGAATGGTGGCCAATGTCTTCAGAATGGGACCCAACTGATCCTCACTGAGAAAACGAGTGCCCGACGGAAGGGCCACATAACCCATATCCTCGACATTCTGCATCACGAAGAGATCATTGCGTGCGAAATAGCATTTGGTGCACCACACATGAGGAGCTGTAAACCTGTAGCTGTAGATATTACTCTTTCACATTTTCTTTGACTGTGAAGACTTACAAAACTTCTTGAGCTCACTGAGCAGCAGCTCATAGAGCTTGCTCTCCTTCTTGATCAGACCCATTTTCTCCATATAGTATTCCATGTTGGCATTTTGAAAGATCACCGACTTGACAAACAGTCGTGTGGTCTGCTCTTCTTTCACATCTTCCAGCTGGTATTTGAGTTCCAAATGGTAGTATTCTCCGAGGAAACCCACATGCTCCGAGGCTGGCACTATTTCAAAGTCTTTTAGGACCCCATGCTGCTGCTTATCGGCCAATAAATTCACCAAAATCTCTTGACACTCTTCCAACGTAAACAGTTCCAAGCGATTTTGTCGCGTGAGCACCGGATTGTAGTCGTCCGTACTCATATTGTGGCAATGATTTCGCGATGATATAGATTTCCCAGCGATAGGTAATGTTCGCTACGGAATTGGGTTTCAAACTGATTTGATTTCGATTGTGTTGCAGAGTTTATATTGACGAAAATACTCTATAAAGAAGGAATATAGATCGTAAGCTATCTAAAGTCATAGATGACTAGCGGTGTTCCATATTCTAGTCCCTGGTCTCTGTGCCTTAGATACTCTCATCGTTAGAATCTGGAAATTCGAATCGTTTTACGAGTAGCTCTATATAAACTGCATTCAGATATCTTTAATTTCCATTCTGTTAGAGTATTTCCATTTCGATCATAGTATATTTTCCACTTGGTTGATATTTACAATCATTTTCTTATCGTCTGCCTGCACAGCGCATAGAGCTCATCCTTATCAGAGACGCTCTCACATGTTTGCCCTGTCCAAGGCCAAGTTCATGACATCCACACAGCACTCCTCCATGTAGGACCTGAACTCTTGATTGGTTTCCATATGGCCCAAGATAACTCCACTGCGATCCACGTACTTGAAGTCATTGGTTACGAAGGCGGCTGGCACCTTGACGATGGTAGCAGCCACAGCGCGATAGACAATCCCAAATAAACGAAACTCTTCAAAGGATTCGAGGAGCTCTGATTTGGACAACAGGAGATCTGCCTGGAGGCCAAACTCTGAGAGATTCTCCACCAAATAATTGTAGTACACATCAATGCAGGTCTTTTCCATTTGCCTTCGACACGCTGATGAGAGATTCATATACAAACTAAAGCTTAGATCCTGTGCAGGCGGAGTATACCGACAGGTCTGAAAGTCTACAAGGAGAGCGGCCCCGGTTTCTTCGCGTGGATAGAAGGTATTGCCCACCCACAGATCCCGATGACAGAGCACATTCCTGTACTTGATTGAGGGCTTCGCCTGCTCATAGATGCCTTCCATGATCGCCAGCAGTTGGTTGTCAATGAAATTGAGTTCCCTGTCTCCCTGATACTGGGGAAGACTTCGCACGGCAGCCAGCACCGCGGAGAGGCCCGTAGTAAACCAGGCTATCTCCGAGGCCACTGTTACCTCCAGCAATTGATCGCCATAGGCTTCCCCAATATTCACTTTGGTCTGATGCTCGTAGATCAGACTGGCGGCATGAAAGGCTGCCACGGAACGCATCAGTTGATGCAGGTGATTCTCAGTCAGCTGAGAAGCTTCCACTGCTCGATATCCCTTTAGTTTTATGTCCTCGAGGACCAGTAGATCGGGTCGAGTGTAGTAACAAAAGGGACTCCATTTGAGCTTGGCTAAACGGAACACTAGCTATATTCCATTGGTTTTTTAGTTTAGTTTTTGATTTTACTCACAGTATTGCTGCATTTTACCTAGCATTGTCTCATAGAACCATGTCTCTTTACGAAATATAGCCTCCTTGGCCACTTCGGCGCTTTTCAGGGGCAGGCTTTTGATGAAAAGCTGCGTTTTTTGGATGATTTCCTCTCGTTCAGCCTGAAATAAAAATACGTTTGGCTATAATATATATACAGATCTATCTACATATATCTATCAATCAGATATATGTCTGTGGAGGCGCCACTGAGTACCAAAAACATTTGCACAAGAGTATGCAATGAAATGTAAATTTGAAGTAAAAACTTGTATGTAGTATGTCATGTCATGAAATTTACGTTTACATTACACGTTCGATTCTACATGAATCTTCATTATCAGAGTTTGATGCGTATTTTAGCTTATATTTCCTATATCTTGCTATATAAGATATGGCTAAGAAAATGTATATATAAAGAGATCATTTATCTATCTATTTATCTATTTATTTTATTCCAAGTAGCTCTGTTGAAACCTTATGGAAATTCTTAAAAGAAAATGTCAAGTCTTCCCTAATCTAATATTTTATAGTTTTCTTACCACGAATAATGACTAATTTTATACTATCATTTTGATATATGGATACAAACTTGCAAGCAAAATTATACAAACAAACATATGGATACAAAGTTGATATCATTCAGCACTGATTGCCAAGGCAACAATGTCTCGTTGAGATACAGATACAGATACTCACGTTGCAGTAGCTTATAGTCAGTGCATAGTAATCCCCCAGATACCCGATTGCAGTGTCATCTCGAACCACTTGATAGTCCAACAGCTTGCTCTCGCCATTTGTTAGATTTTCCAATATTTTCACACATTCGGGGCGGCTGAGCAACATATTGCGTATACGTAAGATCTTGTTACGTATAAGTTCGATGTTCCTCTCTTTCTCTCGAGCACGCTTTTCCGAAAATTTTCACTCGGCAGAATGTGGCAGCATCTGACGGTCGTAAGCAACTGAGCGAAAATAGAATTCTACTCAGTTTTTATTTTCTTTTAGCTAGAACTTTGAATACACAGATCTTGGCGGTGCATATGCACTGCAAATGATTTAAAGATCTTTACGATAAGATACAGGCGAGTGGGTGTGTTTTCTGATGCACTACAGAGCACTAGGAGAAATTAGGGATGAATATGCAGAAAGAAAGCAAATAATTTTTTATAAACTAATTCAAATAAGGGGCACACGAAAATGGATTCAGATTCCATGTGCATCTACGCATCTTACTATTTATCAATGGTTACTATACCTATGAATCCACATTTCTTACTAGTCTCCAAATATCCTTATACCTTACCAAAGCTTTTCCAAAAAAAAAACAGAACAGAAAAATGCAAAATAAAAATTGATTAATCATTTGCCGCTCTATTTTGAGATCTTCAGATTTATTAATAACTTTAATTATATTTTATAAATTAAAACGAGATAAATGATGATTAAATTTGTAGAAAATTCTCGTGATATACCCCAATTAACAAACATTTTTAATCAAAAACCATACGTTTCAAACGAGCATCCATATAAGTCGTATAAGGACGAATAGTGATATAGTAAAAGATCTCCACGAAACTAAGCAGACTGGCACCCACAAATAGTCCTGTAGTACCACCAATGGACACTAGAATTAAACCAGATTAAACAGAAAACCTATGAATGTTCCTGATGATCCCACTCACCCACCAAATCCAGTTTGCCACGCACTAAATTCCTCTTGTACCGCTCAGTGGGCAGCTCTATAAGACCCACCTCAATGCGGGAGACGGGATTCTGCTCCCCCACCATGTTGTCCTTGCTGTCAGACACTGTAGTTATATCCACCTCCGTGCAGGAGGGCAGACAATCGCAGACCAGACCCTTGCGACCACGACGCTTCGACCATTTGGCAATGATCACCGAAAGATCCTCATAGTTCCTGTTGAGGCACTCCAGACCATCCATATTGCAGAGCTGCCAGTCGGGCGAGTTGGGGGACAGATGACTGGAGCAGTTGCACAGCTCCATCTGGCGATCCTTGCGACACTGAACCGTGCAGGCACTATAGCTATAGTAATTGTGGACACCCAGAATATTCTCATCGGCAAAACGGCATCTACGCTGATAGACGCTCGTCTGACGGATCTCCTCATCGTTTTCAATGTCACGCTTAGAGATGTAGCGTCTAAGGGGTGAAATTTTGTATGAGAAGATACCTAGGGATCATAAGGAAGACCTACGTGAAGGATATATAGGGACCCACGACTAGAAAATCCGTTTTGGGCGTGACCAAAGTGGGAACTTCTTCGTTGCCCAATATAAACACCTGTTCAAAGAGATGGCACAGAGGTTTGGATTAAATTTGTATTGCCTAAAGTTCCTGCTTTAAAATTCATAAGCCAACGAATCTTAGGGAAGTTTTGTTGAAGAGAAAACGAGTCGACTTTTAGGTACATGTTGAACTCTTTCGAAATAACGAAATAATCTTTATGAGCCAAGTTCTATGAACTGTTCTCTGTTCATAAAGATAATAGAAC
This sequence comes from Drosophila lowei, assembly GCA_008121275.1. Taxonomy (NCBI): domain Eukaryota; kingdom Metazoa; phylum Arthropoda; class Insecta; order Diptera; family Drosophilidae; genus Drosophila; species Drosophila lowei. The sequence goes on along the minus strand of CM017779.1, from coordinate 14,015,740 downwards.
TCACTGTAGCTTCCGTATGCAATTCCATTGTGAGTGTTCCAGGTCCAGTATAACGATTCGAATACATATTCAGCTTGGGGCCTTTGTTCTTTCTGCGATGATACATCTTTTGTGAGAAGGAAGCATATTCATTGGAAGGACTCACACTCACCCAGCCTGCAGAGAATTGATGGCATAGCATATGCCCAGCTCTGTTTCCATGCGATGGAAGTACTTGCAGCATTCAAAGGGCTTGTTGTTCCACGCACAATTACTGATGGAGTCCACACAGCTGCTCCTCACCAGCTGCGCATAGTACGAAAAGTTCGAGTAGAAACAGGAGGCCGTGGACTCCTCGCCACTGCACTCGTGGACCGTGTGATAGGATTCGCCACGGAAGAAGGCAATCTCACTGAGTACCTCCTCCAAGGTAAAGTCATGATCAGCACCCCAGAGTCTGAGAAGTAGGGACTTTAAGGCCACTTCTCTGATAGAGTTTTTACTTACTGTTCAGCCACCTCCTGTATGCGATCCATATTCTTCGATTCACACACTATGATGGCTGGAAAATTTGTATTCCAATCGCGATACGAGCTCTCCACCACAAAACTAATGGCATTATTCTCAAAGGCACCTGAAAGGTATCACAAAATCCACCGTAAAGCCGAACCATCTTATCTGTATCGTGACTCACTCAGCGACGCTTTGATAAGCAACCAGGAAGCATACCAGGAGACCACCAGGCAAATGACCCAAAAGATGCGTTCCAGCCAACTGGCATCCTTGTCCACTATGAATCTGGCCCCATGTAAGGTAGAGTTCGACAGATATTCCTCTATGCTTCGACTGAACCTCATGGCGGCACGTTTTTCTATGAGCTCTAATCCGAAACTGATTGTAACTGAACCGGAACGGAACACGGTGTCCCTTGCTAATGACTCCTGTTCATTCGATTTATTCATCTTGATTGGGTATCTATCAGCTGTTGGTTTCCCAGCCCAAAGACACGCACCTGCCTGCTCTTTGAGTGGCACAAATTTGTTTGCCTAACATCAACAATGGCTTAGCTCGCAGTTCACTTGATAAGTGGGCTTCCATCGGGTCTACATCATACATCATAAATCCAATCCCCACTTTAAACAATTAATTGCCAACTCTCTTAGAAAAGTGTGTGTATACACGCAGAGAAAAAATTTTACACTTATGTAAATAGACTTGAATATATTAATTATTTATTTAAAAGTATTTTATATTGAGATTAAATAAAGACCGTATTTTATGTATTTATTTAACGTGCCAACCCCCGGCTCACTCGCTTCTCTCTCTCTCGCCGACATGACTAAATATTTGATTTATATACATATTTAGTTTTTATTTAAATCCAAGTGAATTCTATTTAATTTCATTGTTTTTATTTAAAAACCGAATATTTAATTTATATATAGCTGTTTTCCATTTTACTATGCCATTTTTCTCTGAGTGTATACTTAACAAAGAAGTTCAACTCACAACTTTTTTGAAATATCAATGGAAATTGATGGAAATTACTGAAAATTGTGTTATAATATGTAATAGTGTTAAATTTGAAATGTTGGAAATTACATTCTCGTGTAAAATTGTGTAAGTTTCCTGAATCAATTTTCCATGGCACGTTTCCCTGACTTTCACACCACCAAAGTGTGACCCTTAATTGCTTCATTCTAGGCCAAGAGCAAATAAAGTAAATGATCTTCCTGTAAAGCATTTGGATGCCATAATCTTATCTATTAGCCGTGGCGCTATCTTGGGAGAATTTACAACAGACAACAGGTAGAGAGAAAGTCGCAAATTGTGGAACGAATATAAAACGCTGTAACCACGAACAGATCGCCAAACAGTTGACATCGACATGGCGACGGCACTGGAGTTGAGTCCCAACCAGATACGCGGCTTGTGCCAGCGATACCTTGATCAAGATCAAGATGACAGCAGCTCCCTTCTGGGATTTGATATAGTCGGCTATCAGCTGAAGCCCACATCGGAGGCGCCAGCCGGATATCTGGGAGCTCACTTCTATCTGCAGGTCGCGGTACAGCTGCACAATGCAGAGGCTGCATTAAAGCTACGATTCTTTGTGAAGGCTGCCCCCGAGGGTAATGCCTCGCGCATGGAGTACCTCGAGGATTTCGGTGTGTTCGAAAAGGAGATTGCCGTGTATAAGAATGTCCTGCCCGAGCTGGAGATGGCCTGCGCCCAGGTGGCACCCAGGTGCTACCATGCCGATAAGAATCTGCTGGTTTTCGAGAACCTTGCGGATCAGGGCTACCGCATGGGCGCCGGACGGGATGGTCTGCTGAACTATAAGCAGCTCCACTGCTGCCTAAAGACCCTGGCCGCCATGCATGCGAGTTCCATCATCCAGGAGGAGCGTGCGGGCAAGAGGATCACCCAGTCCCAGCCCCTTGCCGTGGTCGAGAATGCATATCCCAGCAACAAGAAGCCAGATCATCTGCGTATGGTGAACTTCCACAACAGCTGTTTGGTGTTTAAGAAAATCATCAAAACGATGCCCAAATATCAATCAAAGATGGGCTACATTTTGGATAACTTCACCGATCGAATGCTGTACATTTTCGAGGCCATCAGGACATCCGATAAATATCAGAACACCCTGCTTCATGGCGATCTGTGGGCCAACAACATAATGTTCCAGTATGGAAAATATGGTGAGACTCCACTGCACTGCCGCCTCGTGGACTTCCAGCTGGCCCGATATGCACCACCAGCACTGGATGTGCTCACCGTCCTTACCATCCCAACAACTAGTCAATTCCGGGCCGCTCATCTCAATGAACTCTTGGCGGAGTACTACCGTTTCATGAGCGAGTTTCTCAAGCGAGCGGGCCTGGATATAGCTCGCTTTATGCCAGAGGAATCTTTCTATCAGTCTGTGGAGGAGTTCCGTAGCGTGGGCCTCATCGAGAGCTGTCTCTTCTGTCATTTGGTGCTGCTGCCGCCATCCTCTACGCAAAAGTTGACCGGCTCTGAGGATGGTTTCAATGACTTCTTCAGCAATCGTCGCATAGAGATCTGCCAGGAGGCCTTCGACACAGATGAGCTATACAGAACCCGCCTGACAGACATGATTGAAGATTTTGTGGACCATTTTGTATTGAAAGAAAGAAATTAAAGTTAGTAATTATCTAAATATAGAAAATATAGAAACCCCAAAACCTTAGCTCAGCTTTTTAGCTCATGCTTCGTTGAGTTTTCGTTGTCATTTAGCTTTCTTCTTTTTGTTTGAAAAACTTTCGAGCAGTGTCCAAAACCTGCCAAGCCAACAAACCGATCTTCGGCTTTCGGCCACTACCTACTGGTAGTACCAGTACCAGACACAGTACCAGACGCAGTAGCACTCGCAGTTTCAGCTCGTGGCTTTCTGGCGGCAAACTTCAATTCAGTTGCCAATTGGCCGCGTTCAATTCCACAACTGCTGTTTCGGGCTCTCTTTGAAACCTAACCGCCTGATGCTTAAATAAAGCGTTTAAATAGTTTTGCTAATTTTTGAAAAAATCAAGTCATAGACATATACAAAATGTGAGTTTGGTGAAGAGCGTAATCAGGTGTCAAATATGTAGTCTTAAAAAAATGTATTTTATAAATAATTCAATGTGTGAAAGATTGTTGCATAACCTTAATGGTCGATTGGTGGTGTTAATAAATAAATTATTTATTAAACTGCTGGAACTATGCAATTTAATAAATTAGTATAATAAACTTTAATATTGCATTTAATAATACAACAAAATTCTTTCACTTTGGGTATAATTAGCCAAAAATAATAAATGATTTCAATGAATTATTATATTCAAATTCCTAAGAAATCAAACTAAACCCCTACATATATATGTATATGTATTGGTACATCTGGAATCGAAAAAACAAAGGTCAACATTTAATAAAATTATCTAACCACTACCAAATTCAACCATAAAAAAACCTTTACCTTTACCTTTACATAAAATGATAGACATAATTTACATGTCTCATAAAATAATCAAAAACCCTTAACCCCCTTTAAAAAAAAAGTAATATGAAACAGTAAAGAATACAAATAAAAACTTCTTACTTTAATAATGCATTCAGATTATAAAATCTAATAAATTCGTAAAGAATAAGAAGCATTTTTCAAAAAATATGTAACCCGAATACATTTTGGAAACTAATAAACATTAATGATAAACCAAAAAAATTAAGAAAAACCAATAAAAAAATCCTTTTAATATAAAGATAATTTTTCAAAATATGTATTTATTTCGGAAATTCATTAAAACCACGCAATAAAATAAATTTGTAAAAAATTAAGAATTTTAACCGAAATTAAACTTTAAAAGTCCTTCCTTGATATTTTGGATATTTTCCAAATACCTAACATCTTGAAACTACTGCCATTTTCTAAGATTATGCAAAAAGAAAATTGCACAATCATTCAGTATGCACTAAGACGATGATCCCATCAGCATACCATAATTTATAAACCGAAAACTCTCAATGATTCGTTTCGGTGGCCACCCAGAGACCTACATAAAAAGTGTGTGACAGAAAAAACCCAAACCATAAACAACTTTGACCTATCACAAAACTCCAACAGCTATACTAAAAAAGTTGTTGACTAACAAAAGAAGTTAAACCAAAAACCATAAAATTAGACAACAAAAAAAGATTCAAACTGAAAAAATGCTGCACTTGACAGATAATTTCGTTTAACGGTCACGTTTTCTTAACAAAGCCGCAAAAAAAAAATTAACAAAAAATACCGAGACTAAAACCACTTCAAACCTAAAAAAAAATTATAATAATATTAATGCAATAACCAAACATAATTATTCCGATTGTCATGGCAAACAGCGTTTTCAATTAAACGATGTGAAGACCCCAACAGAAAGGCCAACAAAAGAGGCCGAAACAAATGGCCAAAAGCAGGTGCTGCCCAGCCCCGTTACGCCATTCGGCTAATAAATATGATCCACAACGATTGTCCATCAATATTGACCATAAAGTGTTGAACTGGGGGCGTGGTGTCAGGGAGGCAGTTAACCGATCGTGCTTCGTGGACTAAAAAAGTTGACACAGTTTTGGATTCAAGTCAAACGAAAGTGAAAAAATAATGATGCAACTTTTAATTGCACCTTTCGGAATACTAATTTTAAAATTAAAATGCAATTTATTCATGAAAATTCAATAAAAAGAAATCAGTGAAAGAAATAAGACGATATATAGCAGGTTTCTGCTTCTGATAAAATATAGTTGTGCACCCAATATATGAAATCTCTTACCAGCATCATTACACCCAGTAATAAATAAATTAACTAACTATTGCATTACCTAATTAAAAAAACCTTTAATGACCCTTTCATCACATTTTGTGGGCCTCGCCCAAAACATATTTGAAAGAAAAACATGTATTACACGACCTTTAATTACAATTTTCATGGGGAAATGATATGTGCATAAAACCAGCAGCGGCATCAGCCAAAAAAAAAAATATCCTCAACTGCGACAACCTTGAAACGGCTTAAAGAGTTTCACACTTTCAAAACTTAACGATCCCCTGCTTCAGTCAGCGGCGAAAACGTGTAATGAGCATTGTTGTTGAGTGCAGACTCTTTTTTGGCTCAAGTTTCGCATCAAGGTTCACCTCTCACTATCTGTACACGGCTCTACATGACCCAACCTCAGTTGTACGGTTACGATTCTTCATTCACCGTTCCCCATTTCCGTAAATGTTTCTGTTTTGAGAAATGAAGACTGGTTCATTCCATGCTGCAGTAGGTTTCATTTCAACAGTTCCTTTTTAAATTTCGCTTATCCCATTACCGTCCCCTTTGGGAGGAATTAATACTGAATCAGAAACTTAAACCATTCCTCTCTATTTAGGTACAGTCTATACAAACAATTCCTATAGTGTATGGTTCCGATTCCTCGTTCCCATTACCAGTGGTCTTTGAAGCAATTCAAATAGTAACACATCCCATTACCAGAGTCAAAATTATTTAAACGGTTCCGATTATTCTTTCCTATCCCAATTAAGTACAGTATTTCCAGCACAACCCAACCTCATTTTTGCGGTTTCGATTCTTCATTCGCTGAAGCCCTGAATGTAGATTGTAGTAGACTCCATTACCACAAACCTTATCTTTCATTAACTCTCATCGTTGGGTACAGTACCTACGTTTCCACATCCCCATTCCATGTTCCCTTCAAGTTTGAAGAAATAGAAAAATTGGATCAGAAATTCCAACCAATTTGTAGATGAAATTTCCTTTCAATGACCCGCTGTCAGTACTTTTCCCACACAACCCCCTCTTTGTACGCTTTCGATTTTGTAATCCCCTATTCTATCCGAATACCCGCTACCGTTTTGTAAGAATGAAAATTGTAACAGATGCGTGAGCATATTTCCTCATTGTATGCAAAATATAAACAAATTTGTGGACTCTGTAGAATAACAATACTAACAATACGTCAATCTTTGTCAATTAACCACATGACCCAAATTTGGAATGTTGGAATGGAATGGAATGAAGAGACCACTACGTACGACTGTACGTACATATGTAAAAAAGCGAAAACTGCAACGACTCTCGGACGCTGACGCCAATTGGATTCCATTGACCTAATCAGACACAGACACGGAGACGGAGACGGTGTGAGACGGCTGATGGGTGATGGAGACAGAGACCTGGAACGGGACGGGACGGAACGGAGACAGCCACAAAGCGTAGTTGCAGTATGTAAGTAGCTGTCCCCGTCCCCGTCTCCGTCCCAGTCTCTGTGCCCAGTAACAACAACAATTGAGTGGCGTACACAAAATAAGCATGAAAACCTGAAAATACCAGCACATTTTTGGGGAGGTTGTGGAGGAGAGTGTTTCGCTGGCGTCTTTTGCGCATTCGCAAAACGCCAGAATTGCATAAGACGGTTGGGGTCCGTCCGATGGTCGGGTTGCCAGCCGAAAGCGAAATGCAACCCGCCCAAGTCATGGGACATCAGTTGGGTGTGACCAAGAAGCCAAAATGGTTGGAGATCGGTAGGTGGGTCAGTGAACTGGAATGTACATAAGACAGGGAGATGATTTTGGCGTAATAGGTGGAAAGGAAAGGTTGCCGAAGGATCGATCATGTAAATCAAGGTTGTGATCTCGTTTCTGTTTACTTTTGGAATATATTTAGCTATACTTTGTAGATCTCTTGGGTTAACTAGGAAGAAACCCAAAGAACCCTTTAGTTTTGAAATGTTATGAGATGGAATGCTCATTCTTTTGATTATTGTAACACTCAAGTCGTATCCGAATAGGGAGATGCCCTTTGCCTGAGATTTGTATGAATCTTCAAATAATACTTTTAGAGGGTATGCCTAATACTAGGGTTCCTTAAAGAATCAATTGTACTCCTAATTAATTAATTATATCTAGATTTTCAGATCTATTGGATCACTAAGATTTAGTAGGTAGTTTAAGAATTTATATGAATAATTTTCATTCCACATTCTTTCGAAATGGATGGTTAGATCAGCCATAAATTAGTATATAAATCCAAATATAAAAATGTGAATACGATTAGATTATCCAAAACATCCCAAGCGAATAGTTTCACATGAAATATCGCCTTGGAAAAAAAAAGATCAGTTACAGATACTCGAATATCTTATGGCTAGCCGTACCATTGTAATTCAAGTGATTTGCATGCTCTTGCATCATACAATTTTCCCCCTTTCGTACGAGTATGGAAATCGTACAAGTCCAGCCAAGCCTTTGGCTCAGGCACAACGGCAGCCAATCATGACTTGGCCAAAAAGCAAAGGGCGGCCAGAAAACAGACACATTGAAAATGCCAGTGCCGCCAGTGGCAATATCAAGTCCAAAACTTACATCACCAAGGGGCAAGCGCTGCAGCAAGAGGCATGTGGCGGCGTCACTGCCGGTTATCCAATTAAAAGCAAAGATCAGGGATCTTTTTGCCACCAAACTGGGACGAAACGAACGAACCAACTAGCCACCGAATGACGATTGGCAAAAGCAGAGATTTTTTACCTCCACGCAGCACGCGACATCTAGGAAATGACTGGCCACATGACAACCCAACTGCAACTGCAACTGCAACAGAGAAATAGAAACTGCCACAGACGGAGTCGTAGTCGGAGTCGGAGTCAGAGACTGAAAGACAGAGCCAACAGTCAGCTGACTTGGCCAACTAGTTGTCCCGGCACTGGTACTGGGACTGGGACTGGGAGAGCAGTGAAAAGCCGGTCATTTAGGCGTGGACTGGACTGGGGATTGGGGACTGTGACTGGGGAGAGCTCTTGGGGAACATGCGTGTGGCTGTGTGTGTGTGTGAGTGCGTGACAGGCGGAAACTTGTAATATTATATGCACGCCACAATTATGTAATGATCATCATAATAATAATTTAAGTCGAGCAAGTGGATGTGGTATTGTGAACTCAATTCAACTCTTCTTCAAACCAACTCTTCGTCAAGGTGCCTGCCCCGTCGCCTTATCTGGTCGGTGGCCATTGTGGTGGGTCTCTCAATGCTGATCGAGGCACGTCCCCAGCCTCAACGGGATCTCGCACACATTGCCGTCGTGGAGAATGCCGCCTGGGAGCAGACCCTGCCACAACAGTTCCAGAATCCCTTTACAAGACACCCAGAGTCCGGGATGCTTTGGCCAGATCCAGTTGGTTTGGTCCTGGCGAAGAGGTGGTACGTTTCATCAACTATAAAAACCCATGCTGGAACATTTTCTCATCTAAATGGAATTTCATTTCTTTCAGGTCTATGATCGTCAGGCTGAGAAAATTCCACGCATGGAAATTTATAATGTGTTATCTCATGCCGGTCTGATACCACGCCGGCGTTTCTTTTAAATATTTTGCATTTATCAAATTATGTTATGTACACCATATGAAAATAAACAATTGCAGTCATTAGTTTAGGAACAAAACGGACACAAAATTTGAAAAATTTAATGGTGGTTAAATGCTTTTGATGTTCCATTGGGGGCTGAAACTATTTATAGATTAAATTCTTACAGATTCAATAGATAAGAGTTAAGAGTATTTCCTCTTAGTTTTAGAAGAAACTTTAAACTGCTACATTTACCACAATTTGTTGATATTTTTTAGAATTCTCCACCTCTATAAATTGCATATAAATCGGTATATATAAATGTCAAGGTAAATTCATTGTCCTTAGCGCATCGTATCGCTTCAAGAGAACAATTAAGAGCTAAAGATTATTTCTATAGGTATTATTTATATATATTCCTCGATAAATATGTTGTCTAGACGGCTATTTGTATAGAAAATCCAGTCTCCAGTGGTTATTGAACTGTCGGCTTGCTTCGAAAATAGAAAAGCCTATACATTTTAATTAGTACACGGTATTTGGTAAGACATCGATACATTTTATATATCGTTACATTTTTGCAAAATAATCAAGGGCGAAATTTTTAAAGGGAAAAGGCAAAATGGTATAATAATAATGCAGATCTGTAATCCTAGAAAATTTTCAATATTCATTCGGTTTCCTTTGGAATCTACGCTTATTAGATAAGCGGCTCGTTGTGATACCTATATCTCAGATGTGTATAACCTGAATATACTCGCAACCCACCAGGAAATAAACCGTTAATAAAATAAACAAAAACTTCCTTTGTGCACAAATAAATGACTTTTGTATTATATCAATAATCGTTTTGCCCTAAAACTCAATGTCTTATGAAAATATAGAAAAACTTTATAGCATTTTTTTTTTAAAACAACTACATAGGGATTTTGTCTAAATTGATAACCTCAATTGTTTTTTCAGCCCCGTGATGAGCTTCAATCGATGGTCCAGTGCCTGTTGGTCCACCACATCCGTGCCCAGGGGCTGCAGAACCTCCTCCAGCTCGGCATTCCGCTCCAGCAATGCCTTGCGGACTATTAAAGTGGCTTCTTGCTGGGCATCGTTTTCATCTTCTACGTCGCTGTCCTCGTGGGACAATCCATTGCCATTGATGGTGGCACCATTGGTCTCCGCTGCCGCTGCAGCAGCGGTAACCCTCGAGGTTGCGTCCGCCGGAATCAGCAGCGACTTGACAAACTCTCCGCAGATCAGGCTCATGGCAGGCATTGTGTGGGCGGACAGATTGACAAACTGTAATAGCGAAATGAACATTAATTGGCATTGACCTTGATGAAGTTCACAACAAAGTGTGTGCTAGTGGTGTGCGTTGTTATTATTTTTCGGTTTTTCGGGTGTCGCGATTGCGGTTCAAGTTCAGTCGTAGTCCCAGTCCCAGCACCGAGACCCAAGCCTCGCTCAACAATGTTAATCACATGATTATTGTACCCCTAACAGGGGGTACTATGATTCACAGCAGAGGTTTGTAATGCTATGGTGGAAGTATTTACGGCACTATCAAAGACATATGTAGTTATGTTCTTGATCGAGTATCAACATCAGCCATTACCGCTAAATAACATAAGTTGGAAGATCAGATCACTATAACATATATCTCCCTATCAGTCTTTTAAAAATTGGTGGTAAAAAACCTCTTTTAGTGGTCTGCTTTCTAACATCATTTTACATGTTTAACCAAAATCCGATGACTATACGATATCATATACATATCTATAAGCTACGATAAGCCCGCCAGGGTATCTAACTCTTCGACTAAAAAAACCTGGCTTCCCGTCTTGTATTTGTTTTATCGTCTGTCATTGCCTGGGGTTTGTGCGGCGCATTAATAAGCTGTTCAGGCCCTCGAGTGGATTGTCTTTTAACCTTCGCGCATGCGCTGGCCATCCACTTGGGCATTTGTTGCTCCATTTTAATGCAAAATTGTTTGAACGAAAACAATCGATGTGCAAACATGTGACCGACTGTCAATTGTAATTGCAAAATATCAAGTTGTTTTCCCTCAAATTAATTAAAGAATAAAATCGGCAGGAAGCAAACAATCATTTGTGACTCAATACATGAATCGGCAGCGATAACCCAGCTAGAGTATACAAATTGAGCTCACTTTCAGCTTTCCGCAAGCTTGAACCGACTTAAACTAGAAAAACTCTGGGAAAAATAATGGTAATGGCTAAATATAATTAAGGCAAGTGCCTAGCAACAGACTTGCGGAAATTTACACAGTCTAGAAAAGCGATCCCAATTACCTACATATTTTGGCCAGGAAAATACTTACAGAAAAGAAAAGTAAAGTGTCAAAGGCACGCAATGGCCATGCCATGCTTCTGCCCTACGCATAAACAACAAATTGAGTAACGAAGTCCGAGAGAGAAGAGAAGAGCGCAAGGAGAGAGCGCGGGAGAGCGTAGTTCAAAGCACAGTGGGACAAAGATAACAATAACTGGTTGTGGGACAACTATATTGAATGTGGTTTGAAACAATAGAATGCTGACTCGGAGTTTTCACATTTTAAGCTTATGTTTAGAATTCCTAAAATTTTCTTTAGTCGGGAGCTAAAGCATATGGTCAACAAATCCAGAATCGAGGCGAAACCACAAGCCCCAGATTTCAGTGGCCATAATGCTATAAGCATTTCAAATATTATGTATATGTCAATTGGTTTAGTTAGTTTAGTATTTAGTTTTTAGAACACCATATCAATATTTTTTTACACCGTCCATGAGGGGGCTTGCATTGGCACGACTGCACTTCCCATTCACAATAGCCACCACCGGAGCTTAAGAGAAAGGAACAGGCAGTAAAGAGCGAGCGATTCGCAACCAATAACAAAACGAACTTTACGAGCCACGAGCGTGGCTTTCGTTCCGTTAGAATTATGAGAGCGGAGCACGCACGAAGCGGCTGGCCTGGTGCTCGTGCCCGGCCACGTCGAGTATAAATGTCGAAGTGCTTCGCCGACAAATTTACACTTTACCGTTGTATTTCAAACAACAAGCAGCCGGAGCAAGTTCAAGAGAAAGAGAGAGAGCGGAAGCGCGTGCCGCTAAAGTTTACGGAAATAAAATTGAATACAAAAAAGTTCAAAGCGCAAGCCCCCCAAGAGGCTTGTTTGTCCTCCTCATCAGCAACTGTAGCAGCTGACAATAACGCGTCGATTCTTATTAAACAATTTACGATCCAATTAAATAACAATTTACACCAAGAGAGAGTGAACGGAGTGGAGTGGAGTGGATTGGATTGGGAAGTAGAGGAAGAGTCACCAAAAATAAACGGCGAAAATGTGGCCCAACTTTTTGCTGTCATTTCCATGCTGTGCCTTGCACTCGTCGCCATCGGCGCCCATTCTGGACCCGTGCCAATTGTGAATGAGGTGAGTGCTAGCCAAAGGAGTTGTGGGGGGCACAGCAGAGGGAACATTTATAGGAAAGAGGGAGAAAAATAAATCAGAAAAGCAGCGCAGAGGGGGAGACTATTTGGGGAATGGCTAAGAAAGCAAAAGGAGTGCAGTACCAAAAGAGGACGACCCCTATTCGAAGAATAGGAGAAAGAAAGAAAAGTTCAGTTCAACTGCAGGATGCATACATTTAGGTGGATAGCAGAAGAGGGCATCTTTTTGGGGCAATGACTTCACTGAAAACCTCCTACGTGGGTGGTAAATGCAACCCAATGTGCGGCAAGTGCGGAAGTGCAACCCCCTTTTAATGAATAGTGGGCGTTGAACATTTTCTCAAGAAATAAACTGCAGCCTTAATTAAAAGATTGCTTTCTAATTAAAACATGAGACATAATAAAGAAGAATTAAAGGGTAGCTCTAAACATCAAGCTATATCAGATTTCAGAACGATTGCGATGTAATTCTATCTTTAAGATGAGAAAAATAGTATTCCACTAAAAGTAGGCGAAATGTATTGGGCTTTCTTTAAAAAAGTGTACTCGTTTTATCATCAATCCAATGGCAGAAATATGATATAGTCATCTGAAACGTAAATGTCAGCTGAATGATATAGCTATCCGGATCTGGGCGGTTCCAAATCCAGCAATAAGATGATCTGAGCAAAGTTCCAACCAGATAGCTATAAAACTGAGAAACTTTTAGCTGGCATAGAAACAAACAGATTGCTGCTGATCTAAACATACTTCTTCTCCATAAATTCGAAAAGCCTTCCCACCTTTAAGGTGTTCCCAACAACTGGCCGAAAGTATAACACCCTCTTCAAAGGGTATAAAAATACAGTCATTGTACACGTTTACGTCGTGTGTTGTTAATCAGTGTAACTATATATAGCCGGAGGTAATGAAGTAGACAACATCTGTACGACTATAGTAGACAGAGCAGTTTATACAAAATTTCGAGAATCGTGGATCAACCTTATCAATGTCTCCCTGTCTCTGCAGACTTGACCTTTGGTAGAATAAACAAAGCGATTAATAATTATATAAATAACAACTGATTGTTCCATGGATGGATGATCTTTGGAAAAGTGATCAAAGATCAAAAAACAAAAGTGAGGAATACCCCAACAAAAAATAAATGGCAAAGGTTATTCAAGAATATTCTACTCGAAATAGGATCTGTTAGGGATCGTATCATTAGAACTTTTCAAGGCACGAGACTACATAGATCGCATTATTATTCAGTTGCTAGGCGGCTGATGATTATTGCGCATGATTTACTAAAATTCCTAAACAAAACCAATTGAAAGGCGCGTCCAAAAATAAAACCCACTTTCGAGTAGATGTCGTTATAAATCTCAATGGAAATTATTCAAATTCAGCCAAGCAGACGACACAAAAGAACATCCCATAACAGAAAGATTAAAGGGTGCCCCGTGGGGGAGAACAAAGAGGTAAAGGAGGCAACATTGTAAAAATAGTTCAATAGAAGTTCCAAAAGTAGATCAAAAAACTTTGACAACCTTTTTGCTAGCGTATAATTATAAAAGACTCCGTTAAAGCTATTCAAAATAGTTGCAGATTTTCCATAAGTACATTTTCTGTTCTTCCGAAACTGATATAAATCTCTTTCACAGCACCAGCAACTGATGCCCAAGGTGCCCCAATGGCATTGTCTGCGCTATTTCAAGCACGACGTCTTGATGATGCGTCGCTGTCGCCACTTGCGTGTACCAACGGCGCCGCGGCTGGGCGATGTCCTCAAGCGAAAGAAGAAGTAAACGGAATCGATCCAAGAAAAGACAATCATCGTCAATACTCTTTAAACGACTGAGCAATTGCTAAAATATAGCCACAAAAAGGAGATTTTTATACCCAGACCAAAGTTAAACCATACTAAACCATATACGAAAAATAATTAATTATAAACTTAAGTTACGTCTAACCCATTGTACTTCATAGATGCGTAAGGTTTCAATAAAAAAAATAACTATGAGAACTATTTATAAGTTTCTCAACTTTAAAATAGATTTTGAACGAGATAATTCTCTACAGATTTCACCATAAATAAGACAATAGAAAAAGATAATGAATATGATATATATCCATATCTAAATTAACTACTTTTAAGGCTAAATTCATCAATTCTGAGTAGTACACAATCAGCCACAACAGTCAACTGACTTGCAGACATGTCCTCACATCTAATGGGATCTTAAAGTTTCCAGCTATACAACAAAATTGAGTGTTTCACGACTTTCGACGCCGAAAGAGGCAGATAAAGTCTTTTTTATAGTGACCTCCTTCTGAGTGCCAAAAGTACTCCGAAAATAGGTTAAAACATTTCCAAACGAACTTTCATCTTCATGGAGAATATTTCAATAAAATTCAATAAAATATTACAAATATAAATGGATGCCTTCGTCCAAGGCCTTATTACACTTTGACCATTAGGATTATGTGGACGATCCCCGATGTTTAAGGCTTTTAAAGCTAAGCACTTTGCTGGGTCTAATATGTCCCAAATCCTGTGAGGGGTTTGCTCCCAAATGTTTCCTGCTCCATTTGGGTGATATCTCGCTTACTCTTACTCGTATTTAGACACATTTAAATTCGTTTGCAAATAAAAATAAAACTTACCGCACTGACGGCACTATGCTCGCCCCGACCCACTATCAGAGGCCCACTAGTGGTCTCGAGGGCCTCCAGGTCCTTCTTTTGTTGCCTCACATGAATGCCAAAGGTGGCATGCGTCAGCAGGTTCTCGGTGACGGCGGGCGCCTGGGCAAAGCTGATCGGTGCTGGGGCATCATCCGATGGACTCTGGCCGGGCGACGCCAGGTATGCAATCTCCTGCGTTTGGGTGAGCATCAGCAGCGTGGACTGCGCCTGCCAGTCCACATTAATAGAGTTCTGTTTGGGCTGGCGCCGTGGCAGCCAAGCCAGGCCATAGGTCTTGGGCAGATTCCTGCGCTGGTAAAGCGGCAGCGGTACATTCGGCTGGAAGACATGCACTGCAAAGAACGATTGAGAGTATTAAGAGACCTATTCTTGCCATTCACAACTCACATTCGTCATTTCTTGTGATGACGGCGATCAGATTGGTCAGTGGATCGAAGGCCAATTGCCGCACAGATAGTCTGAGGCCCGCCTGGAGGCGCAGCGTCAGCAGGTTCCAGATCAACACTCGCGACTCGGTGCACACTGCCACCAGATGGCCCTGAGCGCCAGCTCCAAATTGCACATGCGATATCTGCGCCAGTCCCTGCATGGGCGCCGCCTTGGAGGGTATTCTCTTGGGTGCTGTCGTGTGCAGATGCCTCCGCTTGGCCGGCGGCTGCTTCGGTGTTGTGTTGTCATCCAGCTTGAGGATGCTGAACAGAGCCATGACATCTGTTTGCACCAGATCCTCATAGCTCTGTCGCCGCTTGCTTAGCTGATCCAGCCGATGCTTGGCCTTGTAGCGATGCCTCGTGTGCAGGCGATGCAATCGTGAATCGAGTTTCCTGAGACGCACTCTGGTTGACTCTGGCCGCACGACACACCGCTGCAGGTGCACCATCAGCTGCTTCTGACAGGCGAGGGGCACACTGCACTCGATGCCAAAGCGTCGCAGCAGCTGCAGCTTCTGGTGGAGCGCCAGTTCGGACATTTTCATGATGTACTTGAACACAGACTCTTTGCTGTCGGCCTCGGGCTCCTTCAGCTGTTTCCCTTTCACTGGGGTACCCATAATCAGATCCTTGGCTTGCTGCACCAATGTCTTGTCGTCGCTGCTGCACAGTGTCTTCAAGATGGCCCACAATTGCTGCCGCTGTTGGACGAGCTCCATGCGAGCTCCATTCAGCGTCGTTTTGGCCAGACGCAGCTGGGCCTTGGACACTACACCGTCTAGACCTGGCGGACAGCTGAGAGAGTGCAGGGGCTGGGTCGGATTCCTGGCATCGTAGAGGGCCAAAATGTTGCCATAACCCACGGCCAGCAGAGAACCATCTTGGGAGAAGCAAATGGAACCAATGGGCAGATTCCTGTAGCTCGTCTGGGCCAAGCAGCTCCACATAATGCCGCGCCTGTAGATGTTCTCCGAGTCGGTGATGCCCCACACTTTGATCACATTATCCTTGCCCGCAGTGGCGCAACGCAAATTGTCCACTTGGAATTGATTGGAGAAGATGATGGCCTTAAAGCCCTGCTCATGCGGCAGATTAATGTCCGTGTTGAGAATATAGCTATAAATGTTTATGTTTTAGTTGAGGATAAACATTGTTTTTGGTTCTGGGTACCTCTGCAGCTTTTCATTATATTGCCAGAACTTGAGACGCACTTCGGGAAAGTTCTCCAAATCATTGTACACCTCGCCAGTGGCCATCCAATTGATGTTGAATGCGGCACGCGTCACACGCGTATTGTACACAATCAAGCTATCCTCATGGCTGTGTATGTTATTGTCCACCACGCGAAGCTATCAATAAAGAAGCCACTAAAGAATTAGACACACAAAATAGCAAGCAATGAACTCACATTATAGAGCAAATTCTTGGTGTATGCCGAATAGAACTGCAAGTGTCCGGCTCTCCCATTGAGTACCAACGTATTGGTACGTGGATTGAGGCGCAAACCCAAAGGGAACTTGCTCCTGCCCGTCTGATCCTTTACGTCGTATGTAAAATGCTGTACCGTAGACTTGATGGCGCTATTGCTCCCTCCGAGCAGCTGTATGGCATTATCCTCAGTGCAGACGAGTACATGCTCATTGTCAGCGCTCACCACAATGTGGCGTATGGCGCTGGCCATGCGCGGCAAGTACTTGCGCTCCTCGGGCCTGTCCAAGGGCCACTTGACCATCACTGTCTCATGACCACCGCTGTAGAGCGTGGCACCAGATGGTGAGAAGGCCAGGCTGGTCACCTCCGTGTGATGCCAATGGAACAGGGTATTGGTCATAGTTTCCTGCTTCTCAAACTGTCGCCAGACAAAAATGCGTCCCACCGAGTCGGCCGTGGCTACCACCTCCTCGCTGGGACTCATACGCACACACCTAATGGGGTTCTGGTTAGCATTCTTGTAGCGACAAAAGTTCCAGGTCTCATAGTTGATAAAATACACATAGAAACCCTGGGCCAAGATTATGTACTTGAACTCGCCCTTGCCCACATCCACCACGGGTGTACGCAGTCTGTGAAAAGACAAACAAATTAGAAAGATTCACAGAGATTTTCTGAATTTAAAACCCAAAACTCACTTCAATTTGAGGCCACATTTGACCGCGATCTTATCTCCCGTGTTTGTGTTGACCACAAACCACTCAATCTGCTTGCCACTCTTCCGCTTGACTGTCACAAAGGCGCAGGCGGTGTCGCCGCCCCGGTACAGATTCATTAGGTTGCAGGTTAAGATTTGAAAATCTCCCAGTTTCAGATGCACCATTTTTTTGAGGACGCCCGCCCGCCAGTTCCAACGCAGCAATTTTCCTGCGCTGGTGCAGCCCAGGAGCAGCTCTGGCTGCTTCTGATCCACCTCCAGGCTAACCAGTGGCGCCGTGGCATCGTCCAGGACGCGGGTTAGCTCGCCCGTGCTGGTCACATAGACCTGAACCTTTGGGCCGCATCGCACAAAGATGAATCTAAGGGGGGAAATTTGTGGTAAGAACTAGAAAGGTCTTTCGCAGACTTTTACTAACCTTCCTTCAGGTGAAAAGACGGGCGGATGTTCCACAATGTTGCCGCCAGCCAAATATTGCAGCTCTAATCGGTCTTCTTCGTCAAAATTCATGGCTGTCTGGCGATGTTCCGGATGCTAGCCGACTCTATAGTGCTTGAGCACTGGATATGCAGTTTGAATATACTTATTTTATGCAACTAAAACTCCTTTTTCTGAATTATTTTCGAACAAAAGTTCCATCACAGCCAATGCACGTGTAGCGGATAGGATTAGTGTTGTAAAGCGGTTGTGTGCAGCTGTTAACAGCACTCGTGTTTTTGGAACCAGCTGTTGGCGCGCTAAAATGTTTAATTTCATTATATTTATCTTAAAATTATGCAAATGCGCACATATATAAAGCATTGACGATCAATTTAAATATTTAAGTCCATTTAAACGTTACAGTCAAACATACACATATAAATTAAATTGGATTTCAAACAGTTGCATGACGCATGCAACTCTAGGGCTAACATTTCTGATAATTCAGTTGTTAAAAATTATGTAAAAGCCTACCATAACTTATATTATGAATTAAGTATTGTGTTTTATTAGATATTTATTTGATTTGATTAATTGTTTTTCGTTTTAATTTGTAAAATGTTTAATTACGGCATAATTATTTGAATACTCCCGCTCTTTTTAGCGAAAGTAAACTTAAAAACAGTGCTGCAAAGTGTTTTTTATTTTGCAGCCCAGGAAATGTGCTAAGATAAACATTAACATGTTTCTGCAATAAATGTATTAGATCTAAAAGAAAGTACATATAAGGTTCTAATCATCTCTATGAATAAGCTATAATTATTGTTACTGGTCAATCAAAGTTCATTTGAACTAGTTGATTAATTGTGGAACACTTCTCACGCTTCCATTCGCAGGTTTTTTGAATTTTCGCTCTCAAATCGTCCTTACGTGCATAATTTATTCCAATGGATTGCATTTGAATCTTCTTTGCCTATTCACTTTCAATCAATTTCTATTTGGCGCGCCCCACTCGGCTGGGAATATTAACATTTTAAAGTATACCTAATTCTGTTTTTACACGGTAGATTGGGTCCTGAAAAAGCCGTGTAAAAAGAAACCGTGCAAAATAAGACATTGATTGTATACGCAAAAAAACGAAAGAGAAACAAATATGTACATATTCTCGTTATGCTCTTTCTTGTTTTCGTTTGGTTTCTAGCTGTTTTTGAGCTGTGTGTGTTTGTATATATTTGTGTTGTTATTTTGAACCGTGTTAAATGGAATAAAACCGTGTAAAATATTTAAAAATTTTGATTTTCAAATTGATTTTCGTCCGACCCTCAGAAATATACCAAAATATACCAACTCATTTTAAAACTATACCGTAAATATACTGACGAATTGACGAATATATTTAACGTCACACTGAATCCGAGTCGAAAGAAATAAAATTATTAATTTTGTTAATAAAAGCAAGTGTATAGACTAGGCCAGTCAAGTAGAAAATTGATTCACTAATTGGATAAAATTATGTGGGCATGGCTTAATGTTCTATATAGCTGGTAATATTCGACGGAAGATCAAAATCGATGAATTCGATGAATTTTTGAGCCGGAAATGGCCCGGTTGACAACAATGAGTCTCATTCCATTTCTGGGCTACCCTAGGGAAAAGGATATTATAGAATTGAGAATATGTTTGTCATCCCAGGCTCCAATTAATGCAAAAACAATTTAGTCTCTGTTTTAAACCTATTTCAACGATATTTTGCAGCTCTTCGTCTTTCTACAGAGATCAAGAATAGGTATAAGGGTATATATAAATACAAGATAATAATCATATGCATGAATATGTCTAAAACATATCAATTTGAGAAAATGTCTTTATTAATTACGTTTTAAAAACAGTTCGGAAAACATGATCTTCATATAAAGTTAACGAAATAGGGTATACAAAGGCCTACACACGCATCTTGTCTTCAAATGCCAGCAACATTGCGGCTGTTTTTTTTTGTTGAACTATTTTGTTTAAGCCTTGTTTTAGTCAAAATACAATTAAAGCAAGGACTAAAAAGTAGCCAATCTTGTAGAAAATTTATTCATCAATGGCCGAAAACTATGTGGGAAGAACTAAAGGTTTTAGTTAGCCAGAATCATTCAACGGAATCTCTAAATTGAGCAATATGAACGACTATTCTTTTTCGTTTTTTTGTCTTGACCTATTTCGCTAAAACCTTTTTTTGTTTGACCTCTTTCGCTAAAATCTTTTTTTAGACAAGATCCAATAAAGCAAGTATTTAGAATAAGCCAGTTAAGTAAAACACTAATTCATAAATCGTATTAAATTATGTGGGCATGGCAATTTGTTCTATCTAGCTAGTAATATTCCACGGAATATCAAAATTGAACAATAGGAACGACTATCCTCTTTCGTTTTTTTTTTGTTTGACCATTTTCGCTAAAACCTCTTTTTACGCAAAATGCAATAAAAGCAAGTGTTTAAAATAAGCCAGTCAAGTTGAAAATAGGTTAATTAATCGGATATAACTATGTGGGCATGGCTAAATGTTTTATATAGCTAGTAATATCTCAAGGAATATCAAAATCGAGGAATATGTATAAGAGAACTTGAATTCGTCAGTATATTTACGGTATATTTTTTAAATGAGACGGTATATTTTGGTATATTTCTGAGGGTCGGACGATACGTTTTAACAATAAATCCGCGGTCACACTGCACTGAATCCGAGTCGAAAGAAATAAAATTATTAATTTTAATTAAATTTTATTGAGTTTTGCAAATTAGTACAGGATAAGTGTCGTAGATCGGCACAAGTGACTTTTGCCAATATTTGTAATATCGCGAATGGTGTGGTTAGCCGCTGGTGTGGCACTACTGCGCAACCCCCTGGCACACGTAGGCTGCAATATATAAAAATATATTGTTAATGGATCAATTGGCCGTACGTCCACTGTGAAGTAAGGGATCGGAGCTAAAAACTCAACGGCACGCAACGAGTGGACGCCCCCAAAAAAAGAACCGCACCGCAGTGCCCGGCGGCAGCCACAAAAAATCAACATGAAGAAGAAACTAAAATTAACAACAACAAAAACGACTGAGAACATGTGCAACGTAGCATGCAATGGTGGAGACTACTTGCGGGCAAGTAGTAGTAGTAGTACTGGATGCAGAGGAGTGCAGCTCCTGCAGCCTGTCGGGGTGCTGCTTTTGCTCATCGGCTGCTGCTGCCTCAGTATGGCCGCCGCCGATCCCCTTAAGGTTGTGTACGCAGTGAATGCCGGCGGAGAGGAGCACACGGACCGCAATGGCATCACCTACGAGGCGGATCCGCTAAAGAATGTGGGCATTGCCTCGGACTACGGCAAGCATCTGCTGATGATTGGACGAACGCACGAGCATGACGAGATGCTGTATCGCACGGAGCGCTACCACACGACGACCTTTGGCTACGACTTCCCCACCGACGGCGACGGTGATTATGCGCTGATAATGAAGTTCTGCGAGGTGTACTTCGATGCCCCCGGGCGCAAGGTTTTCGATGTCCTGCTCAATCGCAAGCACACGGTCATCAGGCAGCTGGACATCTACGAACAGGTGGGTCGTGGCTCGGCCCACGATGAGATTGTCTACTTCAAGATCAACAACGGGCGACTGCACTACTTGGGCGAGGTATCGGATGTGAGGAACGGCCAGCTGCGGCTGGACTTCATCAAGGGTGCTCTGGACAATCCCAAGATCAATGCCTTTGCCCTGCTCAAAGGGGACATTAGTCAAATTCCCACATCGGAGGCCAGCACCAGGATCGGACCCGAGAAGCCCAATCAGGGACAGCAGGAGCGTGTGGTGCGCCCTCAACGAGACGATATAGACGAGGATGACGAGGACCTAGACGATCTGGATGAGCTGGAGGAAGAGGACATGCTCGAGCAGCATGTGCCACCACCACCACAGCAGCAGCAACAGCAACAACACCAGAATCATCATCATCAACAACAACAGCCACCACAGCAGCCCCAGCAGCAACAGCAGCAACAACGCCAAGAGCAATCCCAATCACAGACGCTCGACTCGAAACGCGCGTTCAGCGGACCACGCCAACCCAATCCATATTCGATGGACGACTCTTCCATATTGCTTCCAGTGTTTATCGCCATCGGAGCTTTCATACCGCTGCTCTTCTGCCTGTGCAAGCTGTGATCCCCATGGGAACGATCTTGGTGCCTCGGCCTGTTTGATTTATTGCTTTTTGTGATTTTGATAAAAGACTTAATTGTATACTTATCGTTTAGTTTGTACGTTAGGCATACCCTAGAGACCCCACTTCCCTTCCTTTCCTTTTTTGCCTTTGCATTTGCCACAAGACGCACAGATCTCCGCCTCCCCTCCCCATATATATTTTCTCTCTATAAACCTAAGTCCGTGCATATGTGTTCCTTTTGTTGACTACTGCCGTTCCAGGCTGAGTGTACTTAAACATATTGTAACTTGATTCTTCCAAACTTAAGAACTTAAATTTTAGTCGGTGTTGTTCTATGGAGAAATGTGCGCACAAATTCTAAGCGGTTTTTGGGCAGTTTTGCTTGAGAACTGTTTAATTTTTGAATCGAAATGAAATAAAGAATCAACCTTGTTTGTTATGAAGCAATATTGTGGTTCACTTTTCAGTTTATTTTTATGTTTTATTTCGTATTTTTGGTAATCAGTGATAAAGCTACAAAAAAGGAGAAGTCGGGCTAAAACAAAGCGAAATCTATTCCTAAAATGAATTTAGATTCAGTTACTGTTTGGCACTAACTTTTGTTTAGTTTAATGGCTTAAATTTGCAATACTGTCTGTGACGTCACGTTTGTCAGTTGATTACTGGTTCCAATTTCGAACCGATTGCTCAACACTGATAACTATCGAGCTAGCTGTATCATCCCTGGCAGACATCCTGTCTGAAAATAATAAATAAATATTATCATTAAGCACATCTTTCGTCCATTTACCTGCCGTCTTCCATAATTTTGTTGTTTTCCAAAATTTGGTTAATTAAACACACATATCAGCTATTCTCCAGACGCAGTAACCTGAGTCTGCCAGTGGAAACGCCTATTTTGCATCATTGCGCCTATATCGATATCGATAGGAAACACTAGCGGTTACACTAGCGTGCAAATGCGGTGTTTTTCGGCGTCATTTTAATTTTATTAATCTATTAAATATCATTTTCAAAGGTATATTTAAGAAGAAAGGGCATAGAAACTTCCATACGCAGGTTTTTGTTCAATTTTCGCTCAGAAATCGTACTTACGTGTATCATTTATTCCAATAGATTGCATTTAAATCCTTTTCGCTCATTCACTTTCAAACAATTTCTATTTGGCGCTCAAGTTTGATGGGACTTTTATGGGATTTCCGCTGATGGGATTTTTCCTCGCCACAATGTCCTTTTCAGCTCAACAATGTCCCTTACATTCCATACCACTTACGTTTTCTTACGTTTTATGTTGCTGGCAACATTCACTTTGTATAGGCCAGACTCTGTACTAAAATTGGTACTGATAAGTTAGTTTTAGTATGTATTTGATATACACCACTCATAATATATCCATATAAACTCAGTTTTTCATGTGCTGGGCTTAAATATACCGGTTAAAACGGGAACGATGCAATTTTTGCTTTCGGCCAATGAAAATCTTCAAAAATGAAATGCAAAACATGTTGCATTTTTCGGCCAATGAAATCGACAAAAACATTCTGCAAAACACAGTGCTGCAGCAACATGTTTTGCAATTCATTTTTGACGATTTTCATTGGTCAAAAGAAATTTTGCTTCAGCAACATGTTTTGCATTTTATTTTTGACGATTTTCATTGGCCGAAAGCAAAAATCGCGTTCCATGTTGCGGCAACATGCAGACTCAAATGCATACTCTAGGAAAGGATATATAGAATTGAGGAAAATGTTTGTCATCCCAGGCAAAAAAAATTAAGTCTCTGTTTTAAAGATATGTGAAATCGAGCAGCACTGTTCCTCAACATGGCGCGGATTGAGCAACATTTTGCATACCCTGGAGAAATGGATGTTCTAGAATTGAGAAAATGTTTGTCATCTCAAGCTCCAATATATGCAGAAACTAGTCAGTCTCTGTTTTAAAGGTATTTCAAAGATATTTTGAAGGTAGTGGTCTTCTTACAGAAAAAGAATGGGTATCGGGATCTAGATATTTTTACAAGACCCTAATCATATGCATTAATATGTCTTAAACTTAACCATCTGAGATAATTTCTATATTAATTACGTTTTAAAACAGCTTGGAAAAACAGTTTCTTCATATATTAACGAAATAGGGTATACCTATGGCCAAACTCCGGTTGACGTGACATAAAATGAGGAGAAAATTGAAGGTTCTTTTTCGTAATTTTACCATTTAAGAAAGTAAAAGGGGAAAATAAAAAAAGAAATTTGTTAATTACATGAAACATGTTATATGTAAATACATTTTCTAAACGGCGATAAATGGAACCTGAAATCCCCAAATTTGCAACACTGTGTCAAATAATTTTAAGGCACAACGTCTTCGCAACATATATGAAATCCCCAAATTCGCAACACTGCTCGGCAGCACCGGTAACCGATTCACATTCGTTGCATATATTTAGGAGTATATGTAAAAATCAATTAGAAAAGTAGGGGCGATATTTAAAAGATGTAGCCTTTCGAAAATTGGGATTTTGCATTTTATTAGAATACTGGTTTTTTCTGCACGCTATATCTCTGCTATACGGCAGCCGACCGGAGTGCGGCGTGTCTTTTCGTGATCGGGAGAGTCCTGCCAATTGACTGCCATCGGAAAAAAGGACATCCATTTTTTCACGATTTTCGCAAAAAATCATGATGGTTACATCATTAAATTTTCAAAAAATCGGCCTCATTTTCGTAGTCGAGATTTTGATGCCGTTCGACAGTCTGGATCCTCACGATCCTGGGAGAGTTAGTCCTTCTCCGATCGGCCCATAAATAGTCGAGATATAGCCTTCCGAAGATATGGATTTGCACATCATTAGAATTATGGTATTTTCTGCACGCAGAGCATAGCAGAGATATATGCTATACGGCAACCGATCGGAGTGCGGCATGTCTGTTCGTGATCGGGAGAATCCTGCCAATCGACTGCCATCGGAAAAAGGACATCCATTTTTCACGATTTTCGCAAAAATCATGATGGTTACATCATTAAATTTTAAAAAAATCGGCCTCATTTTCGTAGTCGAGATTTTGATGCCGTTCGACAGTCTGGATCCTCACGATCCTGGGAGAGTTAGTCCTTCTCCGATCGGCCCATAAATAGTCGAGATATAGCCTTCCGAAGATATGGATTTGCACATCATTAGAATTATGGTATTTTCTGCACGCAGAGCATAGCAGAGATATATGCTATACGGCAACCGATCGGAGTGCGGCATGTCTGTTCGTGATCGGGAGAATCCTGCCAATCGACTGCCATCGGAAAAAAGGACATCCATTTTTTCACGATTTTCGCAAAAAATCATGATGGTTACATCATTAAATTTTCAAAAATCGGCCTCATTTTCGTAGTCGAGATTTTGATGCCGTTCGACAGTCTGGATCCTCACGATCCTGGGAGAGTTGGTCCTTCTCCGATCGGCCCATAAATAGTCGAGATATAGCCTTTCGAAAATTGGGATTTTGCATTTTATTAGAATACTGGTTTTTTCTGCGCGCTATATCTCTGCTATATGGCAGCCGATCGGAGTGCGGCATGTCTTTTCGTGATCGGGAGAGTCCTGCCAATCGACTGCCATCGGAAAAAAGGACATCCATTTTTTCACGATTTTCGCAAAAAATCATGATGGTTACATCATTAAATTTGCCAAAAATCGTCCTCATTTTAATAAAATGAATTATTGTTTTGATATTGATAGATAATATTGATAATAATTATTTTTTATTTTTATTGTATAATTATTATTTTTGATTTTTATTGAATAATTATTATTTTTTATTTTTATTAATAATTAATCAAATTAATTATTATTTTGACATTGATAGATAATATTGAAATTAATTATTTTTGATTTTTATTGTTTAATTATTATTTTTTGACTTTTATTGAATAATTGTAATTTTTATTTGTATTAATAATTAATCAAATTAATTATTATTTTGACATTGATAGATAATCTTGATAATAATTATTTTTGATTTTTATTCTATAATTATTATTTTTGATTTTTATTGAATAATTATTATTTTTTATTTTTATTAATAATTAATCAAATTAATTATTATTTTGACATTGATAGATAATATTGATAATAATTATTTTTGATTTTTATTGTATAATTATTATTTTTGATTTTTATTGAATAATTATTATTTTTGATTTTTATTAATAATTAATCAAATTGATTATTATTTTGATATTGATAGGTAATATTGATAATAATTATTTTTGATTTTATTGTTTAATTATTATTTTTGATTTTTATTGAATAATTATTATTTTTGATTTTTATTAATAATTAATCAAATTAATTATTATTTTGACATTGATAGATAATCTTGATAATAATTATTTTTGATTTTTATTGTATAATTATTATTTTTGACTTTTATTGAATTATTATTATTTTTGATTTTTATTAATAATTAATCAAATTAATTATTATTTTGACATTGATAGATAATCTTGATAATAATTATTTTTTGATTTTTATTCTATAATTATTAGTTTTGACTTTTATTGAATAATTATTATTTTTGATTTTTATTAATAATTAATCAAATTAATTATTATTTTGACATTGATAGATAATATTGATAATAATTATTTTTGATTTTTATTGTTTAATTATTATTTTAGATTTTATTAATAACTATAAATATTAATAATTATTTGTGATTTTTATTGTTTAATTATTGTTTTTGATTTTTATCGCTTAAAAAAAGGAGCGACCTTCTGCTGATTTCTGTTCGCCTGGTATCCTAAACTAGAAATTCTAAAGTTTTACCAGGCGAACAGTCGGTGGCAGTCGGTTGGCAGGACTCTCCCGATCACGAAAAGACATGCTGCACTCCGATCGGCCCATAAATAGCCGAGATATAGCCAAAGAAAACGGCCGATCTGGCGGTTCCATAGGTTTGTGTAATTGGAAAAATATCCTTGATACTTCGCTAAGGACTCAAAAAACCCTAACCATACATATTTAGTTTTCTCTGCTATTTGTGGGCCGATCTGAGCGTGCGATGGCTTCCTGGGATTGTGGAACAAATTTGTATCAACTATCTAAATGAATGGACGTGTATATCCTTAAACCTAACAACAACGAGATCAATCTAGAGTCTAGTAACCCGAGTAGCTCCTCCCTTGATTGCCATAGTCAAAGTCCTTGTTGTCGATGGCCAGGTCGAAGGATGACGATGGCTTGTTAGGTTTGGATCGTGCAAGGGGTGCGCTTCAGTCCTGCTGGGATACGATTCTGTCTGGCTGGGATAGGACTCGGCCTGGTCCCTGCTGCAGCAGACGGGAAGCCACATTGTCTATTCAGTGACACAGCAGCGGCAGTATGGCTATGTCCCGCAGAAGGACAGCCAGTTGCTGCCACTGTCCAGCCAGGAGCACATCCCTTGGACCTCCCGAGAGGACGAGGAGCTACGGCGGAATTACCCGCAGAGGAGGTACCGACGGCAGGCGGACTGGAAAGGCGGAGACAACATCCTCGCCCGACAAGAATCATGTTCGAGAGGCGCACGGGACCACGATGCCATGGAGGAGCCGGCGGGGAGTTTGCGATGTTAGCAGGTCAGGCGCCTGGAGTGGACAGACGTCACGGTTGACGTCATACTCACTTACGTTGCCACTGTTTTTTGTTGACCTTCCTTGCTTAAACCTTGCTGTAGTCAAAATACAATAAATGGGAGTACTTAAAAATAATCAATCTGGTAGAAAATTTATTCATCAATGGCCTAAAATTATATGGGCAGAGCTAAAAGTTTTAGTTAGTCAGCATTATTCAACGGAATATCAAAATTAAGCAATAGTAACGATTTTTCTCTTACGTTGTATTACGTTTTATTTGTTTGACCTTTTTCGCAAAAACCTTTTTTTAGACTAAATCCAACAAAAGCAAGAGTTTAAAATCAACCAGTCAATTAGAAAATAGCTTCATTAATTGGATAAAATTATGTGGGCTTGGCTAAATGTTCTATCTAGCTAATAATATTCGACGGAATATCAAAATTGAGCAATATAAACGACTATCCTCTTTCGTTTTTTTGTCTTGACCTATTTCGCTAAAACCTTGTTTTGTTTGACCATTTTCGCTAAAACCTCTTTTTACGCAAAATGCAATAAAAGCAATTGTTTAAGATAAGCCAGTCAAGTGTAAAATAGGTTAATTAATCGGATATAATTATGTGGGCATGGCTAAATGTTTTATATAGCTAGTAATATTCGACGGAAGATCAAAATTGGAATATGTAAAATAGAACTTGAATTCGTCAGTATATTTACGGTATATTTTGAAAATGAGGCGGTATGTTTCGGTATATTTCTGAGGGTCGGACGGTATATTTTAACGATAAATCCGAAATGTACGTGCTGTTCATATTCAGGGGTGGAGCAACCGCCCCTTGGTCGGTTGGGCGGGAGGAGGGCTGTGTTTTTGCCTGAGAAGGATAAAATTCAGTCATCAGTGCGCCGTGGCTCCATCTCCATCGAATTGGCAATGAAAATGTCCACGCGCCAGTTCTTCTTCAGCAAGTACACAAATTTCCACGAAAATCACATCAAATTGGTTGCTGTTTATATGAAAACGGCAAATCTAATGCAAATCTTGAATGTGCTGAAGCGTTCGCTTTAAGCAGGAGCAGGCCGTCGCCCTGCTCTGCCGGACTGTCGCCACTGTCGCTCCTGTCTTTCGTGTTGCCCCGTTGCCTTCCCCACTCCCTTCCTTCCTCATCCAACAACAAATATCGGGCTGTGCGTGTGTGTTTTTGTGTGTGTAAGTGTATTACATAGTGCTACTAAAATTGAGAATCCCGTTATGTTAGTACTATTTGACCGTAAAAAGTAGAGTTTAAAGAAAAACCATAAATCAATCAATCAGAGAGTTGAACATTACTGATAAATTACCGGCTTAGGAGACCTAGAAATATTTTAATAAATATATATTAGGTGTGTCTGTGAGCAACTCAAAAATATTAACGGTGAGTTACATCCTTTTTCTCGCTCTCTCTTCCTTATGTAAGAAAAACAGTTGTTTGGTCTAGACAGGTGCTCATGTCCCTAATTGCATAATAGGTGTCCATAAATCTTGTTGCTACTGTGGCATCAAATAAACTCCTGCAAAGGCATAAATCCTAATGGTCCAAAACCAATGGTAACCTAAAAAAAAAAAAACAACCCGTCATCGGTAAAAAAAAAGAAGGATGTCTCACTCTCTGCTTGTCAATTGCGCTCTCTCAAGATATATTTACATAAGGTAAGGCATTGCCGCTCTCACGATGTCTATTGTTTGATTTCCATTGTGTCTCTGGCTTCTCACGTTTACACACACACAAACAAATACTGAGAGAGCTTCACCCTACCTTAAATACAACTTACACTCTCTCGTTTTGTGTGGCTCTCTCTCTCTCCCACGTCAATCGGCAAACAGATGTTTTCCTACCGAATGCGCATGTGACTGAAGCGCGCCACCCACTGCTACTCGTAACGGTACCTACGCTAAACAAAAACAAGTTGACAATGCCGGACGCCAATGTCGACGTCGTTTTTACGTCACACATTGCTGCCTTTTACCCGGTCTCTGCCACTGCAGCTGCTACTGCATCTCTGCTGCCTCTCTGTGCCCCGAGTTTTGCATCCTGCTATTGTCTCTGCCTCTTGTCCAGACTCTGCCACTGCCTCTGCTGCTGCTGCTACTACAATAGCAATAATAAAGGCGTCTCGCAGTCGCAGCTGCATCCAACGCTCAAAAGTATGCTATGGGTTTTGTATGAGCTTGCAGTGCCTGTGTTGCGTGTGTGTGTTCTTTATATAATGATAAATGAGCCGCAGGGCGCCATGTTTGTATTATTATTGTTGTTCCTTTCAACTGCCGCCTGTCCAAGTAAATAACTTTGTTTTGTCATGTGGACAATGGCATCGAAGCCCAAAAGAATCCTTTGCTGGCTGACCTTCGACCGAAATGAACTTGAAATACTTGAAAATCGAAATCCTTTAATACACATTAAGCAGTCAGTCAGACAGAAGAAGATAAAAGCTTCAGTTCTTCAATCATTAGTAAAACTTTCGTTGCAAGAATTTTCATTTGTTTTCCCTACGGTACCGGAAGCTAAGGAATTTAGGGATTAACTTCTTGTATGATGTGTAAATTCCGAGGGCTATGTAGTGTATGGGAAAAATATCATAAAAATCTTTTATACGATTGCTCTACTTCTTAAAGGCGGAATATCCATCATAAACAATAAGCCCATTCACAAATATTACTCATAAATAAGTTCAGTCAAAGTTCTCGTTTGCGAAAACAACCCCTTATGAAAACGATTTAGCTATCTGCAATATCTGGGACTCTTAGAATAACAGGGTTCGCTGTCCACCAAAGACTTCTTTCACTGTAAATACAAGTAGCTTTCCACATCTAGAAATGTTAGTTTCCTGTTTCCGTGGCAAATGGAGTTTACTGTCATTCGGATTATTAGTTTTTGGCAGTCATTCTGTTCTGTTTCTGCTGCCACTGCGGCAAAGCCATAAGTATTGTCTAGCTGTCACGCCCCAAATGTTCTAATGCTACAAGTTTTTTTTTTCCCCTGATTTACAAATGCTGCTTCTGCTTCAGCTGCTGCTGCGTGGTGCTCCTCCAATGTCCATTGGTTGTCCTTCCTTCATGGTCATTGCAAAAGTGTAATATGTAATAAAATCGTTGTAGTAGTATTCCATTTGCTATTAGGGTGAGTGGGTCCCGTTCCCCAACTGTCTGGTGGATATATGTGATGGTTTTGAGGGGGAGAAGCCGCCTGAAGCCATCCGTCTCCTGTTGGCGCTTTGGTATCCTTCGGTTCTGCTGTGTGTGTGTTCGTTTGTCCTTGAGCAACGCCTGACGCTTACATAATAGTCCGCCGCAGCAGTGCCTCCCACAGTGCTGGTGGTTTGGTTTTTGGAACATTGTTATTATTATCATGATGTTTTTCAGCTGAAAGTTTAAGCCGCACGCACACTTTGCATTCAAGTCTAATGAACCTGAAGTATGGATTTGCTCCTCTTTGAGAGAGAGCCTTCTTGAAGGCCAAAACTTTTCCTACAAAGTTTTGCTTTTGTGGTGGTTTTTCTTTTCCTTTTCGTTTGTCTTTGAGGCTCTTTGGGGGATTTCCTTTATACTTTATCGAAGCGTCAGCAATTCCCATTGTTTCTCGCTGTGCATAGGAAAAATTCAACTAATTTTTGTGAAATTTGAATAGAAATGGTTTTTATTTGTGAATTGACGATAATAGGATAAATATTTGTTGGCAGAATGCGCATAATAATAAAGTCTTTAATTATGGGAAAATATTTCATGTCCCTGAAAATACTTGAGATATCCATTAGAAATCACTCCAGCGGTTGGCTGGCTTTTTTAATTTAGGTGTAATTCTCAGTCATTGTCATTTTTCAGCATTAACTTGTGCGTCTCGAGCCAAGCATAATGTGGGAACATGGGCGGTCTAGATGGAAGGTCCCTTGATGATAGTTTGATACCAAAGTTTGAAAAGCTTATCTTTCTCCACGGCAAAAGTCTGCTTAAGAAAGAGCCCCCTAGGATATGTGTAAACACAATGAATGGCATATAAACATTTTAAAATATGTATTTTTGGTACAATATCTAATGTTTTTATATTGTTTGGCAATTCCAGGAGTGTGTAAAAGTGTAAATCAAGGCTTTTATTACATCACTTGTGTATCTTCTTCGTTGTTATTTTTATTTTTGTTTTATGTGTTAAAAATGTGATGGTTATGTTGTTGTCTGTATTTTATTTATTAAAAATTAGACCCAGTCCAATGAGGTCTTAGATGAAAGTAAGAGGATCCTGGATGAAGTCTATAAGCAAAACCATGGCGATTCCAAACCATTTGTAAAGTTTGAAGTCCTCTTCGAGTGTTAATCAAGACATACTAGACATAGAACCACTCTTATACGATGGGTGCTGAAATCAAAGTGCTAGGCGAGCGCACAATAGACTGGAAGGGTGAAGAAAGAAAGTAGCAAACACGGATCTTTGATTTCTTCAACTCACCAAAACTAGGATCCCAACCTTAACGATAAACACCAGAACGACTTTAACTTGGCTATCTATCTGAAGGACCGAGTGAATCCTAAAGCAATTATATTTTTCACTGACTGAAACTAATGACTGCCCAGCGCACAGGCAGCGCATCGGAGTCCGCAGACCCGTTTCGTTTTCTATTGTTGTTCGACTTTTACAATAATACTAATTAATAACAAACTACTATACTAATAAGGTGCTGATCAAGGCCTACTATCTTAACTGTCAGTGTGACGCCCTAGAAGTTAACGAGACGTTTGTCAAAGGATTCACCAACATTTACTAGTATGAATGGTTTCCCCTAGGAAAACTCACTCCAAAAACCAATCTAATCAGGATTATTTTCGCATTGTCGATGCTGGAAATCATTAGCAAAATTATATACTAACCATAATGGTAGCAATTCCCATTTTCTTCATTCATAAAATACTCGTTAGGAGCGCCCAATCAAGGCAGACGGATAGGGACGACGCAATGTCGTAAAAAGAGAACCTACAGTGGATTGTCCTTAGCATTCAATTATGTGCACTTAGCCTGCAAATCGTTCAAGTACAAGGATAATGTGTCCACCAGAGCACTGAGTGTACACTGCTGGATGCTACGTAATACGAGTGGGTGGGAGGTACTTCTCCTAGATAGATGGCTTCTGGCGAATGGCGGTAGCCAACCAACCGATCGATATGGAAATGCCACGAACCCTACTACTATATTGAAATGTTTGCCAACCAAGTGCAGCCGGAGCAGCAGCACACAGGCTTGCAATTACAAGGGAATGGCAAACGTGTTGTTATCCTTGCCACAGGACCCAGCCCATGCCCACGCTCGTGCCTTGTTATGCACACAAAAAAAAATCAATTTAAACTGCAGAAAACTCTTCTGTCCCTTGCGGTCCGGTTCGTCTGTTTGCTCAATTATACCGCATACATTTTCATTAACCCGACAAAATTGGAAAGGAATTACAAAAGGAATGGGAATTCAGAAATTGTCTGTCATATCCCAGAACCAATTAAAAATGTGTGGAGCTTCTCTACCTCCAATGACCGGATACCAATTTGCCACAGATACTACATACATACTTACATACATACATATTTATTCGAATTCAGCAATAAATATTAATCCAAAAAATATATCCATAATAAATCCATAAAACGTGTAAAAGAGATCTGTCTGGAAATTTCTTACCCTGATTTAATACACCTTGGTTGACGTCTGTTATCTATATTAACAGAGGCAGACCTATTAACAGCTTTATGTTAGACGCTGTCAAAAGCAAAGATGCGAAAGGCATGGGAATTCAGAAATTCCAAAACCAATAAAAAACAGTCAAACTTCGGGCACGCAAAATGTATTCGCACAAGACCTGTTTGTGAAACTCATTAATAAATGTTGCAGTTTCATGTAAATGTTCAAATACTGCGACACACTGAAACAGCATTCGTGAGAGCGCTCTCTAGCAATGCCTCACCCTGTTCTGATACACCTTTGTTGCCGGCTGTGTTTTCCTCTGTTCTCTGGCTTAACATACCCGCGCTCTGTTAGACTCTCCCAACAGCTGGAAACGTCGAATTTGTTTTTAGATTTCATGAGGCAGTTTTAATTTTTCCACGGCCGGCGGAGCAAGCAAGCAGCGGTCCGATTCTGTCTTTGCTTTGCCAACTTGGTACTCAATTTATTTGAAAAATATTCGAAAATGAATAAAATACACTTACATACCTGTACGTGATGTGTATATGTAAATGAGTAGCGTAGCAAGCTGTGTGTTTTACGGTACGCTCGCTCGTGTGTGTTTGTGGTTTGTGTATAAATTGTGCGCGCCCTTTTCCACCCGCGGCCGCTTCAGAGGCAGTGTTTTTTGTTTGTATTAATAAAACATTTTTGTTGCTGGCGGGAAGAAATTGTTAATAACGTGTATCGCAATATCCAAGCTGAATCAAAAATCAAAACAAATTCAAGGGAAAGCCTGAACCAAGGAATATTTAATATAAGGTAAGACAGTGCAAGAGGTTATCCTCTATGAAGAAGCCAAGCCTGTTTCTAGATGATATGTGGTCCTATTTTGGTGTTATCTCATCCACTAAAAACGTCTTCTAGTCAACATTTAAGACTAAAAACTATTGGATATGGAATGTGTGATATTTGTTGCCATACCTTCCATTTAATATATCCTTCTTTGGTCTAGCCAAAGAGAGAGTGCTTGCGTCCTAAAGGTGCGAGAGGGGGTGCAAAAGAAAATAACAGAAACGGCAGAACAGCTGCCGGCTGATTTGTTGTGGCTGTTGTTGCTGTTGCTGCTGTCGCTGTCGATTTCGAAACCTAGCGGTAAAGTAAAGGAAACCACAGTGAAAAAAACGTGCGTAGATAAAGTGGAAATCAAGGCAGCGGACGTGTAGAGGAAATATGTATATCTGCGTATTTTTAGCCATCTTTTATAATTTTTCTTTTTCCAAGCAAAGCGTTTTCTCTAGTTTTTTGTTCGTGTTGAAATTTTCTTACCAAAAGTGCACTTGAGTTTATTTTGAGTCTGTTGCCGGCTGCCGCTGGCGCTGCCTGGCCTGGCTCTGTTCTGCTCTGCTTTTCCCGCTTGTTTTCTCTTCTCCATCTTCTACCCCCGCTCACCGAATTGCTCTACTTTTGTTGTTACTTCTGTCTAGCGTTGTTGTTGTTGCTGTTCCCGTTTCGCATTCCGAAATATGTACGGCATAGTGGCTGACAAAAGTCTATGTACGACCTCATTTGCACCACCGCCAGAGCTCAGAAGCAATCCTCCGTTTTCATCAGATACTTTTCCTCAGATACTATACAGATGACATATATTTTGGTAGTTCATACAGTTTTTTCCGCCACTGCGCAGTATTTTTGCTGTTTTCATACCCTTCGCAGAAGGTATACCAATCGTTGGCCTACATTTTTGACGAGCACCAAGCATTTCCTACAATATTAAACTACAGTAAAAGTACGCTATAGTCAAACGAACACCGAAGGTCGGAATGTTTTTGTTTAGTTATTGGAATTGAATATATGGTATCGATCGACCTGCAAAGGGTATACAATGCTTCGGTTCTGTTCCGCTGGTTTCGGTTATTCTGCCTAATGCTGTTACCAAGCAGATAACGCATGACAACATGGCATTTTCGTAGAAACCAACCGTATGCAAACGCCTCCTCTTCTCTCGTTTGGTAATTCAATGTTTGGCTGCTGAGTCATCTCTCCAGCATCTTTTCACCCAGAGCCAAAGATCCGCTGAAATCCGAGAGCGAGGCCATTCTAATCTGTGTTTTCTCTCTTTTATTTTCTGTTATTTCCATTTGTTGTACCCTCTGCCAAGAGATCATGACGAATTCGAGGTTAATTTTGTAACGATCTGCACTCTGTAGGGGTAGAATATACATAGTTCTCTGATATATTTTTCGACCGAATCATGCATAAAGCAAATATACGTCTGATATCGATGATCAGTTTTAGGTAGTACTTTTGTAATACAATATAAAACTATATTAAATTGAGGGACTAGTTTTGCATAAAAGTAAACTTTTAACATGGTTATATAGACTCGATAAAGGAACGAATGGTTAATATAGGAACGAGGCTCTTAGGGACACTGTCTTTGTTTTTATTAGTGACTATATTTGTAAGAAGCTTTCAATCTTGAACTATGTTTGATCTTAAATTAAAACTTGAAATAATCATTTCTTCAATCTGTGCAGGATATATTTAAGGCATTCTTAATTGGATCTAAATATATCTTGAATATAGTCCTTAAAGCACAGAGTTTAATCTGAAAATGATGGACGATAGAAATATCAAAATATAAGGGTAATCTTTCATAGAAATTAAATTAACTAATAATACTTCTTAATCGTTTTAATACAATTTCAGTTTAGAAATTGGAAAACCCTGAATGAAAACTCATTCAGTATTATAATTGATTACAATATATTGTAGAAAAGGTTCCTGAGACTAAGAAAAGATTTGAAATAATCTTTTTTCAAGAATATTCTGGATATTTTCAAAGAATTCTGATTGATTCAAGGGTATGCTTCTTATAGGGCATATAATACTCTAATAGTTTTAATAATATTTTTAATGAGAATTTTCATGACTCAATCTCCAGTAGCCGACTATCGGCAAAAAGCCGTCGCTTTAACATCGTTACAAAACAAGTTTATCTCGGTATCTAGCGACCCCCTCTCTACCAACAGCAGCGGTGCACATGAATAAATATTTATAGGCACGTATTCTTATATGTACATATGTACTTATATAAATAAAAAGTACAATACATATGTAATATACATATAAATATGTATATATATATACTCGCACTACCATTGTGGGAAGAGACAGAGAGAGACGAGCATATCAAAATATTTATTATCGGAATTAAATCGTCAATCAATTTGATTTTATTATCAATTTGCCAATAAATTTAGATAGGAGTAAACCACACAGATACCGCCACATCGATCAACCAATAAACAAATGTTGTTTCTAAATGAAACTCTTATGGAAACTCCGTTCATTTTGTTATCTTATGTGGTTGCTCATTAATTAAGACCATGTATGTACTTACGAGTATGGAAGTGCTGATGGTCAGTGGCATTGTCGTAAAGGTGGCATGATATTTACAGAGGTGACACAGAGAGTTCTCTGACTGTTCTTTTTTCCTTAGGAACGCTTCTCTATAACTGTAGAACAAAATTACTTTGATTTTATGTACCAATCTGATAATATTTATAGAACCTTGCAATAAACCAATGTTCAAGTTTGGAATGATAAATATATACGAAAGTTTCTTACAGTTCTCTGACGGTTCTGCTCTTCTTAGAAAACTTTTTCTCATACCATACGACTGGATCGGAGATCCGTTTCGCGCGTCATGCGGCAGTGCCCTTTCGGTCGCTTTGTTCCATGTTCA
This sequence comes from Drosophila lowei, assembly GCA_008121275.1. Taxonomy (NCBI): domain Eukaryota; kingdom Metazoa; phylum Arthropoda; class Insecta; order Diptera; family Drosophilidae; genus Drosophila; species Drosophila lowei. The sequence continues at coordinate 13,978,513 of CM017779.1, read as the reverse complement.
TTTTTGACAGGGATGCGCGCCTTCGTATCTTGGTGTCGCTTGGGGTTTGAGGCTGAGTCCAATGCGTAAACCTCCCTATAAAGAAAATAACTACAAATCGAATCCACTTTCAAGCTCTTCACTTTGTTCCATGTTCCGTATTTCAACATCAAACTCCGGAAAGTTTACGACCTGAATTTTTCACCTGATAATATGTGGCAGATTGATAAAAAAAAAAAACGAATTCAATTTGTGGTATTCATGATGGATGTATCCTGAGTTTCCTCAGAGTTGGGAAACATTTTCGATACAAGTAGAAAGCCCCTACTTTAACCATGAAACTCGTGGAAATTTACGACCTTTTCCACCTGATAATATTTGACAGGTTTCCCTTTTGCAACAAAACAACTGAATTTTGATTTATGATTGAGAGTGTTGACATCATCGACAGGGGGAGGCCTTGACCACAATCATTGTAATGACTTTTCGGGGCTGGGCTGCCATTTCTATTCCCAATTATTATTTATTCCTTGTAATCAGTTGAGCAATATCTCAAGTGTAGACACCAGCCCAAAAAGGCTTTTAGCTAAAAATCCAATTTGGGGAAAAACGAACAACGTAGAAAAATGTTCATGCCAAATCGATTTTAAAGCTTTTAATTACGGTCCAGTTGGCTTGGGGCTGACCGAAATGGAATGGTTACATTATTTTTATCAAAATGCAGTCATAATGTTAGAAAACTTCTTTGAACTTTGGTTTGCTAGATAAAAACCAAAGTTGTCGTTAAGCGGTGTGATTATAACGATTGTGAAAGCCATTAATACTCAATTTAAGAACATTAAAACTTAAACGGAAATCAAATTTCTAATGTTTTAATGTTCTCGAATCAATATTTCCTCTGAAATCCCAGTTAGGGGGATTCTAATGCCTTATCGTCTGCTGCCATGGCGCCTGCCCCTCGCGACGACTGATATATGTACATATTTACATACACATATGTGTGTATATATATATATATATATATATTCCTATAGAAATACAACAAAGAGTGAATGAAACCCCAACAACTGACAATTTCAATGCCATTTCTGATACAAGTTTTTTTTGGATCGGCCGCCCTCTCATCCGGCGCCTGTCAGACAGTCAGTCACTCAAACCACGTCCCAGTCACAAATTTGTCGCAAAAAACCGCAAAATGATTTGAATATACCCTATCAGAGAGGATATTATAGGTTTAAGAGATGTTTGGAGTGGATGAAGAGGAGGTTTTAACTCTTGATCAACTTAAGTCGAGGCCATTTCGATCCATCAGTTTCTATGAGTTTTTCAGCTTTCAGTTTCGAGCATTCTATAAAGTTTACAGACTGTTGTATGTAGATTCTGTTCCACATTCGGAAGAAACTTGTTTCGCTGTAAAAATGTACCCATAAGCGAACGGATACACATTCGCTGCGAATGTCTCAACCAAAAGACCATTCGCTACGACCCTTTTTTTTACGATGAAAGATGGTTTTAGATGACTTTAGTTCGGGAATGCTTAACACTATCATAAGCGAATGTGCATATGCTGCTAACAGAACTTTTGGAACTGGAACGTCTGGAATGCAATTGATTCGATACAAACTAATATTTCAATATTTAGGAGAAACATTTCACAGAACCTTACCTTTGGATATATATATTTTTTGTTTATTTTCAAAGATATTACTATTACGTTGTTTAAAAATATGGATTTTGTTAATAAAGTACTTAAATTTTCATAATCTAATAAACGTTTTGGTTGTGAAAGGGTATCTAAAACGTCCGTACACTGAAAAGCAAACCTACTACTGTCTCTGCTTTGCCTTGATTCTTGTTTCTCATTTGGGTTCTCTGCTTCTCATTTATGTTGGGTTTTCTCTTTTGGTTTGTCTTCCATCCACGATACATATGTATGTAAATTTTCTTTTTGGCAACTCTTTTTTATGCTGATGAACATTTATTATTTGGAAGGTCTGCCAATGGCAGAATACTGCTTTCTCTCTGAATACTTATTGTATCTCTCTCTCTCTCTCTGAATTTATCCTGCACATGTCTGAAGATGACATGATTAAGAGCAGGTTTAAGGATTTCATGTGTAATGTTTTCTTATGATGACGAGTAGCATTTGACTTATAAAATTGCATTAAATGTGAAAAGACATAAAGGAACTTTTTTATTCTTGCAACTCTGTTTCGTTCCATTCCATTCCTGGTACAGTCCCATCAAAATGCCACCCTGTCAGGTGGATCCCCTTGAATGTTTCGATTTTCTATTTATTCAAAAGTGTAAACTCGTGCTACCTGTCTAGTAGTAAATGACTTAATATCACAAATCTGATAAACATTACACTACAAAGAGAAAAGAGAAATACTCGTAAATATTTATTACCTCTACGGAACGTAAATTTACAAAAGAAAATTCACCTGTTCCAGCAGGTTGGGTGATAATGATCATCAAATAAGGCACTTGCCTCTGATGGGACATGCTTTGGCATTCATTCATTCATTCATTCAGAAAACAAATAATGGAATAAAATGTTATTTGAAAAACTATTTTTGCCGGAACACGCCTCAGGGAACCAGAAACCGATGGCGCCCAGACAATGGAACTTTTGTTCAGTCGTAAACAGTCATTATTCAAGTTGGCATCGACGGAGAAATGTACATATGTTATGCGAGTGCTGCCCATGCACATCTGTGTATATCCTATGAGGTCTTTTCGCATGTGGAAATCGTTTTACCGTATTTTTCCAACTTAAATTCTACTGCTAGCCGCATGCACTCGTTCAGTTTTCCTGCCAAGTTCCTAAAGTATTAATGTGTGTTGCCGTTCTGTTGTTGTGTGTTTTCTATGTTCTCTCTGGTCTCTGGTCTCTGGATAATCGCTTGGAACCGGTAATAGTGGGTTCTTACCGGTTGCATTTTTCATAAATCAATTGAGCATTTGATTTGTTTATAAATAATGTGTGTGCTTCGCCCTGCTAGCAGCGATGGCATTTTTCCATTTTACCATTTTGTGTATATGTGTGTGGGGCATTTTTTCATCGATTAGGCGATGCAGAAAGCGTAACGACAAACCTCAGAAGCATTAGGGCAAGGTTCAAGCCAAAAAAAAGAACAACTTGGTCAAAACAAATGGAGTTTTTGGTGAATGGGGGGAGGCGAATCATTTCCATTTCGGGCTTTAACCGGTGACCGATTCGGATCGATTGTAATGGTGTCTTTCGGTGTCTTTCTGGTACCCGATTTTGACAAAGAATTGACTGCCATATGGCAAATCAGGTTTTTACTGGTACAGTCTCAGCAAAAGCCACTATGCCAACCATGAAATTAAATTCTTACTCTTCTTGGCACAGTCTTACACAGCCATATCAGAGTAAATTTTTTGCAGGTACAGTCCCATCAAATACAGCTCTGGTCTGTTCCTGGTACAGTGTCCACAAAAGCATGTAGCTATACCGGTAATGCAACTTTGTTTCCCACCGCTCCAGGTACAGTCCTATCAAAATGCAACCCCCAAAAATGAATATATATTTTTTGTTTGCCATAATTCAATATTTTCTGTTTCATTTGCAAAACAGTTTTACGTGAGTCAGACAGACAGACAAACAGACAAACTTGGTCCCTGGCCAAAATATATATCATGCCATATCCATTATATTCACATTGCTGCCCAATTGGTTATTTTCATGAATATATACTAGATTCACATACAAAGATTCGTCTGACCTTTGAAATTATACAATATTTTCCGCTGGCTAAACTTGAACTCTGCTGCTGCCAGAAAATCCTTACCTCAAACATTTAGTCGCACTCTTTGCGGGGCAAAGTAAACAGAGAGGTGATAAAGAAACAGAGAGCGAGAGAGTAATCAATTCACATCTGCCCCGAGCACCAAAGCGGAAGGGGGATCAAGGGTTCGGTCCATAAAGTAAACTTAAATTAAATATTAACACATTTTCCGGGGCGATGGCGGCGATGTGCGAAGAAATCAATTAAATGGTGGCGCACTTGCTGCTTGATTTCCAAGGATTTCCTCGGGCTGTGCGATGTGCGACTCGCGAGGTGAAATGATTTCATACATACAGTGGATAAAATAGTGCAAGATCCGAAGAGATATTGAAAGGGATTATCTGGGTGATAGTTAGCGTAACAGAAACTTTGTACTATGTACTCATATTCTGTTAATTCTTTCCATTGATCCCCAATTAAATTCCACTATTAAGTAATCTATCCCTAATTGTGACTACTTGAATCACAAATTTCAGCCACTGTTATGTTTTTTTAGAGTTCACTCAAGCTATTAATTAAAGCAAACTGTTTGCATAATTTATTTTACCGCGATTTAACCGAAAGAATTTATGTTAACGCTTCTTCGATTACAGCCATCGCGGCGGTTAATGCCGGTTTGTTGGTTAAACGGTCTTTAATCAGAGTCACTGAACTTGAAAATGTGCTGTCTGTGTGACTTTATGTCTGCTGCTAATCTAATCATCAGTTTGCAACAAATTGGGTTAGAAGTTCAAATCAATTTTTGAAGTTGAGTAATACTCGTGTGCGCCTTGGGGTAGGACGGACAGGCTCTAAGGAATGTAAAGATCAATTTGGATAGGAGGAAAAGAAATATGTTTCCCACTATGAGGAAGCAGGCGGGCATCACTCTTTGGTCATCAATTTTATATGAACAAATGTGTAATACTTATTTATAAAAATCTGTGCAAACAGAGGCAATCCATGTGGAAAATCCGTTTGTACCACCGTTCCAGTAGCAGCACAATCATATCTAATCCTCATATCAAATAGGGAGACCTTCATTAATCATTATCATTTATATTCTTTCGATAATTACGAATCTTTCACTCAATTTACAACCGGATAGCCTCGGGTGCCAGCCAAATTCATTCGAAAGCACAAAAAACATACCAAAACAAGGAAGAAAATTTTTAAAGCAGCTTTTTGAATTTGGAGGCATCAATATGTACCTCGCCATGCACACGACATATATTTTGTTTATGGATTCTTTGGCATTCTCTTTTACACTTTTCGCTACGTTTGTCTGGGTGACGTCAATTGTTGAAGAATATCTCTCGGAGCAATGGGACCAGTTGGGAAGTAGAGATGGGAATAGACTGAAATTATTCGGCCCAATTTTCACTAAAATGTTACATCCAAAGCTTATGCATGACTGGCAATGGCCATTCGCTTAAGAGAAATTAATACGAGTATCTCCACTTCAACCTCGGAATGATATGCCAGATGATAGCGGCAGGATAAGGACATCCATCATCCACTTGACTGCAACATGTGTATAGTACAATTATTTAATTTAATTTAATTCGAGGACCGAGACTTTATCTGGCTGTCGCAGTCGCAGTCGGGGAGCGCGCACTTGATAGATAAGGCTTAATACCGGATCATATAATTTTTGCAAATAGTAATTGAAATCAGTTCTTATCGCGGTTGGCCGAAGCAGGGAACCGCAATCTAAAATCCGCCGACTGCCAACATGGGCTCTGGGCACCTGAATGTCGGGCTGTTCGGCTTCTGTTTGCTTCTGCTTCTGGTTTATTGCTGGCCATATTTACTCCGGGTATTAACCAAGATGCTAATTTCGCATGGCGCTAAGTGCACTGGATCTATCCAGTTCGAAAAACAAATATTGTCTGTAGAGCAGAAGGTGGAGATACTTACCGCAAGATACTTATCATCTGTATTCCCGAATCTTTGCTAATTTTCTATGTGAATTATGTTAATCAGAAGGGCTAACAATAGCCACTGGCTTTAATATCAAAGTGTTCACAAATTAACATTGGAAATGAATAAGAGCTATTAGTACTTAACTTTGATCGAATGATTACGAGTTTCAGCTAAACCTGTTTTTAAAAATCATTCACAAAATATATGCAAAAATTAAAAATTTATTTAGAAGAATGTTGTAGATGGTTCTAGTGATTAACGATGGGATTACGTTTATGAAAAATAAAGATATATCTATATCCTAGAAACTTATTATATTTTAATCTGGTCCGTGATGAACCGTAATCGTAATTCGGAATTCGTAATTCGGCCCTAATTTATATTTGAATCATAGACCACTCTGAAATACGCCCAAAATATCTTCCTAAAAGCTTTTTAATTCTGATCAATTCGAATTTGTGCGCTAGCATCTTTAGACAAAACTAATCCATAACTAATCTAAAAATAATCAATTCAGAATTATTTCCCTTCAAACGTATAGCATTTCTGATTCATACAAAAATCTATAAAAACTAAAAAACGAAAACAAAGCCAAAATATTTATTACATTGACCTTCGAAACACTGTATGTAAAAGATTCCATCATTATCAAGTGTGAATGATTGATCCCCCGCTATATAGTACATACAAACTCGAATCTGGTAGATTGTGTGTGGGTGGTGGTTCGGAAATTGTAGAAAATCACGTGCCGCAGCAACAGATTGGATTGGTATTTCAGCTTTAGATTTTAGCACATTTGTATTCGCACCTGCTTCAAAAATGCCGAAAAGAGAGCTTTACCTGATAAGAAAGTGAGTCTAAAGTCGATCGATTAAAGTGTGAATTATGGCATGGATTTTCAACTGGGTAAACATCAATAGATCTACAGATGATCTGTAGATGATGCACCCAGTCTTCATGGCTAGTGAAATGTGGGGGTCTGAACCAGTTTCGATTGGTTATTGTGTAAGGTCGGTCGATCGGCTTAGCCGCGTGTGTAAGGGAGAGATAACAAAAATTAAAAAAAAATCCAAAAAACTAATTCAATATTTGTTAACTCTTTCCTTGCAGAAGCTAAGCGAACAAGAAGGAGGCTTTAAGGAGTAACGCTGAACCTATGCCTATGCCTATGGAGTAGTCCGAATCAGCCAGGAAGCAACCCCCATAAACCCACAGGATATCCTTAAGGTGGCAACACAATGACCAGCCTTACGGAACAGGACTATGACAGTGCCACGCCGGCACTGCAACAGCAAATGAATCTGGCCAGACGCGCCTGCTGGAGCAGCAGAAAGGAATGTCCTTTGAATGGTGCTATAGCGATTAGAGATGGAACCACAGCCAGACATAGGCCCAGGCCCAGGCACGGGCACAGGATAGAATTAGTTGATACAACAAATAATGAACAACCACCGATGAGAACAACCTGCAGCACATTAAATCAGAGGAGGATACGGATGCCACACTGCGGTGGTGGTGGCGGTTTTTTGGACCGAAGGATGCTGGTCCTTTGCGCCATCTTCTGTCTGCTGGCGGGCACCGCTCTGGCACGCCCCAATACCAGCGCCAGTGTGGGCGTGGCCTCTGCAGGGGATGGAGACGCTGTCACCCAAGTAAATGTGAGTACAAAATTGCACACAAAAATTAAAAAAGGATATCACTGTTTGGGTGGAGGAGGGAAATGTTTAGTCGGAGTAGAGGATAAACTATTGATACCGTGTAATTTTAGTGGTATGCTGGTATGCTGTTTTGTTTGTCTTTTAAAAACTGATCAAATTTAAATACCACATTCACCTGCAAAAATTTAACGGATTTAGCGTTAGAAAAACATGTTTTGGTAGGCAGATAGTTCTTTATATATGAGAAATAAACCATTTTGGCAAATTTATGAAAATCATTACCAGGATCTTATAGGGTAAATTTATTTATAGCTATTCAAATTAACAGATTTTGGAGACAGATTTAAGTTAGTAAAAACAAAGAAATATGTGCTTTGGCAAATGAACGTTTAGAAGTGTCCCTGTTTTATGACTGAATTTGATCTGCGTAGAATTTATGGACTCCAAACCGCATTGTGTTCAAAGTTGTTAAACCAGTTGTTCAAAGAGCCAAACGATAGGTGCACTTTTGCTTATTTTGTTCATTTTAGCTATAATAATTTCCCGATCGCAAAGTGCTTTTGCAAACACAAAAATATGAGAATTCTTTATGATTCTGCCTTTACGGTTTTGTCATTTGTTCAAAATTATGGATGCCACAGAGTTGTTATTTCAAGGAGCGAAAAGAAGAGGAGTCTGTCTGCTTACAAAATCTGGTTGCACTAGCTCTTATAGTCTCTAAGATTTAAAAACGAGAGTCAATCTAAAACCAGTTGGAAGTTCCTCCCAAATATCATAAATAAGACCCCGTAATAAAGCCAATTAGTGATGTCCGAATGAAAGACGCCGCAATGTTTTGATGATGGGAAAATATTTTTGATGACAATTCGACAGAGCAGATCTAAAGATGAGAAATTCCACTCCGAATGCAATTGCAATTTGCAGTTGATGATTCCCTCCTATTGGTTATCATTGAAGTGCATTTGAGTCTACAAAAACTGGCAAAATATTTACACAATACTCGCTTCATGCCGTTTTCCATCTGTTAAATTAGCTCATAAACATGTCAATCCCCATTGAGAGTGGGAGAGGGAGATACAATTGTGCGATGTGTCTATATGTGTAAATACTTCAATACGCAAATGGAAAAAAAAAGAAAAGATAATACGATTCATGGAAAATTTATTTTGATGGGTTTGTAAGTTTTCCATAAATTTTGTTGAGTGATAAATCCCCAAACTATTTGGGGATTTCTGCGCTTGTCTTCTAGGGGATGACAGCTTTCAAGAGCTCACATGACTGGGAGATAGCTAAGGAATACCTTATCGTAAGCCCCGTTTGATAGATTGACGTCACATTTATCTGTCTGTCTGTCTAGCTTTATTCCAGTGAGACATCACATCGATTTGTCTCTCTGTCTAACTCTATCGTAGTGGCAAAAATTTCCTTATTGCCCTTATGGCTCTATAAATAGATATTGACAATTGAAATTCGATTTGTTGAAACCCCATAAACCACATTGCGAGAAGCCAACCATTAATTAGCAAAATTTTTTGACGTCATCTACGCATTCAAGTTGAAGAGATACTCGCATATGTATCTGTGTATCTCTAAAACAACTTTCATTTGCAGGCAAAATGATTAACCTTAATTCTGTATACACTCGTACGATATTCATTGAATCGGTGTGACACATATCCATAGTAGATTCCATAGATGGCTAGCCTTCTTGTTAAGACTCGCTCACTCACTGACCTAGATCAACATTTTCAGCGGCCTGAATGCCATAATTTGTGCATAGACATTAGGTTTCGATTCCATTCATTCACGAAAATTCAGAGTTCTGTTCGGGCGGGCCATTAATAAAAATGATTGTAATTTTCCGTTGGCGTGCTGCTAAACGTTACCCAAACTCACGGCTAAAGGGGAGTGCTGGGCCGTGCTCCCCATGGTTAATCCTCACTTGATTTATGTTTATTCTGGACCTGATTTTCCTCACATTAAATGCCTTGTCAAATATTTGATGTTTGTTTTCGTTGGCCAATTATAACATCCCCCCCATTTTCTGAATCATTTTGTATCCACAGCTGGCAGAGACAGCAGCGGCAGCAGGAGACGAAGATGCCACGGCGCCGCCTCTGAAAGCATCACGGGCGGAATCCCTGGAGGAGCCGACTGCCTTGGAGATGAAAGTAGATGAAGAAGATGGTGGCGGTGGAGAACATCAGAAGATAGAGCGGTATCCGCTCTCCCAGGTGGACTTTGGTCATGTCAAGACACCGTTCATCATTGGAGTGTGGATACTGTCGGCTAGTATAGCCAAAATCGGTAAGTGAAAGGGATTTACACAATCAAAAATCCTAACATACGATAACACGAGGGGTACAACAACACACAATGTGTATATTCCATTCTCTCTTTGGTTTTATCTTGTCCTTATGTCCTTTCGCTTGTGAGAAATTTGTACAGCGAATCAACGTCATTCTGATCTTTCCATTAATCATTGACGTTAGTTAAAAACTAAAAAACTCTGGTAGCTTGAATAAAAACCAAGTGAAAATTTTAATAATATATTAGATAATTGCTAAGGTTTTTGTCCAATTTAAAATACGGGTATAAATAAGATGAGTTTTTGTTGCTTACATTCTTATTTCACTTTTTAAATTATTATTTTAATTTTTGCATGCAAAAAGCAAATTTTTCGCACTTTAATTAAAGAAACTAATTAAAAAGCGATTCTCACTGGAATAAAGCTTTCGATAAAGAGATAGAGAGGTGTTGTCGCACTTCACTGAGTGAGAGAGAGCGTTGGTACGGTCACTGCCAGACATGGAAACTCAGCCTGTGAAAGAGAGAGAGAGAAAAACGTACGCTTAATTGCTAAGCCACTTTGTGAGAGAAAGAGGAAGAGAGTCAGCTACTGAACATTTTGGTTTCAATTCGGACTATCATTTAATAATGATCCGATCGGAACCAGATTCTGGAATCTGATTGTCCCAATTTTCGAAATATATTGGTGGATGCTACAGATGCCGAGGCCTTAAATTAAAATTAAATTAAATATTTTATAAAATATATTATTCATACTTAGACCCCTTTCGTAAATTTATTTATCTCAAGGGAAAGATATGCAATGGATTGAAAAATGTGGCAACAGTGGAATCGCTGGCATTATTTAGGGATAGTTCTTTTCCAGTGAGACTTTTACTTGAACATTAAGTCATGCGGCTGCTATAGGAATTACTTTCTGATGGAATATAAAGTACTCAAAAACAGTGCCACAGCCTCTCGATCTCTCTTTCCACCATCAGCTGTCTCCCAGACTTTTAATAGAAAAAATATCAGCCGTGTCGTGTGCTTTATTTAAACCCTGTCCAAAATGAAATCATCTCAAGATCACAAGTGCAATCCAAGTGAAAAGTGTGGCGGCAACACACAATGTGTCAGGGATCAGAGCAATCTCAATCCCCACGAGAGATGGTCTTCGCATGCCAGACGCAGTAGCAAATATTTGCAATTATTTATAATATTTTTATGAATCCCATGACGCACATGACGCAATGTTTCAAGTGAAAAGCAACTTTTGTTTTCAGAAAAATACATTGTAAAGATAAAGATTAAGATAAAGCTACTAAACCCCCAACCGAAAAGATTGGGATACACGGGCTAAAAGTACTTGAAAGTCGGGTGTGGTCCTGCATTTCTTTTGAATTGCATGCCAATTAGGTGCAAAATCCCCCATTGGATTATCATGGAAATGTACGTTTTTCCAGCTGCCGTAAGCCTTTTTCCTGTTCAAGTGTGGGCGTGATTTTCCTTTCCTGCTGCTGCTGTTGCTGTTGCCAGGACAAAATCAATATGGTTTATGTAATTCCCAGCAACGCGATGCCTTCGTTCATGCAGATTTACGACAAGTCGGGGCGCGCGTGTCTGTGTCCTGGCCGAAGGACGTTGCATAAGCTGATGGCGTCCAGCCATCATCAGGCGGCAGCCCACACGTTTGTTGTGCCACAAGCGGGGCCTTGACCTTGGCCCTGGCCCAGAGCAACAACTGGCCCAGAGGTTGCATCAATCATTTAAATCATTCGGCTGGCACTCTTGAGGCTTGCACATATTTTTGGAGGCCTCTTTTTCCTCAAAATGCATTCAATGTCAGGCTCTGGACATAAGCGTTTATATCTCTGTCGGTGGTCCTGGCCATGGCCCTGGCCCTAAACCTTGTCGAAAGCCAAACGAGAAAATCCATTTCCGCCATCAAGGACGCTTAGCCGTTTTGGGCGTGTTTCCATTTCAATTTATATTTTCAAGTGGGAAATCGCTTCTGCTGCAGCTGCTGAAATTGAATAAGTGGCCAAGGACCCTCAGGAGACCAAAAATAGATGGCAATACGAGCCATAACACATTTATAGCTAATGGCTATCTGCGTTTACTTCCTGTTAATGGAACCAAAAATGTTTCTATGCAGAGATCCACCATAAACTAGATTTTTTTGAGTCATTTTAGAATCTCTATAGCCTTAGCTGTGATGGTCTGCGAGATTTACGAGTATGTAGGTGTTCTCGTGAGTGGGAAGACAGAGAAACCTTCAAACGAATAGACAGACAGACAGTAGAACGGATAGACGGGACATTTCCAGATCGATCCGCCTGCAAACTGATTAGTTTTTATAAATAAAACATCTCCCGCCAATATACCATGCGTTTTACTTGTGATTGATCTATTATATAGATATATATATAGATTCTATATATAGAATATTTAAAATATGTGTATTACGGATGACCATTAAGAGTGGGAATCCAAATAGCCTTGGAACTATGCAAAACTTCAGTTATTAAAGACTTTCCCTGAACTCAAAATGTAAGAGATACAAAATAAAGACAGAGCTAGAAAAAGCAATAAAGAATATGTACTCCCAGATAGGTTAAAGGTTAACATAGCCCACAGGCTAAAGAAAAGCGTTCTTTTGCATGCAAATTTGCTATCATTGAAATGGAAATGCTGTTTGGCTTTTATAGCCGCCGCCACACAGACAGAAAACCCAACAGCAGATAGAAAACTTTAGCGTTTCGTAATTAATGGAAATATTTTTGTACACCCGACTGCCCCATGCCTCCAAATATATTTTTATATATGTATATAGACAGTATATATATCCACCATCAATTGCGTTGCACAACTGCCTGTTTATGTTTTGGTAGTAATTTTCATATTTCCTTTTTTTATTTTTTCACACTTTCAGGTTTCCATATGACGCCTAAACTGCATCTAATATTTCCGGAATCATGTCTACTGATTGTTGTGGGCGTGGCCATCGGAGTAGTCCTGTATTTCTGCACCGATGTGGCCGTCTCCCCATTGACCCCCAACACGTTCTTCTTCTATATGCTGCCACCGATTATCCTGGATGCGGGGTACTTTATGCCCAATCGATTGTTCTTCGACAACCTCGGAACCATCCTGCTGATGGCCGTTGTCGGAACCATCTTTAATATAGCCACAATCGGTGAGTGGGGAGGGACTGAGACTGAAACATGATATCCAGATAGAGTTCCTTCTTTGTCCTTTAGTTGATGGCTTGATAAATAAAGGTGGTGGGTAGATGGCTGTCTTCCATGCTCTCCGTAATCCCATCCATCTATGTCCATCAACTACTGGCACTATCGGTCAATGAATGTATTTAATTTGTGGGTTTAATGTCGTGTTTGTTTAGGTTGTGGAAAGTGTGGTCATCGAGGGGTTGGGTTGGTTGGTTAGCTCCTACAAAGTAATCAATAATTGGAATATTCAATATGAAATTGTACTTAAATTTTTGAGGATATTACATTTTTCAGATAGAGAATGGGGTTTGAATGTGAATTTATGTTTTGGTGACCCCGATTTAAAAAGTGGCTAAGAATCATAGAGCCCCTCAAACCGAATGTCCAGTGAAATGTACAATATTTAAGCACCTATCAAATAACATTGTTGTATATTTAAACAATAAAATCCAGCCGTCAATTAGAAATACAAACAAGATAACTGTTTTGGTCAACAAGTTGGCCAATTAGCCAAAAAAAAGGTGACGAAAAAAGGTGGCAGGTAACACCCCAGCTATAGCCACAGCCACCAATTAGACACATGATACAGATGAGCAAAGTAAAGCTTGAATCATGTGAATCATCTCCATTGAAACAAAGCTGCGACGAGACAATGTTTGAATGATTCGTTTCTCCGCCCTGTATACATTTTTGTGGCACGCGAACAGACATCGCCAGACAGACATATGACAGTCAGGGGAGGAGGCGTGGCATTGGATATAGCTTGTAACGAGAAGAGCGCTTAGATGTGATTTACACAAAGTGTAACAAAACATGCGATTGATGTGGATAGCAAACAATGTTCCAAGTGATACAAAGGGGGAGTGGACAGACGCCAGTTAGATGAACGACCGACACCGCCAAAACGGATGCCGGGGGATACACGCTTGAGTTGCCTCAAACAATACCATTCAACAACCCGATCCCCATACCCTTACCCTTACCCTTAACCCATACCCAGCCCTAGATGGCAATTACTTATGTTTAGCAAATTGGATTACATACGAATGCGAGCGAGAACAGCACAGTGAATATACGCGAACGAGTACGAGTATGAGTGTCTATCGCACTTCATGTGAAAAATTCCCATTTCATTAGTCATTTATTCAGTTGGGAGCTTAAGCGGCATTCTTATATTACAACTATTTTATCGTATCTGGGAAAACCAAGATTATTGTGGGGCTTTCGAAGAGTGTTATGTTCTCTATAAAGTTGAGCTTTTAATGTAGGAAGTATTTAAGGGGATAAAGAAATATTTTGTACGATAAATAAGGAACACTTTTTGGTATTTGTTTAGTAAATGTTTTAAGCCCTGAATAAATGAGTAAGACTCGAACTCTGGACATCCAGAATTATTGTAAAGTTGAACATAAACCCACAGTGCCGTCGAAGAGTTATAGAATGATTACGTAAGGAATTTCGTATGTCTTTAAATGGAATTAAACCTAGAAATCAAGAGTGTCTGAGCCAACAAATATCAATAGTGGGTACATCAATAAACAGTAAACACGCGTCGGGACATACAGCAGTTCCTCTCTGTCGTTTTTTAGGCTTAGGCCTGGAATCAGCATCCTAATAAGGAAAACTTGTAGGAATCCAATTAAATCAGTAGATTTGAAGTACTTATAGTCGTGTAAATGAAGTACAACAAAATGCTTATTGGTGACCCCGTTCCCACCTCTCAAATAACTGGCCACAACTGAAGTTCATCTCTGTAGCATTCCATTCATCGAATTCTTGGAAAAACATCAACTAAACACCTTTGAAAGAGCTCAAATATAGTAGCTGCCATTGTGTATCACCTTCTCGGGTATCGGTATCTGTCCACTTAAGAACCTTGAACAAATAGCCATAGCAAACAATCAATTTGCGTAGTTACAAATTCAATTACTGGCGGAAGAGCTCGTCTATCAATTGACTTGAGTAACTTCGAGATACTACTCGTACAAGTAGTAGTTCAATGTCAATGTCACACACAAACTGCAATCGATTGGCCCTGCAATGGGTGGATAGAATCTCTAAATAAGTCCCAGGAATTGATGGGTTGGAAAATAAATTACGTGAATGCATCCTCTCATCCTCAACTTTTTTCTGATTTCTCTCTATGCAGGCGGTGCACTGTACGCCTGCGGATTGACGGGCATCTATGGGGAGACCCAGACGCCTGGACTGATGGATATCTTCCTGTTTACCTCGCTGATATCCGCCGTGGATCCGGTGGCTGTGCTGGCCGTATTCGAGGAGATACACGTCAATGAGATCCTGTATATTGTTGTCTTTGGCGAGTCCCTGCTGAACGATGCCGTTACGGTAAGCAAACAACGTTATTGATTGATGGATGGATGGTCCACGGATGTCGGGGCAATAAAGTCAACAGCCGCTTGACATGCTTAATGGATGCAACAGCTTAACTTGGTTTTCCATTCTGACCTCCCCCCCTCGCACAGGTTGTCATGTACCACATGATGGAGGGTTACACGACCATTGGCTTGGACAATGTGATACCCCAGGATATATTTAGTGGTTGCGGTTCCTTCTTCATTGTGGCCCTGGGTGGCACAGCCATTGGCGTCATTTGGGGCTTCCTTACGGGTCTGGTGACACGTTTCACCGATCATGTGCGTGTAATTGAACCCATATTCATCTTTGTGATGGCCTATCTGGCATATCTGAATGCGGAAATCTTTCACATGAGTGGCATATTGGCGTAAGTATAGAATATAGCATGAAATGTATGATATAACATTCAATTATCTTTTATTTCCAAAGGATTACCTTCTGTGGGATTACAATGAAGAACTACGTAGAGTCGAATATATCCCAAAAGTCGCATACAACCGTGAAATATGCTTTAAAGATGTTATCCAGTTCGGCGGAGACCATTATCTTTATGTTCCTAGGCGTAGCCACGGTCAACAATATGCATGTATGGAATACATGGTTTGTGGTCCTGACCATTACCTTCTGCTCTGTCTTTCGGGTTTTAGGTGGGTATATCTATGATTTATTTGTGCACCAAATGCATATTGAACTCTCCTTCTTTTAGGTGTCATCCTTCTGACAGCCATTGCCAATCGCTTCCGTCTGCACAAGCTGTCGCGTGTGGATCAGTTCGTGATGTCGTATGGCGGCCTGCGTGGCGCTGTGGCCTTTGCCCTGGTCCTACTGGTCGATGAGAACGTGGTCAAGCAGAAGAACATGTTTGTGACCACCACCATAGCTGTGATCTACTTTACCGTCTTCCTGCAAGGCATCACCATCAAGCCGCTGGTCAGCATACTGAATGTGAAGCGTGCAAATAAGCGTAAACCCACCATGAATGAGCGTATACACGAGAGGGTAATGTTTCTTTATAGCCGTATTCGATATTTTGTGACTTATTGTTGAATTCTGTCTTCCAGTTTATGGATCATTTGATGGCTGGCATTGAGGATATTGTGGGCAAGACGGGCAACTATAATGTGCGTGATAAATTCAAGCGTTTCGACAATCGCTTTATACGCCCACTGATTATAAGGGATCTGAAGGTGAGATTTGGTTGTTTGTAGGAAACAAAAGCTGAGGATAAAACAAAACACATCCCCTGAAACCTGCCACACAGGAAGTGCATGAATTGCATCTATTGGATCATATACCCATGCAAAACTATGAGAAGCATTTGAATAGGAATAAGCAAAAGCCTATAGATCGAAGGACGACGACCATTAACCTTCGACGTCAATACGAAGGCGATGCAGAGGCTTAGTGTTAAGCAAATTTTTTGTAATCCTTTTGAGGGATTAAAATACTCAAATATATCTATTCCTTTCCACCTTCCTTACACCTTCAGGGAGCCGAACCGAAGATCATTGAGACGTACTCGAAGCTAACGATGCGCGACGCCATGGAGGTGATGCGACGAAACCCCTCGACAATTGGCCAAATGACTGGCACCGAGTCGATGAGCGCTTTGTTTAGGAACTATACCAATAACTATATTGGTGTCAGGTGGGCACCGCCAACCATATATACCACATGGTAAACGAATTTTGGATTGAATCCGGCACGCTAAACCGATGCTCTCAATATGATATGTCTGTATTCACACCAATCGATCTCACGATCGATCTGCATGCAGTACGAACAGAAACACTCAAATCTGTCTGTTGTAGAAGTAGCATGAAACTCTGCACAAAACTTTAGTTCAATTTAATCCGGCCACTAACCAAACCAAAACCAAAAAACATTACTACACGTCTCTATATAGATCTGTTGATCTGAAATTCGTTTAACCACTCGTATGATTTACTCTTCTTGAAACTATTAGAACTGATCTATAGCTTGTCCTGTTCTTCTATCGATAATATATAATAATGTCATGATGTGCTTTTGCAGTCCCAGTCTGACAAATCTAGACAATACATGTCGGAACCTGGACATGGCTGAGCTGGACTATAATCCATCCAAGAAGGATCTGACTGACGCCAGGATCCATCATCTGTTGGCCGAAGAGCTGAAGCCTTATAGAAGGGTATGTATCATTCGAAAAGGGAATCGATTAGAATATCCATTTGTTTCAGTTTCGTTCTGCAATTTTGCAGTCACTTTCTTTTGGTTGGATTTTCTATATAGCGTACAAGTTTAGCACACCACCAGCCCAAAGAGTTTTTGACTATATCTGTCAATCTATCTGTCCCCATTTCTTCGCTCTCTCTCTCTCTCTCTCTCTGTCTATCTGTATCTCTGCTTAGTTATTCACTGAAGAATCTCTTTATGCCAAGGTTCTACTGTAACTTCTTCACTTTCGGCTTTTCTGTTCTTTGTACTTTTGGGCATTTAGTTTTTGAGACACTCTACGCTTTCTAGCTCTATATAGCCTCAATCCGCCGACTATATACATATATACTATATATTATATACATCTATAGATATATTTGTGATTAATCGTTTATTTAATTTCTCTCCCGTTGTTTCGATTACTCAACATCAACTTCTCGACAACGTGTTGCAATATAAATCCAAAATCCGCTTTCGTGTGCTTATAAAAAACCCAAAAAATAATAATAATAAATTTCGATAAACTATCGATTTATCGTCGATATATATTTTCGATAAAGGCCTCAATACAAATGGTACGAATAAATTGGTTAATTGGTTTTAGTTCTATTTGATTTGATCTGTTTCTTGATTGATTTTTGATATAAACTTCGTTTCGGATTAACTATGAAACTCAAAAACTTTGTTAAATGTTACACGTTCCTTCTGTGCTGTGTGTGTCTCTGTATCTCTTTGATTGCAACCAACAAAAACTTTAATCTCGTAATCTACTATTCTAAATGTTCTCTAATTGGTGTTCTCATACTATTAATTTAATTAACGAAAGGCAATGCTTAAATCCGCTCATTAATACGCATTACCTAGAAAGCAAATAGAAATTTCGAATAGACAGGGGAATATGATTGATTATTTGATTAGGATATATGTACATGTCGTAGATGTATGCCCCGAATGCACTCATATGCCATTGTTGGGCATTGGCTACCAATTTGAAACACAGAATGGCCGAGAATGAAAAAAACAAAATACATGTCATGTGCAGGACGATGCTTAAACTTAAACCTGGGATCGACGCTCGGTCCCACAAATTTAAAAAAACAAGATAAATGTCGTGTAGATTACATAGGTACTATAAAACGGAGATTATCCCAAAATATACCACTTTAAGATTGATAGTTTCTACCCCTTTACATATTATATTTCTAACTGATCCACACTCGCGTCTTATACAAAATAAAAGGTTAGAAAATGTCCTATGTGAATGCTCTGAACCCCCACAAGTTTTGGGAGAAATGAGACCAGCAATCATAATTTCAAATGTTTAGGATTCCAAAAAGTTAGAGCCATTGCGATAAGTGAAGACATTCAAAAGCAACTCCCAAAAGTCACCAATAAATAAGGGAAGAAATGAATTGTATGATATTTCCGAAACTGTAGAAAAGAATAACAGATCAGACAAAGAATTCTTTTAAATAAAGTAATATATAAATATCTAATTGTAAAAGAATAATATCTCTTTGCAAATATCTAATGTAAATGTTTCGTATCGTAAAAGTTAATGTTGACACTTACAAAAATACTCGAACACAAAATTTCCTCAAGTAATTCAACTTTCATTTAGAATATTAAACTTAAATCTTAGTTTTTTTTTCGTGAAATATATTTGTTACAATCTTTTTGATATGATTTTGTAGCTTTTTCCCTACTCTCTTAATGCTTAACTCCTCCCTTGCCTTTCTTTTGTATTTCCCCTCTTCAGATATACCCTTTCTAAGCACTTTAATTTGTTATATTTGCATTGAATTCTTTTACACTTAATACCAACAAAGACTAAATATACACACCAACCAATATACATGTTGTCTGTCTAATAATTGTTGTGCTCTCACATATACATATATAGTACTTACAATATATATCCTAGAAAAACTAGACTTCGGTTAGCCGAAGAGTCCTACAAAAATGTTAGTCCGTACTGGGCACAAGCACTCGATCTATGTTAATCTCTACTCATAAGCTGTACAAATGTTATGGAAAGTCGTTTTACACTTGCTCCGTTCATGTTTCTGCTAGTTATCCAGACAATTAATCGTACTTTATATATACATACATATATATCTACAATACTATATATAATTGTCCTTAATTGCAACTGAAAACCTTGTCTAACTACATCACTTCGTTGCCTGGCATTTTTATGATTTTGAAACCTAATTTGCATTCCATCAATGTTCTTACAGCACCGTCGTCTTAGTTATAGCCGACACGCAGTAGATGACAGAGATTTGTCCACACAGGTGAGTCGCGGTTGTCTCGTCAGCAAGAAATCAATCAGAACACACACAACAAAACATATTGCATTTCCAATTTCTGGATCACTTGAACGGATGGATAACTCATGAGAATCCCTCTCTATTTCAGGTCAATTACAAAATGCAAATGAATTTCCGAAGGATGTTCAATGATCGCAAACATCACAAGCGCAGCAAACGTGGTGCTAACAATAAGGTTAGTAAATTCTATAAATTATATATTCTATAACTCATATTAATGGATATTCTTTTGCACCTCACAGGAGCCCAAGGAGAATGTGAAGCAGAATCATGTGTCGTTCCATGATTTCCAACAGAACGGCACCACCAAGCAGCTCTCCAATGGTACGAATTCGAGTTCAAACCATTCACGAAAAAAAATCGTACAGAAAAAGACATTCTCACAATTCACTTAACAAATATCGTAGATTAGAAATAGGTAAATGAAACGCTATCAAATCAGCAACAAGCTAATTCTAATTAAATCGGAGCAGATTTCTCTGTTCCCAGATCAAAAGTTTTTCGTAGAAAAAATCTCACAAAATGTAGATTTATCTTCTTTAGTTTTATACAGCCTTGAAACTGAAAATATTTGTAATTAATTAAATAATAATCAAGCGCTGTCCATATCTAGAAACTCATGTTCCTTCTTTTGTATTGAAACACCCTGCAAAAAACGATTTATATAATTTATTTTCTAAATTAAATGTTCGTGCATGAAAGGGAGGGTTTCTAAGGTTTAAATAAGCGTTGGGCAAGTCTTTGATCCCAATTGAGGTACATTAACGCTCGACTCGAGAGGCATTTGCCCGAGAACTACAAAAACAAAATACATTGCGTATTCATGACGCAGGGTTTTTGTTGTTGTTGGTTTAAATCAAAGATAAAAACCTTACAAACTCTCCCCACCAACCCATACCCATACTCGTACCATTTTCATTTTATGTGACATATATTTTCAATAATTTTATGAAAAAATTGGCAACTAATTGATTTTCTCATCCCAAAATATTCTCTTTCTTCCCTGCATTGCTTTTCCACCCATCCAAAATGATGCTGCAAACACCCAATCCTACACACACAATTGGCCGAAAAAAAACCAAAAAATCTGTAACTAAAACCTTATAAACACACTCCACACTACTGCCTCTGCCTGTGCCCTCATTTATTTTGTTTAACCCGAACTGAAAACATTCAAAAGACTATATTAACAATGTGCTTAATGAAACAGCCGAGGAGAGCCAACAGAACCCGAACGAGATCAATGTTGTTGGCGCCAGCGACGATTGGGACGACGGCCTGACCTTCACAGCCAAATCATCACGTAAGTAATGTCTAACGATCTATATATAGTATACGTACGATCGTATATATATTTCCATGTTTCTTGAATACTTAACTTTGATTTTGTTACTAATCTTTTGAGTTGAGGGACGCTGTTCCCCATAGCCTCTGTCTCTATATCGACACTGTTTCGACACTTCCATTTCTCCTTACTGTGAACCAACGTTGTTTTTTCTATCAGCAGTCATATGGCGATATCTGATATTTACCTTGTTTATCCTTGTTCGACTCGACCCTATGTTTTTTGTTTTGTTCACACAAAAATGCCATAATTTTAAATAATATTTTCTGTTTTCTGTTGTGAAAAAAATGAAAGAAATCTTCAAAAGGTTTTAAACAGTTTTTGTACATAAACGATACTACGATTAAAACACACCTATCCAATCGAATAGTTTGAGTAAAGTAGCACAAGGTTTACGTAGGTAAATATATATGATTGATTGTTTGATTAAACCATTCATTTCAACCAAAGATTATTGCAATTTGTTTCGTTTCCCCTTTGGAGAAAGTTCTGCTAGCCCTTTTGATGATTTCGTTTTCCTTTTTCCTTGTTCCTTGTTTTTTTTTGTTTTTTTTTTTTTGTATTTTGCATATATTGTTATCCTCCTACAGTTTTAAATGAGAATCACCTAATAAAAGCTATAACAACGAACTTTCTATATATTTTTTTTCTTGTTTTATGCCTTCCCAAATTATTTCGAAAACACACAAACCTGTTGCAAAAAATCTATTGCTGGGCGCAAAAAACATGTTGCAAAAAATATATATATCAATATGTAAATCGATACACACGATTAGCTGACTCGGATCGCGCGAATAACAATTCCCTGATAGCACATATACAAAACCTGCCCGGTTTTGATGCCTCCAAGGCGCGCATCGTCGTACAGCATTATGCCCCGAAGGCCGATGATCTCGACTCCGAGTTAGACTCGCCGGATCCAGTTGGACCCACAGCGGCTGAATTGATATTGCCCTGGCGACGGGATCGTTCATACCAGAGCATTGGTAAAAGATTATCATCCAGATTCAGATTCAGAACCAGATCATCATCAATCCATACCGAATCTCGAAACAAGCCGAATAAACATTGAATGCTATATAGAACAGCATAAGTCATGCACTCCTCTCGCTCATCAAACATGCTTAGATATATAGTTACATCTTACATTAGAGTTATCCTTGTAGATCATTCATGAATCAGTAGTGAACGGAAGTAAGGGAAGATCCTGTATAAATTCCATTCCTGATAGATATTTTAATGTACATTTTCCTTCTTGTACAGTATACTGTACTCTTTAGATCCCAAATCCAAAGGAATACATTCCTTCCTTTAGGGATCTACATATGTATGTAAATTTTCCTTCTACAATGAAAATATACCCTTAATATGCCTTAGAGCTCGTCTTTCTACATCAACTCTGGAAATGTTTAGGAAGTAATCAGAAAGTATTGAATAAGATATTGGTGTTTTCAAACTGTGATCAATCTTAAAGATATTTCATATAATTCCTTCTTTTAAAAAAAATATGCCACTTACCTGATGTAATATATCAGTAATTCCTTCATAACTATGACTAAAGTTGTACCAGAATGGCAAAGGTCATTAGCAAAAGGTCCTAATTTTCAACTTTTTTCCGAAATAGAATGTATTTCCTTACCAGTTTTGATATATCCAATGCGTAGCTACCATTTAACCATAAATACACCCACAAAATACATTCGTACATTACCAACATTATGTGTACTTTAAACTCAATTCAACTCAACCCATAATTCCTATAATACTCGTATAATGTCAGTCAATGCTCGTTTATATAGTGCCACGAGCTTAGTACGGCATCTTTTGCATCTGTGCTCAGCACTTTGCGCGATTTGATAACTATTTTTGATTGAGTTTAACGATTTATATTTAGTGCCTAATCTGTACCTTTTATTTTCGTTTAACTTCAGTACATTCTAATCCTTTGATTTGTCTCGGAAATTGTAACCCATGTTAAGTGTTACTTAGATGTAGTCCAGAAACCCATCTCAAAATAGCTGTCATTACCATTGTGTTTCGTGCGTCGTAAACGTAAAATTGTAAAATTGCTTGTAGCGGCAATTGCCATTGATTGAATCTCGATTGATTGATTGGTTGTAAATTCTAGACCACGACTGAAATTGAAAGTTGCCTTTTTCCAAAAGCCCAAATTTCTTGCATTTTAGCTCCATAACCTTACCAAAAATAAAAAATAAACCAAATTTAAAAACACTTTTAAAATGAAAAAAAAAAACTAAACTGAAAAAAGAAAAACCATCAAAGCAAAGCATGGCATTTTTGTGCATGACGAAATTGTTTGCTTATCTTTTACTTTTCTAGTTTTTATCTAATTTTTAATTTAATTTAAAAATTGAGTTAGGTATAGAGTATTAAACATGTTTACTGTATAAATTTAATGGATACTTGGGGTAAAGTGAACAGGCCTTATGTGATTAGGGTTTATGTAGATGGTCTTCTAGCTTGGATATTTCCTCTGGGACAGTGGAGGTATATCTGAATGTGCTGTGTTGTATTTGTAGTTAGTGTAGAGATCGGGTCCTAAACCATTTTTTTGTTATACGAGTACAATTGATTGACCACTGATTCAGTTTATTTATTTAAGAGATGTTTTCTAAGAAAACCAAATAACAATTATAAAGCAGTCAAAGCGTTTGGAGTCGAGGAACGCGTACTGCAACACTAATTTACATAGCCAGTAGTCAGTTTCTACATACATATATATATTGAAACTTGATCTGATTTAAGTATGCACTCAAAAGAGCGCTGCTCTAGCATTGATAGTGTCCGAAAGCCAGGTGTTCAAAGAGCCAAACGATAGGTAAGCTTCTACTTAGTTTATTCATTCTGGCTATAACAATTAACCAATCGCATCGTGTTTCTGCAATCCAGTAGCTGTGATCATTCTTTATGATTCTGCGTTTACGGATTTATTGTATCTTCAAATATATCTTCACACATGTACACATGTACACCTCATTCAGAGTGACATTTGCATACAAAATCTAGATGAACTAGTTTTTATAGTCGCTGAGAACTTGGCGAGAACTGAGAAACAGACAGACGGACAGACAGACATATCCATATCGACTTGGGTATCGATGTTACTTTGTGGTATCAGAAATGAATCGGATTTCCCGGTTTATTGATAGATAGATAAAAAAAGACAACTTTATTAATATTAGGGAACGTTAAATTGATTTCTTGCAAAAATTTCTTGACTTAAATCAAATCTTGGAAGAGAAATATTGGAATTCAAAAGCATATAAATTGACAAAGTAGAAATGGTATACTATTGAAGATTCTTCCATATGTTTTAGTAGTAATTTCGTAACTCTCTTTGTCATAGGGAATTCTTATATTTTTATTCGATATATCATTATTTACTTTTTGTACCTATGTTGAGCGCACTTTGTTTGTCTTTTAAACCCATTTGACTCGTGTTCCTCCTCCCATCAACTGCGCTTTTGTTTCGATTCCATTGAACGATATATCTACCGATCGAATTGGACCACCCAAAAACAAAAAAAAAACTCTAAATGCGATCGATGCAGTGTATAAACTGTATGCTGCATGCCCGAGCAAAGCCTTCCCAATAGATCTGTCCGACTTCGAAACTTATTTGCATTTTTCACCGCCTTTTCATTTGTGATCTAGTGGCCGAACATCCCATACCCGAGGAGGATCGGAATCTGTCCCGCGAATCGGATGGAGAACGACGCGTGGCCACGCCCACGGCCACCGAATCGCAGCTGCCGTGGAAGCGCGGCGGGGAAGAATGCACGGATGCAGTGCAGCAGAACGAGTTTCCCGCCTGGGCCTCAAACAAGGAGTACTTGGCCTACAATTCTCCAAGCGCAACATTCCTAGGTAATGTATAGAGTACTAGATCTTTAAACGATGCTTCCGGGAATCTCTTAATGGGGGGAAAACACACACAAATCTGAAAACTGAGAATTAAAGACTAAACGGTTATTGAGGGGTCGTCCTTCTTATGTCCTCATTTGATTTGATTGTAAATTGGCATTTACAGGGGGGCTGCTAGTCCTCGAATCAGATCTGTATATATCGGTCCTATCTATCAGTACGTGTGTATATATATGGTTTACTTGTTTCCTTTAAAAGCACCATTAAAAATTCAACTGAAATCGGAAAGAAAAATCCATTACACCACCCTAGTTTTTGTGTGTTTAATGTATTTGTTGATTTTTCTTGTGATTTTTCCTTAACTTTGTTTTTTCTTTCTCTCTTTTCCCGCATTGTTTTCCTTCGGTAACTGTTGCCCCACTTCCACGCTCCACACCACCAAAAAAAAAAAACACCTACACCTGCCACCACACCATGTAAAAACTCGTTGTAAAACTGATCCGAAACCGATCCAAAAACTGATCCGAACTGACCCAACAAAAAGGTGGTATAAACAAGCCTAAACAGCCCAAGTCCGTCATAGGTCTCTTTCGGCGTGAGAGTTCCAGTTCCAAGGGCGGCAGCATTGGCATCGGCAGCACCGGTGCCGTGGACGCCACTGCCAGCGGTGATCCCATGGTTGTGCCTTCTTCTGCTATGATTATGGGCCCCCCAGGTGCGGTCCTAAGCACAGCGCCCTCCACGTCCATGCACAATCCGCGCCTGGACAAGCGCTCCCAGTCGATATCATCGGGTTCGCTGGGCGGCGGCGCCAGCGGTGGCATGGTCCCCCACCATCAACTGGGTCCGGATGGACACTCCGGCCCGTTTCCAGTAACCGCCAGCCACCGGCGGAATGTCCGTCGCGGCTCCATGTTGGAGCTCACTGGGTAAGTTCCACTCTCCTTTTTGGACAGACACCAAATATACACGAATATGTCTGTGTTGTTCCATTGATTTTGTGTAGATATGTACATACATATATCTCATCAAATGTTTTGTATTGCACAATATCATGGCTGATAAAAATGGTTTAAAATGGGTCTTATGCATATGTGTCTTTTAATTGGAAACAAAAAAAAAGTCTTAATTGATTATATTATTACCCATTTTGAGACCCATTTCAGTACCATTTTGTTTTACTTTGGCGCTAGTATATTTCTTTTAGCTTATTAATATTCTTTCTTTACTAATACCTAAAAAAATTTGATTTTTGTTTACATTTTTACATCAATCCGTAGCTTGCTTCGCTTTATTTTTCTATGCTTCAATTAGATCTGTCTAGATTTTTTTGTAAATATTTAACTAAATAAAACATCAAAAGACGGAACTAAACAAATATTTTCATGTTTTTTGAACATGCAGTACCTAAAATTCATTGTATTTGGAGCATGTAATAGCTTCATTGCCATTTTTTTAAATTTAAGACTGCACGTTGTTAATTGTTTTTAATGATTTTACTAATTTACTAATTTCTTCGCTACGAATAAACCAAAAGTTGTTTAAAAATAATATTTTAAACCAAAACTAAAAGAAATTGTTCAATTTCCGCTTACAAATTGTATTAAGTCGTCTTCTTCCAGCGTTGTAATTTTTTTGTCTGCGCGATTTTCTTAACATCCTGTCATGGAGAAATCAAGTTCCGAATTTATGGCATTCTAAATTGCTTTTTGCCTTACCGAAAAAAATTGGTACCAAAAGCATTTTCCTTTCACTTAACCAATTTTCACTTTTACTTTTTAAACCCAAAACAATTTGTTAAAAAGTTTTCTTATAAAAAGTTCTTAAGAGTAAGAAATCGAGAATTGGGACATAACGGTTTGCCTTCAGGAAAATTTTTAATTTGTGTTACATAAAATCCCTAGCAACCTTTTCCCTATATGGCTTTATTGTTTTTATTTTTTAGACGAAAAGTCTCGAATTCCAAGTTTCTAATCCTTAAAAAAATTCCCTACTTCCCATTAGAATACTTTTTTATTTTCCACCAGCAAATTCAAATGATTTTTATTGAATACTGAATTGAAATATTTATCCAAGTTGTATATTTTTATTCCAACTAAATTGTTGGAAGAATTGGAAAGAACTTTGTTTGCCAAGAGTTATTCCATTGGTGAACGAAAAACACAAAATTTCAATCTTTTGAAAAATTTGCAATTCGTATTGAATTCTTTTTTAAATATCCCAGAAGATTCCCAAAATAAATCATAATTATTTTGTATTCTATCCATAAGGGTTTCCACTGCCATGGTCTTTTGTTGCACCTTGTTTTCCCGGCGAAGGCATATCAAAGTTGTTGAAACTTTTAAATTACATTTGCTATTAAAATATTCCAAAAATATCTTTTGCACTCACCAACAACAACCAAACAAACTTTTGTATGTGTGTGCGTATGTGTTGTGCTGTTGTGCAACTGTGTGCTGTGTCCTGTGTCTATCTATCGTTGATGATTATTTTACAGACTTATTGTAACTGGACGCAGACCCAGTAGAATTTTGCATATTAGTCCTGGAGCCGCTACTTTACTAGAATCAGCCAAGATCACAGCAACTCCTTCTCCTCCACCTCCTTGTACTTCTACTCGACCTTCTACTTCAACAACAACAACAACAACAACAGTTCCAACAACACCATCAACAACAACAACAACAATAACTACATCCACCTCCAAGAACAAGAACAACACCTCCAACAATCCAACAGAAAGCACAACAGGGAGCGCCTCAAGCTCCACGCCCACCTCCACCACATCAGAGAGTAGCGCCACATACTACTATCCCAAGTAATAAGTAATCGAATGATATAGTAATGATATCAAAATGTCTAAAGCGCAAACCAAACCGGCCATTAATCGAATTTTCTGTCTCTGTGAACCATGAGAGACTCAGTCTAACTATCGCATATACTAGTATATACTACTGTGAATATATACATACATATATACTAACAAACACTATCTTTATATACTGTATATAAAGCCCACAGATCACAGATCAGTGCATATCATTGTAGAGTAACAGTCAGATATCCCTTCTATCCGTAGGCTGAACTTTGATAGCAATCTTTCTCATCTTAAATATGTAATCCCAAATGAAATTGGTTAGCTTGTATCTAATCGATTCTGTGGGGCACCATTCCCTTTGCAATTGGCAGAAGCTTCAATCACAGCACTCGTACACATACACCCCGCCCGATCTAAGCTGGCCCCTCCAATTTCTCCTCAATTTATCCCCCCTGTATATAGTATATATTCTGTATGTATATATATAGGATGTTGTTTCAATTAGATGGATCCGATCTATTTTGGCATCCATGCACTTTCTGCATTCGAAAAATTATGCTGGTCTGCTGAGGTAGTCCAAAATGTATTGTGTTAATTTCAGTTTATTTTCGTATAACAGTTGTATAACAGTCGTACAACAGTTTGTGTATAACAGCTGCACGGAAGTTAAACTGTTTTAAAATTTTATAACAGCTGCAGATTAGTCGTATACCAGTTGTATAACAGTGCCCAAACTGGCTCAGCTGTATACATATATGTTGTATGACAGTCTGATAACTGTCTATATAATAGTCGACAAATTGTATTATATAACAGCCGTTTCACCGTTATTACAACTTTAGTGCTGTTGTATACAACTCGTATACTAGTACTCTTATACTCGTATACTCTTGTATACTAGTTTTAACATTTTTTATCCCATTTCTTGATTTCATCTTTAGAATTTTCATTTGCACGCTTTCTCTGTATGTTTTATATGTTTCTGTGTGTTGAATCTAACAGTATTTGTATATAAATTATAACAACTTGTGTATCCGAATTCCCGTCCAGCTTTCCACTTGATCCTTGGCTTAATCCCCATCCCAAAAAAATAACTAACCCCAACTAAATGCAATGCAATTTCTTAATCCATTAACAAACCAACAAAAAGACACTGAAGGAATTTATGTAACCTTCAACTAAATGTTCACACGATTGTCTGCTGTGCTGCTGTGTTTCTTTGTTCTGTGATGATTCCCAACCAAAAAAAACAAATAAAAACCAAGTAACTAAACTAAGGTCGAAATATAAGAAATAATTGAACACCAATGAATTGGTAAACGATTTTATGAAAAATTATTATTTTTAGCGCCGTCTCAATTGAGTCCGAATAGCCCAAAACCGAAACCGAGCACAGAGCTAGAGGTAGAGCCAGAGCCAAAGCCAAAGCACTTTCCGTTAGCTAAATCATCCACTAAATCCACCCAAATACCGCACTATACTAGAGCACACACACAGACCCACACACCCATGCACACAGACACCAGACTGTTATACAGTCGAGCACCTGTGATAACATCCGTAGAAAAATTAAAAACAAAAAACACACACCTAAAACCAAAGTGTATCTGTTATGGGCTTTAATCACACGAATTATGTGTAAGTATTAGACAAAAAATTCTAATCGTTCTACTAAAAGTAAAGGACACGTGTTCTAACACCCACTAACTCCTACAATAACTAATAATTAAATAAAACCACTAAACAAAAATGCAGTCTAACATACTGTGCTAATCCCTAACGATGATATTTCTTAAAAAATCGATAAATAGATGCCGAACAGACTGGTTCTTCTCTCATGATGTACATAAATTTCTTAAGAAATTGTATTGTATTTATAATAGAATGTAGATAAATGTAAATTGTAGAATACCCCTATCGTAACTGTTATACTGTGCCTTAAACACCGTCGTCTTCCTTCAGCGCTTGCTCTTGTACCCGAACTCCCATTTCCTGTTCCATTTTAATTTGCTTTTTGTAGTGCTCAAAATAAATATACAAACATATGTATATATGTATTTATTAAACAATCTTTTATTATTCCGTGCTTTTAAATTAAGTCTTTGCTTTTAAATTAAATCTTAAGTTTCTTTTCTACTAGAAGTTATTAAAAACCCTACTCGTACTTTAATTAGACTTAGCCTCATGCCCAACATTTACTAAATCAAAGCCCAAAACCTGAAACCCCCAAATCAAATCATTAGCCAAAATTGATCACAACTTTGACATTAACTTTCTACGCCTTCTCTTCACATCATCCACCACCCATCGACCGTCACCACCTCGAACACCAACCAACAAACCAACAACAACAAAACCGCACACACAACACAACCACAACCACCACAACAGAGACACAATACCCGAGGAATCAACGTACCAACACGGACACTCCAAGTCCCTCTGCGAGCCTGCGGACACCGACGACTGGGAGGGTGCTCCTCTGACAGCCGCCAACGGAGCCAACAGCGAGCGCCTCATGCACAGTGGTCGGGAGCCTCTTCTGCCGCGCCTTGGGGCAACGCCACGCGCCCAGATCCGACGTATGAACGCGGGAGCGGTTGGTGGCTCGGCAGTGGGTGTGCCCGGTAGAAAAAACCAGGTGACCACGGCCTTGCTGGACTATGAGGACACCGACTCGGACTCTGAGGAGGAGGAGGATGACGATGAGGACGAGGATTTTGATTTGTATGACGACGAGAATATTGTGGTCACCACCTTTACAACGCCCGCCACGCCACGGCACCACGAGGTGGGTCGACGACTAGGATCGAGTCCTGACTCCGGTTCAGAGCCCACCACCAAGACGACGACGACGAGCATTCGACTGACACGGAACAACGACGAGAGCATCATTTGAGTGTCAAGTACCGAGGGCGATGTGGCCGATGTGGCCAATATGGAGGAGGAACCACTTTGTCCGAGTCTTACCCATTCGAGGAATCTATTCAAGTACGAAATGTTCTACTAGGGGTCTGCAATCTGCAATCTACGATACGATGATGATGGGATATACATTTATATGGATTAGTTTTAAGCATAAAGTTGACAAAAGTTGCAAAATAGTTTCCCCGAAAACGGTTTAAAACAAAAAGCTTTATAATTATTAAAAACAAAAAATCTGACAGAAAATTAGATAAAGAAAAGAAAAAGGAAAATTAATGAAATTGGAATGTATATATCATAGAACGAAATTTGAGCCACAAATTGATTTATTCTTGTTTCCTCGTTTAAGTCGCTTCTTAAGGTTTTCATTCTTCAGAGATACCCGAAAGGTGGGTACACTTCCAGTTTGTGTTTAGTGTTTAGTCACGAGCAATTGTTATAATTATTGTACCGTGAACATGCATAGTACATATATAGAACCGATATTTATACTATATACTTTAGTGATTACAGCTGATGTGTTCCAAATAGCAAGCATATTAATTGTGTAATAATTAAACAAAGCGTAGCCAAAGTTCATTGACAAACGTTGATTTCGTTGTGTTTTAGTTTAGCGAAAATGTACTACTACAATTATGTAAATTCAGATTCTGATAGAAGTACAGATACAGATCCGTACTTAAGCGCGCACTTAGTTCGATATGAATTTAGTGAACCGCAGAGTTTAGTTCAATTTTAGCCTTAGTTCTATGCGTAACACCTTATTTCTGTATAGCCGCAGAGTCAATACTAAGAATTATCGATGGGATGTAACTAAAAATTAAAGAATTACTCTTTGGGAATAAAAGTTTAGTGCATTTGTAACTTCGTTTCGTTTGGGATAGTGGCTGAACTGTTGGCCCAAAACTATACAATATGTATAAATATATACAAAAATCGAGTAACTAATAGTGGAATGCTAAATGGCAAGAGTTATGTAATTTATAAATTATTTTTGTAAACATTTACGAACGATAATGATAAAGATAACTAAAATTACGAAATCTTTAGAGCGCGAGTGTTTTGTGAACGATTTTTAAGAATGTGGACACTGAGTGTATGTATGAATAGGATTGGGGCAAGCGAAAGACGAAGATTTAGGTGCTCAAACCCAAGTAAAGTAATCACTAAGAAATACATAGTTGAATATTCAATATGCTGAGGTATATAGACCATAGACACCAGAGCAGAACAGAGCAGATCAGAAAGAGCCAACTAGAAACAAATACACGAATAGCAGCTAATCACCAGGATCGGGAACGAAACCTACCTACCAACAAATATTTTCGTCTGTATACATCTGGGGTGGAACTCCTAAGGGGAGTAAGTATGACAAGGAACCTCCTACTAATATAAAATACTATATATATGTATGTATATTTTGTAATTCATGTGCAACGCGCCCCGTACCAAACTATAATTTAATTGTCTGCTTACAATATAAGTAGTTGGTATTATGTTTTTTTTATCCAAGAAATTGCCTTCTGAATATGCACGCTAGATCAGATCGTATCTTGATTGAGATTGAAATTGAGATAGAGATACAGAGAGAGAGAGAGAGATCTGCTTAAGTTCCAACTTCTGTCTACTGCATAGATTTTGTAATATTCGTTTCAATGTGCATTTTGATTTCGATCTGAAAGACAATAAACAGCCACATGGAGAAAAACTACTTGTCTCCTGGAAATTGTCATTTCAATAAATCTGAAAAGGAAAATTATGAAATAAACAAACAAACAAAAAATAAAATCAGAGCTGTGTTACATTATGACCAGGTTTTCTATATAAACTTGACTTGTTCACAATCTGCCAACCAAAAAAGTTATTCAATTATTTGCAGATTGTGTCATTAGGAATTTATATAAAAGACGCTGGCCCATAAATAAATTACTTAATTGCTTGAGAGCAGAGCATACATAGGAGTTAGAATCATATAAATAAATTGATTAATACCAAAAAAACGTTTGCAATTTTCATACTGTAGGCCTTAAGTTGTGCATATTTCAAAATGGATACAAACTAAAAACAAATAAATAATTCAAAATTTAGCAACACCCTTGCGGAAACTGAAAACAAAACAGAATTGTAAATTGTTAAACTGATTTTAAATAAGCTATAAGACAATTTTACTAAAAATAAAACTAATGAACAAATCATTTAGAAAGAAAGCCTATTATTTAATCGGTGGATCTACCAGCATTATCTCGTTTCTTGGGCAGCTAGTCCACAAGCACTCGACGCCCCGTTAGATGATTGGAGCATGGATTGGTCCATTTGCCCAATGCTCACGAATAGCCCATCAGCTGGCCATTGCTCCGGTTGGAGATGAGGACCGATTGTATGGTGTCCTGCAGATTGTCATCCACCGCCACAGCCGCTGCAGGGCCTGACGGCTTGGGCTTTTACTGGGCCTGCAACTTGAACTCTGGATCCCTGCGGGACAGAAGCATTTGATATAGGTTTAAATAAAAGAATATTTTGTAATTTTGTTTGAAGTTCCGTTTATACATTTATTGCACCAAATATGTTGAATTTTTGTTATTTTTTTCCATAATTTAATTGTAATGCTTTTTGTTGTTTTCTTGTTACTTTTTGTTGTTTCTGTTTTGTTTTGTTTTTTTTCTAATTATTTTTCGAAACTGATATATTTTAATATGTTTTATGGTATTTCTTTTTGCTCGTTAGTTTTGCATTTCTTGCAGAATTCGCTTTATATATATGTGTGTATGTATATGTACTATATGCTGAAGATGGAAACACTTCCGTTATATAGATTTTGGTTGTTTTTGTTTGTATATAGGTAAATATATATCGATGGTCACCATTTCGCATTTAAAGTGAGTCTCTCAGTGGTAGGTGAGTGTGCAAAATGCGTCTAGAATTTGTTCTCCGTGTGTGTGGAGGATTGATTGGTTTTCCAACTCCTTGATAATTATTCTTCTTTAATTTGTTCACATTAATTAACTCTCGTAACGATTAAACAAATACGCTTTTATATGAGCATTATATGTATGCCATGGTGTGTGTGTGTGTGTGTATGTATGTGTGGGGGAATGTATGCGTCTCAATTAACATAATTTTGTTAGTTTCGTTCTAAAGAAATTGTAGTATGTACTTGCTCTATATATAGTAGTATATATATATAGTATGTATGTATGCATATGCTTAGTTTTGTGGTTCATTTAAATTTATTAGTACTCGTACATATGTTCGTATATGTAGTGTAGAATCAATAATCAACCCAACATTAGCTACATAAATACGTTTATGTTTTCTATGTTTATGTTTTTTGTATGCAATAGAATTTTGCCCAAAAGAACCGCCGATCAGTGGATCGTGCATCGTGAACCCCTTGGTTGTCCGTCTGCTGATCGGCCGTCTATGGGCTTGATAACGTTTGCTTTTTGTTTTTTCATTACTTTTTTGTTTTGTTTAATAGAGCTATAGGCGCATAAATAGTTTTGTTGTATGCAATAACAAGTTACGATTAAGATTAATCCATGTAAGGTGATTTTTTGGTTATCATTTTGAAAGGCATTCGACAGTGCTTCATCATCATTACATCACATGTATGCATGTATGAGATAGCATAGATATATGTTTGGTTTGTGTCTGTGTGTGTGTGTGTGATATAGAGACTAATTGTAACTAGCATTAAACAGATTCGAACAGCGTAACATAGCTCTATATACCGGCTTGTTGTAATATGTATGTATGTATGTATCAATTTCTCTATATAGGCTTTTGTACATACTCAATTTATACATCCCATCCGGACCGGTCCGGTACGGTACGGTCCCTATCCGACACTACAGATACTCGTACTTCCAGCATTAGCGGCAAACAATTTCAACATTTATCAATTAGACAATAGACAGTAAATAAATACAATTATGGCAGTTGATAGAAGCGCTTAAATTAGAAATAAAAATCAGTTAGATTACACATCAAACATAAACATAGGATAGGCCTTTCTTTAAACATATCATATCTCATTAATATTATCAATACTGTTGCCCGTAAGCCTCGGCTACTCGATTTTCCCTACCTTCCTCGCCCCCTACGACATTACCTTTAATATTTCCATAGTTTTCCTTTCGATACGATACAAGTACGAGTACAAGAGAATGAATGGTCGGTCATCAATGCTTAATATTTAGTTAACAATAATTATTTTCCACCTATTTTTGCTGGATATTACCTCTTGGTTTGCTCTTTCTCTCGCATTACTTTTACAGCAAATATATATATGTACAATTAAATACGGATATTATTGGAAAACACAGAAAACCATCGTTATATACGTTCTACGAGTATATGCATAAGTGTTGTAGCTTTTTGGGGGGGAAAAAAACTCTTTAATTATATCGTTTTAGTTTTTTTTTTTTTTTTTTTTTTAAACACACACACCTAGTACAACGAAATTTTAATTGTAATTGTGATTTGATATCAATATGTTTTTCGGATTTTCATATGCAGATTATGTTACGTGTAAGTATATCCATTAACAATGAGTTTTCTTACTTGAATTCGGTTGTATCTTTCGTTTAATTGAATATGAACATGACAGGAATAGAGAGAGAGCTGAATTTTAGCTAATTGCAATGTTTGACTCAATGACGGATCGTCTATCTAAAGAACATCCCAAACACATGCCCAAAAGAGCGACGAATACAAAGATTTTTAGATTTTAGATTATTTTGAATACGTCTTATGGGAGGATAGCCTTCTTTTAGGCGTATGAATATGCTGTATAATGATTATGTATAATCTGTGGTGATCTTAACATTAGCGTCGACCCCCAGCAGGGGATCGTGTGTGTTTGTAGATTTGTTTCTTTTGTGTTTAAGCGAATGCATTATGCAGCTTACAGGCCAAAGCCGATGGCTCGTTATACGTTTCCTGTTACGAATGCCGCATGAAGAGAGGGGATTATAATTGGAACCAGAATTGCATTTAATTAGTTTGCTTGTAGTATATATGTACACATAATGGGGATAAAAGTATAAGGATATAAATATGTAGACTAAATAAATACAAAATGCACAAATAAGGGGACTACTAGGCATATAGATTGGCTAAACAATATGGAGAGAGAGAGAAATAGAGAGGCAGCCATCGCTCAACTTAGTTATAAATATCAGCACTAAAAACTAAATAATCACAATTAACAAATAGATATACATACATGTCGAAAATATTGCAACAAATTATAACTAAACATAATAAGAAGGTATGGTATTTCTCTTGAAAGAAGGCATAACGAGAACCAAATTGGCATTGCTTATTCGATATCAATAAATCATAAGATATATGTATATGTGGACTGTCGAGTGTGGAATGTGTCGCATAGAGAGCTTAGGATGTTGTGGGGTGTCTAGGTTTCGGGAGATTCACTGCATTCACTGCTTTGCGGTGCCATTCACTTTCGCTGTCTTACCGGACGTCACAAAGGGACCCACATAGTTGCTGGGAAACAGACCGGACAGGCCGTTCAGCTCGCCGCGCCACCATTCCGGCTCGTCGCGGCCCAACACACTGATGATGTCGTCCTTCTCGAATGAGAGCTCATCGTCGTTTTGTGCTTTGTACGGATAGAGAGAAATGACCTTATCTGCAATAGAATGAGAGTGGGGGAGTTATGCGTACGTCCACCGTAAGATTTACGTTGTTCAAACCAACCCAAGATCTGTTCGGTCATCTCAATGCGACTGCCCGAGACAGGGGTGTTGCGTCCACTATTGCGACCGCCTTGCAGCACCTTCACGTAGGTAGCCGGGAACCAACCGATCTGTCTGCGCCTGCCCTTGGCCTGCAGTTCGCCCTCCCACCAGCCAGAGTCGGTCTTCTTGCGGATCATTATCAGCTGGCCGCGCGTCAGCGAAAGTTGTTCGGTACTGGTTGCTTCGTACGGCGCAATCACTTGTGCAATCTCCGATCGTTTGGCCCGCATGCCCTAGAAGACCGCGGGATAAGATGAAGGTAATATTAGTTACGGACGCTGCAAAAGGGAGGCAACAACAAGCTGTGTCAACTATTTACGGGTGTCATGGAAGAGGTGCGTGACATGGGTCGGCTATAGCTCTCGGCCGGTTCGCTGCTTTGTGTCTTGGACTGTGTATTGATCTGGGAAACTTCAGTGTCTAGGTCTTCGTGCGCCTCCTCCGCCGCGGCGGTCTGCTCTGCCAGCTGGACTGTGGGCTGCTGCTGCTCCAGCTGCTCTGTTAGTGGTACCTCTTCCTGCAGCTGCTCGTGCTGTGGCAACGAATATGTTTCAGCTGGAGCAGCGTAGGCAGAGTTGCCGTTTAGTGTAGCCTCCTGGGTAGCGAGTGCACAAATATGACGGTGG
This sequence comes from Drosophila lowei, assembly GCA_008121275.1. Taxonomy (NCBI): domain Eukaryota; kingdom Metazoa; phylum Arthropoda; class Insecta; order Diptera; family Drosophilidae; genus Drosophila; species Drosophila lowei. The sequence continues at coordinate 13,941,371 of CM017779.1, read as the reverse complement.
CAAAGGGGCACAGCACATGAAAAGCATTGGATTAGTAGATGATCATGATTGGTTAACACACGACTCTACTCTGGAGGGGTGTACACACAGCTTCCGTTTTTTTTTTTGCAGTAGTGTCTATCCTACCTACAGGTGTGCCAGCTACTCTACTCACCTGATCGACCGAGTCAGTCACTGCTACGTCAGCCTCAACATTCGCCGCTGTGCCCACGTCTGCCTTCTGCACATAGTTCGATGGGAACATGCCGGTACGATTGCCAATGGTGCCCGTCCACCATTCGCCCTCTTTCTTGATAACCATCACCATTTCACCGGCTCCAAAGCTCAGGTCTCCGTCCTCGGCTGATTCATAAGGATATGCGGCTATGTAGTACTCGATGTCGGAGCCAGCGGAGGCCAGGTCAGCGTCCAATGCGGGAGCCACATTGATATTGTCATTGTAAGTATCTGCCGGATACGGATTCACGGATGCTGCTGGTGCTGTATCTTCGACCACCGCTGGCTCGATGGCTGAAGCCACAGCGGCGACGCCTTCTTCTTCCTCCAGCTTCTCAACATAGGACTCGGGAAACCAGCCGGTGTGGCCATTGATCTCCCCAGCCAGCCAGCCCGGCTCGGCATTCTGCTCGAGTGGAACCAGGATGAGGTCACCTGGCACGAATGTTATCTCCTCGGCATTGCGGGCATTGAATTCATAGACGGCGCGATATTTAGCGAAACCCTCGGGCGCTGGTCCACTCAGATCCACAGCTGGTGTTATAACGGCGCCAGTGTCATTGGTCAGGCCACCATACGGGTCGGCGGTGGCCGCTGTGTCAGGCTCGCCCCAGCCTCCGCTGGAGGCGCCCGTGTCCCAAGCGGCAGTGGCTGTCACCTCGTTCTTGCGATTGTACTTCAATTCCAACACTGATGTGCGCTCCACATCGTACTCCTTGTAGAGTTCTTCGCATTTGGCGAGCAGAGCGGAGAGTTCGTCTTTTACCTCCGTCATCTGCAGGTCGTTCGAGTTGATGTCCTCCTTCTTGGACTCGATTTCCTTGCCAATATTTTCCACCTTGTCTTTGATCTGATTTATCAGCAGCTATGCATCCAACGGAAAACATATTTTATGTTATTTATTGCACATGAATGCCGCTATGCAAAAACTCACCTGCTTATGGGCAAAGGCAGCATTTAGCTGCTCCTGCTGCGCCTCACCACCCATGGCAGCACCACTAGACTTGCTCTTAGCATCCCATTTGGCCCGCTCCTGGGTGAGCTGCATTAGTTTGGCATTCTGCTCCTTGATGCGCGTCTTCAGCTGGGCCATTTCGCTCATGGAAGTGTCCCGCTGCGTGCGCATCCCATCGATGACAGACTTGACATTGGTAACGCCTGCACGAGTGTCGCAAATCCTCTGCGACAAGTCCTTTATCTGTAAGCCAAGAAAATGAATACTCTTTTCGTATGCAAATGTGCCTCAAACCCAACAACCTTTTCGTTCAGCGTGCTCAGCTCCACGTTCAGCTGCGTGTTGTGTGCCTTCTGTTTGAGGACACGCTCTTGTTCACGTTGCTTCTGTGCATTCATTTCGGCAATTCGCGCTTGCTCCCATTCCTGCTGGCGCTGCTTTTCTAGCTCCCTGTCAAGCAAAAAAAAAGAGATCTCAGTGAAATGAGGATGGACACAGACTTGGGACAGATCTTACTTTCTGGCTGCTTCCTTGGCCTCCAGCTCTCGCTTTCGCTGATCCTCCTTTTCCATTTCGATTTCACGCTGACGCTGTAGCTGGCGCTCCAATTCCTCCTGCTGCTTGCGCTCCGCCTCGAGGCGAGCCTTCTCGCGCCTGTCCGCCTCCTCGCGTTCCTTACGCTCGCGTTCCTCACGCTCCTTGCGCTGCTGATCCTCAATGACCTTTCGCCTGCGGTCGAGCTCCGCCTGGCCTTTGACATAATTCTCCTTGCGCTTGTCCTCGAACGAACCTAAGAATGGAAATGGATTGGTAATAATTGAATGCGAATCCGAGAGACTTTCTCCACGAGACTTACTTTGCGGCAAACCGGCCAGTGGATCTGCATCGCCTGCAGCCACACCTCCCTGGGACGACACAGACGCATGCCGGGAGGCGGGCTGTGAGCCTGGTCGCGAGACCACACCTGAAACCGAACCCGGACGTGATTTCATCTTGCGCAAGTTGGGCGGCACCCAGTCCAAGGGCAGCGTGACAGGTATCTTTTCGCCGGCCATGGCTTTCTCGCAGAGGAACATGGCTAGGATGAACTCCTCGCAGCTGAGTCGCCCATCGCCATCGACGTCCGAGAGCGTCCAGATCTGGGCCAGCGTCACCTGCGGTAGTTTGCTCTGCACCAGGACACTGCGCGCCTGCGCTCCCGTCAAGTAGCCAGAACGGGTGCGGTCATTGGCATTGAATACCTGCGTGTATTTGCGCTTCTGGCCAGCCTGTACGGCCCACTCCGCCTGACTGTGAGACGGAAAAGAAGGTACTTGGATTAGTGGAAGCCCTGTTGGCGTAGGTTCGTTGTGGGGTCTTACGGCGATTCGATGGATGGCGCCCGTTCCGAAATGGACATATGGCGGCTAGGTGGATTGCTGGAGGGCGGCGTGGGCCCAGCCGGTATTCCCGGTGGCGAGACGAGCACTGCTGCTGCTGCTGGCACAACAGCCACTGGAGCAACGGGCACGGCGACAGGTGCGGCCACAGGAAGTGAAATTGGGGCAGCCACAATGCCCTTTAGCGGATCGAGTGGACTCATGGAGCTCGTGGAGCCACGTGGCGTCATTGTGGGCGTTTTCTGACCATCGGTGAGCGAGGCTAGCAGCGTGGGGGGCAGTGCTTTGGGTACCTCCATGCCGCGCAGCTTCAGATTGATCAGCTTGCATGCTATGCTAAACTCATTGATGTTCATCTTGCCATCGGAATCCGTGTCGGCCAGTGCCCTACAGGAAATGAAGAAACGACGGGAAAGCAAATATATAAACAAAATAGCTCTTATCGGCACGGACGCACTGGCGTGTCGGCTGTCGAAGCGATTGATAGCCGACACGCCAGTGAGTCATTACACTCCGCTCCACTTACCAGATTTGGCCCAAGATCAACGGCGGTAGCTGGGACTGCAGGAAGAATCCCTTTGCCTGGGCGCCCGTGATGAAACCCGCCTGGGGCTGGAGGCCTTTGAACTGCTCCTGGTACTTGAGCTTCTCCCGCTGGGTCACCGCCCACGCATCCACCGCTGGATTCATTTCGTTGCGATTCGCGATTTATTCTACTTTACGCAGAGGTTCTGTTCTTCCTTCCTTCCTTCCGTCCGTCCGTCCTTTCCTTTTTTTCGGTGTTGTATCCCAGTTTCCTTCCGTATGTGTGTATGTGTGTATATATTTCTTGCGACTCCCACACAAGTGTGTATAGTTGTGTGCGTGTGCTTAGTGCGCTCTCTTCGGCCGCTGCTGAGTACACATCAAATACATGTCATGCTCTTGCCTTTCGCTCTCTTTACTATGGCCTATTGAGTATCGTATCCGTTTGCTACTGCTTTTGCTCCCACCACCCCACAATTTTTCACAATGGATTTTATGCTTTACCTGAAATGCAATTCTTAATGTTAGAAACACACGTAGTCTATACACTGAAAAACAGTTCAAAACTAGATCAGCGGCAGCGGCCGAGATAAGTAAATGCAAGGGCTTTCAGATTTTCGCATTGGTAGGCGTTTTCACTGCACAGAAAACCGACAGGCAACCGCTACTCGGAATTAATGATGCACTTGCATTTCTCATTAATTGCCGACAACACCACACACTCAATGGAACTTTACAGGGCTTTCTTACTTTTCATTGGAATAAAAAAATTCCTGTTATATTTGCGTAAATTTTTGTTTCAATCAATAGTAGGAATCAGTGTGACCATCAAATTTATCAAGCAGTGCTGTAAAATACGTCTAAAAGTGCCGTTTATCGCACAAAAATACCGATATATTCTTACGTTTCATTTTAAAAAAAAATCTCATTATCAATAAATTCTTATATTTCTATATTCAAAACCAAAAAATTCATTTTGTTAATTGTTGTGTTAAGTAAGTCAACACACAAAAAAAACATCATCTCTATGTAAGTCTCACCGCTGCCCTGTTCCCTTTCAGTTTGAAGTCGAGCGATCAAAACCAAACAAAAATGTCTGAATTAAATAACGAAATTAAAACTAAGTCCAGCACCGACCAGACAACCATCTCGCAGATGTCGGATGTGACCAGTTCTGCCTTAGGGGAGCAGAAGCCTCCTGCTGGAACCAAGGATAAGGATAAAGTGAGCACAAAGACCAAGGACAGTCCTCACTGCTGGTTGATCTCTCCCGAGGAATACTGTGGCTTGGAAGAGCAGACGGTTCCCCAGCGCTCCCTCTTCGACTTCTTGCCCCTGCAGGATAATCCTATTTACGTGGGAACATTACCGCACAAGAAACCGATCTCCGAAATACTCGCCGAACAGGTGAGAGACAACGCAGGGGCCACATTGGAGGTGAATATCGAGGGGCGTCGGTTCTACTGCATACCAAACCTTGTCAAGTGCTATTCGGTGTGGTTCGCGAGATGCGACTGGCGTGCCTCCAGTTTTAACTTTTCGCCGAGTGAAGTGCCGGCCAGAGGTTTCAAGTGCGCCTACGAATGGATGCGCCTCCAGAAGCCGCCCAGCAGCAGTGACGTCGTGGAAACACTCCAGGTCGCCAAGTACCTGAAGATTGGCCTACTCGAACCCAAATGCTGGGAGGTGCTGGCCTCCGATAGTCTGCGCGAAAAGGCCGCCTTTATGGTGTTTCGGCAGGCAAAGGCATACCCGGAACTTCGTGATTTATGTAATGCGATGAATGGAAGGATTCGCAATTACTTCCTAGCGCTCGTGGGAAGCAAATATTTCACCGAGCTATCAGTTGACGACCTGGAAAACCTACTTATGCGCGACACTATCGGAGTTAACTCCGAAATAGAGGTCTTCTTTCTGGTCCTGCGCTGGATGAACCTGGCGCGTGACGAACGCGTGAAGCATCTGGGTCGTCTAATGAACTGCGTAAGATTCAATCTAATGCCGATAGTCTTCCTGTGGACCCTTCGCGACGGTTTTACGCACCCGGACAAGGCTCACCTTTTCTCGGCAGACCCCATTCTGCTCGCCTTCAACACGGATCCAACAACAGAAACAGTCATTTCCGATGCCATGTCCTACGTCGCCCTGGCCGATTCTTTCAAGGGCGACTATAACCTCTATTTGAACCACATGAATGTGCATCGGTTGCCAGTAACCAAACCTCGCAAGTACGTCTACCATCTCAATTGCCCGTACCACAAGTACGTCCTAGGAGTTTCTGTAGCCCACAATTTCAACGCCAACGAATTTGAAGAGTACATCGGGTCCTTGCAGGAGCTGTGGGAGGGAGACGGGCCGGCATCGCATGGGGATGAGTTGGTCGTCGACGCCCATCAGGTGGCCATGAAATTTCGCAAATGATGCCGAAATTGTTTTATGTTTTATGTGAACATTATAATAAATAATAACTGTCAAACTATAACTTTGAAAAATGCGTTATTCTTATTTTAGACGAGAATATGTATCGGGATCAGGATATATATACAAGAAACTAATCAAATGCATGACTATGTCTACAACATATCAATTTGAGAAAATGTGTTTATTAATTACGTTTTAAAACAGTATCGTTATATAAAATAACGAAATAGGGTATACAAATGGCCATACTCCGGTTGACAAGCAACAAGTCTTCAAATACCAGCAACATTGACGTGACAACATTGCGACTGATTTTTTGTTTAGTTAAAATACAATAAATGAGAGTACTTAAACTTAGGTAATCTTGTAGAAAATTTATTCATTAATGGGTTAAAACTATGTGGGCAGGGCTGAGGGTTTTAGTTAGCCAGCATTATTCAACGAAATACCAAAATTGAGCAATAGGAACGATTACTCTCTTACGTTTCTTTTGTTTGACCTTTTTCACTAAAACCTTTCTTTAGGCAAAATCCAATAAAAGCAAGTACTTATAACACACCAGTGAAGTAGAAAATAGGTTCATAAATTGGATAAAATTGTGTGGGCAAGGCTGAGAGATCTATCTAGCTAGTAATATTCAATGGAATATCAAAATCGAGAAATATGGTTTCCAATCCTTTACGGATAACAATTAACCCATTGTAAACAAAGGGGGTATTTTAATATTCCACCGATTATAATGAAAATTTAATAATTTTAGCGCAGTTCAGGTGAAAGATATCATGGTTTTTTTTTAAGTTCAGAAGAAAGATGGCACGGATCTACAAGAAGAATTTACAATCAGTAATATTTTCCGCCATTTACCTCAAGTCGTTGAACTGTTTAAGTAGAGGGGTGGTAAGTGGGCTAAGTTCGATTTCTTATCGATATACGAGACGGCGACCACGTGCGTGGACTGGTATATCTGCACCATGAAAAATTTTTAACAAAATGTCGGAAACTTCAGAAGACGAGCAAGCGCAGTTGCAGTCCAGTGACGAGGAAGAGCTCAGTGGAGAGGAGGAGGAGGGGGAAGACCAGAATGAGGAGTCGGACAACGATAATGATGTCAATGAAGTGGATAGCGGGGACGAGGACGAGCCCGCAGCAAGTGGCTCCGAGTCGGACAGTGCTGCACCAACTGAGGATCAGAAGTTGACATGGAAGGACCTTGTATGTTACCGTAAACCCCGCGCCTTGAATTGGTTGTATTTAACGATTGATCGGTCCACAGGGTCTGAACGACACGCTGTGCCAGGCATGCGATGAGCTGAAATGGAAGGCACCATCCAAAATCCAAAGAGAGGCGATACCAGTGGCTCTTCAAGGCAAGGATGTGATCGGCCTGGCAGAAACCGGCTCTGGCAAGACGGGAGCCTTTGCCCTGCCCATTTTGCATGCGCTTCTGGAGAACCCGCAACGGTATTTCGCGCTGGTGCTAACGCCCACACGTGAACTGGCCTTCCAGATAGGCGAACAGTTCGAGGCGCTCGGTAAGTGGTCAGCTAGTGCTAGACTATAGATCTTTCCTTTTGCACAATGATGTTAAACCAGTTTTGATTTTGTTGTTCAACGAAGCCATGAAATTATTATTTTATTTATTCGTCACTACCTCTGAGCAAACGGGCTAGAGGCACTGAACTAATTCTCTTATGAACTCATATCTCATGCAGGTTTTTTTATCTTACAGGCAGCGGAATTGGCATTAAATGCTGTGTGGTTGTGGGTGGCATGGACATGGTTGCACAGGGCCTGCAGCTAGCCAAGAAACCGCACATAATCATCGCCACACCGGGCCGTCTGGTAGACCACTTGGAGAACATGAAGGGCTTCAATTTGAAGGCCATCAAATATTTGGTCATGGACGAGGCAGATCGAATACTTAACATGGATTTTGAGGTGGAGCTCGACAAAATACTAAAGGTATTGCCACGTGAACGTCGCACATTCCTGTTCAGTGCCACAATGACCAAGAAAGTAAAGAAGCTGCAGAGGGCTTCATTGAAGGATCCAGTCAAAGTGGAGGTCTCCAACAAGTATCAGACCGTGGAGCAGCTACAGCAATCGTACCTTTTCATACCTGTCAAGTACAAGGATGTATATCTGGTTCACATACTCAACGAGCTGGCCGGCAATAGTTTCATGATCTTCTGCAGCACCTGCAACAACACTGTGAAGACCGCCCTAATGCTGCGAGCCCTGGGACTGGCCGCCATTCCCCTGCATGGCCAAATGTCGCAGAACAAGCGTCTGGCGGCCCTCAACAAATTCAAGGCCAAGAATCGCTCCATTCTAATCTCCACAGACGTGGCTTCACGCGGCCTGGACATTCCGCATGTCGATGTGGTCGTGAACTTTGACATACCCACCCACAGCAAGGACTACATTCATCGGGTGGGGCGTACAGCTCGAGCGGGTCGCTCGGGGAAGGCCATCACCATTGTCAGCCAATATGATATCGAGCTGTATCAGCGGATAGAGCATCTGCTGGGAAAACAGCTGCCGCTCTACAAGTGTGAGGAGGACGAGGTGATGGCCCTGCAGGAGCGTGTGGCTGAGGCGCAGCGTACGGCCAAGCTGGAGCTGAAAGATCTTGAGGACACCAAGGGCGGCAGGGGTCACAAGCGTGGGGGGGACAATCACGATGATTCGGAGCACTTTGCGGGCGCGCGGAAGCGCATGAAACCCATGGCCAATGGGGGTGGGGGTAAGGGCAAGAAACCCTTTGCCAAGAAAAACTGGAACAAGGGAAAGCAGAAAAGATAATAATACAGTAATTTTTACATATTTAAGTCCCGTTTTATTTAATTGTCATACAATTCGGAATACAAAAAAAAATCTATTTGTACGCAAGGCAATCTTTTTGTTTTCTGGATCTATTGTTTAGCGGTGGCCAAGATGTAATTCCTACATTTTGGACACCGATCTCTTCAGTTGCATTTATGCTCTCAGGGAGCGTAAGAATTGCTCTAGGACTTGATTGTATCCAAGCTTGATAAGCGCTGCCTTCAGCTCTCGGATTTTCGCCCCAGAGTCGATTCGCATGACCGACGAAACAATGGTTCTCAATATCTCAGTTGGTAAAGTGAACGCTTGTGTCTGGCATAATTCTACCATCTTATCAGTGTAATCGTACCAGTTAGATGATGCTACAACTCGTAACATTGTTATGGTCATTTCCTTGAACTCATGCGCTTTACTGGGCAGCCATAGGTATTCCATAATGCAACGCGTAGCGTGGATTTCCAAGCCATTTTCTTTCAAGATATCGGAGGTTGTACGAATAATGCCCGAACTATGGGATTTATACAGCCGACAATCGGCCAGCAGGTGCAACAAGTCAATCATTGGATTGCGTTTGTTGAAAGCGTTGGCATATGCTTCAGCGAAATTAAGGAAGAGAATCTGATGTCGCAGAAGCAGACCATATGTTATTACCAGGCTATCCGCATCTAGGTTCAACAGTTTGTAGAAAACATATCCAAAGGGGTTGAGTGTATGATTACAATTTGGAACTTGACATTCACCGTCAAGATATGCCAAGCACTTGACACCAAATAAATCCACCAGCCAGTGGATAGAGTGGTTCCACTGCATATCGTCCACACTAGAGGAAATCGACTTCGCAGGCTGATAGTGCGGATCAAGATCAGGCACTTGATTGGTAATTGTCAGGTCATTCGGATTTCCAAGCGTTGGCGATGGCATTCTTGAAGAGTTGTGGTTAAGTGGACACTCGCGCTGTAGCTGGTCGTACATATGGTCTGGTGTCACCACAATTTGAAGAGGCTCTTTATAGTTGGGCCTTACAGTTAGAGCTGAAAGAGGCTCTGAAAATCTATTTTGTGCGATTGGGTTCCCCTTTGGCTGGGCTTGAGCATTGAGAGAGTTTACCATTGGTGGCGGCACTGAAGTTAGAGTTGAAAGGTACCATAAATCTGGGGTAAGCTCGTTTTGACGTACAGCTGGAGGAAGCCTAGAAAATTGATTAGGCGCTGGTGGACCACTCTGATGCATTGCTAAAGGAGGCGCCACATTTTGTGGTGGTTGATCCATTCGAGAGTCCTTCTGCTGCTTTTCGTTCTGTTTCTCCTTACGTTTCTTCGTGTATGGCGAGGGCTTTGGCGGATCATTCTCGTCCTCCGAGCTCTTCTCCAGATCTTCTATGCCATCCCAAGATGTAGCCACCGATAATGCATCATCATCATCATCGACCACGGCGTCATCTTTATAGCCGAGAACATTCTCCTCCTCATATAGGAGCCCCAGGTTGGCCTCATCTACATCGTCCAGTTCTCTTGCAGACATTTAAGAATTCGGAGAATATCTATGCCGTTGAAAAGTTCTAGTCATCATCTTTTGCATGTACATAAATATGTAGGGGCACAACTTTCGGCAAGAAAAAACTGAACAACTGAACGCAGAAAATATTGTAAGTACACACTTATTTCTTTATGTCCTGTTTTATTTAATTATCATAGTGTTCGTAATACAAACATTTTTGTACATTTCTAAATTTGAGTTTTAATATCATTACCGTCGTAATGATACCAAGTCCGATGGGATGTTATAATTCCGAACCTAAATACATCCTGATTTGGGTTGGATTCTGCTGTTCAACAGCATGAGATTTGATGATTTATCTCTTGTTGAACGGCGAACTTCAGTTGGTGTGGTCTAAGGAAAGTAAGCAGGGCTAGGGCATGTGTTCTGTTCCGCAAATAGCTTGATAGCTGCCGTCAGCTCTTCATTCGATTCCCCAGAGGCGACTCGCATGACCAAAAAGAACTTTAAAGCTTCGTTTTTCAATTCGTGTCTCCCGTTGGTCGACGAGAGAATGGTTATTAATATCTCAGTTGGTAAATAGAACCCATGTGTCTGGCATAGTTCTACCATATTATCAGCATAGTTGTACCAATTGGAGGATGCAAGAACTTTTAATATTGTTAACGTCATTTCCTTGAAGATGTGCGCTTTACTGGGCATCCATAGGTATTCCATAATGCAACGTGTGGCCTGCGTTTCCAAGCCCATGTTTTTCAAGGCAGTGAAGGCTTTATTAATAATGGAAGCACAAAGTGACTTGTACAATCGACAATCCATCAGTAAATGCAGCAAGTCGTTCTGCAAATTTTTAGTTTCAAATATATCAACATAAACCGAAGCGAATGTCAGGAAGAGACGCTGACTATGCATTAGTATTCGGTGATATGTGAATAACAGGCTATCCACATCCAGTCTCATCAGTTTCCGGCTTAACTCTCCGATGCCGGTGAATGTATGATTACAGCTTTGGGCGCTGCACTCATCGTCTAGATTTGGCAAGCACTTGACTCCAAACAAATTCAACATCCAGTACTCAGAACTAAACCACTTGGTCCCGTCCGTACGAATGAATTTCTTAGTCGCAGCAGTTGCACGATAAGGCGCATCAAATTTCGGTACGGGTTCGATCACATGTCGAGCAGCAATCGCCTGGGTACGTGGATTGCCAAGCGATGGCGTTACTGTTGCAGCCTGCTGCATCGTCAATGTGGGGTTATTCTGTAGGGGCCTTATCGTTTGAGGAGGCGCTGAATACAGCGTTTGTGCGACTGAAGCTGGAGAAGGTGCTGTATATATGTTTAGTGCGAGTGAATTCCCTTGAATCTTTCTCCCTTCTTGGTCGTTAGTCGAGTGTATTATTGGACTACGTACTAAAGTTCGAGACGGCGCTATAGATAGAGCTGAAGAAGGCACTGAATATTGAGTTTGCGTAAGTGAATTCCCTTCTATCTTCCTCTGTGCCTTTTCGTTAAGTGTGTGTATTATTGGAGTGCGTACTGTAGCTGGAGGCGGCGCTAAAGTTATAGCTGGAGCCACTGGATTCGCGTTATGGCCGAATAAGTTCTGCCTCTGGTCGTACAGCGGCTGGATTATTGGGGTAGCCTCCAATGGTAGAGCAGACGCCAATACTGGAGGAGGCACTACATGTTGGGCGATCGCGAATGGTGAAGCAGACGCTGTAGATGTAGCAGACCCTGATGATTTCCGTTGCTTTGATGTCCGCCTCTGTGGCTCCTCTTGTTCCTTTTCGTTCAGTCCCTCGTTGATGTACAGCGAGTACATTATTTGCGGCTGCGACTGGAGTATTTCTTTGGTAAGTCGAGGTATACGAAAATTTCTCAATGAAGCTTCTGGAGGCTCTGGTTTTTTCTCCTCCTCATCCATGTCATCCCAAGATGTGGCCGTAACCGACAAGACATCATCGTCTTCTTCATAGTCTAGGACTTCCTCCTCCTCCATGAGGTCTGCCTTTTCTAAATCGACTGTGGACGAATTTGGCAACCGTTCGAAGAACTCCGTTGTGACGGCCAGTTGATCGTCAATTTCACTTGGCGTTTTAGTGGTAAAGATTTTCAGGCAACGATCTATTTCCGGTGTACGATCGCCTTCATCACCCAATTCGAAAAGAGTCATTGTCTCATTGTCCTCTACATTGTTCTCGTGGCTTAAATCGATCTGTTTGTCAGTCCAGCACGCCGTTATGGTACTCTCGGCGAACTCCGGAGCATAGTCCACTATTTCTGCTTCCTTTTCTAAATCCATGATCTCTTGGATCTTTCGCACAGCAATCCCTATCTCTGCAGATTCCTCCAATATGTCAGTGCCTAAATCGGTAGGAGCAGGAGCAGGAACCATTTCAATCTTAGGCATGAAAGGAACGCTCTCCAGACGGTGGCTAATCTGTGGCAACAAAAAAAATCTGTTAGGATGTATATATTCCAAAATACAGCGTACAACTTTTACTGGAACATGTGTTTGTCTCCTTCTCTTGATTGGCTGCAGTGGGATTGGTATGGTGTCTGCTGGTTTACGCTTAACTGGAGACTTGAAGGGGCTATGGTTTTCTATAGTTTCATTCTTTTTTCCCTCAGTTTCAGTCCCATTTGTGTTGATTATGTGCTTCCGCAATTCAGACAAGGGCACATCATCAAGCAAGTTTTCGACATCTTCACGTTGCCTTTCTACGATGCGATCGCGCGGTTTACCAGACTTTGTAAGCTTCAATGAACACAAGTCCGCCTGTACGATAAAAAGTATATTTTAATATGTACATATGGAACTACTAAATCAGAATAAATTGTGTTTCATACCTCTTCAAGTACAGCGCTGGACGGAATGGATCCTTTAAGAGTCGATGGTAGAATATCTCCGTCAGGAGTCGCCGGCGATTTTGTCCCTGGTTTAACAGAGGTGCAGGTATGCTTTGATGATCCCGATTGATCCCCCTGACCGATACATATGTTATATAAATACCTGTTCAATCATTATTAATTATGTTTTTTACCTTTTCAGACCCAAGTAAATCCAGAGGAAGCGAACTTGCTATACGCTTTGATGACTGCGATTTTTTCCCCTAAACGATATAAATTATAATTACAACTACGCCCAACTACACCACATCATATGCACTTGCTCCTTTATTAATATAGATCCCATGCACTATATTGCTAATCCCATCAACAAAAATCTCAAAATAATTCTTCAATTCCTAGAAAATTCCAATTAAACTTAATGGAGTCACGGTGGTGGTGATGCTGACCGTTCTTATCAAGAGAATCACTAAAACGCTAGAAGAAATTCAGCGAACAGTCGCTCTATGCAGCACATCGATCAGTCATCTATTCTGATGAACAACTACTGCGTTTCAAGGAAGTACACGAATACCTGCTTCAATATAAGCATCCCTCACAGAGATGACTGGCTCAAGTGACCACCAGGGCCCGACGGGCCCCTTTACATCTTCACCGTCTACTGCGATTAGCTGAATTTTAAGCATTCTCTCAGGTTCCCGGATCTGCCTGAATCACTGAACCGCCTCCAAGGTGTTGCAGTTACCACAGCGGAACCACAATGGGGCGAACCCGGCCTAAGTGCCGCCTCAATCTTACCTAATACCTGTTCAATATATTATCTATATCTATTATGTTTCTTACATTGTTACATTGCGATTTGTTCCCCTGAAGAATATAAATTATATTTTGATACCTATCAAATCATTATTGATTTTGTTTTTTACCTTTTCAGTGCCAGCGCGGTCTAGAGGAAGTGAAGAGCCGTCAAAAATCGCTGGCGATTTTACCTTAGTTTTGACTGAGCTTTGTTTAGGCTTGGGTGTAGGCTTTTTGTCTCTCTGTAAGATATAAATGATATGTTAATAGCTATTCAATCAGTATTTATCATGTTTTTTACTTGTTCCAGCTCAATGAGTCCGTCAGGAGTCGGTGCCAGTTTTGGTATAGGTCTGGAACTGGGTCTACGATTCAACAGTTGCGATTGGTCCGTCTGTACGACATAAATTCTGTATTAATACCTATTCACTCAGTATCTATGTTTCTTACGTTTTCAGGGTCGAAGTGGTCCAGGGGAAGCGACTTGGGTTTACGCTTCGAGGAGCCGTGCTCCTGAGTAGGCGGAACAGAGCCGTCAGAGATCGCTGGCGATTTAACCTCAGTTTTGACTGAGCTTTTGCTAGGCTTTGATGATCGCTTTTGGTCCCCCTTGTACGATATAAATGATACGTTAATAGCTATTCAATCAGTATTTATCATGTTTCTTACTTGTTCCAGCTCAATGTGTCCGTCAGAAATCGGTGCCAGTTTTGGTATAGGTCTGGAACTGGGTCTACGATTCAACAGTTGCGATTGGTCCGTCTGTACGACATAAATTCTATATTAATACCTATTCACTCAGTATCAATGTTTCTTACGTTTTCAGGGTCGAAGTGGTCCAGGGGAAGCGACTTGGGTTTACGCTTCGAGGAGCCAGTGTGCTCCTGAGTAGGCGGAACAGAGCCGTCAGAGATCGCTGGCGATTTAACCTCAGTTTTGACTGAGCTTTTGCTAGGCTTTGATGATCGCTTTTGGTCCCCCTTGTACGATATAAATGATACGTTAATAGCTATTCAATCAGTATTTATCATGTTTCTTACTTGTTCCAGCTCAATGTGTCCGTCAGAAGTCGGTGCCAGTTTTGGTATAGGTCTGGAACTGGGTCTACGATTCAACAGTTGCGATTGGTCCGTCTGTACGACATAAATTCTGTATAATACCTATTCACTCAGTATCTATGTTTCTTACGTTTTCAGGGTCGAAGTGGTCCAGGGGAAGCGACTTGGGTTTACGCTTCGAGGAGCCAGTGTGCTCCTGAGTAGGCGGAACAGAGCCGTCAGAGATCGCTGGCGATTTAACCTCAGTTTTGACTGAGCTTTTGCTAGGCTTTGATGATCGCTTTTGGTCCCCTTGTACGATATAAATGATACGTTAATAGCTATTCAATCAGTATTTATCATGTTTCTTACTTGTTCCAGCTCAATGTGTCCGTCAGAAGTCGGTGCCAGTTTTGGTATAGGTCTGGAACTGGGTCTACGATTCAACAGTTGCGATTGGTCCGTCTGTACGACATAAATTCTATATTAATACCTATTCACTCAGTATCAATGTTTCTTACGTTTTCAGGGTCGAAGTGGTCCAGGGGAAGCGACTTGGGTTTACGCTTCGAAGAGCCAGTGTGCTCCTGAGTAGGCGGAACAGAGCCGTCAGAGATCGCTGGCGATTTAACCTCAGTTTTGACTGAGCTTTTGCTAGGCTTTGATGATCGCTTTTGGTCCCCCTTGTACGATATAAATGATACGTTAATAGCTATTCAATCAGTATTTATCATGTTTCTTACTTGTTCCAGCTCAATGTGTCCGTCAGAAGTCGGTGCCAGTTTTGGTATAGGTCTGGAACTGGGTCTACGATTCAACAGTTGCGATTGGTCCGTCTGTACGACATAAATTCTGTATTAATACCTATTCTCATTTCTGATATCAGATTTCTTACATTTTCAAGGCTATTGGGCTCCTGAGGAAGCGTAATAAATCTGTCAGGAGTTGCTACCGGTTTGGCCCGAGCTTTGACCGCGCTGCGGCTTGGCTTTGATGATTGCGTTTGGTTCGCCTATACGATATAAATTATATGTTAACATCATTCAATCGGTATATATTTTTTTCTCACCTTTGTAAGCCCAAGGAGGACCAAAGGAAGCGAACTGGGTATAAGCTTTGACTCAGAGAGCTCCTGCGCAGGCGGAATAGATCCGTCAGAAGTTGCTGTCGGGTTGGTCTCAAGTTTCGTGCTGCGTCTACGCGTTGATAGACGCGATGCAAGCCCCTGAACGATGAAAGTAATATGTTATTAGTTGTTCAATCAGCATTTGTTATGTTTCTTGCTTTTTCAAGGCCAGAGCACTCCCGAGTAACCGGCATAGATCCGCCAGGTGCTACTGTCGTCTCTTGCTGTTCTTCGCGCAAAGCGGCTTCGGCCAATTGATCTTTAGAAAAATTATCGAACTGAAAAGAGATATATATATTAATAGCAATTCAATAAATAGTATTTACTTTCACATTACTGTTGGTGTGTTCAAACTACTTAGGAAGTCTGCGCGTAATATCTTCCATTCGTGTTCCGATAATCTGTCTGCGCTATGTTTCTTCTTCATCTGCCGCCATAGTCTCAACTTCTGCTCTTCTCTCATTTTTGTTACAGATCTTATTACATTCAGTTTTGTTATGTTTTAAACGCACGTGAAAATTAAACCTAATTTTTTTTATCACCGATGAAGTGCCGTTATGTTCACTCCTCAGAAATATACCAAAATATACCGTAAATATACTGACGAATTCAAGTTCTATTACACCTAATTCTGTTTTTACACGGTAGATTGGTTCCTGAAAAAACCGTGTAAAAAAAACCGTGTAAAAAAATACATTGATCGTATACGCAAAAAAACGAAAGAGAAACAAATATGTACGTATTCCCCTTATGCTCTTTCTTGTTTCCGTTTGTTTTCTAGCTGTTTGTGAGCTGTGTGTGTTTTTATATATTTCTGTTGTCATTTTGAACCGTGTTAAATGGAATAAAACCGTGTAAAAAATGTAAAATTGTTGATTTTCAAACCGTGTTATTTCAAAACCGTGTAAAAAGACCGTAAAAACAGAATTAGGTGTATACAAAATTTTGATATTCCGTGCTAGATAGAACCTTTTCATTATTTTATACGATTGGTGAATCTAGCCTATTCTAAATACTTGCTTATATTGGATTTCTATATACCGTTGAAAATGAAATTTAATAGTACATACAATATATATAAAATTAGCCAGTCGTAGAGGAAATTGTTTCATCAATCGGATAAATTTATGTGTTCAGCGTTGAGGGTTCTAGCCAGCTAATAATATTAAATCGAATATCAAAATCGAGGAATATGATTTCCGATCATGACCAGCCTAACCCATTGTCGACCAGGGGGTATTTAAATATACACCTAATTCTGTGTTTACGCGGTCTTTTTTTACACGGTTTTGAAATAACACGGTTTGAAAATCAAATTTTGTTAATTTTTTACACGGTTTTTTTTTTACATGAAAATGTAGTTAATATGTAGTAAATGTGTAGTTAGCGTGTAAGGACATTAATTTAGTGGAAATTTTTGTTGACCGGTTTTGCTTAAACCTTATTTTATAAACAATTTAATAAAGATGAGAACTTAAAGTTAACCAGTCTTGTAGGAAATTGATGTAATAATCGGATATAATTATGAGTTCAGACCTTCAGGTCTTAGCTAGCTAGTTATATTCCACGGAATATCCATAACGAGGAATATCCATAAGGATGGAACTTGAATACAAATAATTCGTCAGTATATTTTGAAATATGTGACGTATTTTCCGTATATTTCTGCAAGTCAGACCGTCTATTTCATCGGTAAGTCCGCGAATTTTAAAATTTAAAACTCACTGATTAAATCTAGGCCCAAAACACTGTGTTGTGGGCGTGGGGAAAGTGTAAAATTTAATAAATTGGCAAAAAAAGCCGTTTAGCATGAGCGGCAGCCTGTTTGCTGCAGGCATTGCGAAATATTGCAGCAACACACAGGGCTAGAACAGTACACAAAACATCGGGAGAATCTTTAATAAATGATTAATGAATAGTATTATGTACATATAAAAGGTATGTATAAATCACCACACATTCTTTTCAAGAGTGAATGTGTGCGTGTCTAAAAATTTATTGGTTTGTTGTTAGTCTGCCAAAAATACATGGTATTAAGCTAGTTAAAATTTCTACTTCTATAAAAGAAATCAAAAGGTCAAATTGTACTAATCATAAATATTTGCACAACGCACTCGGCCAATTACAATCGTTACAAAGTCGTTGTAAGTCGCGTCCGTCCAGCAGCTAAGAGCATTGTACGTCAAAGAGTTCACAGATGCCTTCGTCACTTTTCAAGACAAAGTTGAAGTCGTCATGTGGCGGGTTCAGTTGGACAAGTGGCGGATTTTCTGCAAGAAAAGAGAAAAAAATAACATATTATTCGGTCTCGGAGCAGCCGAAGAGAAATGAACAACCAACCTAAATTGGGATCATCGGGATAGAACCTTCTCAGCGAGTGGCCAGTCATGTAATTTTGAAAGATTATTTTCGCAGTGAGTTCGTTTTCCTGCAGCTTCATCTCCTCCTTTAGATCGGGATTGCATGAATAGGTATGCTCGTCAGTGATGACGTTTCCAGTGCTTGTGGGACCGTTGCCATCTTCGCTGGATCGGGACGAGATCGATGGAGATGGGGTGTCCAAGCGGCGATAGTCAAAGTAACCGTCAGCATCGTTTGGATTTGTTGTGCTCTTTCCCTGGTTTGTGACCAGCCGTATATCAATGGTGCTGCCATTATCCAGGGAAACGCGGAGTTCGTTCTGTTTTTTGGGAAGGGGATCAATCTAGCATTTCGACTTTGATTAACTACGTTCTGAAAAGTGGCTTACATCACTGCGCTGGATCTCCACCTCTTCGTCGTAATTGGGTATGGTAAAGACCGAGTCATCAGCATACATTTGCAGAAGATCGTCCCGCGTTAGATAGGCATACGAGAGATTTGTTGGATCTTGCATTACATATCGCAAATTCCGTTGCGCATACTCTAGCTGCTTGTCCAAGTCTTCCTCCTCCTTCTTCAGATTATTGGTACCCTCACGAGCGACATCGTACTCCTCTTGGTCCTTGGCATTGTTGAACCCTCCTCCGCTGTTGCGAACCAAATACAAAATAGGACAAATGGAAACCACCAACGAGGGGAACACTTACCGCCAGCGCACTAGAGAACAGTGTCTGCCTTTATCGATCAGGCCAATGCCCTCTAACACATTGGTTATATCGTATATACGACGTTTCTGCACATCTAAGATTTTCGTGGCCTAGAGTTAAACGAAAGCGATAAAAAAAATGGATCGACTAGAAGTAGCTGAAGACACACACCTCTTTCAGATCAATGGACCCGCCATTGGACTTCATGAGCTGCACAAATTTTTGAGTTAACAAGACGAGCGAGCCCACAGAGCGCTGCTGAACTGGATGGGATTGAGAGGGCGATTTTAGCGGCTGTTGCTCCTGCTGGTCCTGAGACATGTCCATTTGAACGGTCTCATTCTCATACGCCTTTATCGTCATCGCCTCATCAGTGTCCACATTGCTAGCAGCACCTTTGGCGCTGTTGTTCTTCATTTTGAGGGCAGAGCCCGGGCCCGCGCTGTCCCTTATTACAATACTTGCAGATTTACGCTTGTACATGGCACGCGTTCAAATGGAAGTCTTTGTTCCGTATTTGGTAACTATAAAAGTGGTTGCACTGGATTTGACACGCGTTTAAACAACAAACAATGATTGCCTATTACGAAAAATCTCAATTAAATACAAATGTTGGCGCTTGAGCAAAATTTTCCGCCATTTATGTCACTTTTTTCATTCTACTCTATTCTGACTTTTGCATAGTGCTGCAAAATGACACGCATTGCAGAAATATACCGAAATATACGGTCTCATTTTCAAAATATACCGTAAATACCGAAATACATGATGTGGGCGTACGTTTTAGAATATAATTAATTTACTTTTACAATAGAAACAAAATCTGGAAACGTACTTGTAGATTGTTCCTGCGCTTTGTGTCGATCGAAGCCCAAGAGAGGGCTGCTTAGCAGTTGTCACAGCCTTCGCTGCAGTTCCTCAAAGTTGGCGGTCTTCCATTTCGATTTTTTCGTATTTTGTACAGTCTGTACATGTACATGTCGTATTTTCCAACTCTAAGCTGGAATTTAAACTCGAAAAAATATTAAATTTTCGTATATATGTGTGTATTTTATTTGTTTCTATATAGTTGTTGAATCTGCATCATCTAATTTGGTTTTTTGACCCTCCTGCAGCCGTTGCAGCTGTTTTAGCTGCGCATCGCGTAGTACATCAAGAATTTTCCACTTAGCTTCAAAAAAAAATTCATCATGGATTTGCTCCAAATCTATTCGAATTACCTGCGGGGAAAATAGCATTCTCTAGTAAAGTCAAAATAGAGCTTGCAAATAAGAATTATAACCTCGCAAAGATTGGCAATATGCTGGGCCTTATTGGATATTATATATTCTGATGGAAGTACGGCCACTGTTTGTTCCGTGTTGGTGCTATTTCTGTTGGATGATTCTGCAAAGTCCGTATGATCTGCTTGCATAGTCTCACTACCAGAATCTATGCGATCTAATTCGACCACCTGGATGTTTGTTGGCTGTTCAACTGCAGCCGCTGCTGTCTCCGCCGCCGCGTGGGTGAGAAAACCAAAGTCTGGGTAATCAAAGAGTTTGGGCATCGGCAACTCCTTCCTTCCGGCTGCTTCCCATTGATCACGCAGAACATGCACTTTTCGTTTGACGGGAACAACCGGCATATTTACATCTATGGCCGAGGCAATATCCTTCCACACCTTCTCCTGGTACTCGGCACTCCTGTAATCGGGACAGCTTGGATTCCAGAGGCATTCATTCTGACGATATAGATTTATCAGCTTCGTCACCGTATCCTTTTGCGACAGCAGTGTATGGAATTTGGCTCCTCTTCGACTGATTGTCACATTGAATGCATTCAGACGACGAGGCGACGACCCGGCGTCTGTATCGGAGGAGGAGCCAGTTGTTGAGAATATATTCATCAAGCTGTGATAATTCTTTTTGATTAATCCAATGAAGCCGGAGTTTGACATGACAACATATTTCCACAAAATTAATTTTGAAACTGGAATTTTTCAAACCTGTACAGTGTACACACCACGTGTACGTACAGTTCTCGTTCTAGTCTAGGGCAAATTCCAACGGACGAATTTCTTTAACATACAAGTGGGTTTTATTTGAGCAGGTTTATGCTTTACTCGGCACTCGTGCATGATAAAAAGTATCTTATTTTGTGCTTTCAAGCAAGCATCTGGAGGGAGCTGACCCAGTTCTTGCCTTAGTTCATGGCAGAATTCATCCAAATCGGCATCGGTGTCTTCATCGGGATTGGCAGAGTCTACAGAGTCATCTACATCGGTACTGCTGACTTCGTCAGAGTATTGCAGGCTTTCGGAGTCTTCAAATGCAATGGAAGCAGGTTGCAGTACTGGGCGACTGGGTTGCATGTCATATGTAGGAGCTTCTGCAGGAGCCGGGCTCTCAACTTTCACTTGCTGCGGCAGCAAGAACTGGAACTCATCCAGAAGGTCAAAGGACGGCTTTCCACAGAGACCACCCCTCTTTTTACATGCTTGAATGCGTCTAAACTCGTCCAAGGCTTCTCTACGCAAATTCTTCATTACACATTCAACTTCATATCCCGACACGTTCGGACCGAACTGTTTCGCTATCCAGCTCCAAAGCTGATGTCTTTTGCTTAGGTTAGAGTATTCAGCATGCAGTTTGTTCCACAGACACTCGTGTCCGGCGTAGAAGCGTATCATCGTGATAAGATTTCCTTTGTGAGAAAATATATTTTCCAAATACTGCACGCGATCAATATTTTGGCTTGGGTCCCGTTGTCTATGGGGGTATCGTTTGGAGGGAAAAGGCATAGTTATTATATGGCTATAGTGTTATAATTTATGATTTCAAGTAAGAGCCAAAACAAAAATTGAATTTAATACTCTCAAAATAATTTGAATGTCAGGCCCGCCACGTTTTCTCATTTCTGACAGACGTTTCACAACACTAGCACGAGTTCTCTCCGTTTGTTTTGTTCTCACATTCGTGGAACAACGTGCACGAAACATTCTATTTAGGATTTAGGCTTAAAAACTAATAGCGTTTAACATTTAAATTGATAAAATGCCGTCGAAAATCAAGCCGAGACTCTCGCGTGGTGTCCTGGACATGAAATTCATGCAGCGCACCAAAGTGAAGGTGGACAAGGAAGACGACGACGAGCAGAGTCGGGCACTGTACTCGAACGAAATCAACGAGAAAATGTTGAACTCCAATTCCAACTTTATCATCGAGCCCAGCTATACGATTTGCGCTGGCCTCATAGATGGTCGTCTTAGTTTTCGCGGCATGAATCCGGACCTTGAGTTGCTTATGGAACAGGAGTTGGCCCAAAAGCTGGGTAAAGTGAAACCCGAACAGCCAAAGGAGGTCTCCGACCAGGAAATGGCCAAGGCGTACTACACCAACAAGGCGCCCAGTGTCGCCAGTAACATGTCCAAGAAGTTTAGCACTAAGAACGACCTCAAGCGGAAGCAAGGGGGCAACAACCAAAGGCAACAAAAGCCACAGTTCAAGAGACCTCGCGACGAAGACGACTATTGAGCGCAGCCTTAGTTTAATCATTGCTTCAACCTTCTTAGTTGTTACATATATACTTAATTCTAGTTATCTAAAATATATTATGATTTCAATCCGATTCCTTCACAGCCTGCAGAGCGTAGCACATTTGGGTAGTGTTTATCCAGCGCCAAGAGTTGCTCCAGAAGTCGTAGGTGCTGCCATTAACCAGCACGGTCTGACAGTTCACTAGGGGATGTTCAAGACGTGACATGAACACGTGGAAGTGTTGCTTTGCAACTAATTATTGCTACTTACTCGTGTCCAATATGCGCTGAACATCCAGTGGGGAAATCATCTTTTCCCAATGATGCGTGCCCTTGGGCACCAGGTTAAGTACATACTCGCTCAAGACCACTCCGGCCAACCACATAGGTAAAGTTTTGTTCAACGTGGTGATAAATATGGATCCCCCTGGTCTAAGGCTACGCACACAAGCTTCCAGCAACGCCACCTTATCGTCCACGTGCTCCAGTACCTCGGATACTATGACGGCATCGTATCGCTCGCAGTTTGATTTGGCATGCTGATCAACCGGCTCCATTTTGTACTTCACGTTGCTGCACAACTCCGGACTAAGCTCCGTCAAATGATCTCTAGCGGCGGCAATGAGCTTCTCGGCCAAATCTATGCCGGTAACCTGGGCCCCCAGGCGCGCAAGCTGCTCTGTCAGCAGGCCCCCACCACAGCCGACTTCCAGCAGCCGCTGTCCCTTCAATACCTTTGTGGTATTTACGTAATGAGGCTTCACATTGCCGCGCGCAACGATGCCATCGCGTATGAAAGGAACACTGCGCAGAATTTAGAACTTTGAACTCGGGAGAAAATTCAGGAAATTGTCTCCACATACCGTATCTCATTTAGGGCATGCAGGGCTTCCATTGTTCCGTTCTGGTTCCACCAATCTGCGGCATGATTCTCGTGGTGCTGCACCTCACGTTTGGTGTCGGCATCAAGTGTTGCACCGCCACCGCCACCGCCACTGCTGCTGCTGCTGTTGCATCTGGCCAAAACATTGGCCAGCGTCTGCCGCAACTTGCTGTGATTAAAAAATGGAATAGTAAAATAGAAAAAAACATTTATAGTACAATAAACATATTTACCTATTTGGAAAAATCGAATTTCGCAGCATTATTTTAGTTCAAGAACAAAAAAACAAAGTGAACAGCTGATTTTGTGCTCTCTCTCTCTCCGCTTCTCATTCTCTCTGTGACTTGAAGCTTTCTTGATTGTCATTTCAGGTGGTTTGGTTCTTTCTTTATAATTCTTCAATTCAAGAGAGCGAGAATAAGCATTATCACCTGCGTATTATCGATATAGATAACAAAGCAGGTGTGTGGCTATTACTAATTGGCGATCATTTAGGATTTTTTTTGTCCACCGATCCGATCCAAAAATGCCGCAGCAATATAAGCCGCTGCATAACGAGGAAGATGTGGAAAATGCGGCCGCCACCGCTTCCACCACTACAGGAGACAACAGACAACAACAACAACAACAACAAGAGGCTGCTAATCCCCCGGCAGTGCAATTGCTAATGGTGTCGCTGTTCATGCTACTCTTCTTTGGCTCCTCGTTCTTCCAGCCACGGCCACGACTGCAGCACCTGAAAGGCGGGGGCAATAAGTACGATTCTACTAAGTATGACTGCAATATTCAGCTGGTGGAGTCCATACCCATCGGACTCAACTACTCCGAGGGTAGTCCACGGTTCTTGAGCACATTTGAGGCCTGGCAGCAACTGCTGGACAGCGCCAAAGAGTCCCTGGACATTGCCTCCTTTTACTGGACCCTGCGCGCCCAGGACACGCCGGGCGTGAACGACAGTAGCACTCAGCCGGGCGAGGAGATCTTCAGGCGCTTCCTGGCCAACGGAAACGGTGGCGGTAACACGCCCAGGCTGAACATTCGCATAGCACAAAGTGAACCCTCCAGTGTGTCGCCCAATGAAGACACCAAGCTGCTGGCCAGCAATGGAGCTGCCGAAGTGGTCACCCTCTCATTTCCCAAGTACTTTGGCGGCGGAGTCTTGCACACGAAACTTTGGATCGTGGATGGGCAGCATTTCTATCTGGGCAGTGCCAACATGGACTGGCGGGCACTAACACAGGTCAAGGAGATGGGCATTCTGGCCCAGAACTGTCCACAGCTCACCCGAGATGTGGCCAAGATATTCAAGGCTTATTGGTATTTGGGAAAGAGTACGGATTCAAAAATCCCCAGGTGGGACTATGAATATTTCACGCAATACAACCTCCCGTCGCCCATGATCCTAAATGTGAACCAGAACACAACGATGGAGGGATTTTTGTCCAGTTCACCGCCCCCACTCTCTGCCAATGGTCGCACCGACGACCTGGAGGCCATCCTAAACACCATCGATTCGGCCATTACATATGTGAACATTGCTGTGATGGACTACTATCCGCTGATCATTTATGGCCAGCATCCCAAGTATTGGCCGTACATCGATGATGCCCTGCGCCGGGCGGCGGTGGAGCGGGGTGTGGCCGTAAAGCTGCTCATCTCCTGGTGGAAGCATTCAAATCCCAGTGAGAATAAATATCTCAAGTCACTGCAGGATCTCAGCTCCAAAAAGGATAAAATCGATATACAAATTGTAAGTTAAAAATAATGGAACTTACAGCAATTAAAAATACTTTTATTTTGTATTCCAGCGTCGTTTCATTGTACCCACGGATGCGGGTCAAGAGAAGATACCCTATGGTCGGGTGAATCACAACAAGTACATGGTCACCGATAGAGTGGCCTACATAGGCACATCCAACTGGTCCGGCGACTACTTCACCGACACCGCCGGCATTGGCCTGGTGCTCAGAGAAACCCACGAAACGGAGCACACCCAGACGCTGCGCAGCGACCTAAGGAATGTGTTTGAGAGAGATTGGAACAGTCCATATGCCCATGAGTTGGAATAGATTGTTGTTTGTTTGCTGAAACCTGGAAACTAGGAACCTCTGCTTATTATTCAGTTTTATTCAATTTCTTTTATTATTATTCACTTTTTGATTATATTTTTATGTAAAATAAAATAAAAATTCGATTTCGTATAACAGGAAAAAATACAAAAAAAATTCAAATTAATAGAAAAGGAATGAGAATTGAGAATACAAAGTATTTACAGAAACAGAAAAAATAAGATTAATAATATTCCGTCATTCAGGGGTTGTTGCTTTTGATTTTCAGATTTTCGTTAAGACTACACTTAATAAGGAGCTGCCATTAAACTTACTTTAAATACTCTTCAACTTTAACATTGAACTTACGATTAAGAGGGTAGGGGTAAGGGGAAACAAACATGCCTTTGTGTGTGTTTGAGGTGGCATTATATTGCTTCAAGGAGAATCACCAGACAAGGGCTGAGAGGTATCCGTATCCGTATCGCATCACTTGACATTGGCATTGCCGCTGCGTTTCAGGAAATTGTTGCTGGCAATACTCTTGTCTATCGCCACACTGATGTTGGGCACGCGATTTAGCAAAGTGTTGTATATGAGCATCAGACAACGCGCATCGATGGCTGCCGAGGGATTTGGTAATTTGGTAATTATTATTTCTCATTCAACAGAAGATTCAGTTCCCCGACCCGATAGACGACTTACCTGCATACAATATCTGCTCGCGACGCAGCGGACGATTGGCCCAATTCGAGCATTGATTCGACTTGTTCAACTTCTTGCCGAGGCACACCAGCGACAGATCCGACAGGGCATCCCCAGCTCGATTCACATTGCCAAAGGGCAGCTCAATGCCATAGCGTTGCTTCTTCAGCTCCAGCCAAAGGGTGCGCAGATCCAGATAATGATGCGACAACTGTAAGCGCAATTGCAGCGGGAGCGAGCGCTGCAACACTGTCAAGTCGCTGTACATGGAGAAGCCCACCTTCAGGATGTTCATGTTGTTGAATACATTCGCTCCGAGGGCACGCCAGTGATCCGCTGTGATGCTCTGCCTGGCCAGGCAATCGATCAGGTAGACATTGCGCACGGTGGCAATCTGCAGCAGACAGAGCTGGCTCTCCCCGCACACATTCTGCACCCACTCCGAGTCCATGTAGATGATATGTTCGCGCTGCAGATGGCCAAGCATACGCTCGAACTGTGTGGCCGTGTCCACGGTGATGAGGCAATCGTCTGCCAAATCCATGGTCAGGTACATATCACAGCCAGTGGCCGAAGATGTGGCCCCATTATCATCAGAGGCTTGGGGCGCTTCTTCTTCGTCGATGCCGCGTGAGATCTGCGATAGAATGTCGTGCGGACAATCCTTGGGATTTAGCTTAAACTCTTTGTACCAGTATACAGCTTCGTTGCGTGAATCTTGTGCCCCCGCCACATACTTGACAAATTCCACCTGGAGGGCATGATCGGAGGCATGCACGCTAACCATCTCCCGAAAGCTGGCTTGATTAATGCGCGACTTCTCGTACTCGCGGAACAGATAATGCAAGTAGCCGCAGGTTTTTGTGAACTTGTAGTTGGGCGTGACACCTTCGTCGAAGCCGTACTTCTTGGCCAGACGCGCCACCATCTTCGACATGGGGCGATAGCTCAGGACATTATGCGAGATCTTCACGTTCTTGTAGCGACTGTAAGAGAAATGCGGATTACTTGAGTGTTTCAAGGGGCGGGATAGGACGGCATTACGCACTTCAGAATGGGCTCGCAGAGCTCAAAGACCGACTTATCTTTGTGCAGCAGCGAGTCAAGAAACTTAACAAGCGGTAGGCGTTGTGCTGTCGCTTGGTTCAGGTACTCTTCGACCAGCGGCAGCTTCTCCTGTGCAATCAGTGGAAACGCCAGCTCCAGCATATCAAATTCGTTTGCCACCTGCAGGCTGATGGCCCACTGAGCCACCTCCTTGTACAGGCCAGAGTCCAGCATCTCGCGCAGCTTCGGCAGCAGCAGATTGCGTATCTGATGCAGGCGGTACGCCTCGATTATGGCATTGTTGAGTGAGAGCACGCCCGAGGTCTTGACAAAATTAAACGCTATCATGCTGGTGTTCTGATCACAAACGAGCTGCGGATAATCCATGTGCAGCTTGCACACTGTGTCCAGCACAAAGTGTGACAGGCTTTTCGGCTTTATGTTGCTGCAGTCGGGACAATTGGCGAAGATCTTGAGGGCCAGCAGCAGCGGCTCCTTGTGGTCCTTCAGTGCATTGCCGAGATCCCGGCGCAGGTGGGGCGACTTGTTCTTGCTGTACATGTTCCATTTTTCGCGAAACACCGTAAAGAACTCCTGCGCTTCAGCGTCCAGGGTGGCATCAAAGTTTGTTCCATTAATTCCAGCACCTGTTGTGATGTTCTCCAAGCGCTTTATTTTCAAATTTATCATGTAGTGTTCCAGTTCATCCTCGTCGTCCTCGAAGCCGGCGGGAATAGCATTGTACATTTTGTTAGCCATCTTTGCGGTGGGCCAGTAAATTTGGCCCAAGTTGCAAATTGCAATTTCGCGAAATTTTTGCCTGCCACTCGCCGAGTTGCAGAGCAAAAAGAAAAATATAGCGCTGCCAACTCTGCCGAAATTGCCACAACAGTAAATAGATATGGCAGTTTGGCTTCTTTTTTTTTTATTAATTTACTTAACTTGATTTTTAGTTTTCAGCGGAAGAAACAAATGCTCTTGACTTATTTATGCGTGAGTCTGTGAGTTTAAACATGAAGCCATAGCTACTATTTCTTTTGGCTAAATACTCTAAATATATGATTGTTTTCGTTGATTTTGACTCAAAAATTCCATGACCGCAGAAGAACGAAAAAGAGGTTTGAACAAGAATTATGTTAGCTAGAAAAAGCATAGCTGGAAATAGATACGCCAATTTGGCTTTAACTCTTTCCAAAACGATGGCAGCACTCTTTTGTTTGGCAGCAAATGGTATTTTCGAAGTGGCAACTCCAAATAGGCGGCACACGTGCATTTTGTTTTAGTTTTGCTCTCAAAAAATGAAGGTGGCAGCGAAGAAAGTGAAATCCTTGGGCAAACCCAAGGCTAACATCAGTAAAAAACAGCCCAAACAGGAGACCAACAAAAAGACAGTTGCGAAAAAAGGAGAAAAGCTTAAAGATGAAAAGGTTATCGCAAAGAAATCCAAGCAGAAACCTGTGGTGGCTTCAAAAAATGTAAAGCCCGCAAAGAAGGGGTCGAAGAAATCACACAAAGAGGATCTGGAGGGTCTCAAGCAGATAGATCCCGAGTTCTACGAGTTTCTCAAGACGAATGACAAGAAGCTGCTGGATTTCAATTTGCTGGATAGCGACGAGGAAGACGAGGACGAAGATGAGAAAGAGGCGGTGGCACAAAAGAACGCCGACAGTGACAGTGGGGACGACGAGGAAAACGAGGAGAAGTACCATAAGCCCAGTGACGATCTAGCTGTGGCCAGCGATGAGAGCGACTTTGAGGAGGAGGGCGAGGGCGAGGATGAAGCTGCTGCTGTCGGAGGGACTCAAAAGGTCACCCTGAACCTGTTGCGTCAGTGGGAACAGCAGCTGGGCCAGACCAACGTATCCATTGACATTGTGCGCAAAGTGATCCAGGCCTTCAACTCGGCCCTGGCCAGCATCTCCGCTGATGGGGCGGATGGCGGCGAGAACCAGCCAAATGCTGCCGCCTTTAAAGTCGTCGGAGCAGCCTCCTTCAATGGCGTCATCCAGCTGTGCGTGCTCCACTTGCAGCCGGCCATTATCCGAGTGCTGGGCGTGAGGCCAAACAGCAGCCTGCCGCTGCACAAGCACAAAAAGTGGGTCAAGGTGCGCGGCTGCCTGCGCTACTACCTCACTGATCTGATACGCCTCGTGGAGCAGGTATCGAGCGCGAATATACTGGGAGTGCTGCTCAAGCATCTGCATCAGATGGCTGGCATGGTCGCCCCCTTCACGGCCCTGGGCAAGACCATCCTGAAGCGTTTGATTGTGCTCTGGGCCACGGGCGATGAAACTGTTCGCGTGCTAGCCTTTCTCTGCATCCTGAAGATTACACGGAACCAGCAAGTGCGTACAGAAACCCCTTCTCCACGGACTGATTCGGGAAACTAATACTCTCTATCTCTCTATCTTTCAGGGGACAATGCTGAACCATGTCCTGAAGGCCATGTACCTGGCCTACGTGCGCAACTCCAAGTTTGTCTCCCCCAACACATTGCCGGGCATCAACTTTATGCGCCGCTCGCTGGTTGAGATGTTCGCCTTGGACTTGAACGTGAGCTATCAGCATGCGTTCCTCTACATCCGCCAGCTGGCCATTCACTTACGCAATGCGGTGATCCTGAAAAAGAAGGACAGCTTCCAGGCCGTCTACAACTGGCAGTTCATTAATTCCCTACGTTTGTGGGCGGATTTGCTGGGCGCCAGCACCAACAAGCCGCAGCTGCAGCCTCTGGTCTATCCATTGGTCACCATTGCCACGGGAGTGATCCGCTTGATACCGACGGCCCAGTACTTCCCGTTGCGCTTCCACTGCCTGCAGACACTGATTTCGCTGGCCAAGGAGACGCAGACTTATGTGCCAGTGCTGCCGTTGATTGTGGAGGTGCTGCGGAGCAACACCTTCAATCGCAAACACTCGACGGTGTCCATGAAGCCGCTGCAGTTCACCTGCGTCCTCAGGCTGAACAAGGGCCAGCTGGCGGAGAATGGCTTCCGCGATGAGGTCATCGAGCAGGTGTGTGCCTTGCTGCTGGAATATCTCGCTCACGAGTCGGCGTCGTTGGCCTTCAGCGACTTGGTCGTGCCGGCCGTGATGGCCATCAAGGCCTATCTCAAGGAGTGTCGCAATTCCAATTACACGCGAAAGTTGAAGCAGTTGCTGGACAAGATCCAGGAGAGTAGCAAGTTCGTTGAGCAGCAGCGCAGCAAGAGCACCGTCACCTTTGACCTGAAGGATGCCCAGGCTGTGGCCGCCTGGGAGCAGCAGCTGAGGCTGAAGCGCACACCCTTGGACATCTATTATGCCAGCTGGCTGAAGACACACGAGACAAAGAAACGACGCCAGGCGGCTCAAACAGACGAGATCAACTCTGACTACGCTGTGCCGAAGCTGAAGCGGCCGGCGGCCAAGACGGGAGTGCCCGTGCGTAACGAAAACGGCGAACTGGAGCTGTTCCCCTCCGACTCTGAGGATGAGGATGGTCCGCACATCCCAATGGATGACGACGATGACGACGAGTCGGAAGTTGAGCAGCCCAAGCAGAAAAAGGTTAAGGTGGCGAAGCCCCAAAAGCCAAAGGCTGTTATTCCAGAGCCAACAGAGGAGGCAGCTGTCGATGAATATGACGAGGCCGGGGCGGCTGTTGACATAGTTAAGGACTTGGATTTGAATGATTGGTAGAGCATTTAACTATATAATTAATATATTTACACATTAAATTCATTTAAAATATGCATCCCTTCCCTAAACTACTTCTTTTCTGGTGGATCTCGTCCCGGTATGAACTCCACCTGCTTGGGCATGGCTTTCTCATCCTTGGCCTTTGCATAGGTGGCATCCAGCTCGGCCGCGTTTCGCTTTTTCTTGTCCATAATTTGTAGATTTTTCACCAGCTTCTCACGCGTCGGGGGTTCTTCACGACGTCCCCGCAACCAGGCCTCCCATTCGGCGGTTAAAACCAACGCGAGGATTTGCGCTTTCCAATCGCGGAGTTTGCCGGAATCTCAAAGTATTTGTTGCCGAAATAATCTTCGCCAATTGGCGCGGTCGCAATGAAGCATGGGCCATGCTGCTTTGGGATTTGTTTTGTTTTTATTTAAAGTTGAAAGTAAAATTAAATTGAGATTTGGGTGAATGAATTTACTTTGTTATGACGTTAGAAGCTGATGGACTGGGCAGTGCTGCAAACTGCCTGAGGTAGGGCGGACGTATTTAAATCCGAAAATTGTGCTTCAGTGGCAGCGAAAACGGACTAAACCAATCCCGATGGAAAACAGCTAATAAATCTGTGCGAAGACTGTTGTTATTGTATGCCATGTCGTGCAGGACTAGTCCCACACCAGCCGAGTATGTGAAATGCTCGCCCGACCAGCTGGAGGTGCTAATATAGACGACCAGGCCTCGAACGTGTCCATCAACTGAGGGTGGTTGCAGCCGCTGTAGTTAAGGCCTGTGGGCAGGCTCTCCACCAGCTGGAGTTGGCATGGAAACGCGGCCTCAACGGGGCCAGGGAGGGCGTCTGCCCCCTCGTTGCGGTGGAACGTCTCCCAAGGCAACAGCAGGACTATCAGCACAAGCACGAACAGTATGAAAACTGGTATCATGTACCCGTGACCACAGCAGCACACTTTTCGCTCATCTCGCGCGGCAATATTGCAGTTTGGCCGCCTGCAGCAGGAGGAGGTTGATGGAATTTGATCTGCTTGTGTGGCCACTGGCTGGTAGTCCACGGGTATTTCCTGCACCCCACGACGCTCTGACATGGCGCTTGGCCCTGGCTGACTCTGACTGCGCTTCAACAAACATGTTTCCCAGTGTTTTACTTATTTATTATTCGCACAGTTGTTAGAAATGGGCCGCCGCCTACGCCAGCGAGCGCTTATCAGCGCACGATTAACCCATTGTCGACCAGTGGGTACTAAAATACACTCCAAAATTATGAATCTTGAACAATTTAAGCGCAGTTCAGGTGAGTTCAGTTCAGGTTCAGTTCTTAGTAACTTTTCTTGTAAGGAAAGACAAAGGATGGATCTACAAGGAACATTTACAGACAGTATTATTTTACCGCGGTTTAGTTGAAGTTGTTCACCCGTTCAAATAGAGGGGGCTTAAGTGGGCTATATTTATATTTCTGAGGGTCATATATTGGGAAAAAACATCGTTGTACATCCAAAGATCGATGAAATCGATGCTAACATCGAAGTTTCTCCCAGCTCTAACACGGATGCAAAGCTAAAAAACAAACGAAAAACTCGCAAATTTGCCAAATAAACTTCATTTAACGTAACCGAATGGATAACGAGGAAGTGAAACGCGGTCGTGGACGTGGCCGTGGAACTCGAGCTCGTGGCAGGGGTCGCGGGCGTGGACGTGGGCGTGGCAAAAAGATCGACGACACTAGCGTGATTGAAGCCGCCTATGAAGCGGGTGCTGCGGCATCCGTGGCATCACATACAACCGTCCTCAGTCCCGCCAGCACAGACCATGTGGAAGATGCCATCATGCAGGATTTGGACAAGGACAACGAAATGGAGGTGGCCACAGTGTTGGAGGAGCAGCAGGCCACAACAAATGCGGATATGACGCCGCCGGCGCCTCAGCAGCAGGTGGCCCTGCCTGTAATGGCCAAAACGAGTAAGAAGCCATCCCAAAGGATTATTTGAACCTCCAAAAATCATTGCTTTACCCCAACAGTTGACATGGAAGCGGACATATCACAGCTGGAGGCACCCACCTTTACCACATTGTCGCGCGGCCCACCGGAGCCGATGTTGCGTCTGAAATGGAACCACAAAGTCAGCCTCATCGGCGAGAAGGTGCTGAATCCAATGATCCATTGTTGCGATCAGTGCGACAAGCCCATACTCGTCTACGGCCGGATGATACCATGCAAACACGTCTTCTGCCTGAAGTGTGCCCGCGCCGAGCCCATCAAGAGCTGTCCCCGATGCAGCGACAAGGTGCTGAGAGTTGAGCAGAGCGGCCTGGGCACCGTCTTCATGTGTACCCATGGCGGCAGTCGGTACGGCAGTACGGGTTGTCGACGCACCTATCTGTCCCAGCGCGACCTGCAGGCTCACATCAATCACAGACATGTGGCACCCCAGTTGCCGCCACCGCCAACGGCTCTTGGTGCAGCGGGCGGCGGCGTTGTTGTTGTTGACCCAAAGCTGGCGGACCTGAGCGGCCTGCATAAGCAGCGCAAGGCGAGTGGTACCTATGGCTCCTAAACTAAGCTGTCTTGTCTAAAAACGCTTGCCCCTTGCAGCTCTCCGAGTCACCTGCCTCGTCCTCCTCCTCCTCTGTTGCTCGCTCTTTGTCGCGCCTTCCAGCCATGTCTGTCGGCACCATTCCACCGCCTGGCTCTGCCGCTGCCGTTGCGGCCGCTCAAAACTCCGTCCACGCGCACTCAACGCTCACGCTGGCGAACCTGGCCAGAATCAACAATGCCAACGCCCTGGACTGCCACCAGGGCAAGGCCTCGCTGCACCAGTCGCTGAAAAAGGGTCCGTCCCATCAGTCAGAGTCAGTGGCCGATGCATCCTACTACAGCAGCATTCTGGCCTCCTTTGGCAGTGCGGGGCCACCGGGAGTTGTCAGTGGCGGTGTTGCTCCAGCTCCTACCCACAACCCCACCCAAGCCACCTACGAGACGGCCAGTGCAGCGGGCAGCACAAGCGGAAATTGGCAGCAAACGCAATATAGGATATGATAGACCACCACCATACACTCAAGAACAGCGGCTTTTTAGGCAAGTTCGGTTTTAAATTAAGACGAAAGTTACTGTAAATTAAGAATCGAATGAAATTAAAAGAATGTATTTTAAAGAATGCCGTTTGTGTACACCTAATTCTGTTTTTACACGGTTTGAAAATCAGAAATTTTAAATTTTTGTACACGATTTCCTTTTTGTGGAAATTTAAGGGGATTACATTTTTGTAATTAAAATGTGTTAGTATTTTGTGAACTATCAATGCAATCAGACGTGTTTGGTAAAGACATTTTTTATACGCAAATTTGTTTTTCCAACGTTTCCTAATTTTTTCCCTAATTTCAATAGGTTTTAGAGATAAGGAACCAATCACATAATTTTGCATACGATCAATGTCTTTTTTTGCACGGTTTTTTCAGGACCAATCTACCGTGTTAAAACAGAATTAGGTGTACTTTGTTGCTAAATTTTCTTAAAAATAACAATAGCTTCTAATTATCTGATGCTGTACTGACTGTATACTGTATACTGTATGGTTAGTGATTTAACCCAATCGATACACAGCCAATAACAGCACAAAAGGAATCCGCTGTTTTGGATTTCGCAAACAAAAATGACTTAAAATAATCAAAAAATTCACTTTTCATTCAAAAACAAACAGCTAATAGAATAATTTCTGACTATTTTCAACTAAGTTTAAAAATCCCCGCTCACAAAGCGGACTATCGATGTTTTCTTCACCAATTTCTTCAACACTATCGGTACACCAGCAGCTGATTTAAATTAAAAATGTAAACAAATCCGATGTTCGCATCAATTTTTGACTGAAATTACCATAAATAAGATGCAACAATGCCTGAGGTTTAACCCAGAGTTCAGGCCTGCGAGAATATCTGATGCAATACACCAAACATCAGCAGTATTGAGGGCCAGCGCCATTGGAAAAGCAAACGTGAGGCATCCAAAAGTGAAAGTTAGTGAGTAGAAAAATGCTGAAAATAGTCTTAATTAGTGGTAAGCGCAAGTGCGGCAAGGATTATATATCCGAGAGACTACAAAAGCGGTAAGTGGTGTACAAATAAAACATTCAGTTAATGCAGTTTTGTGTCTATTCAATAGCTTAACGAATCGCGCACTAATTGTACGGATCTCGGAGCCCATCAAATCGGAATGGGCCCGCAAGCTGCAATTGGACCTTAGTGCCTTGCTCAGCGATGGCCCCTACAAGGAGCAGTATCGTCGGGACATGATTGTGTGGAGCGATGAGGTGCGCAATAAGGATTATGGCTACTTTTGCCGTGCAGCCATGGAGGAGGCGCCCCTAGATCAGATCGCTTACGTCATAGTCAGCGATGTGCGGCGGAAGAATGACATCAAATGGTTTCGCGAGACCTATGGCCAGAATATGGTCCGAACTGTACGACTTACCTCACGCCCAGAGACGCGTCAGGCCCGGGGCTGGACCTTCACAAAGGGCATTGATGATGTGCCCTCCGAATGTGATCTGGATGACTACGATAGCTTTGACTTTGTTGTGCCTAATGAAGATGAGAATGATCAGGGATTTATAGACCAGCTATTGGATATGCTGCAACTCAAGTAACTGGAAATTACTATCCAAATTGTACTCGAATATGTATTTTTTATATGAAATGTATTCCAAAAGGTTACGATAGCTGTAGCCACATCACCACGTTCCACATCACGAAATAATTAAGGGAAATCACTGATTTTTAAGAACGCGTTGAGCTATAAAACGATATGGTTTATAATGGTTGCTGTAACTTACTATTTTCTGCATATTTCATTAAGAAATCAATCACAAACTCCTGTCCTTCCACTTTGAGCGGAACAAAATATGTTGTAGTCTCTCTATTTTTTGTCACAAATGTATAATAAATGTATTATTATTTATTCAAACAAATTTTCATGATAAAAAACATTTATTACATTTTCCATTGGTTTTCTTTTATTTGAAATTGCCGCCTGATAAATAATAGGTGGCAAGGCCCAACCACACTGTCCACTTGAATTTGAATTTAAATCAAATAAAATTAAAATTAGAACATCTTGCTTTGCAACCTCTAAGGGTTTCTCTTTCAGGAGATAGATACACCCAATATTTTCCATTAAATCCTAGAAGTTTTAATTTTAATACATTTACTTGTAGTAATATGAATTTTATTTTGTAATATCAATCATACATGCATAATGAAGTACATATCCGAATACTGAGTGAGAGTGGACAAAGGTTATAGCTTATAGAACAATACATTAATCCCTTACGCAGGACCTACACACTAAGTCAGATACAACAAAAATACAGAAACACAGATTAACAATAGGTATACATATATTTTGAAGTACAATTGTATGGATATTAATCCACTTGTTTGCCTTCATCGCGATTACGCTTGAACGAGACGGAATGGATGAGTAGTGGCGGCAGATTGCCGCGCAGCATTTGGAGGCGCTTGCTCTTCTCCTTTTCCGGGCGACGCAGCTCGTTGTTGGAGGAGCCGGGCGACGTGGAAGACGTGGCCGATGGTGTCATGGATGCCAAGGAACTGCCAGGCAATACTTCAGAGCTCTGGGTCATGAGCATGGCAGAGCGACGGAAATAGCGCGGCATCGAGTAATCATCCTGTGTGGCCCTCGCCGCATTTGCCGTCTGAATGGAGTACAGGCTCTGCGACACGCGATACTTCTCGATGGTCGGTGTGTCCTCGTAGTTCTTGGGCAGATTGCTGAACGATATGAAGGGCACCTCCGGTGTCATGCTTATCTGGCTGCTGTTCACAGTGCCGCTGATGGAGAATATATCCGTTTCACTGGCCGCCGATCTCACGTGCATGTGCGGCACACTCTTGGCCGAGCGCAGGATACGCTTCGGTGTGGTTGCCAGGCCACTAGGATTGGCCAACAGATGGGGATGCCGATCAATGAGGCGGGGTCGCAGTACAACCTCCTCTAGGGAATCCTCCTCTTCTTCCTTTTCGTCTTCCTTCTCCTCCTCGGCAATGGCCTCGAACTTTTTGGGGGACAAGGTCTGACTTCCCTCGGGCGAGCAGTCTGCCGAGGATGGGGCCAAAGTGAATGTGATTCGTTTCTCCGGTGATGTCTTTGAATCTGTAGCATCGCCTGGAAAATATGGGATATATGTAACATATAAAATGACTATAAATCGTAACTAAAGATTATCAGTTGACGTATCGTAACAGATAGTACTAATAAAAGGTTTGCAAACAAGATAAAGACCCGTAGAGTTCATGACAGATATCACAGATACGAAGAGATAATAAACAACACTCTGGGGAAACCAACCACTCTGGGAAAAAACAGGAGACTCTTAGGAAATTTCCCTGTTTCTATATCTTAAAGAATCATAACCTATATCAACAGGAAATACCCGTGTGACAATCCTAAAACCTCAAATGCTGGTTGACCGCACGTAATCTTTATCTATCAAGAAAATAATGTCATCATGCTGATTCAGTAAACATTTGCGATACAAAGATTGTTCTATAATTTATAGGAAAACAGTGCAAAACAAAATTGTAAAGTCTAAATTGTAGAAAACCTATACAAATTCATTGCATTCTTCGACTTTTCTATCATAACCAAACAGCATTATTTAATTTATTAGAAAACATTATATATCTGCCTTAAGACACTGAAACGCTCTGTACATACATACATATACAAAAATGGTATTGCTCAGAGGCTCACAGTAGAACCCCTGTTTGAGGGCACGTCCATTGGAAAGACTTTGGTTCCCACGGCAAACGTCAGAACCATAAAAATATATACTACATATTATATATCTTGTGACGCCTTTGCGGCAATGCCCAGTGAGCGAAAGGCAATAAAATATGGGCTATAACTGTTTTTGCTCAGTGTATAAAAAGTCCATTCACCATTCAGCACAAAAGCCGCAACAAAAAACGTGATGAATAGTTAAACGTCGTTAAGATTGGAATATCATGAGTACATACATATGTATGTACATATAATCTATAAATACAACAAAACCTTGGGGGAAAACAATATTCTAGGGCAACTTTTACGATGTCTGGGATGACAGTTCCTCTGAAATGAACACAATGTAAAATTAAGCTGCAAAAGGTTCCATTGTTCTTCAATTTTCAAAAGGTCTTAAGGAAACCATACCTTTAAGAAATATGACACCAAAACCCTTTGAAATTTGATAATTTCTTTGCCTTTAGAGTTTTTATCAGCTCAGATTTAGAATGAATCGATCGTTAACAAAACTGAAAAACTGATTACAAGGTCTTCTACTCTCTTATCTCACATTTTATTCAGCCCAAAACTCTCTCTGAACGGTGGCAACGAAAAGGCTGCTACCACCACTCATACACACTGTTTATTTGCTGTTAACATTTTTATATATGCGATTCCGATAAGGGAATCAAAATCGGGAATTTGACTAATTGGCTGATTCGTTCGATTCGATTCGGTTTGGGTATGGGAGAGAGTGTTGGTAGGGTGGCGTGTGGAGTGTACTCTCCTGCCATAATGATTTCTCAATATGCATAAAATATGATAAATCGCTGACGAACCCCGCCCGCCCATAAAAATGATCTCCAATTGCGGCTGCCGGATTGCGGGTTTTATCTTTTCCAGATGTGATAACTAATGGCTGACGTACACCACGTTTGAGTGGCTACCAGAACCCCAGCCCATACAGAATGTTAATCCAACTCCAGATGGGAAACCGGTATCTTTGTCAGTGCGAAATAATCTTGTTAATTAAATTTTGGTCCCAGTTTCCAGATTGCATTCGTTTCTTCCGCATTTGAGGCTTCAAAAGATGTGGAAAACTTTTGGGCGAGGAGAATAAGGTTAATGGAAGAGAAACGTACGGACGAGTACCTTTGATATGACGCCAAATTTGGAGAAGAATTTCACACAATTCGGTTGTTAAACGTTCATTAAACCTCTCTTATATCTGTTCCCAAAAGTTTAACTAGTTTGAACGTTTTTATGGAGGAACATAGTCCTGTCGTCCCTCTTGCTTCTATTTCGACATGATCTGTTGCCACTTCCTCAGTTAAATCTTTTCTAATCTTCTTTTATTAATTTCTCAACTCCTCTCTCAATTTTCATCATTTATATCCCACATCGAATATCATTAGGAAGAACACCCTCTCAACGGTACTGGAGTGTGTTGTTTAATCCGATCTCAGGCAATTAGCTGCAGCTGCTGAGTAATGCCAATGCTTATCAAACAATTTCATTGTTCAAAGTGCACAAATGATCTCGCACTTTAGCTATAAGATTCCTGAGAAAATGACTCAAAGTAAAGTCAGCCAAATGGGTTTTAAGTGTGTTACAAATCACAAAACTGACAAAATTAATGGTTAAAGCTGGGATTAGCAGCCTTAAAGTGGGGAAAAAACTTTTAAAAATGTTTTTATTTTGTAATTTAAAATATAAATTCAAAGAAAGATCACTCAAAGTGAGTGCTAGCTGCTTGAGCAACATTTGTATGATTTTCCAACCAATCGAAACGTTTTTGTCAAGGCACATCGAGGGCTTGTTCACCCAAGCAGAATGTCGAGCATCTAGCTTTTATAATCTCGAAGATTAAAGAGTTCCTAGGAACGGAAAGTCCCATGAATACAGCTGTTTTTTTCAATCCAAGAGTTGCAGTGGATTTTGTAGAGATAGAAGTATGTATATCTTTGGCTTGATTTGATGAAATCATCGCCAGAGAGATGGTAGTCTTTAGAATAATCTTTTCCATAGATGATTCTTCAATGAATAATATTCAGATTTGATGCCTCCAAGTTCAATATACGATATGAGCTATATTTCTAGCTCTGTTAGAATCATTATCAATAGGTTTTCCTTCAGTTTTTTATATATGAATCCAGAAAATGGTTATTTCTTTTCGTTTTTTTTGTGATAAGTAAAAATTGTTTTACTCGGGGTCTTATTTTAGGCTACACATTTACAAGGTCCATCAATTAAGACTTATATAGGATATAGTTATTGTAAACGTAAAGTATGGATACTTAGAGCTCTAGATAATACTAAAATGCCAGCAATAGCAAATGCTATGTCGAATATATCGTTGTGTCTATGTTCTGTTGCTATCGCGCAACACTTAGAACTAATTAGTTAATAATATTAAGTCACATTTGTGTGTGTTCCGAAAGTTTATCATTCTTTGGCACAGATACTGCGAATATACACCCCACCCCCGGAGACCCCAGGCGGTGCCCCCTCAATTTAGATAGAACTTAACCTTCGGCACACCGCTGGACACAATGCTGCTGCTTCGTGTGCTCTTGCCACTCTTGCTACCATTGCCACCACCCAGGAGTGGTGTATGGGCACCACCATGTCCATCATTACCTTCCAGGCGACGCAACAAGCGATCCTGATCGCTGACACGCGGCGTCGTTGGCATCTCCCGATTTGGCGAATGGATTCCGGCCAAATATGTCTTTGTGCTGATGCGATTCAACTTTGTGGGCTGATGATCTTGGAAGATCTGCGAATTGGCAAATACCGCCAATATCTCGGGACCCAGTGTTGGTACATTTATTTGCGTCTCGCGCCGATAGTCCTCCTCATGGGTCTTGGCACTAAACGGGCGCAATCAGAACGAGACAGACAGAGAGAGAGAGAGAGAGATTGAGAGAAAGAAAGATTGGTGTGTAAATTAATAATTCAAATTATAAGCCAATCGCTAATCGGATGCCTCTCTGCAAACAATGTGCTAAATATGATCTTTGGATCGTTTTTGTGGGAGATCGAAATTTGATCTATCAATTAGTACCTCATTAGACTCAGGCCCAGACCGGAGCTGTTTTGCCGCATTTGCGGCTGATCGCAAATCGGTTGTTGTGGCACAGTCAGGGAATTATTATTGTCTGTAGTTGCTGGCTGTATGCGTCCAATGATCTGGCCATTCTTTTGAGCGGCCAAATAGTCCTCGTCGTCTTCGGGATTATAATTGGCTGCAGAAACGAGTGGGCAAAAAGAAGGAAAATTTGTTAACAATTTTAATAAATCTAAGATTCAAAAGAAAGGCTCACTTTGACGGTTTGAGGCTTAAAATAGCCCTAAAGACCTCTTTGATGTTTAATCCAATTGCAGGATTTTTCATGACTATCTCGTTGCATTTAGTACAACTTTTACTGGTTTCTTCATATATTTTTTTAGTGATTGTTCCTATGTACCTTTTAGAGTTGTAAATAGTTTTTTTTAGACACCAAAATTACTCCTTTTTACCAAAATCCTGCATCTAACTTTAAAAGTACTCTCTTTCTAGCATTATATAATATTGATGGAAATTCGAGCTCCACCTGCATCTACATCTACAAATCACTGAAGGCCCAACTGAATATTTGAAAAAATTCCATAATATCATTTTACTGCATTTTGTTGTTGTTGTTGTTTCGTCTTTTCTGTTGTTGTCCGCACAATCTAAATCTGAAATGCCAAACACGTTAAAACGCGCAAATATCGTCGCATGGCGCATGGTGCGTTTCAAGATCTACTTTTGAATGTGAATGTGAGAGTACGCTTTGAGTGTACTCACTCACTCACTCACTTACGTACCCTCCCCCTGTGCTCCTCATCAGTGTGTGCTCCCCGGCTCCGTCAAAACCGTCAAATCTGATCAAATAATAGCCATAGTTTTCAAGTGACTTACCAATCGACTCATCGTAGCAAAAGCGCTCCTCAAAGCAGTTCCAGTAGAAATCTTCCCAACAGCTACAGGGAGGGGAGCGGGGGGAAAAAACGCAATTTCAAATGTTAGTAAAAAATAATTTGCTGTCGACGGAAAACAGCGGCCAAAAAAAAAAGTTTACTTACTTTTGACAGCAGCGGCACATTTTGTCGTCTTTTAATATGGTTTTTTTTATTTTATTTTATTATATCTCCGATTGTCTCTTGTTTCCTTCTTCTTTTTTTTTTTTTGTTGGTGTCAAAAAGAATGGGAATAGGTTGATTAGTCAAATGTTTTGATTAATTTGTTGCTTCTGGTAAAAGGGGGGAAATAAATTACATCCAGATTTCGGCTGGACTGGAATGTGCGCTCGTTTCAGTTTCAGAAAAACTCTGTGACGCCGCAGAGCGTGGAGCCGTGTCGTGTGTGTGGAGCTTTTGGGGTTTTATCGGCAAATGAAGTGTTAGCGCAATATCTCGCAATTGCGGCTCTCCCTCTCTCAAAGGGGGCTTTCTCTTGCGTCCTCTCTTATTGACTCTGAACAGGTGTGTACGTGTGCGAGAGCGGGCGCGAGTGCGAGCGCGTGTGATAAATGCGAGTTGCCTGATAGGCTACCGTTCATCAATGTGTATACTTTTAAGGTGAGGGCCTACCGCTCTCTCCGTTTTGGCTTAAATATGAATTTTCCCCTAAGCAGGTATAGAATATCGCGATGAAGTATAAGAGGAAAATAAATCTTCAAAAGAGAACACCCTGGCAATGCCCAACCTTATCTTAAGACGCCTTGCGCACGCTCACCGACCGAATGGACTGCATTAACTCATCCACCGACAAGCATCAGACAACAGAGAGCAAGGCAACAGAGGAGAGTTTGATTGAAAGAAGAGCGTGACGGGGAGTTGGACTGAGAGAAGAGAGTGGATCGAGCGGCGCGTGTAGTAGGCAAAGCGTGAAGGTGCGATCGGCAAGAGTAGGCCGCAGCGTACAAAGAGAGGGGGCTGTGAGGCAACCAACGCTTGGAGAGAGCCAATCGATCGCGCGTGATAGATTAGTGTCAATTGCAAAAGTGCCGAGAGAGCACGGATTTCCAGCTCTCTTGCTCGCGCTGAAACTCCCTCTCTCCCTCTTTCTGTGTGCACTGTGGGACAGGTGACTTGAAAATATTTACCCTGATTTACATTGCAAGATTTGTGGCAATAATTTATGACATTTCCGCTATCTTGAATTAATTTGTGTTTTTCACCATTATCTTTTTGATTAACAAATGCACAAAGTTTATTTTTTATTTTTTTAAATTTCATGGCATTCTTTAAAAGATTATGAGAGTTTTTCTATAGAAATTTGATTGATTTAAAGTTGTTATCTCTTGAAAAAAAATAAAAAAATTAAGTTCAATAAATGAAGATAATTTCAAAGACTTCAAAGTGATTATAAAATACGTTTTGTTAATGACAAACTCGACAAAAACGTTCTGACTTGTTTTCATTAAAATTTCGATGATTTCTATCATATTTTCTTTTGATTATTTCCTAGCTCTACAAATAGAACTTATTTATAATGCACTAGTCACTCAAGAGCTACAATATTCTGGAATTTGTCTTGTTAATTTGTTAATTTTCCATCTTTAATATATACTTTAACTGGTATGTTTTCTTTATCTCATTCTCATGCCATGTGTCCCACTGTAACCTGTTGCTGGATTGTGACACCTGTCGCCCAACCGTTTTTCTCTATGTGTGTCTCTGAGCGATGGGACTGGTTGTTGCTGTAGCTGTTGCTGTTCCTGTAATTGAAACTTATTTTTTAAACCATGCTCCATGCACCATGCACACTCTGGCACGAATACACACTCGAACTCCCATAGAGATAACCATAACACAGTGGTGCTTGTCTACCTGGGTTTACTTAACGCTTTTTGAACGATAAGCGGGTCTGCAAATTGAGGCCACATCATTCCCTCCCCTCCAGAGGTAGAAGGTAAGAGGGAGGAGGGCAATGGCAAGGGAAGGGCTTTCAGCTTAAGCATACTTTTAGGCAGTGGTTGAAACATCTTAAGTTTCTGATTACAGATAGCATTTTTGCTGTAATTTATGGGAAATAATCAAGCAACACGTTTCTTATCGGCATTATAGGCTTTGTAGAACTCTTATCGAAAGATTGCTAATTGATTTTTAATTATTGCAAATTGATAAAAGGCAATAACAATAAGATTTAAGTGCACAACAGGTTAAGAAAACTGAATTTCAAACATCAGAAATTCTTTATTCTTTCTTTAGAAGACATCTCTTTGGTGGGGTTTATCTATCAAGGTTCATACTTGGAACGTAATCTCTTGAGTGCAGATAAAGCTAATTCTTGGTGTTATTTTCATTTAATTTTGAAAGGTGTGAAATGACTAACAAAAGCA
This sequence comes from Drosophila lowei, assembly GCA_008121275.1. Lineage (NCBI taxonomy): Eukaryota > Metazoa > Arthropoda > Insecta > Diptera > Drosophilidae > Drosophila > Drosophila lowei. Next base: position 13,897,647 of record CM017779.1, on the reverse strand, counting down.
AATATGTACCCACTGTAAGAGCAAGAGATCTTTCAACGCCCAAATTCGACAAACAAAAAAAAGCTCTGTTATAAAGTTCAAAGATCACAGCGAATCATGTGAGCGCTGCGACAAATCGATCAATTGATTGTCTGCATGACTTTGCAGAGAGCTTCCGACGACAGTTTTGAATTGAAAAGCGACTCAACAGCACACTCATTGATCTCACATGTGATTGAAGGGGTATAGAGGTAGGGTACTCAAGTGAAGGAATCAAAGGGTAATGCGGTATTCATATCCGTACCGTAATTGAATGTCAATTGAGTTTCACTGAAATGAATAGCATTCATGTTTTTTGTGACTGTTTTCCGTTGTTACAGGTAATGCAATTTGTTGATGCTTACACGTTTTGTGCGTGAAGCTTATATCAAACAGATTCGAGGTGTTGTATAAGCCACGGCGAGGGCAGATTGAACGTTTATGTTGAGGCACAAGTGCCTAGATTTAATTTGAGTTTATTTAGATTCAGAGTAGCTCAAAATCAATCTCAAATTGTAGTTCCTTCTACTCTTTATAAAGAATATTCATATCAATAGATCTAAGAGCTATAAGTGATTAAAATATGACTTGGGATTCCAACAAACATCAGTGAAGATGAGATTAAAAATTTATGATTATTTCTTGGAATATTTCTAGCGATATTTCAAATCAGAATATAGTTCTTAGAAGCAAGTAGAAGTAGAAGAATTTGCGAGTCTTGTGGAACAGTTTTTGTACGTTTAAAATTTAAGAGTGCCGCACAAAAGCTTAGATATGGCTTCAAACAACATAAAGGGCCAAAGAATTCCAGCTTCTGCGACTGTCAAGAATACTTTAAACCGGTTTTCAATTGCTATGGATATTGCATAGTTTTTTTCTGCTAATGCCATTATTAAGACCTGTTTTCGTTCAGTGGGGATTCACTTACATATTCTTAGAAAATGTGTGCTTCAACCAATGCATCATAATGTGGATCTGTTCTAAAAACACAAACCAATTGGGAGTTGAAATTCCCGCTTGACATAAATTGTGATTGCCATGAATCAAGTCAATCAACTTTAAGCTGCAGTCAGCTGGAACACTTACATATAATACTCGTAATTACTACTCTATATAGCAGTCTGCTTTGTCAGATCCACCTTTATTTAGAAAACCCCAAACTTAAACAGAACTCGCCAGAAATGAATCAGCGAAAAAGTTTGCCAAGTACACAAACCTGTCATATTATTCTGGCCATTTGCTACGCTCTCTTTTGGCCTTTGAACTGGCCCATAAACGGCTTCTGCTCTGCTCAATATAAATCGCATGCCACACACAGGTAACAGGGATTTTTGCTAGCGTATAACTTCCGCTCGAAAGTACAAAAACAATATTAAAATCGGCGAACAATAGCAATCGGATTTCAGTGTATAATTTCGAGTCACTCAAGCGAGGCATGCAATGCGGTGAATTCTTTCATAAAAAAAAAATAATCAAAATACGAGTAATAATAAAACAGGGAACGAACACAAAAGCTATTCCGAAATTCCAAATCAAATTTGTGTCGGATATCTGAAACGATCTTTGGCTTTTTTCGGATATATGGGTACAAAAGCGTTTAAGATATAAAAGTAGCCAAACTCCATTCGACTCGTATTTCAAGAGGGATTTTATGCCCTTTTTAGACCGCCTATTGTTAATAATTATGCTAATTAATAGAGCTATCAAAAACCCATCTTCTGCTGTGGAAAATCACTGGAAAAATTCCATTTTCTTCTCCTCGAATTATTATAAGTCAAGCAATTAGTTTGGATTCATGATCATTCATTCTGTAAGCTCATCTCTGATGCAGTTCTAATAGAATTTCCAGTTAATATTTTAATATCTTATGGCTTTCGCTTTAATAATTGTTTATATGCCCGTCAGCCGCCTTCAAACACCTCCCTCCATATAGTATCATTTTATGGCAACAAAACAAGTTTTGTGGCTGTAGAGAGTATAAACAATAAACGGCACAAATGAACATTATCTAGAATCTCTCACTGGAAAATCACCAAAAAGTAAAAAGGTAGAAAAAAACCATAAAATTAACTCATTCTCGTGAGTGTCAAGGGGGAGGAACATCTATTGTATTTCTACTTGATATAACTATTTTTCTATAACTATTTATTATTCCATTTTATAGTGGGTTTTCGCTAAGTAGTTATTCAAATTGAGTTCCCACTAGAAAAACTTTTGCTGCGAGGCTTGGAGGGAGATCAAGAACTTCGTTAAAAGATAAATCAACATTTTTTTGACGCTGTCAAAAAATTATGTGTCTTTTAAAATGATCTATTAGGTAGGGATAAATTTCAGCTGTTAGTTGGAGTTCCTTCTGTTATCCTTTACTACATGTCGAACCTCTTGCAGAAGTGCCCCTCGGTCGGTTTGCATTTCTGCCATTTTCTGTTCTTTACCTTCCAAACACTTCTAAAGAAGTACAGATGCTAAAGATCTTCCCATCTTTATTCCCCTTACAATTTTTCCCTTCGATTCCCCAAGAGTGGCGACGATTCCTCGCTCGATTGCTTATTTATTTATTGATTTAAACGTCTGTAAGTGTAAATACCAATAACCCGGCAAATGAAATCGTTCACACGCCACTGGCAATTCAATATTTGCCTCTGTAACTGGCTTCAGAATTTTCAGGTCAGTGCAGACGTCGATGCAAAGTGGTAGGAGGGAAGGTGTCATTAACCGCTGGCCAGTTTTGGCTCCCCCGGTTCATGGTAATACTGAAGCCAACAGACGGCAAAGTGGCGTGCAATGGCCTCGTTTTATTAACTTTAGGCCTGTGACAGGCATCAGGCATCAAGCGACATCAGACATCGCGTTTCGAGTGACTTGTATTTCGATCGAGTTTGAGTTGCATTTTCAATCGAGTTTCATTTCATGCCACGCAATGCCCGTATGGCCCCCCTTCTGGCAGCAGCGGACTTTGTGCAACTGCAGATTCTCGCTCTCGTATATTTTTTTCGAAAAAACATACAGACATTTATCATATTTGGAGAACACGCGCTGCGCTCTCTTGTTGATGTTTTGAATTAGTATATCAAGCGTAATGGAGCTTGCAAATGTTTTCGATTCGTGCCCGACAATTTGTTAACATTTCAGACGCCATTCGAATCGCCAGAAAAGCAAACAGAAAACATATACATATATCTATCTATTAATCAATTTGGGAAATGGGGTTTCGAATTAATTGAAAGGAAAATTTTTACTTTCATAAATGGCACCTAAATTAAGAGGTTTTGAAAAATTTTCTTATCAGGAAAATTAATACTAAAATTTAATGGAGAGAGAAGTCCCTTTTAAGTTTTAGGGAATACCTCAATCTGGATATTGAAAATAGAGTAGTTCAAGAATAACATCTAAGGAATACTTTTACTTGACAAAAACATCTTTTGGGGTCAAATAAAGTATGATCTTTGAGAGCAAAATCAATCAATCCCTTCTCACGTAGTACTTAAAGCAATCGGTTTTTAGAATTAAGAATGCGATGAACGTATGATGATTTCAATTTCTACGAATAACTTCCCTTCAAAGTTCATTAAGTAGTGTTAAATTACAATTGAAATCCGATTTGAAGGTGCCTCCTCGCTCGCTGTCTCTCTTTTTCTCTCTCTCACCTTGCTGTTTCTACAAACCATACCGTAATCAATTAACTTGAGTACTTGACGGGGGTATCCCCTCCAACCCTGCATTTTCCAATGTTCTACAGAGATAATGCCAACGATTACACCCGATAAAGGCTTCTCTAAATTGGCTTACCTTGAAAACTAAAAGTATCTCCAGTGTTAAACGGAAAAGATTACTACATGGATCTGTAGAATCCGTTCCCATAAAATTAATTACGTTCCCTTTGTGTAAGTTGTTTATGCTTTATGAATGAATCGTAGACAATCCTCTCGGATGCGCCTTAATCGGTTTTAATTTTTCTCATCGTGAATGCTCTTTTTTTTCCAGTTCCGCGTTCGTGTTCATCTCTGGGGCGGCGAGTATTCTTAGGTGAGTGACTCATGTGAATCATTCATTCAATGCACGTCGCATTTGAGGAGATGCTTCCTTAAAAAAAAAACACATTGTATGCACATTCTCTCTCTCATTGAAATCTTTTTTGTTTGTCAACTCATTTACTTCAATTTTGTATCAGTAATCACTTGATTGTTCCATGGCTAAAGCTCTAAAGATACTTACGTAAGAGTACTACGTACGGCAACAGGTGAGCGATTGCCAGACCCAGGAACTTTTCGATAATGCAAGTCGTCGGACACATGTCACAGCCCCCTATCCCCCTCATGAAATGTCGTCTAACGAACTTAATTTTTGGAGCTTACTACGTATTAGATATGGGTATTTTTCGGTCTATTCGATAACAGATAAGATATGAGGTGAAAGGGAGAGTTTTTTGGAACCATTTAATCGCTAGGATCAACAAAACATACTACGTAATCAATCAATTTTTGTTAAAAGAGCAGGGAAAAAACTATTAGCGATACTCAGATGTCAGTGAACTTGATTTTGATAGGGGTTACACGTGGTCTTTTTACTTTTAAGGTTTTACAATCTTTTAGAACTACCTACTGTTCTCAAGATAAACTACCAATAAAATACAATCCCATTTGAGATAAATAGATAGAAATTTAGAGAGATTATTGGGACAACATTCTTAAAATGTTTCGTGTATTTCTCTCTGTTCAAAAGACTTCAAAAGGACAGTCTCTTGTCTGTGGGAACCTCGGATCTTATCAAGAAACAATCTATACTGGTTTCTAAGTAGAATGCATAAATAATTTATTGAATCAGCGGACTCCTAAGCAATTTCCAAGAACTGTAATTCGATGAGTCAATGTTTATGGTATGGGGGCTGGCAACAAACCACTATCCTATCTCTAGAAATGGTTTATTCTGTTCATCTCAAAACCAGTTGAAGTGTTAAATTGCCCATATACGTATTCGAAAATTCGCATCTTTCATAATTTTTTATTTATTAGCAGCATTTTTATGGCCAAGAGACACATGACAAGGCAAGACAAATCAAAGCGAATCGAAAATCCGCAATTCAGTGAACGATTTTCAAATGAAATGAAATTTTTGCATTTCATTTGTAATCAACACACGCCACACTGAAGAAAAAAATGCGTTTTGACAAATCCATAAATAAATAATTCATAGAAAATATCACTTTTCCCATACAAATAATTTGAAGAACTTAGGATTGATTTCAAATGGCTGTTGAAAAACGTCTGTATGATATTTCATTTTATGATATTTGATAAGTCAATTTCTCTAAGTGTACGTAATTGTTTCTCGGAATTCGAGAAAATCCAGGGGAAAATCCAAAACCGGAACACACCACAGAAGAGAAGAATCTCCTTGGAAGAGAGCCTTTTCAAGAGAGACGCTCTTCACACACTTGTTACAGGACAGAGAGGGACAGCAAGAAAAAGAGAGGAAGTGACAACAATGGCCAGAAGGACAGGGTGAGGGTGGTACATCAACCGCCAGAAGGAGGGGGGGGAGGTACATTAACCGCCAGAGACAAAAAGAGAGATCGCGGTGAGAGCAGTGCAATAAACTGCAACATAAATTCTTATGCTAAATAATTGCTCACACAGAAAGATACAGAGATGTAGTGAGGGGGTCAGATCACAGAGAGAACACGGGGCGGTACAAAACACTCGTTTTGTCTGCTGTTGTTGTTATTCTTGGAATATCACGAGGGCTCTTGCCACCTCAGGGTCAACAACGTGTTGCACAGTGTATTATTCGCACTCCGTTTTGGGGTTTGATTTTGTTGCTCCGTACATGAGTGTGTTCGTGTGTGCACATGTGTTGGGGTAATTCAAGTGCGTTTTCAATTACAGGTTCTTAAAAAACGTTTTTGTAGTGGTTTTTTTTTTAATTAAACTTTTGTTGTGCTCGTATTTGTATGTTTTATTCACTCTCACAAGGCATTCACTTTACTTTTTTTCCCGTTTCTCCTTCGAGACTCCTTTTACACACTTGTTTTTGGCGATTATACAACTTTCAATCACGTCCCTTTGCAGGTACTTTCTTTTTTGAGGTTTTTCTATGCTCAGGACTTAGGTAACTATTTATACCTTTTGTTGATGATTTATTCCCAGGGCACAAAATAAAATTAAAACATGATCGCGTCGCACGTCGCGTAATTAATAACAAAACAAAAAGCTTTCCGATTGAAGCCAGCTCGAGCACCCGACACGTCTGTCCGGTTCAACAATCGCCGTTGGAATCAGCAGCGACCGAAGCGACAATAACTTCGGCACTACCTCCACCAAAGAGAGGAGTATTGGGGCATTGGGGAGCATAGCATGCGAGCATACAAAGCTTTGGGAAGTTGCCCGAGGCACGGCATGGCGCTTGTTGATTAGAGATCTGACCTAGGGTCAGACCTATCCGCTGGCGCTTGTCAAAAACTGAAATTTATGCGCTGTTGTGACCATGATATTGAAATTAAATCATACATTTACCCTTACCCCAGCGAAAACTTAAGTATTCTGCAAGCGGAAGGAACTTCGCTGCTTTATTACACACCGCCAATATCTCATGATATATTTATTCACTTCCGTTTTTCCGCGTATTAGATTTAAAGACATTTTTTATTCACAATTTTTCGTGTTTATTTTTATTCGCATAACTTAAAATCTTTGCCGCTTTAATGTCAGTGCTGGGAAAAGGTGCAAAACCATCGATCGCACAATCGATAAAATCGACCGTCGATACATCGTTGTATTTGTTGTTGTTGTTGTTCTCAGCTGAGAACAAAACAACTTTCCACTATATTTTGTCAATTTCATCAATCTATAGAAATCCAATAAAAGCAAGTATTTAGAATACGCCAATCAAGTAGGAAATAGATTCACCAATCGTATAAAATTATGTGGGCATGGCTATATGTTCTATATAGCTGGGAATATTTGACGGAAGATCAAAAATGAGGAATTCGTCGTATTTTTTGAATCGGCTATGGCCCGGTTGACAGCAATGAGTCCCATTCCATACACAAACATGTTGCTAATTCCACGCACACATACCCTGGGGGAAATGGATGTTATAGAACTGAGAAAAGTTTTGTCATCCTAGGCTCTTATTAGTGCAGAAACTAGTCAGTCTCTGTTTTAAACGATATTTTGCAGCTCGTCGTCTTCTTACAGACACCAAAATTGGTATAGGGATCAGGTTTTATTTACAAGAACCTAATCAAATGCATGAATAGGCCTTAAAAATGCAATCTAAGACAAGGTCTTTACTAATTACGTTTGAAAGCAGGTTGGAAAACAGTATCTTTATATAATATTTACGAAATAGGGTATACAAATGCCCATACTCTGGTTGACATGAAATGAGTCTGCAAATACCAGCAACACTGACGTCACAACACTGCGACTGTTTTTTTTGTTGAACATTTTGTTTAAGCCTTGTTTTAGTCAAAATACAAAACATGCAAGTACTTAAAAATAAATAATATTGAACAAAATGGATTCATCAATCATATAAATTTATGTGGGCAAAGCTGAGAGATCTATATAGCTAGTAATATTCCACGGAATATCAAAATTGAACAATAGGAACGACTATCCGCTTCTGTTTTTTTTGTTCGACCATTTTCGCTAAAACCTCTTTTTACGCAAAATGCAATAAAAGCAAGTGTTTAAAATAGACCAGTCAATTAGAAAATAGGTTCATTAATTTGATAAAATTATGTGGGCAGGGCAAAAAGATCTAGATAGCTAGTAATATTCCACGGAATATCAAAATCGAGGAATATGTATGAAAAGGAAATAAATAGTACCCAAGACAGTTTTGTTTCAAAAAACTGCCGCCGAATTCAACTTCCACGTTTTCTGATTAGCCTAATTTTTAGCTTATTTACTAAAGCTACGACTTAAAACTGCTTTCAGTTCAACAGCATCGGTGAAATTCCTAGGTGTCTGGAGTCTTAGCTGAACATCAAATAACGTAAATAATCCAGGAAGAAACGCCTAGCAGTTAACGACAACGCTCCCTCGTTCTATCCTATCAATGTTAATACGCAAAATGAAAAACCACATTTCCAAGACTGCATATTGGAACTATCAAGCACCAAAGAATATAGAAACGATTCTCTTTGTTTTAAAGCTATCTAAAGAAAGTTTTTTACATATATGTACCTAGCTGAATAGGTATCGAAATCAGGTTATATATACAGAAAATTAATCAAATGCATGAATATGTCTCCCCACATTTTCGAGACGCCATTAAGTTAGGATAACTCCCTCCATTAACTACCGGTTGTAAAGAAATATGAGCAAAATTACAAACACGAGTGAGAGTCTCAATTTTTCATCTTAAAAAATGATGAGGTTCTTATAGTTTATTAAAAATACTCAAAAGTTCTGGCCATTTCTGGTCTACATTGGGACAAAGAAAAGACTTCAACAATGAATTAAAATAAACATTTCCAATTTTGCACAAATACTGCTTTTATTGCCAGTTTCGAATGCATCATATGAAAGAACTTTCTCAGAATTAAACTTAATCAAAACAAATAATAGAAATAGATTTAGGAACAAAAATATATCAAACCTTATAGTATGTGAGACAAGGTCTAAGGCAAAATAACGGTTGCGAGAATTTCGAACCGGCAACAGAAATGCTGTCGAAAAAACCGCAACCACATCGTTAGTGACGACGAAAGTGATTAGTATACTTATACTCATATACTTAATATTAAGACTTTAAATTAAAGGAAATAAATGGTCTCAAAATAATTTAAAACACGTTTGTTACGTTTTTATTAAGAAACAAATTGTTTTGTATCGGTATATTTACGGTATATTTTTAAAATAAGACGGTATATTTTGGTATATTTCTGAGGGTCGGCCGGTATATTTTAACCATAAATCCGCGGTCACACTACTTGGAAGTAAACAAGAGAATAATTTTCGTAAAAATAAAAAATGCCGAAAAAGAAGACTGGCCAGCGTAAAAAGGCTGAAAAGCAGAAGCTGCGCCTCAAAGAGATTCGCACCCGCGAAACTCCGCTGGCCGATGTGCCCTGCAATGCGCCGATGGACTGCGACAAGTGCGAGAAGGAGCTGGACGTCTCCAATTTTGGACTATGCACTATACTGAAGAAGTCACATCAGACAGAGATTTCTTTGGCTCCAGTGCAAGGTGAGGCAACTGCCATTGGTTTCCAGTTGAATACATGTTTTGTGCGATCCTCTTGCAGTCGCTTTGACTCGAAGCGGCGTGCCGAGTCTTGGAAATGCCCTTGCCTACAGCACAGTTGGGACGCCGGATTACATTGCACCCGAAGTGAGTGAACATACTTTCAGCATCAGCGCCTATCTTTATCAACTAAACGTACAAGCGATTCGAAGTGCGAAATTTTGAGTAAAGCAGGATTCGTAGCAGAAGCAAGAGAAGGAGCAGAAGAGTAGCATCTTCAAGATTGCCGCCCTTTGCCACCCATACTCGTATTTTCACCACGATAGCCATCGACGAGCTAGAGAATTCTACACCCAAAAAAACACCTTAATTTTCCTTTTTAAACATCCCACCTACATGTGTATTTAAATACTAATTAAGATTTGTGATTCCAAGCAAAGCGAAGAAGATAGCGATATCTAATGATTGTTTGTTGTATACAAAAATGTTTTGCTTAAAGCTCTACCAGCGCCACCCTTCTCCACCCAGCAGTGGGCATCTCTCAAATTATGTTAAATGCTATACTAATCCTCCCATGGTCTTGTTTACCCACAAGCCTAACCGTTTCAGCGTTGTGTTTCTAAACAAACGCCAAAGGAGGATGTTTGAGCCAGTTAGGGTCCCTAATTTGGCAAGTCTTTATACCTATTATTTACTTTACTGCATTGGGCAGCAGCAAAATACCCATCAACTTTTTATTTGCCCAATTGAGAAATATAATATATAGGCACGTTATTTATACACTTCTACGTACATAAATATCTATGGTTTTTTTTTTATCAATTTCTAATCAAACAAAAACATTATAATTACTAAACCATTATTTACTAATGCTCCCCAACCACAACAAACCGTATATATATATATCGGTTTCGTTCTATGAACACAAAAACCCCACTACCACACCCATACAAAATTAAATGGACGAATTATAATTCAAATTATATAACAAACCCCAGCACTCAATCCCCAAGCGCAAAAGCAAAGTATTTGATAAACAAGTTTTAAGAAATTATTTTTTTTAATAGAATACAACTGTAGTAAGCATAATGATAATATGATAATAATAATGCAACACCAGCAAAATGAATCACGTGCATTATAGTGCCAACTAACAAAAAAAATTTTATGTGAGACTGTCGTCAATTAGATTTCCTTAGTGCCTCGAATAGCTGGTCGACATTATACACTTCCCTTGTATAAGCTACGAGCGGATAATGATCGTTGAAGTTATGACCAATAAATGCATGGTGATTAGTATCCTCTTCCTTAAGTAATATAATCATATTCAGCTGACAAATGCCTGTTTTTAGTTCAGCTAGTTGACACATCATCGAATCTTTCTTCTCATCGGTTACAGCGTAGTGATCCCAGCTGACATTGTGGTAAGCTTTAAACCAGTTCCCCTTTTCAGAGGGTGTCATAATGTCGAAGGAATTACGGCTAAGTTCGTATTTAATACTGCCGGATAGCATACACAGATCCAATGGATTGATCGAATGTATAATCCAGCCATATTGGTCAGTAGATTGTTCTGGCGTTAGCTTGGCCTTTAGCTGGAATGAGTGCCCAAGGTTTTTGGCAATGAATGCAACATACCACCACGGACAGTTCCAACTGTAATGGGTATCATACCATGAGACAGGTATGTCAGCCGCCTTACTGGCAATATTCATTGATAATCCCAGTATCTGGTGATGGTTTAATTGATCCACTACCCTATTACTGTAATTCATAATCACGAATTTGCCGGTTATGCTCGGCCACAGATCGTTTTGCTTATCCCATTCATTATATAGCCGATTTTTATTCCCCATGTTGTTATGCATGAAAATTGTTTCTCCCAGCTCGGCCGCTGCCCAGTTGGTCAGGCCTAGCAACAAACTTCCATACCTCCAGGTTATATCGAGAATTTTGGAAAAAGCGCCTCTGTAGAGAGGCCCCCTATCATACACGCCACAGGCCATCATTATTCTAACCGATGGGCTAACGCACCTAAGGGCATATTGACCATATTGCTGTACATCTTTGTCCGGAAGTGGGCGGTGAGAATCATCTGTGCTGATACCGACAGATCCATAGGCAAAATAGCCGAGCGGATCCGTGCGCCAGTGTTTGTGGTTTTCCAGAATCTCGGTTAGAGTTTCTGCCGATAAGCTTACTAAATCCAATATTTCATGGTCGCCCACTTTAAGGACCTTTTTACTGTTGAAGGAATAAGGTGTAGAAATGCGATCACGCTTTGCCTCAATTCTCCCCTCTGCTTCATCGCCATCATTATCTTTGGGACGACTCGGAAAGATGCCGTAGCCATTATATTTGCTTGTCGCCAAAACAGCACACTTCAAAAACGTTGTCTGGAGTTCTGCTTCGTTTGCGAGATAACTGCTCGCAGTTTCTAGAGCCCTAATCGCATCATGTGCCGTAATCGTACATACCCCATCCGCCGACGCACGTCCCAGGTAGGCATGGACCAACGCTGCAAAGTTATGCTCCCCCTGGCGCTTTGCCGAGATTCCGCTGCAAATTTCATAGTCACCGTCGAAGCTCTTGATACCGGCATCCAAAATCACCAGGCAGATGTATTTATAATTTCCTGGTATAAGTACCGTAGCGGCTCTAGGCATAAATTTTGCTTTCAGTTCGATATCTGAAGCGGCCTCAGTAACCAGATTGATTAATTTCGTCTCGATTAAGACAGAATGGTTCCACCAGCCCGTTGTGGTATGGGAGAGAATGTATGGCATTAGCCACGACTGTTTCTGCCAACATAACTGGACTGGAACGTAAGTGATGGACAGGGCATCGATTATATTTCCATCGACGTCTTTTATACCTTCAGAGGTACATGATATGGACATGATATCTACATATTCGCAGTGTCCTGACGTACAAGTGGCTCGTTCCCTCCTGCGTGCCAATCTGAATACCTTCACTTAATTTCACTGCTGGGGTCCACACGGTCTTGCATGAGTTCTCGTCAATTTTTGTGTTTACCGCGATTCTGTTAGCGCTATCTGATGTCTTTGCCAGGGTTTTCGGGTCGCTGGTAATGATCTGAAGCATGTAAAGTCTAGCAATGACTGCTTCGTCTGCTTCAGTCTGATTCAAGAGGTTTGAAGCCATTAACTTGCAAAGTGCGAGATGCCACTGGAATAGCGGTTGGTCAAAGATATCTTCATCATAATCATCATTTTCAATCCGCAGATTCTCAATTTGACGTCCAAATGCCGAACGTTTACTTTCCGGCACGAAACCCCCAAAGGACCTTAATGACACTTGCACTGCAGGCATGGTGTCGGAGATAGCCGAAACATCTCCGACATCAACTTGATACGGTATTAATAGGTCTGGCCACAGGAAGGGATTGCACGGTGCTTCGTCGAGTTTGTTGCTAACATGTAGTGCACCGAGGAAGTGGTTTGTTTTGGCGGCTGAGAAAACAGTTTACTTATCAGCCGTAGCACCTCTGGTTGAGAGTCTCCAGCTTCTTTTGCCTTTTGCATTGCTGAATTTGTGTCTGTACAGCACTATCTGTAGAATTAAGTAGAATAGAGTATACTTTTTTTGTATAGGAACAGTTCAGAACCCCAATCAACCTCCAACCCCCTACCTTTCGAGTCAAGGAACGTGAAAAAGCGGATAAAACCAGTGTGACCGCCGATTTATCGTGAAAATATACCGTCCGACCCTCAGCAATATACCGAAAATACGTCACAAATTTCAAAATATACCGTACATATACTGACGAACTATTTGCATTCAAGTTCGATCATATTACTCGTTTTTGATATTCGGTTGAATATTACTAGCTAGCTAAGATCCTCAGCTCTGAACTCATTAATTAATCCGATTATTACATCGATTTCCTTCAAGACTGTATAACTTTAAGCTCCCATCTTTGTTGGATTGCTTATAAAATAAGGTTTAAGCAAAACCGGTCAACAAAAATTTCCACTAAATTAATTTCCTTACATGGTAACTACACGCTAACTACACATTTGCTACATATGAACTACATTTTCATGTAATTACCAAAGGCGACACCTGAAGGGGAAATGTGTACGTTTCAAAAATGTTTGCCCGTTTTTTTTCATATAAGCCCCATGGAAGCGCCAGTGTGAAAAACCTCCGCTATCCACTTTTTGACGTGCCTTTTTTTCCGACATTTTTAAAAAAATTGAGATTTTGATGGCAAACGAGCAGGAACTCGATTCTGATCACGAATTAGTATTCGATGTGGCCTGGGACATGGCTCTAAGTGGCATTTCTACACGGTTTCTACATTGGTGCATTGGACAAGAGGGCGAGTCCATAACGCGTCTTAAAATATACTGGAAAATACTAGAAAAAACTATGAAAAGTATAAAAACTGCGAGGTGTGTGAGCTAGACGAGGTGGCAAAAAAATAAGAACATTTTTCTCTCTTTTCCTTTATTTAGGGTATCTGCGCCCTTGCTTAAAACTAAATATATAAGCTAATTTTCTCCACAACCCTACCTATTCGTGAAACAAAAATTGTTGTTCTTTTTTTGTTGCCGGCTTGTGTTCGTAAGGGTAACGTAAGGGCATTCCTGAAAGTGAATTTGTTTTGCAAAGGAAGCTCCACTTAGATAATACTAGTAGGTTTTTCCGAGAAATAGATTTTAACCTTCCCACGCTGAACTCCCTGTTCGCTCATATGTCATATAGCATCGTATATTGTATATTTAGAAATTTTAGGTGCGGAATCCGCTTCAAGAAGTCTAGATGTTGGTCTTTCGTAATGGTTGGAATGTTCATTTGGAGGTAGAGAAGATTATTTAGTTTCAGTAAATCCGCCAAGGTTACCTGAACCTGTTCCTCGGTCAACGGCCACCCGCCCAGGATAAGACTTTCCAGAGGAGAGCCCTGTTTCTTTATCAATCCCTTGATTAACGAGCCGCGTGGAGAACGTCGATAAACCACCACGAAGTGTTGCAGCCTGGGTAACTGGCAGACTAGCTCATAGGTAGACTGTCTACGACAAAGGTCAGACGTTCCGTTTTCTGGCAGTTCGTCACAAGAATTAAAAAATTTTCCTTACAGATGTTTTTTATTTCGCCGAATTTGGGACACCGCAATTGCTTCATCATTTGGCAGCAAGCCGCCAATCTCTTGGCATCGAGTCTCATAGTGCAAGACACATCCAGAGATTCCAGGTTATCACAAACATTCAATCCTATTCCGCTCATTTTAAAATTTTCAATATTCGTGCAGTGTCTCCCCAAAAGACACAGATGCCGATCGTCATCCAATACCGACTCGTAGCTAACCACATGCTCGCCAACAATCTGCAACAGTTTTTGCAGATGTTCGTCGCCAAGACGATTCGTGAGAGATGTATCAATATGTTTGTAACGATAGCTTGCGTTTCTCTTGAATACTCTCTCCCATATAGACGTTCGAGGAAGCGAGGCTTATCCATCCAGATAATCCATTACGACTATCCAGCAATCCTCGTTTAAATCGAGAACAGTTGTACGAGACTTGTATTTCCTCTGTATTCCGTGCGTCGTCGTTGACAGAGGCTTTCTCCCCATTAACCTTTTTCTTTCTGTTTTCCGAGAGTTCACTCATTTCGCTTCTTGCGCAATGTTCTATATCAATTATATCAGCCTCACAGGCGTACTTATGTCTATATACAGAAATACTTTGGTTTTATCACCCAATATCTTCTGGGGCTGGCACATCAGTGCATTCCGGAATGTATACGTCTCGCTGGAAAGGGATTTGTTAGTTACATATGCTTATATATACATATATGGCAATTACCTACGCTAAATGGATGCCACTCAAGTGCACCTCCGATGGGTGCAGGATTGATTTGACAACGCCAACTGCCTGGATCTCACAAAACCTGGACAACTGGGTGACCGTCAGCATCTCCGGCCACGGGTTGATGTTGATCAAGGTGCATTGGCGCTTCACTTTTGGTTCCGTATGAATCCTGAGATTGGTTTTGGTTTAGTTTTCTTTTGTTGCACCGCAATTTGTTGGGAGCGCTTACCAATACTCATGATGTTGTGGGAAATTTCAGGATATTCGCGCGCGCAACCTATACTTTTCCAAATAGTCCCGTAGTTCCTATTAAATTGATTGAACAAATTTGTATTTGTTCAATTCAAAGGCGATCTCAGCTGGTGGTGGCAACACACCGATTGCTTGTGGACAAAAACACCGATAGTGACAAAACTGTTTTTATTTTTGATCGTTTGAAAATCTACACTGCATTCAATAGTATTTCAATTGAGGTTATTAATGACAGCTTATTTCCTAAAATGAATAAAATATGTTAATATCCTACAAGTTTTATAATATAAAACAAGCATAAACACGTCTACACCTTACCACAGCTATCGCTGCAGCTGCTAATGCACATATCGATCACTGATTTAATACATCGATACCAAATTCAGCCATCACTACGTACGACCTATTTTCAGAACAGCGAAAAAAAAACGCTATATTTTTTGCGAAAAACAACGAAGATTGCGAGAGCATTCGTTTTAGCAGTCACGGACAAATTTGTTGCAATTCGCGGACATTGCAGCAGATACAGATACATTTTCCAGTGTAAACCAATGTGCGCAAAATGAAAGTAACAATCAAGTCATGGACGGAGTTGCAACTTGGCGTTGGATAGCGAATGATGAGAATTGCGGTATTTGTCGCATGTCCTTCGAGAGCACTTGCCCAGAGTGTGCGCTGCCCGGTGACGATTGCCCCCTGGTGTGGGGTGTCTGCTCCCATTGTTTCCACATGCATTGCATTGTCAAGTGGCTCAACTTGCAACCATTGAACAAACAGTGTCCCATGTGCCGCCAAAGTTGGAAATTCAATATACACTAAACAAGGAATCGGAAGCGGAAACGAGTGGAGTAGCAGAAACGAGAAGCAAGCGCAAAGCTATAGAAAAATACCAAGACGAAGAAGAGTTACGTTACTCGAAAACCCAACCAAATGATGGACAACAGCGATCCTCAACAGCATCCACAGCATTCGCTGAGTGGTCTGCCTCCACTGCCAAAAAGTCTGAGCTCTGCCGCCGCTGCCGCTGCCGTAGCCACCGCCTCACATCAACAGCACACATCCCATACTGCCTCGCCGGCGGCGTGGCCACCCTGACCGCCGCCGCCGGGGACCTCTATTTGGGTCCCTCCACATCGGCGGCAGCGGCCAGGAATCGCAGCTACAACGGTCATCATAGTCAGCGTCACGGGAGCCTCTCCTCTACCCAGGAGTCGCTCAGCGATCGGGAGTCTGTGCACAGTCGCGCCTCCTCCACACACAGTGCTGGTCCGGGTGTGGCATCCGGAAGTCAACAGCACACGCCCACCAACAGCTCTAGCAGCACTGGAGCCTCATCCTCGACGATCGACAACCAGTTGGCCATACTCCGCCGTGAAATGTACGGCCTACGGCAGTTGGATTTGTCGCTGCTTTCGCAGTTATGGGCCTTGAACGAATCGATACAGGGATTTCGGGTGTTTCTACAGGAGCAGGATGCCATGTCGCCACCGTCGCGATCACGGACACCCTCCGATGCCAACTCATTGTCCTCGGACGAGGATGACGGCTCCTATGCGCCTGTGGTGGGCCCGAAGCTGACAGACCCGCCGGTGCCCAGGACCATGGCCTCGCCGGCGGCCAGTGGGGGGCTGCCCACCAAACTGGCCACTGGTTCGACGACTTCCCATGCGTCAACCAGCTCGACATCGGGGACCTCTGGCTCCTCGTCGGCTGCCTCATCGATGGGCAAGCATCAGCAGCTGCAACAGGCGCCCCACTATCATCAAAGGCCAGCACCACCACCCGCACCACCTGCACAGCACAAGGCGCATCCTCAGCTGCCGCGTATCCTGCAGCAGCGCATGAGGCAGGCACCGCCACCGCCGCCACCGACAAGGGCCAAAGGCAGCGGCGGCGGCGGGGCGAGCAGCAGTAGCAGCAATCACAGCATTAGCAGCGTCACCCAACATCATTCCCATCCACATCCACATGCCCATCCTCATCCAAATGCCCATCACTCGCGGCCTGTATGACAAAACCCGTTCTTGGACTAAACTGAGTTCAAGAACAACACAAAAGGCAAAAGGGTCAATTAGACGGGGAAATATCTTCAAGAGTCAATTCAAAATCCAAAAAAAACTCGATGAAAAACTCACTCACATCTCAAACAAAGCTTGCCATTGCTCCTTCTCCTCCATTTCGTTTTTGATATTTTAGCAAAACGAAAGCAAACAAAAAACCCAGAAAAAGAATCAAACACACAACAAATAAAAATGTTTACAAATGAAGCGCGAGAACTTTTCAAACGTTTAATATTAAATTATAAAAAAAAAGATAAAAATAAACAGAAATTGTATTCAATAATAATCTCTAAGTAGTAAAGGATAAGATCCTTAATATACATCTATGTATTACTCGATTTGTATAAACCTAAAAGTAACGCTTGAGAAACGCATGCAAAGAAAAAGAAAGAAATTCCGCATCGAATTCATAGAACTAGAACTGCTATTTATTTGTGTTTTTGTTAAAATGCATTCAAAATACTATCCAAAAAAAGAAAAACTAAAAAACAAATTGTTCCAGTTCACTTAGCACTAACCAAAACTAAACTCTTGGCCTAAATAAATATAGACACGCGCGTGGAAATTTATCTATGATATAATTTGATAGCCCCCTGTTAAGTCTTAACGATTATATATATAGTATATATTGCATCTGTATCTCAAAACAAAACAAAAGGAAAACCTAGCTGATCTTACTGTTAATCCAATAATCCTATCATTAAAACTCCCAAAAACATCTAAGGCATTTATATGTAAAGCTCAAATATTGGAGCAATTCCACCCGAGCATTTATACAGTGCGTTATGCGAACATAAAGGCAGTTCCAGTTTTTTTTTTAGATAAACCCTATCATATCACCTATTCAACCATCAAATACTTGAAACGTAAAAATATACAAAAAAATCGACTGATTTTGAAAAATTTAATTCTTAGCGTATTTCTCTGGCAATTCCTGAACTTTTAACTGCCTTTTAGTCGAGAAACGCACTGTATTCACCTATTATATACATATATAAAATTTACCATATAAAAGGTTTACCAAACGAAAGCGGATAATACTATGGGGTATTTCCTATTACATATGCAAAAAAAACTCGGGACACTTACATATATATTACCTAATCGAACAAATTTCCAATATTTATTGTTAGTTCTTAGCTGCTATGTTTTATCTAAACAAAAAACTCTCCACTAAAAATTGGTAAACTATTTGAAAATCGGATCCACACAAAAAACTTTTATTCGAATCACATTTTCTTTATTTTGTATTCATTATACAATTTTAAAAGAGACTAAAAATCAAAAAAAAAAAAAAACTAAGGTAAACATCAGTAATACTCATCAAATACACACTGCAGCACAAAACGTGAAATTCAAACATTGACTTAAACTTTTGAATAGCTTTGCTTTTAGGGTATACATAGGATACATCGAGCGAGAGACTTTGGTGTAAGGTATACATCTCCTAAGAAATATATATCCGAGAACAATATATATTATTAAGGCATTAAAAACAAAAGTTTTTAATAGAATTTGAGTATTATTTATTAAAATTTAAAGAATCATCTTTAAAAGAAATCATTCATACCCTCGTCAAGATCAGATGTAATTCCCAAAGCCTTTTCAAGCTAATATCTCTTTTAGGACCTATTCCTTTAAAGAAAACATTCTTTAGATGGAAACCTCTTAATAAAGCCTAGTCCCACTCGATGTATCACTTATAAGCCAAGCTATTCAAAGGTTTTCCTCATCCAACATACAACTTTGAGATGAACTTTTGAAAGCTTATACATAAATGCTGTGTACAAAAAATGCAAGCATAATATCGAAAATTTACACTGAAATACGAAACATATATACAATTTTGTGTGGGATTGTTCAATTGTAAAAGGTTTTTAATTGCAAAATGAGATGACACAAACATAATTTATATAAAACTCTTTTTGTTTTCTGAATGTAGCAAGAGATGGATAGGATGGGTAGAGGATGATGATAATGATAACGTTATAAAGTGTATTATGTAATGGCAAATTGATTAGTAATGGAAACGAAAGAACGCGATACGAACGAATCGATACAATAAATATCAATTTAAATATCAATTGGAGTCATGTAATTAATTACAAAGTTAAGTTTTGTCAAGTCTAAAGGTTCTTAAGTGCTAAACTGTCCACAGCAGTCGGATGGGATCTCTGCAACAATTATAAAACATTATACACCAATCAAAAAGGAACTTTAAATACTTACTGTTCGTCTCGCCCCAGCCCAAGGGTACGCCTAGTCGACTGTTCTCCTGCTTGAGCCACTGATAGAGTGGATCAAAGTATTCCAAAAGGGCGGATGTGTCCATTTCCGTTTCGCCTGTAAACTCCTGCAAGACCTCCTTCCAGTGGCGGCTGCTGCCGTGCGACAGGAATTTGCTCAGTGCACGACCCGCCTCCTTGCTGCCAAAGATGTCGCAATTGTCCAGGGTGCGCCGACTGTCGTTGGGGGCATACTGGCCGGCCAGGCTGCAGAGGGCCTTGTGGAACTGGAACTGAAATATGTGGGCGGCAAAGTAGCGCAGATATTCGACATCCGCATCGATGTGATACTTGGCCGGCGGATCAAAGTCCTTGTCTGTGCGCGACACGGGCGGCTCGACGCCACCGTATTCGGATCTCATTTGCCAGAAGCCGCAGTTCCATTGCGGCTCCTCGATTTCGTTGCGGAAGACGGCATATCGATATTTATCCATGGTATAGCCAAAGGGCAGGAACACAATCTTCGAGAGGGCCTGCTTGAACAGCTCATTGATGCGACTCTTCTCGTCCAGCCGGCCATTGTCGGTCAGGCCAATGCTCTTCAAATGCTTCGCCGACATCACTGACAGCGCGATGACATCGCCCACAGCCTCGTGAAAGCCGGGATTGGGAGCTCCTCTGAAGACAGCCGGCTGCTGTTCGTACTGCAGGTAGTATTGAATGTGTCCCAGTTCATGGTGGACCACAAAGAAGTAGTGCATGTCCACCTCAGTGCACATTTTGATTCTCACATCGCTGTCTTGATAAAAGTCCCAGGCGGAGGCGTGACAAACTACTTGACGATCATCGGGTCGGGTAATCAAACTCAGGTTCCAGAAGCTCGGCGGCAATGCACGCATGCCCAGACTCTGAAAGAACTGGTCGCCCAACTCGAATAGCTTCTGGACCGTGTAGTTCTGTTGCACCATTTCGGCCTTGACATCCACAAAGGGTTTCTCCGGATAGGGTGTGAAGAGATCAATAACTTCGTTCCACGACTGGGCCCACATGTTGCCCAGCAGATGCATGGGTATGTTGCCCTCTGCGGGGACCACATCCTCGCCATAATGCTGGCGCAGTCGATATCTGACATAGCCGTGGATCTGCCTGTAGAAGGGAAGCAGCTGCTTGAAACTAGCATCCAGTTGTCTCTCAAAGTCGGCATCCTCATAGAACTGCACCCAGTAATCGGCATACGAACGATGATCTATATAAATAGAATATATTCCACCCATTAGAGAGGTCAGACAGGAGGTTATCGCGCCGAACACTCACCATTTAGATGGGCCGCCTTGCGTGTGAGTCGCACGTACTCGGCAAAGTTATCTTTCTGTGAGGTGCCAGCTTTGTCGTACCACTCGCGCCAATACCAGGCCAACTCTGCTGGATCGCGGCTATTCGAGAGACGCTCCTGAATGTGCGGCTCCAGCGTCAGCGAGCAATCGCTACGGTTTGTATAGGAGCACACATTGGTTGTGGCATAATTCGACTGCATCGAGCTGATGGCATTCTGCAGGGCCAGATAATCGTCAGTATTGAGGGCAGATGCTCCCATCTTGGACAGGTGGAGTGCCTGCCTGCGTATGTCTGCATCCTCGGACAGATTGTAGTCGGAGGATTTGATTTTCTGGGCCAGCTGCTTGTTTTGTACAGCGTTACGTGCATAGACAGCAATCATGGCCTGTCGATTGTTATCGGTCACATTGGTGTTGTAGGTGAAGCTGGCTAGGTATTCCTCGTGGTAGCGCTGGCGCAGCAATTCATTTTCACGCTCAAAGAAACGACGGGCATCCAGGGTGGAGGCTGAACATGAATTGTCCGTGGCCAAGCCGTCAGGCAGCTGAGACGCGAATACAATTGTTATGATATGGTAGGCAATGAGTATTCTATGGAGTCCTTTAACTTACCCGCGACAGAAAGACCAGCAGAAGGGACAAAACCCAAAACCCTTTTATTTTTTCCATCCTAATCCAATGCCCACTGCTTCTTTGTGTACCACTGTGTACTGCTTTTCTTGGCGCAAATGCTTTGCTCAGTTGGCGGGCATCCACTGCTTTCCTGGAGAGCGTTAACTTTTCGCAGCTTTTCTTGTCAGCAGCCCACTGTCGACTGCAAATGAACTGTTCGTCTACTGCTTTGTGGCCGCCATTGCCAGCTCAAACAGAGGCTCTGTCTTATCAATTGAGGCCTTCTACTTTGCACTCTGAATTTATTATACAAAAAATTATTTATTGTGCACAAACTTACCTAACAAAGAGAATAATTCCAGAGATTACTGAGTGTTTCTGTCTCCAGCTGCAGGGAACGTTTAATTATTTGCGGCTGCCGGGAACTGCTTTTATGACTGTATCAATGCACTAGAACACACACACACACACACACACACATGCATGCAGCACATGCTAATTCGATATTGATATTCTTTAAGAACGAAATGCATTCAGTTTCACATTCATTCACAATCTGCCTTTAAGGTGAGCGTGAGCCGGAATATTACACCTGCCCGCCAATCTGGCTTCGTTATTTGTTGCTATTGTTGTTGCTGCATGTGTTCCCGGCACATTATCCAGTGCTTGTGCTGAATTGCCGCCAGGTGCTCTGCTTTCAAAGAAGGTATCGGGTTAACTGTAAACTGACGTGAAACCAAGAGCAATTTTATACATACATACGTATTTAAGCTTGTCTTTTATTTTTATATACCAACAATAAGTGAAAAAAGAGGGAAAATTGTACACTTCAATCAGGAACAAAATATACGCAACATAGACATATTCCTTGGAATTAGTAAATAGGAAAAGTGGCGTCCACATTGCCTGTCCACGCATGCAGTCCACCAACCAGATCCCGGATGGAATGTGCGGGAAATCGATTTTTAATATGCTGAACAGCGATTTGGGAATCGTTGCCACGCCTACAGAGCAGTACAATGGGGAATTCCTTGTCCTCCAGCTGCTTGGCGAAACGTTTTAGGTAGCTGTCGTCTAGGATTTCACTCAGTGGCACATTGATGGACCTGGGCAGCTGACAAATCTCGAACTCTGCCGGAGGCCGTACATCGAGCAGCAGATGTGGCTGCGACTGTAGCTTCTGATGGTATTCCGTTACCTCCAGTCGCTGATCCGGCTCCAGTAGGTCCAGGGGATTGTCTTTGTCAGTGGCATGCATTCCACAGAACATCTCGTAGTCGATTAGTTCCGTGATTAGGGGCTGGGCAGAGCACACGTGACAGTTGGGTCGTTTGGTGCGTATCCGGATATTGCGGAACATAAAGCTGCTGCCATCGAAGATGAGCAGACGCCCGGACATCACATCGCCCAAGCCGATTATCACCTTAATGGCCTCCAGGGCCTGCATGGCGCCAATGATTCCGGTCACGGCGCCTAGAACGCCGCCATCACCACAATTGGTGACTGCTTCTGGTGGCGGAGGCACCGGATAGATGCACCGGTAGCAAGGTCCCTGCCCATAGCCATACACGGTCAGCTGTCCATCCATCTTGAGCGCACTCCCAGAGACCAGAGGCTTGCGGAGCATCACACAGGCGTCGTTCAGCAGGTAACGGGTGGCCACATTGTCACTGCAGTCCAGGACCACGTCATAGGGTCGTATAATGTGCATGGCATTCATGCTGTTGATCAGACGCGAGTGGCAGCGGATCTGACAGTGCGAATTAAGTTCCAGCAGAGCAATCCTTGCAGACTCTGCCTTGGACATGCCGCAGCGGTGCTCCGAGTGCAGGATCTGACGATGCAGATTGCTGCGCTCCACCTCGTCGTAGTCGATGAGGCCCAGGTGTCCGCAACCGGCTGCCACCAGGTACTGGGCGGCCGGACAACCCAATCCTCCCATACCCACAATCAGCACGGAGCTGTTCTTCAGCTTCAACTGTCCTTGGACTCCAAAGTCCTGGAGAATCAACTGTCTGCTATATCGGGCTATGTCGTCGTTGGAGAGTTGGGTCTGAGGTGTGGGCATGTCATTGGACGACTCCTCCGCTTCATCACTGTCCTCGCCGGCGGCTATGGCTGCCTCCAACTCGCGAAGACATTGCTCCTTCCTGTTGAGGTTGGCCCGCAGATCAGCAATATCTCGCTTCAGCTTGACCCTCTCGCTTTCCAGTGCCTCGGAGTCGATCATTAATAAAAGCAAAAATGTATTTACAAAGTCCGAAACTTAAAAATTTCTCCCATCAGCTGATGCTCAATAGGTAATCGGGTTGTTACCGGCAATCTCGATAGGCTGCTTATCGAAGCGAACAGCTGTTCCTCTGCTTTTTCTTGAGAAGTTTGAAGTCTGTTTACAATTATCTAATCATAAATTAAATCAAACCCATGTCCTGGCTTAGTAACACAATTCAAAAGCTGTGCAGAGTCACGCTCCTGTCGGCAGGCAGCAATCCTCTGCCTGCGATCTCCGCCACATCCACAACGGTGCGACAACTTTCGCATGCCGAGCGACGAGCACGCGGTCCTACAGTACGGCGCTATGGCTACAAGGATAAGATCTTCAAGAGTGGTCTGCTTCCCCATTTGGACAACGGACAGAAGCTGCCGATGCCCCTCTACCGCCCGAAGAACGCCTGGTCAGAAAAGCGCGCCCTGTTCGGCCAGAATGACTACATTGACATTCTGGGCAACGATCGACTGCATCCGGTGCGAGTGATGTACTCGGTGCCGTCATGGCTGCGCGGTGTCTCTGGCAACGAGTACCAGGTGCTGCTGCGCAAGCGACGCCTGCTGGAGAAGAGCAAATACCCGATTGCACGGCCCACCAAGTGGAGGGACATGCAGAAGCGCATTCTGTATCTGTACAAGTTCCTCAATCGCAAGACCAAGACCGGCTACTCCAAACAGTAGCGTGGAGCTCCCATAAAAGTCGTAATAAAATGTTTTGTTGATTTGATATTATTAGCTTTTGGCTTATTTTAAGAGTATGCGCGCCTCCTCCCCATCGATCATGATCTTCTGGCCATTGTACAAACAGAACTCTCGCTTCACGTGCGCAAACAGCAGGTCCGTGATGAGGAATATTTGACCCGTCGAGAAGGCCAGCGTGGCTCCAAAATAGAAATTGGCATTGGCCGATCCCGCGTAGATCCATAAGTGCCAGAGGGTGCCCATCATGGACAAGGTTACCAAGAAGAATGTGAAGACAACAAAGCCATGGGCCATGTCTGAAAAAATGCAATTAATCTATCATAGATTCAGTTGAATTCTTAAGAACTTACACTTCCAGCATCGTTTCCACAGAGGCAGCAATGCCAGGTAGAATCCCACATCTCCCAGGCTTGGATATGCACGAAACACAGCCATGAGGGCCACCAGTACGGTTGCCAGCAGCAATGGCTCCTTGCGCAGCTTAAGGCTGAGCGGCACCAGGTACAGCACTGTGGCATTCAGTTGGAATGTGATTAGGAACATGGTGCGGAAATGTTCAAACATTTCGGTAAAGAAATACCAAAACAGACCAATATTTGGCTGGAGATCTCGGAAATAAAAGCTGCCAACGGAAGAGAACATTAAAAAGGAGGGCTATGAAGGCATCTATCATTTACTCACATAAATCCTAGGGTTCCATCCAAAAAGCTCCAACTGTGTATGACCAAATAGCTGGCAACAGCTATAATGAGGCATGCAACTGCAAAGAGAACCGATAGGATGACGCCACCGCCGAAGGAGCGGCGTGCAAAGACCAATAGCAGTGGAGCCATCAACACAATCGGGTAGAAGCTACGAACAGTCTCAAAGGCCAGCAGGAATATGCACGGCAATAGAAGCCCTTTCGTCAGGAAATACAGGAAGAGGGCCAGAAACAGATTGCTCAGCACTGTCGATGTCAGGCCAATGCAGCTCAGCACAGTCAGAGGATTGAAGAGATAAGCAATCAGTACGAGCTCTGGTATATCATAGTTGTCATCATCGTTGTACTGCAGTTGTTCGGTGTCTTTGGCATAGTTCTTTCGCTCCAGGCGCTGTTTCTGCAGCTTTTGCTTCACAAAGCGTACGCTCAAATTGTAGAGTAGTGCCCCCGTCAACAGATCGAGCATTATGTAGATTAATGGCAGCCACTGGGGAAAGTTTAGGAACAGTCCGGAAAAAGCCTTCAGCACTAGTGGGGTCTCATGGACTAGGTCGCCACTGTATGGATCAATGCCCTGGTTCAGCAGGTAGATGCCTTCCTTCACTATAGAAAACTTATCATTACAATATGCGTACTTTTCTTTTTAAAGGATTACTCACTCCGCTTTTGGGAATTTAAAGGTGTAGCAAACTCTACCCGGTCGCTGATGAGCGACGCCAGAGGTGTACGCACGAAGTAGAAGCGTACGGCTCCGCCCAGCAGAATTAGTTTATAGAATTTTGCATCCATATTGCTCGCGTGCTTTGTTTTAGATCCTAATTTATGGAAGTGTGCAGCATTATTTTTGTTAAATAAATGCAGTTTCCGAAAAGCGGGTGCGACAGCTGTAGCTAAGGATGGCACACCACAAGGCCGATAGCTATCGACATGTTATCATTTGCCGATACTTTCGCTCGCTTTGTTGTCGAACTGTTGCACTTGCTTCGCATTTACTATTTTCAAAATTAAATATATTAAAACGCGCCATTATGATCGGCTCTAAGAACAAAACCAAAAAGGCGAATTTGTTCAAGGAAATAGCGGACAACTTCGAGCAGTTGACCAAGAATCCAGAGCGTTTTCTCAAGTTTGTTTACCTCCAAGTCGCGCACGTGTTTGCTTCAGTGGAGACCTAAACAATTTTTCTTCTAGGCCGCAGCCGGAGCAGATTGGTGCCATCGAGCAACTCATACAGCAAACATACAGCGTAAGCATCAGCGGAGATGTGGAGAATAAAAAGGACTTGTTGCCCGAATTGGTGCTCGAACAGATGGACGAGGAACAGATCTGGCAGCAGCTGGAAATGCGCAACGAACTGGTGTTCCCGCAACTGCTGGAGAAGACAGCCAAGCTAATGGCTATGAAGGAGAAGCACTTGGGCATCGAGTTGGACGACGACGATGAGGAGGAAATGCAACCAGAAGCGAAATCTAATGAGGAGGCGCCTGGACAGGATGCTCCCGACTCTGATTTTGATGTTTCTGGCAGCGATGCCGAGGATCTGCCCAAGAAATCTAAGCCCAAAGCAATTAAAACAAAAAAGGGTGGCAAGCGTATACGAAACTCTGTGGTGGATGACACATTCTTCAAGCTGGACGAGATGAAGGAGTTTCTGGAACAAGAGGACGCCAAGGAGATGCGGAAGCAGAAAAGTAAGCACCGAGTGGAGGAGGAGGAGGATGGCATCGATTACTATGCAGATGATTTTGGTGTGGGCGAAGAGGAAGATAAGGATGATGTCAATGTGAATTATGCGGACTTTTTCGAAATGGACGAGGAACTGGAACAGGAGTCGCAAAAGTTAAACAAAAAGAACAAAGGCAAGCAGAGGGATTACTTCAATGAAAACGAAGATGAGGCGGAGGATGAGGATGCAGAAGCGGAGGGAAATGCAGATGAGAATGAAGATGAAGGAGAGGATGCCGCTGAAGCGAATGAAGACCAAGAAGAAGAGGATGCTCCCAGTGAAATCGATGAATCCGAATTTGTGGCTAAAAGTGGCATAGAACCCGCCAGTGATTCAGACTCTGGCTCCGACAAAGAAGACAATGAGGAGGAGGATGACCAAGAAGAGGCCACACCAGCCGTCCAATCCTCAAATGAGCTGCGTGAGGCTCGTCTGTTCCAACGCATACGCGACTATGAGGATATTGTGCTCGGCGAGAAGCCCTGGCAGCTTAAGGGTGAGGTCCAAGCGGCCAATCGTCCACAGAACTCGCTGCTCGAAGAGATCCTAGACTTTGAATCCACCACACGACCCACGGCACCGCTGACAGAGGAAGATAATCGCTCCATCGAGGATATAATCCTGCAGCGCATACGCGACAAGGCCTGGGATGATGTGGTCCGCACCGTGCGTGTGGATAACACGCCGCAGGAGTACCGCAAGCAGCTGGTGCTCGACCAGGAGAAATCAAAGCAATCCTTGTCCCAAATCTACGAGAAGCAATATCAACAGGAGTTGGAGAAACTTGATCCGAACAAGGATGCCGAAGACAATGCCGGACCGGAGCCCAAGGAGCATCAGGAAATCAAGCGAATGATGCGTACGCTGTTCCTCAAACTCGATGCCCTTTCCAACTTCCATTTCACACCAAAACCAGTCGCGCCCGAGGTAAAGATTGTCACCAACACGCCGGCAGTGCACATGGAAGAGGTGGCTCCCGTGGCCGTCAGCGATGCTAAGCTGCTGGCCCCCGAAGAGGTCTTCCGCGGACCCAAGCACGCCCCGCTGGGCAAGACGGAGCGCACACGCACCGACAAGAATCGCGAGCGCCGCAAGAAGAAGCAAAAGCAGCGGGCCATCAATGCAGTGCTCGAGACGCGGGACCTACAGCGTGCCAAAGAGGGCAAGGCGCCCACGAAACGCGAGGCGGATGCCAAGCTCCTGAAGACTATCACCAAGAGTCGCAATGTACAAAAGGTGAGTGAGAGTGTGGCACAGTTAAGGGTCATAATACGAATCCGGTATTCTCTTTTGCAGACTACCGCCAGCACCAGCGATCAGGGTGCTCTGAAATCCTCCAAGGCATTCTTCAACAAGCTGCAGGACACGACAGCCTTGGCGGCAAGCGGCGCTGGGAGCAAACGTCCCAAAAAGGACCCGGCCAAAGCGAATGCCAAAAAACTTAAGCTCTAATTCTATGCATATTAAGACTTTTCTTTTCCAACTTCTAATTGCATTTGCATGTGACGTCAGCAGCCAAAAACCATGTCTCCAGTCACGTGCCAGCAAATGGCCAATTCCCGCACACACATCCACGGCACGCACGCCCACATGCTCCCCCACTGCGGACGCCTTGGTAAAAGGATAACTTTGGTATATCATTCAACCGAAGACTCCCAATTTGGGGCACCATGGGAGCTGCCATGCGACAGCATTTTGTCGGCTCCCTCTGTGTTTCGTGTGGGGTGTGCGTGTGTGTGTGTGGGTGATCCAAGGCCATTTGGTGGCCCGACAGGACGATTAGACACGCGTGTAATGTCCACAATTGGATTATTTTTAGAATTATTTACTTAAAATAACCTGTTTGCTATTTAAATAGAACGGAAACTCAAGAAGTAAGAAGTTCTCAATTTTTGTTTGCATTCAAGATTTAATTTTTTTTTTTAAATTTTAAATATTTAAATGAAATTATAGTCGGACGGAGAATGATTAACCCATTGTCGACCAGTGGGTATTTAAATACACAGGTGAATGCTGTTAAACTTGAAGAATTTTAGCCGCATTTAAGGCTTGGTAATTTTTTTTCGTAAAGAGGTTGGGATAAAATTACAAACAGCTAGCTCTATTTTCCGCGGTTTAATTCAAGGTATTCGCCTGTTTATATAGAGGGGGCTTAGGTGGATTAAGTTCGTCCATCAATTTGTCGGTATATGGTCACTCTGTACATCGCACGTGTTTAAAAAATTTGTTTTTCTTCTGCCAAAAAATTAATTAATTGACAAACTCAAAGATGGTTAAAGTACAAAAACCGCAGCCAAAGTCGCTAAGCAAAAGCACCAGCATTGAGGGCGTGGCCAAGAAGAAGAAAACCACGGAAAAGGGCAAGTTGGCGCAAGCAGCCCTGCTGGAAGTAGCGGCACCCATCAAAAAGGTAAAAAATGTCGCGCCGAAAAAAGTAGACGTCGCTGAAAAACCCAAAAAAGAACAAAAGAAACCTGTGGAGAAACAGAAACAGCCAAAAGCCGCCAAGAGGCCCTTGGTAATGGCTCCTCCAGAGTCGCCGGCTGCCTCCCCCGTCGTTGTGAAAAAGTCAAAGGTAAAGGCCGCCGCCATTCCAGCCACTCCTGCCGCTAAAAAGCCGCTGATTTTGGCGCCATCTCCATCGCCAGCTAAACCAGCGCCTGCCAAAAAGCAAAAGAAAGTCAAGCCCGCTCCCGTTGAGCCTGCCAAAAAGTCGGCTAAGAAATTAGTTGTAGAAGAAGCTCCCGCTAAGAAAGAAGCTCCCGCTAAGAAAGGAGCATCTGCAGCTCCTGCAAAGAAAGCAGCTTTAGGCAAGAAAGCGGATCCAGCTCCAGTGAAGAAGACAGTAGAAGCACCAGCTCCGGTTGTAACCAAGAAAGATATCAAGAAAGCAGCTCCAGCTAAAAAAACACCGGCAGCTCCTGCCAAGAAAACACCTGAAGCACCGGCCAAGAAAGCAGAAACAGCCAAGAAAGCAGCACCAGCCAAGAAAGCAGCAGCAGTAGCTAAGAAATCCGTGGAGGCTCCAGTCAAGGCAGCAGCTCCTGCCAAGAAACCAGCTAAAAATTCTGAGAAGGCAGTCAAACAAACGATAAAAGCAGTGCCATTAGTAGCTGAACCTGTCACCAAATTAGCCAAACCAGCCGCAGCATCACTCCAGAAGAAGAGCAAGCCACTCAAGAAACTCTCCAAGCCAGACAAGTCGCCGAAAATTAAAAAGTCAGTCAAATCGGGCAAGGGAAAGGCCAACAAAAAGGCAAAGAAGCCGAAGAAGAAGCCCGTCGAGTTGCAATTTGAATTGAAGCCCTTCGATGAGCAAAAGTTCCGTGACATAGTCTCCGAATCGAATGTGCTCAAGGTATGCCAGGCCCTCAAGACGCAAGCGGCCGAAGAGGTGGCCAAGAAAAAGTCCGCCTCGATATTCACCGACTACCGCTACATACTGCAGGTGTGCAGCTATAAGATACCCAGCTGCCCCAAGCGTGTGGTCAAGCTGGGTCTGAAGCACTCGCTGGTGGGTAGCGACGATGATGTGGCCATCATTGTAACGGACTTGCAGCGCGGTGCAAAGTTTGACTTTGAGCCCACCAAGGCTCACTATGAGGATCTGTTCAGCGAGCTTGGCATCGAGCAGCGTCTGACTGTGGTGCCATTCAATCAGCTGCGGAACGATGTGAATAGCTTTGAGGCCAAGCGCAAGTTCCTCAACACCTATGACTACTTCATGTGCGACGGCAAGCTGTCGGGTCAGGCCAGTGCGTTTCTGGGCAAGGTAATGTTAGTCCCTGTCATCCCTGTTTCATAATGCTGATGCTGTTTCCTTCACTTTCACAGTTTACCCAGAAGCCACGCAATGTCCTGCATCCGGTGCGTCTGAGCAAGGACAATGGCCAGCTGCAGAAGGAGGTATCGCGTGCTCTGTGCCGCACCGCTTACAGGCAGCTGAGCAAGGGCGATCTCACCGCCGTCCCCGTGGGCAATCACGAGCACAGCGCCGAACAGCTGGCGGAGAATATTCTACTGGTGACCAAGCAACTGGAGACGGTCTATCCTGGGGGCCTGGCCAACATTCGTTCGTTGTATGTTAAAATTGATATTGTGGGCACCTCGGCCCTGCCCCTGTACATCAGCATGTGTGCCGCCCCAGCGGACACGCCGTATGTGGTCGGACCACGTGAGCAGCGCATGCTGAAGCTGAAGAAGCAGGCCAACGAGGTGCTCTCCCGTTTCGCCCTCACCAAGGATGCCGAGTTTGTGAAGTTGACCTGGCAGCAGGTGAAGCGCAAGGCAGAGATTCGCGAAGAGAAGGCGGCTCTCTTGGCAGCCGATGCGGCTGGTGCTGCTTCTGCTCCTAAGGATAACGATGGCGAGGACACTGCTGTGCCCACAAAGAAGGCTCGCAAAGAATCGACGAGCGAGGCAGGCAAGGATGAGGCTGAGTCGGATGAAGATGATGTCGAGGAGGAAGATGATAATCTTGAAGGGGCTGGAGAAGATGATAATGAGGGTGGGGAGGATGACGATGATAGCGATGAAGACGCCGATGAAGATGGCGACGACGATGATGATGATGATGAAGAAGAAGAAGATGATGACGATGATGACGACGACGACGATGATGATGAGTAAGCGTGCCTTCTGGCAAATTTACTTTCCTTTAGTCGTAGTTCTTGGATATCCCCTCCCACAACCCACAATAATTCTAACATTATTTTCGTATTGAAAATTTTAAAACAGTTATAAGGAATAAACGAATTGTTTTTAAGTTAACAATTAACAATTCTTGTTCTATCAATATTAATCTCTCATCACCACAATTCAAAGAATACATGTCTCCATATACATTTTCAGTATTCAGTATATCACGAGGATAATACTCACAATTCTCATTCGCGTAATCTTCCTTTGGTCCGTAGTATCCGACACAAACAGGACCTCTTCCGCAATATCGTTGCTGTCCAACCAATATGAGAAATTTGTATTCAATTGTAATCAATTTAACATTATGCGATTTTCCAGAATGGCCCCCAACAGGCGACAATTGTTTTGCGCTTCATGTCAGCTTTGTTTCTCTTTGATTTGATTTGACTTCAGTCGATTTCATTTCTAAATACATCTTGCTGTTTACTTGTGAGCTCATCGAAGGTCTTTTTCTGTCTGGTCTGGTCAGGAATAATGTCATATCCCTTGCCCGCTCGGACACATTCGTCTGCAACTCGTGCAGTATTTGCACTTGATTCTCTACATCGTAGGCGTTTTTCTTTAGGTGGCTAATTTTGAATTGTTGAGCCCTCAGATAAGTTCTTGAGCTTGGCAATGTCATCCCTTGACCTTTGGCTCGTCATTGCACTTGAGGCACAAGCTTCTTAAAGCTACTGCTTCAGATGTGCTGCAGACATTATCCTTTTTAAAGAAAAACAAGGAAATGAACTTCCTTTTTATTGCTTTGAATCTGTGTATGTACTTCCCTCAATACTAGCTTCACAACTGTGTCCCTAAATACCTATGCATTTGTATCTGAAGGAAACGACTGAAAAGAAAAAGCTTTAAGCTTTAAAATTTGGTTATTAAAGGACACTAGGATATTTGGATTGCTAGTTATCTTTAATTAAATAAATAAATTTCTACGAGTACTTATTGGTGAGAGCCAGTGGGGTAGAGAAAGGGAGGTGCTGGGTGCACTCGCTTTGAGTACATTCCTTTGCTGCTAAGCCACATTGGAAGAGAGAGATCGAGAGTGCTATCCGAATACAAGCAGATTCGCCAATCTATAATGGTGACCAAGAAACTATATATTTAATGGGGTCGGAAACGCTTTCTTCTGAGTGTTACATACATTTCCGTGAATCGAATATACTTCCCTACTCTTTGAGTATCTGGTATAATAACGATTAAATAATCAGTTTGTTGCCCAATGAATTGCAATGGATTGAATATAATACCTATTAATATTTATGCACATATGGCTATATCTTTATTCAGGGATGGACCATTGTGGCATTTGCATTTGAATGTCTTTTTCCAGATTATTGAAATTCTTTCCGCCAAAACCCTGACGTCCACGCAATGTCGTTGGATGGAGGTGATGCTGCATTAACGTGACTCAAAGCGAACAGCAACCAACAACCTTTTGGCATCCTTTGTGGTGGTCATAAAATCGAAATATGCACGGCGCTCCGGACTCTGGCTCAGCGGGAAGTGGAATGCATCTCTCCGTGGTACATGCTACAGCTACCCACAAAGTCAATTTCCATTTCCATGAGTATTGATTTATATGCGAGTGGGGGGAGGTATTTTCCCTATAATTTCATAAATTAGCCCGACTCGCTGGCAGCCTCATCCAGTAGGAGTACAGCGAAATGCAATTTCTTTGATGTCTGGCAGGGAATTATGTATGTATGAAGAGGGGTCAGGAGTCTGACCAAAAAGTTAACACATGCTTGCGTAATTCCTCTTAATTATCTTTACGATTTTGACATAGTTTGACAGTTGGATAGATAGATGCCTAAGTCTCACTATGGTCTCCCGGGATTCAGATTCTATCTCTCACTCTATAGATACACACATACATCTGTGTGCTATGAGGGTGGCTGTGGCCAAGGCCGCGGATCTAGAGATTAGAATCACGTTTTATACGATTCAGAAAACAAAAAAACATACCGAAACCAAAAACCAAGCTGGACACGTCGCTGGCAAAAACAAAAAAAATAAAACATTGTAAAGCTTTTATCAGTCCACATTATCATTAGTCGCGCTTACTGTCATAAAATCTACATATATACACAAAGATACGGTACAGATACATATATATATCTACAGATAGATGTGCGTATATTTAAAAGGCAATAAGGATTTCCTACGTACGCAACTGGCATTTCCCCCATTTTTGTGCCCATTTTCATGTTTCCCTTCTGTCAAATGCATAAACAGAGAGAGTTGTTGATGAACGTGTGTGTTAATATGACAAGGTGGGGATTGGGGAATGTGGAATACTTGGGATAGGTCGCAGAATATTCCTTTCCGCTGGCGAAAGGTCAAATAAGTATGGATATGAAGGAAATTGTATTAATTTTATGTTTCATTATGAGACAGACACTTCCAAAAGCCACACTTAAAAAATTGTGTACTATGGAAATGTAAGGGCACTACTCAAATACGTATTGTATCCAAATATTCATATGTTTCTTGTGTGTTAATTTATCAAAACTTTTGGCTCTTTTCAGATAATTCCATTGAGGAAAAACTAGTTTTATCAACTCTAGAATAAAAACCCATTAACAATACAACGGATTAAGTGTTGCCTATAAAAAAAACGTACTCATACGTGCAGAAAATCCAAATGTTTATAAAATTGTTAAAAATTCAGAAAAAATCCCGAATTCCCTTATTATTTTTTTAAATTTTGTTTATGTGAAGCGTAGTTAGGTGGAAAATATTGAAAGCAATGTGTTACAGAGGGTGGCTCCGACGGCTATGGCCTCTACAGAAATCGTTAAATGTCGCGTAAAGCGGAAAAGAGAACGACAAGAGCATGGTACGTATTTTGAAGATAAATTTCCATACTTTTCAAAATGATATCATATTTTCTCGTTATGGATTTTGCAGAAAAAGAAAAGTATGTCTCAGCGATCAGCGTTCATTATTCCAGTTTATTTGGTAAGCAGTACATATTATAATTTTTATTTAAACTTTGAAAATAATATTTAACAGTCTCTGATGGAAATATAGGGAACCACTGACAATTATTTATCAGTACATACGGACTTACCCACGCTGAAATATGCAGACGTATTCAATTAAATCGAACAGAATGGGCGTAACCTTTTGTTATCCATGATTTTTATCAGCCATATCATGATTTCATCATCATGATATTTACGTACATAACGCATTGATCTGCGTATTCATAACAGTTGAATAATTTGGGAATAGTAATATTTTATATATAGTAATCTCCAATGCTTGGTCATGGAATGGAGTCCACGAATGTGGCATAATACCAATTACTAGATAATGCCCTACAAGAATTAATAAGCATTCAGAGGGGGATTTATATTGGATTTGGCAACTGACAGCTGCCACGGGCAACTAATTGAAAATAATCTGATGCTGATTAGTGCGATACTGATAGCATGATCGATGGATCCCCGATTCGATAATTGTGCGTAATTGATGATTAATAAGCAGATTGGATAGAAGGGAAAAGCACCTCACAATTATGACCACAAATTGCCACGTGTTGCGTATACGTACATTTGTAGTCTGCCGGATCCGCAATGATTGCGCACAATCCCCAAACCCACAAAATCATACATTTTTGGGGCAGGGGGCTGTGTGGGAGCTCTTCGGCTCTGTGCCTCGGCCCCTGGCAATCGGCTCTCCCCACCTGAAACCGAAACCGTTGAAATCTTTCGTATCCTCGGCTGGCCATCGGCTTGCCACTCGCCTCGTATAAATCGCTGGCTCCTTGGGCTGCCGATTTCACTCACGTTTCACACTCAAAGCGGTGCAGTCACCGAGCAGCCAAAGCAACAGAGCACCCGCAGAGCAGAGCAC
Organism: Drosophila lowei; assembly: GCA_008121275.1. Lineage (NCBI taxonomy): Eukaryota > Metazoa > Arthropoda > Insecta > Diptera > Drosophilidae > Drosophila > Drosophila lowei. The sequence continues at coordinate 13,862,158 of CM017779.1, read as the reverse complement.
TGATGGTTAATGTTAACCCTATTTAAATTTGGAAAATTCTGAAAGTGTTTTGCTCAGTTTTCGAACATTGTTTCTGTGTATTTTCCAGTGAAGTTTCTAAAATAACAAATAAATTAAAAAACTGATATTTGTGTAAAAAAAATTAAAAAAAAAATACGCTTTTGTCTGTGCATTTGCGTGAAAAAGGTGAGTTTTATAAAATATTAATGTTTAATGATATTTATATAGTTAAGATCAAATAGAAGATAATACTTTTTTTTATATTAAGTCTATCTCGAAATCTTCGACAAATACTTTTACTTTGTACATTTTTTACAAATTATAACATATTTCTGAACTTATAAATATTTCTTACATCCTTCAGTACTCAATTTATTTTAAATCTCATGATTTTCATCCTTTTCAACACATAATTTCGACGTCCTTAATTTATAAATTTGTTTCTTGTTATATTCAAAATGTTTTGTGATATTTAATGTGATTCTTTTTGTTCTATTTTTTTTTTTATTCAAATTGATCAACTAAAAAAGCCGTCGGGAAATTCTTTTGTGGTGTTCTTTTAATAAATATTTTTAAATTTTATTTAAGATACCATATTAGCCGTCGGAAAACTTCTCTTTAGCTAAGATATCTGCAGAATTTCTAGGAAAATCATAATTTTAGTGGTTTTATCTTATTTCAAGTAACTGAAAATGGTAGTTAAGTGAATTAATCAATTTTTGATGCTATTTATAATATTGGTTCTATTTTGTTTATTTTAATTCCGATTTTCTTGGCATTTTTGTTTTTGATATTTTGACATTCACTGAGATTCAAAATACTTAATTATTACAAAATAATTCCATCAAATACCTTTATCAAATTCTAATAATGATATTCATTCCGCATTTAAATTAGGTATTCTGTTGTTCCCTTTTTTTGTTTTGAGCTTAGTCAAAAGTGTCCCCTAATTAATGATTTTCTAATAAACCAAATGCAAAAGTTGATCCCAAAATCTTTTTCTAGGTCTATTGTTGACCTTTTTGTTGCATATTGCTACTGTTTCATCTTCCACTTAATTATGTTTTTATGGCTCAAAATTTAATTTGTTTATAATTCTGTAAATGTCTCGTCTTTGGCCTTTTGGAAATGGCTTCTTAGCCCCGGCCTAAGCCATAAAGTCTACATGGAAACCCCCAGTCCGCCATTGTTTCCATGATGTCCTTCTCGATGATGTGTGTTGAGCCCGGGACATTTGTTGCTTCGCCTTCGTTCTTGTGCTTTTGGCTTTTGGCCTAGGCGACCTTTTTATTCCTTTATTCCTGTTGTATCTGGGAAAATCTTTATTTTATGTTGCAAAATTGAAGTCGACCCTTCGCTGGTCTTATTACCAAGTAAGTCCTTTTGGATTATCGCAATCATTTAAAGCTTTATGCGGCCCTCATATTGGATAGCCTTGTAGTTTTGGTAGTTTTTGTGGGAGGCAGGCTGTAGATGCTTTGAGAGTTTTCCTACTTCAATTGCCAGAAACTTTGGCATTAGCTTCTTAAAGTTCTTGGCTTAAATATGTGGAGGATGCTCTTAGGCTTAAATATGTACAGGATTTCTTCTTGGCTTAAATATGTAGGGGAAGTTTTTGGCTCAAACATATTTTCGAAGCTCTTGGCTGAAACATAGTGAGAAAGCTCTTTAGCTTAAACATATCGAGGAAGATCTTGGCTTTAAAATGTAGTAGAAGTTCTTGGCCTAAAATCAAGAGGAATTTCTTGGCTTAAACATGTGTGCGAAATTATTTTCATAAATATTTTCCGCAACCGTTTGGCTTAAACATTTACAAGCAATGGCAATTAAGCTCCCCGGCATCAAAGATCAACCGTATTTGGCCTGGAATTGCTCATCTGTTCAGTGATTCGAATCACTGAGTCCTGTACTGGTATTTCCTTCGCGAAACCTTACTTTAAATTCAGTGGAATTGTATGTTTCGCGAAACAATTATGTTTCTGGCTTTAGTCACAAATTTCCATTTATAACAAATGAGCAATTAATTTTCGTTTAATTGAAGAATAAACGGCAGTGAAATCCGCATGTAGATCAAATTAAAATTATAGAAAAACAAAATAATTGAAAAGTGATGAAAATTAAAAATGTATTTAAAAGTGCGCAGCGCGAAAGCAGCTTAACTGTGGAATAAGAGAGGAAAAGTGATTTCAACAGTGGACTCGAACAGGAGAGGAAATCCTTTTAATCCTTTTCTTTTCCTCACTTTTTTATAAAGCTTTAAATTGAATTTGTTACGGGAATGGGATTTAAAAATAAAACTATGAAATAGGATTGTGTAATTTTTGGGGTATTTTAAAAGTAATATTTTATATAAATATTCTGTAGATTTGGCAGGTTTTCCTCTTCTTAAAGGATGCCAAAATGTGTCCAGAATAATCTCAAAATTCCACCCACCATTCTCTTTTAAGAAATACAATCTTTTGCACAAATATTCTTAAATAAGTACAGCATTCAAACGTATTTATTTCCACCAAAATATCTTTCATGAACGTCTCTTAAGCCAAGAGGATTTCCCTTAAGCAACAAATACTATTTTGCAATTACATTTTCAATCAATAAATTTCACATTCCGTCCCACTGTTTTGGCCACAAAATTCAATTTCCTACACATTTTGGCCATTTTATATTACCACATTTGTTTGGGGCAAACTGTGGGAGCAGGCAGAACCGAGACCTGAAAACCGAATACCGAGAGAACTTGTGGCGCTCAGGTGCACAAAATGTCGGATGACAGGCGTTGCAAACTACTTAATTTAAGAGTCCACCCTTGGGTTATTTATTTAAATGCTTTGAACTGAAACAATGTTGTTTTCTTTAAATTTACCAAAGAAAAACACGAGAACAGACAGCAGAAAATTCTGTAAGAAGGCCGTTGATTTGGGTGCCAGTAGTAATTCCTTTCATATGTTTTTTTTTAATGGTCTTTCCTGGTTTTCCACAGCATTTAAATGCGGTCTTTTTGAATGGTCTTTCTTGGGTTTCTCTGGGTATAAGTGGAATGATGTGGAAACTTTTTCATACACAATTAATTCAGCGCGAAGGTGTACCTGAACCTAAACATGGGCATCAATTAAAAAATGCTTAGACAAAAGTCTTCAAAAAGGCAGAAAATTCAAGACTTGTGTGCACTGAAAAAACCTCAAAATTCCTACCTAAAACGCAGTAAAATTCGTCACTTGATTGTGGCTAAAACGCAAAAATTTCACCACTTGAGCGTGGCTAATCCCCCAGCAAAAAAGGGTTTAAACTGAACACCCAAAATGGTCTAGAAAACTTTCGAATAAATTTGTTCTTAACAAGCGCTCCCCCGGTTGTCCGTTCTTCTAATTAAATTTGCATATTTTTATTAATTAAATTGTTGTGCCAGTGTTGTTTGCCAGAAGCTTCAGAGAACTTTAGCCCTCCGTAACACACACACATATGCATGCTAATCATCGTAGCAGAGCTGGGGGAATCCCCGGCACAAAATTACCATGCTCCCGGCGGAAGCTAAGCAAACACCCAGAGCACAATGGCATAACATTCCTTATTCTGATGCCTGCCACGCTTTAGACTCAATGGGTCCTCCGTGGTCTCCAGGTCAATGTGGGTCTCGTCTCCTCCGTGAACCTTGTTTCAATGGGTCCTTCATGGACTCCATTAAATTCAAAAACACTCCTCAGATAGACACCATTTCGAGGCTTATTTCCTTTCCCCATTTATTGCATTCTTATGGCACGGGGCGAATGCTGATCATAATTTTGTCAGTTTTTACGGTGTAAAATGTAATTGGGGGCACGATTCTCCAGTCAGATATGTTTATGCCTTCAATTAGGCCTTTGAATTGGAAACTGCATAAAAAGTTACACGAGTCTCGGGTTAAATTGAGTGCAATTTTAGTGTGGGAAAAATCATTAAAAGTTTGCCTGAAAAAAAGAGCTATAAATCATCATAGATACGGCTTATACGAGCAGACTCTTTGGCTAATGAGAGTTATGGGGTATTAAAAAGAGATTATGGTGTGGCTTTTGATGAACTTTAAGCCGGATCTGAGGTTTTTAATATTATATATTTTTGAATTGGAATTTTTCAACAAATTTTTGTTTGATTTTTTGTTTGTTTTTCCTGTTGGTTTTTGAGGTTTAAAATGTTCGCTAGAACTTTTGGTACATTCTCTTCATAATATTCTTTAATGATACGATATACATTTTAATCCTTTTAGAGTATTTTTTAGCTCAGGTTCCTGCTCCTCTCAGGGTAATATTTATTTTCATTTGATTCGTATTTTTCATGTGTGACCTGCAGGAGAGATATAAATTTGTAGCATACATTTTCACTCTCCATTTGCATTACCCATCCCCCACCTCACATACCCACCTTTGATGGTATTTGCGCCTTAACGTAACCGTGCCAAATATTTATTCACATTTAAAAAGCATTTTATGTTGCATTTTCCTATAAGCATTCTCGGGTGCTGATGCTGCCACGCCATACCATGCCTCTTCTGTGATAAGACATGCATCCATCCGTCTCATCCCCCACCGCACATTCTCTCCACACAGACTCCCCCCAGATATGCCCTGGTGTTATGGCTTTTATGTGTGCCCGGTCCTCCTTCCAGAGTGTTTGCTTAAACTCTCCATCGACTCTCCATCTCCGACTCTTCCCCGCATGATTGTGCTCCTTCAGTTTGCTCCGCTGCTCCGCTGCTGAATTGTTTGTATGACAAAGTTTGCCTTTTTTGTAATAAATTCGCTTTAAAAAATGTTTGAACATTTATGACCGGCATTTAAATTAAATACTCTTCACGCTTCTCAGCTCGAAACGAAAAGAAATTGAAGTCGAATGCTCAAAACGTGGCTTAGAGAAAATTCTTTGCACAGATGAGCATTTGTTTGGCGCTTCGAAATGTTGAAAGGAATATTAAAATAAAAACAAAATGATATGAAAAGTATGATACCTCTAATCTCTGATTGAACTTCCACTCAAGAAGAGTCTTCAACTGTGGCTTAAGCAAAATCTAAATCCATAAACCATAAGGAGTATGCTCCCTCTGGGGCCTATTCTTGTGTACTTTTCCAGTTCAATGAGCCTGCCGAGTGTTTCCAAAAGCACAATTCATGTCCTTTGGCAGGCTATGAACCATTTGAACAGCAAAAACCTCAATTAAAGGCAGGATAACTATTTGAACAGGCAACACTCAATTGCAAAATACATATAACTCGTTCAAACGAGCTCTGCTCTGGAAAGACTTCTGCAGTTCAAAGCTTTGTGATATGGAGGAGCAACATTTACATTTTGCAAACAGAAACAGAAATTCAATGCAAACTGAATGCGACGAGGGGGGCGAAAACTTTGTGGCAACAATGCTTATAAAACATAAGCAAGCAAACCAACAAGCGTCATTCCAAATGCCAGTTTATCAGGCAACAAATAGAGGACTCAAATGGTAGAGAGGAGAGGTCCCTGCGGGAGGAGGAAGAGGGGGCTTAGAGACCTGACAATGCAATCAAGCGAAAGTGAAAGAGCAGCCCACAGCCACTGTATTGACATCGATACGTATACGTATACATATGTTGACAACTGGCGCACATGCCCAGCAAACCAACAAACGTGCCTTTTGCGAGAGTTCCGCAAAATGCTCGCAAACGAGCTCGCAAGCGAGCTTGTGTACGAGCGATATGGTTTTGTGTCGCAAAACGCTCGCAAACGAGCTCGCAAGCGAGCCAAAAATGAGCTCTACTTCTTGTGTCGCAAAATGCTCGCAAACGAGCTCGCAAGCTAGCTTGTGTACGAACGATATGGTTTTGTGTCGCAAAACGCTCGAAAACGAGCTCGCAAGCGGGAGTTTTACAATAGGAAAGTGCGCTTCGACTGTGCTGCCGGTCAAAAGCCAAAAAAAAAGCAAGCCTTCGTGTGCCTTCGGTCCGGCAATTCTCCTTCGGCTTTGTGTTCACGTCTCGACAGATGACGTGTCGACAGATTAGTGGTCGAAAAGTCATTCGTGTTTTTCTTTTTTTACATGTGTCGAGCATTAGAAACAAGTGCAAATAAAGCGTGCGTTCCTTGCGCCGTCATTTCAATTATTTTCGTCGAACTGTGCAGTGCTAAGTTAAAAATCTCTACCATCTCTTACGCATTTAAAAGAAATTTCTGCCAATCGGTAAGTACGTTATTAATAAAAGAAATAAAATGTCTTACAAAAGAAAAAGCCGAACATATATCGGAGAGGCTCGACATGTGCAAAGAGCTACTGGAGATTTTGAGGTTAAACTGAATTATAGGCGAATTTGGAGAAGTTTTTCTCCTGACGTGGGACAGACTCTAAAAAGTGTGTAAGAGAACTTTGAACCACTTTAGCACTAAGAAGTAAGTTTTACTATTTTAGCTTGTGTAATTCCCCATTTTTTAATAAATTTTATATTGTATACAGATGCATATCAACAGAAGTGGGCGCTTGACGATCAGGATTTCGACCATACATCTCAAAAATATTTCCAGTAGGCTCAGGAACGGAAGGCCAGATTGGAAAAAAGTGATGCAAAAAAACTTAAATTTTAGTACATAGTACATACATATTACATACATACATTAAATTCATTTCATACTACATATTAAAAATATTTTTATTACGGAACAAAATGGGAACGGGTCCAAAAACTCTCGCAAAAACTATTTCTTGCGAGCCTTTTTGCGACATCGTTTGCGAGGCGAGATTGGGGCTTGCAATTTGTGTGTGTGTGTGTGTGTGTGTGTTAGTGGCTTGTACAAAAATTCCTTTAACAAAGTATTTAGCAAAACTTTTGCCACAAGTTTCTTTATTTTTTTCAAAGGCACAGCACACATAAGTTTTTCTCTTTATCTTTTGGAAAAAATGCAAACGGACAGACAATTTTCTGTGTTTTTTTTTCTAAAAATAAGCAAATGCATATACAATTTGCCCTCTCCATTTTCTTTGGATTTTCCCCAAAGCATAGTTGGCGGTCTTTGTTTCATTTGAATATTTTCCCACTTTTTGTGACGCACTTTGCCTCTGCCGCGTTACGTGGCACTGATGTGTGTGGGGAAACTCTACAAAAGTACAAAAGTATTTTCCAAGTTCTTATTCCTTGCTTAGTTCATCGTTTTCCTAAGGATTCCTTTCGTTACACGAGCCACATATTGCATTTGTAGATCCCTATATGCTGTGCTCTTAAAAGTAGGCAACAGTTTTTGCCCTTTGTCGTTGCCCTTAGAAGTAGGCAACGCCATTTTGCAATATTTATATTTGTGCAGAAAATGAATAATAATAACGAAAAATATGTTGAAAAGATATTTCAAAGATTTAAAATGAAATTATTGTTATAAATTAGTTTATAAACAATTTAATAGTAGTCTTGAAAAGTCTTAATAGCAGTCTACAAATACAAAATGAAATTCCAAGCAAATATCAATTTTTTAGGCCACAAAAATATACAAAATTATGAGCACCATTCTAGCTAAATACATATAAATTCCCTAAAATATACCCCAAAACAGTCGTGAATGTGTCTGAGTATCTATAATTTATTGTAAATATTTGCCTAACCGAACTTCGAGACGAGACCTCTTTTTTCCAAATAAAACTCATCAAAGAATCACATAAAAGTTCCAAATGGCGGCAAACAAAAGCTCAAAATCAAAAAGAAACTGAAACGAACGCAACAATGCCAAATCCCCTGAGGCTAATTCGCAAATTCCCTAGATTTGAATGCGAAATACAGAGGAAAAAGCTAAAGCATTCGGCCTAACACCAAATTCCCATTAGGTCTAAACCTGTTGCCCGAACAATTTGTGGCTTGTTCTGTTAACCATAAAACCAAATGACTGACAGAAGCTTCAACCCCGCTCGAGTAGAGTGCAATTATTTTAATCTGTTGCCGACATTTTTGGCATAATTTTTCATCAATTTTAAAGATTCAGGCCACGAAGCAGGACAAGATGTAACAACAAAAATAAAAGAATTCCTTGGGCCGCAATGAATTTTTAAGTAAATGTAAAGAGTGGCCCAGGTAGTGCCTCTGCCACAGCCACAGCCACATCCTCATCCTTATCCTCATCCAAGTCTTGAGAAATGGGCGAGCAGAGCTCGCTCGCGTGGCAATTCCCTGGAGGATGTTGTGTTGCCTCCTGTGGCGGGTTGTGGCGGGGCAAAGCTTTTAGCCTCCGAAAGTTAAATGTTCCGCCTCGCCTCACCTGTCTTCTGTGCTCACCTTTTCCACCTCATTGTCTTTACATGTGGCACCTTGCCCTGCCACGCCCCAACTGACGACTGCCGCCTGCCTCTCTGGTCGGGTCAACAATTTTTCCATTGTTGTTGGCATCCGAGTAATGCTCGGGTTATCCACAACATGAACAGGCCGGCGATGAGCATGACAACGCTGGTGTCTCTGTCTCCTCGTAAAGAGTATAAAGAAAACTTCGTGAGAAAGTTTTTCTCCCACGAGGAAGTGCAAAACAGGTTTTTTTTCTTTGACATGGTGGAAATTCATTTTTTTTTAATTGTACATAACCATTAGGCGTTGGATAGTTATAATTAGCTAATGTCTTGTGACGTGACCTTTTAGTAGCAGTTACTAGACTTGTTTGATAATTGAAATTTGGAGTAAAGGTCTATGGGTTTTTGGACTTTTGGGATGGGATTTTAAATCGGTTAAAGAATCGGTAGCCATTCTTAACTTAAGTTTTTCTTGTCTTAAATATTCTTAATTTATTTTACTTTAATTCCTTTTATTCCATAAACATTTTTTAACCTTAATCTTTCCTTGTGTTATCTGCCATTTACCTTGCTGAACCAAAGGGTTTTCGTGACCTTGTCAAACCTTAATCAATCGTTTATATTCGTTGTCTTTCTAACCCTTACCTAGGCTACAAAAAACCTTAAACAACCTTATCTATTCCTACATATTCGAACCTCATTTCTTCGATTAAATATTTTCTAAATAAAATAAAAAATATATTACTACGGATTCGTGACGTTATTTAAAGATTATAAATATTAATAGAATATACCAATCGTCTCTCAACCAATAAGTGTCAAGGCACCATCACGCGTTATTATAACTTAATTTTCAAGTTAATCATATCTTATCTTCGAAAGATTCTTGCCTTTGATTGATGGACACAAATTGTTTGCTTTGAAAGATATTTTATTTGCTGCTTCAACTTGTCAAATTTCTGTACTGTTGATTTCCCTTTGATTTATAGTTGATTTTTCTAATCGATTGGCACTTGGGGTATCTCTGAAAGATTGGGCCCCTACCTTGGGCGAAATATTCATTGGAATTTCGGTGTTAGAAAAAACTTGAGTGGGATTTTCTCAAGCGAAGTAGCAGAAGGGGATGTCTAGAGACTGTTTGGTCAGTTTGTGGACATTTAGCCAGCTTATTAGCTCTCCCTCTTTCGTACTCAGTGGCTTAGTCAGCTAATCAGTTAAGATGCCACAGAGATGCCAGCAGATAGACACACAAAAACACATCTCAAATCACGGGAGGCAAATCAAGGCAAGAGGCAAATGTCTGCCAAGACAAATCCAAATCAATCTGGTGGTTGTTTGCTTAATTTGACAAACGGAATACATATAATTTGATGAATATCTAAAATGGCAGGGCAGCTAGCAACACACACAGCGGGTTGTACGACCTCTCCATTCCCAATCCCAACAACGACTTTGTCACTAATTCAATAAGCATCCAATTACAACGGGGCAAGAGGAATTTTCCTTTGCTTTCCGACTTCCTGATGGGACAGGCGTCCTCATCCTCATCCTCATCCTCCCTTCTTCCATCCATTCATCGTACACGCAATTTTCATTTGGGTATATGAAAATTTAATGTACTGGCTGTACTGTGGTTCCATAATTTTCCATAATTATTTTGTTGAGTTTTCAGGCGAACTTCTTTAGGAATTTATGCTCTTTAAGTACTGCTTAAACACTGAGAGCAATGAGGATTTCAATGAAATTAATGGAAAGGGGTATTTAGAGAATAGAAATTATCCTTCCCTCAACGCAATATGCCTTCCACAAGGACCAACATTACAGGGCAACAAAATGACAGCACGTGCAACATATATAAATATATATATTTGTGATTGTTTTGTAGGCAAAAGATTCATTCCTGGAGCCAACGTATAGCCCTGGCATTGGGATTGAATGACCCAAATTCAATTTCAACTATGACCCACTCGTGTGAACCGCCCGCCCCCCACAGGACTCCCACTTCCACTCCCACGGCGGCAATCATAAGTACGTTTTCAGTTACCAACACAGCGGGCCACCGGTGCGGTGCGACAGCCGACAAAAGCCAAGGGGCAAGAGAGGTCCGGTCCTGAGTGGGCCAGAAGGAGGTGGTGTCTTGTTGTGGGACACCATAATCAACGCAATGCAATTTCAATGTCTGACTCTCGTGTTTCACTTTAGTCCTGGCTGCAGCCCCCAGTCTCCAACCCAGATCTCTCTTCCCATCCCAGTTCTCTGGCAAAATCCCAGACCATTTGGTCAAGGTGGGATTTTCTGTCTGTGTGCGTGTGTGTGTGGCGCCCAGAGGTATGCGAATAACCAAGGATCTCATTAGACAAATGTATTTGCTGACTAAGCAGCAGTTGATTTGGGTTAAACCATGGCCAAAAGCTGACTTCCAACACTTTGGTTAAACGCTTTGCCAATTCCAGTTGAAGCGATTTGAATATGCCCCCAAGGTTGTTGATGAATTTCGAATTTCATTTGGAGCAGAAGGATACTTAATACCCGATTAGACTGTCATACTTTGATTCCTGGAACATCTGCTTGAAGTTGAGCTGCGTACTGAGGGTTTGTTGATTGGAAGAAGCTACGAAAGGATGTGAAAAGAAAGGTGTCCCGAGGCTCTTGTATTTTATAAAGAAAAAGGGAATGTGAATGTGTATAAATATTTGGGAACTGAAGTCAGACAAGCAAGACTTGGATTGAAACTATTTAAGAGACTTTCGTAGATTGTTTTGGTGCACTTAAAATGTTTTCTGCAGTTTCTTAATTACTCTTCCTCCTTCGTTCAATTTAAAGACATTCGCCTGTTGCATTTCCTCAAGAACTCTTTAGTCTTTAGTTTATCTGTCATCATCCCAAGGCCTTACGGCTTCTAGACTTTCTTCAAAGGTCATTGATAGAGTGCTTCCGCTTCTGCAGTGTCACCAAAGGTCACTGAGAGAGTATGCTTTTGCCATGTCTCTTCTCTCCCTGCTAAATGCCCATTTCATACTTGAAGCGATATATTACTCGATTAAATCGCCTGACACTTGGCTGACTTCCACGCGGAGTGCATAAAATGCATCGCGTCAGTTCATCGCGCGCGGCGGGGCATCAAGCAAGCTGCGAAAATGCAATCAGCGGAAGGAAAACCGATGCCAGGATGAACAGGAAGACAACTAATTCCGATTGTCAGTCAACTGTGAAGCTTTCAGGAACGAGAATGTCATCTATAAATTGCTCACTGACCGAAAAAATAACAAATGTATTCAGGGATATTGAGGGCTTATCAAATATTTATTTGGTTAATTTTTATTTGCATCTCGGGGGCTAAGCCTTTGGGCCATTCGGACAGCAAAAAGAGAGAACAAATAATAATAAAAAATAAATCGAAAATTCATATGGGTGTGTGTGCACTCACACATGGATGATTCGTTGTTCGATTAGTTGGATGGACCAGCCGCCCCGGGCGGAGCTACTACCAACTACCCATGCACTCCAATCCACTCCGCACTGGAGGCCATAAATCAAAAATGATTGATAAACGGTTTGCAGCAGGAGTGTCTGAGAGCAGATGGGACGACCATCCGCAGGATCCCGTATGGCATTTGTCCTGTGATGCTGGCCCGCCGCCTAATAATTGCCACACGAAATGTCACCGCAGAAACAGTAATCATACGCACTGTGTGCCAGTGGACACACACCGGAATGGTAACCGAAATTGCCCAACGTTGCGTAAAATCCGTTGATTACTTTATTTGTCCCCAAAAGTGTGCAACGCACTCAGGCGTTTGTGGATTCCTTCATTCCTTGTGGTTCTCCTTTTTTCTGTGGGAGTGCGGTCAGCACTCAGCGATAAGCGGATGGCCAGAACACTCGCAGTGGGCCTCCTGCCCCCTTGGAAATCAACCTGTGGCTTAACCACCCAACACAAACCGCAAAAGACCCACCCAAAGAGCTCCACATTTCTTCTCATTTTCTCTGGCAATCATCACACATTGATCGCCATTGTCCTTCGTCCTTCTTTGGGTTGGTTCCGCCAATTGAAGTAACATTTTATTTGATTTTAAATCTGATTTCAATAAGGACTTAAGGACTCAAAATGGAGGAACCTGCATTTGCTTTGCTTTTATCTGCCCCAGCAAATATACTTTTATGGACGAGTGGATTCGTAAAATGGAGAAAGTGAATCGCTTGATTGGAATGGAATTTCTTGCGTACAGAGAAGGTGGAAGGGAAATACTCTAAAGTGACTAAAAGCAATTAGTCAGCCTCTTTTTGTTGCTCTTTGTAAATCAGCCAAATGGAATGGTTAGGTTTTTTTTTGGAGTTGTCTTTTAAAGGTAGTAAAAATATTTATTTCAGTTTTGGGATGACAAAAATTTGAGCAAAGAAACCTATTTGCCATTGGAAATTTAACTGTTTAAGGGATACCTTAAAATGGTTCTTCTTTCGGGGAGGTTCTTTTTTGGTTGCTCATTATCTACAAAATAAAAATAGCTTCGTTCTTCTTGCTCTCCCTATTTTGCCTGCAATAGCTTTTGGATTGAAATAATATTTGAAAGATAGGTAGATAAACCTCATCATTTAGAAACTACTGTTTTTTTTTAGAGTTTCAGAAAACTCTCGAGAAAAAACACTGAAACTGCAGGAATATATTCATTTTGTGGTATTTTATCGTATAAAATACCGTCAGACTCGTGGCGAATGTTCTATGTGTCCTTTCGCTTAGGGAAACATCTTTACAGCGAATCAATATTATTGTACTCGCTTCGCCATTTATGGGCTGGCTCTCTAAGTGGGGTATCTGTGTATCTGTTGGCAAAGAAAACCGACCTTCTGACAGCTTTACGATAATGAAGGCCTTAAGATTTCTTATCAGTTGTAAACAATTTGTTATCACTGGTAAAGCCCTAAAATAGTGTGTCATGACGAGCATATTTTTTTACCACAGTAGAATATTTAATTATCATAAATATTTACTGCTCCTGCAATCAAATTTGATTCGAAAGTCAAAACAAAGTCCAATCATTTGGAAGGGATTTGGATCTTAAGAATGAATTGCATTATCTAATAGATAGTCAAAATACCACCCCATATTCACACCTGAACTGATATGGGCCCTCTAAATAGGATTACAATTATCGCTAGATAAAGTATCTCATATATTTTTCGAACTTATTTTCAAGTGGTTCGGCGGCTCTCCCTAGAATTATACCAATCTTATCGAAACGGCAGTTTGTGCCTGTGATTGAATGCCAATGGGCTATAAATTAGATGTGGGCCCGTCCATTGACAGTTAGTCGAACTTCAGTAGACTACAAAGAACAAAGAAAGATGATGATCAAGTCCCTCGCTCTGATCGCGGTGCTGGTGGCAGTGGCCAGTGCCGAGCTGCACCGCGTGCCCGTCCTCAAGGAGCAAAACTTCGTGAAGACGCGCGAGAATGTGCTGGCCGAGAAGTCGTACCTGCGCACCAAGTACCAGCTGCCCCAGGCCCGTGATATCAACGAGGAAACCCTCTCCAACTCGATGAACATGGCCTACTATGGTGCCATCACCATCGGTACTCCTGCCCAGAGCTTCAAGGTGCTGTTCGATTCGGGATCCTCCAACCTGTGGGTGCCATCGAACACCTGCCAGAGCGACGCTTGCCTGACCCACAACCAGTACGACTCCAGTGCCAGCACCACCTATGTGGCCAATGGCGAGTCCTTCTCCATCCAGTACGGCACTGGCAGCCTCACCGGCTACCTCTCCGAGGACACCGTCGATGTGAACGGACTGAAGGTCACCAGCCAGACCTTTGCCGAGTCGACCAACGAACCAGGCACCAACTTCAACAATGCCAACTTCGATGGTATCCTGGGCATGGCCTACGAGTCTCTGGCCGTCGATGGCGTGGCTCCTGTCTTCTACAATATGGTCTCCGAGGGCCTGGTCGATCAGTCTGTATTCTCCTTCTATCTGGCCCGCGCCGGCTCCTCCAGCGATGGCGGTGAGCTGATCTTCGGCGGCTCCGACTCCTCCCTGTACACCGGGGACCTCACCTATGTGCCCATCTCCGAGCAAGGCTACTGGCAGTTCACCATGGCCAGCGCCTCCTCCGATGGAAACTCCTTGTGCGACGACTGCCAGGCCATCGCCGACACTGGCACCTCTCTCATTGTGGCTCCCTATGATGCCTACATCACACTCACCGACCTCCTGAATGTCGATGATGATGGTTATGTGGACTGCTCCACTGTCAGCTCCCTGCCCGATGTGACCTTCAACATTGGCGGCACTGACTTCACCCTGACCCCTGCCTCCTACATCATCCAGTCGGACAGCACCTGCATGTCCGCCTTCGAGTACATGGGCACTGACTTCTGGATCTTGGGCGATGTCTTCATTGGCCAGTACTACACCGAATTCGATTTGGGTAACAACCGCATTGGCTTTGCCCCAGTTGCCTAAACATCAGCGATCCAGCGAATCAATAAAGAAACGATTTTGAATATCTCAAGCATTCTGTGATGAAATGTCTGCGATGTAAACACTTCTGAAGGCTGGCTACAATCTTATCTGTGATTACATATTCTTAATGAATTTTTAGGTTTGAATTGTTTAAAGGCTTCGAAACATTGTAGATGATAGGGGGTTCTTCTAGGTGGGAATTTTAGCTACTTAAAGCCACTTAGTTTTTGATGGGCAGAAATGATAGTGTTCCTTCTGCTCAAGCTCTCAATGGAACTTATAGCCACTTAAAGGGAGGTGTGATGCCGGTCCATGGCCATGACAAATGTTTACCCTGAATAATGGAAACGATCCAAATGAATTCTGACCATGCGATGAGAGGTGAGACCCGTCAGAAGTCAACAGCATCTCTCACTGAGAGTCAATTCATTTGTCCAGCCTGTTGCGTGGGCAATGATGTGTGTCCGGGACGGAGATGTTCCCCAAGTTGTCCCCGAGCTGTCAGGACTGTCAAAGGGAAGCGAAGGCTGCCCCAACGATGATATCACAAACTTTTGCAACAGTAAACACAACACCGGCAACGACATTTAGGAGCAGGCAGAGCAGGGAAAGGGGCTGGATGACAGGAAGTGGAAGTGGAAGTGCAGTTGAGCAATGCGAAAAAAGAGCAGAGACAACAGTTCATATTGCTCCTGTTAGCAAGTAGCCAACGCAAATGACTTTCTGGCAGTCAGTGTGGGAAAAACGGAGGGAGCAGAGGGAATGGAGCTCTTTTTGCCATAGGAATGGAGCGCCCTTTTGCTGTAAGACTAGTTCTCATTGGATAGAGTCGAGTGTGAGGGGCAGTGGGGGCTCCTGCGTCGACTGGGTGTGGATTGTGTGTCTGTGGGTTGCTGTCTGTGTGGCCTGCTTCGTTGAGCAGTTAATGAATCACTTAATGGAAAACCTGGTCTGCTGTCTCACTTCCGTTTCGTGTCGTTTCCCCAGCAATCGATTTTTAATTGTCTCTGATGATGTTTACCCAAGTACAACGACTAGGTCTAAGTCGCTTAGCTTTAAATTTATTGTATATATGTAACGTGACCCTAACTCTTGTTTACTTTTAGACTTGGCAGGAGAGACAGCCGTACAATGATGACAAACAGATTCGCTTGCTTTGCTGTGGCCCTTCTGGTCGTGTGTCTGTTGGCCATCTCGAGCACCGAGGCAGCACCAATGCCCAGGTAGTTGTAGATTATCCTTACACATCCCTGCATCACATACTAGACTCACACTCGGGCGACATGAACTAATTAATTTCTGGCACTTGGCACTTTGGCTGTGTGAAAAAACCATCTCAAAAAATTGTGTTATTAAAATATTTGCCCAAAAGCAATTACCCGAAGTTTGTTCCAGACACTGTTTGCTGTGCATTTCGGTTTTAGGAAATGGAAATTCTGGGAAGGACCTTCCCTCCACATATGAGTAAATGAAGGACCCAGCCTTCACACTTTCCTTGTCTTGTCAGCGTCTTTTGCACATTTAAAGTCCTCACACGAGAACAATTTTCAATTAACAAAATGTAAACGTTGACAGAAAAAAATTATTCGCCACAAATTGTAAGCAATGCTTAGGCACACACACACACACACACACACACACCCACATCCTCTGAGCAGAAGGAATCCTTCCCACCCATTTGATGAGAGTGAAAAGATAATGATTCTTAGAATTTCACAGAAACTCAATTTCCTCTTAAGATGGGGCAGAACGAACTATCAAAAATTCATTGAAGGCTAATTAGTAATTTCTTGAATAGAAATAATTGGCTTTCCATGCAAATGAACGATGGAACGTTCAGCAAATGTCAAATTTAACAGAGCTAAAGTAATTAGATATCCTGTTGACCCTGCGAATTATTTATACCCACACACACACACACACAGAAACACCGACAGAAACAAAGAAAAACTCTGTCTAATTTTCCATTTGACTGACTCCCAAATAGCCAGAGCAATGGAGGAGGAGGCTACGGCGGTGGCGCTGGCTACAACGAACTGGAGGAGGTGCCCGATGACCTGCTGATGGAGCTGATGACTCGCTTTGGACGCACCATCATACGGGCCCGCAACGACCTGGAGAAGTAAGCAGGCGACAGGCGTATAACCACAGATATATATCAGATCATATCTGCCTCCATCTTTGATTTTAGTTCGAAGAGAACTGTGGACTTTGGCTTGGCACGGGGATATTCTGGCACCCAAGAGGCGAAACATCGGATGGGTCTGGCTGCGGCCAATTTTGCCGGCGGCCCTGGACGAAGGCGGCGCTCTGAGACTGATGTCTAAATCTCTATACGAGTATATCTGAGTAACCGAATCCTGTCAACATAAGAGGACGAGTTTCCCCAATTTTTCAGCTCACAATTTTCCATCATTCTTCAGGACTTCATCTTCGGATTTTGTTTGTTTTGTGTTTTGTTTGTTATGCATTGTACATACATAAAAATATATATTTATTGTGGATTGTGCAGTATTACTGAATAATATTAATTAATATTTACAAGATATCGGAATCTATATATACATATTACCACCAGAACAACCAAATAAAAACGTTAAACTGTTGCTCCAAAAAACAAAAAACAAATTTTATAAGCGATTTATTCTCGCGCTTCTCTCTACAAAACTCTCTTCCTCTCTCTATACTCTCAGACTCGTCTAAAAAATTACCAAAAAAAAAAAAAAAAGTTAAAAATATATATTCTTAACAAAAAGAAATACATAAAGTAAATAACTCAAGAAGTATATATGTATTCGCGCAAAAAATCTTTAACTAGGTATGTCTTACATAACCACACCACACGAAAAAAATGAAACGCACACGAAAACATTTGAAACCCTTT
Organism: Drosophila lowei; assembly: GCA_008121275.1. Classification (NCBI taxonomy): domain Eukaryota; kingdom Metazoa; phylum Arthropoda; class Insecta; order Diptera; family Drosophilidae; genus Drosophila; species Drosophila lowei. Next base: position 13,844,555 of record CM017779.1, on the reverse strand, counting down.
TTGGCCCCCAACCCCCACGAAATGATGTTTATTTACGCAGAGATCCGATCCCACCCCCGAAAACATAAAAAGTTCTGGAACGGTTAACATGATCATTTGTGAATCGGTTAAATCGGGCCTGCAAGCGACTTTTAAATGTATTGTAAATATAACAACAAAACAAAACACGCGTACAACTATTGCGATATATAACAAGATATATATACAAAAAACTCTACTTGCATATATTGTATTGTATTAACTATTGTGTCTATGGAAAAATGCTGCATACATAAAAGAAAACGTGAGTCGGGACACGATTAAATAAAGTCTTACATTTAGAGAAACTCCGAAATATTTCAAAGATCTTTGATTTCGAAGGAGGGACGTCCAAATATCATCCTGAAATTATTGCTTTAACTATAATTTACCCATTCAAATATCATTATCATTTATCATTTAATGTTTGATTTGATAAGAATTTACTTCATAAACATTTCCCATCATCCTGCCATTTTCCACCCCAAGCCACAATTACACCTGACTCACCCAAGTGCTTCATCCATCTAATTTCAACAGCTCATAAATTTATCCATTTGGGGGAGCAGAGCAGCAAATGCATTACAAATCGCTTACACAAACACTCCACGACGGAGTGGAGCTGCAAATGCAATTGAATTTATTTATTTGCTGGGGAATTAGATGCTGTTGATTTATGCATGGAGTGTGGGTACGTTGAACAGACAGATAAGTGGTCCTCGGAGGTGCCATAAATGGCACAGCAGGTTGTAAACGATGGCCAATAATTACACGTGGATTTGCAGATAGGGAAAAATGAGTATCGGATGCATAGAAATCATTTAATGAAGAAAGAAATAGATTAAAGCGAGCGTATAGAATAACGAAATAAGTATTGCATTTAAAAAATAACTTAAATTTCAATTCAAATTCAAAAGTTTAACCGGTATAGTACTAGCTAACGATCACAGATCCATAGCTAGTATTGGCTAACGATCACAGATCAATACCGATATTCGATAATTGATTTCCTTTGCGAGCATTGTCGCCATAATCGCAGGCGGTCACATTGAGCAACTTCTTTATCTTTTAAACAAATAAAAAAATAATTACAAAATTCAGTAGAATTTCCAACTGGTCATTGCTGAAAGACCTTTAATAAATGGTTGATTGACCTAGATCAATTTTTTCCGTCCTATTTTTTATACCCGATACTCAAAAGAGTGTAGGGGTATATTAGATTTGTGCGGAAAATGGATGTGTGTAACGCCCAGAAGGATGCGTTTCCGACCCCAGAAAGTATATATATTCTTGACCAGCGTCGATAGCCGAGTTGGTAGCCGAGTTTGACACCTAGTTCTCAGAGACTATAAGAGCTAGAGAAACGAAATTTTGTATCCAGACTCCTGGGCTATTAAACTGAATCAAGTTTGTTTCAAAATTTTGCAGCGACCCCACAAAAGACGAAAAAATGTGGCACCCATCATTTTGAAGATACGAGAAAACCAAAAGAATCGTAGAGATTGACCTTATTTAGCAGACTGCCGAATCTGGATCAGATCGGATTATTGTTATAGCCAGAAGGAACAAATCAATTTTCAATGGCAACGCAACTCCTTCCACGCGCGTACTTAGTTTCTGTCTCTCTCTCACACACTCTTCGGAGGAGGGGCGGAGGGGAGCCGTACTGACTGAGTGTCGGGTATAAATGTAGAGTCGCGGCTGTAGCTGCGACTCACAACGCCCCCCCTCGTTTGTGTAAAGTACAGTCAATATTGATTATCTTTTGATCAATAAAGATTGTGTTCCATCGTTATCACATGCATAAATGAAGAGGAAACAGTACATTTGATAAGATTTGTAATACCTAATACTGTCTAATGTCTATAATTGTGCGATTGTGCATAGTAAATAATATAAAGATTCAATTCTCAACCGCTTCCGTGCTGCAGCATCGGAGTAGTTCTCCTATAATCGATCCATCCCATTGCCGTCCATATCGTCGCTCTAGTACTAGATCTTTCAGACTCTGTCCATGCATGCCGCGGGCCACATTCTGTCTATAACTGCGACGCTTATGTCGATCAGATTGTCGCTCCCCCATGTTTCTATATGGTACATCTCCAACATCTTTCCATCCGGATTTTTCTTTCAATCCTTTCAGTTCATCGCGCAGCCATTGGTTTTGAACTTCCAATAACTCGACCTGTAATATGATGGATGTTAATACCATAGTTCCTTTAAGCGTACGTTTCACGTACATCATCCAGATCAAAGTCCATCTCACTGATAATATCGTAGGCTGCCTCCAGTTCTGCTTGGAGTTGGGCTAAAGCCTCCTTTAGGTGCAGTACCTCATCAGATCGTGGCTCCATTGCAACCATTTTTGTTCTACTATGCTTTTCCGTCGATGTCCGCTGGAGGTGATTTCTGAATTGCTTGCGAAGTCAACCAAAGCATTGTGGGGGTAAAGAGCCTGTCTCTCTTTCTGCTTAGGCAAATACAGATATGTTATCAATATTATACGGAGGGGTTACGAGTCGTTGCCGTATCTTTAGAGGAGCTTTTTGCAAATATCGATTCAAATCAGAGAAGTGCAAAAATCACCTTTTTCTTGATTTAATCATGTACTAAAATACTTACTGGCAAAAGAATAATCAGTGTTGAATAAAACATCTCGTTCGGATAATTTTTACTCATTTACTAAAATCACCCTCAAATCACCTAACCAGTCTGAGCACCGGCTTACACGAATACATTAAAATGCGCTGTTGTCTGACTGGACCCGAACAGAGCCGAGGAGGTCTTCGGCGTTACCATATCGATTCGAATATGTGACTAAATATACGTTATCTTTTGAAATTTAAGAGTTTTGGATGCGTACAATCCCCCCTTATTGATTGATAGACCCCACAGAATTTAGTATACGTTTTCCAATGCATGCTTCTTTTATTTGAATGAAGTAATGAATCTTAAGTTTAACACCAATACAATTCCTCTATAGAGGAGTAAAAATGTATAGGTGATTATCATGTAATTGTTGGCCTTTCAACTCTGCCAAAATGTAATCTCAGTCACTTAAAATAGTCACTTATGGAATAGATGGAAGAACTTATTTGATTGGCACTTGTGGGTATATGCGATTGAAGCTACAACCTATCGAAAAACACTTTAAATAATACTACGTGAATGCGTCAACGAGCACCTCGGGGCATAAATGGGTTTCGTTTCGTATAAATTAATGTGTGAATGCTTAGATTACAAAATTGAATATGTACAGTCTTCTTCGAGCATCTCGCCCTTAAATCTTAACGCCGTTCGCCTGTACGGCAGGAAGTGCACTCCCATTAGCATTAGCATTTCCGACAGACAGTTCCATGTACTGAAAGGGCACATGATAGCTCTGACCCTTGTGCTCCACCAGCAAATGTCCCCTGCCGCTGGAGGCACCCACCACCGTCACCGTTTCGCCCTTCTTCAACTGCTGCGACTCTGATTGCCCAGCGGTGGGGGGATCCTCGGGAAAGCTCATCTTCATGAGGCGACTTTGCGGATATCCCAACTTAGAATTTCCGCTGATCGTATAGGATCGAGAGGGGGCACTGGCGGTGGACGTTCCTATAATTGGGAAATCATTAGGTAAAGGTTTATAGTGATTAAAGAAGGATTAAGACCTACCAGATCCAGTCCAAACAGACTGCAGGTTTGCTGTATAATCTTCTGGTCGCATTTCTCATGGGGATCTGGCGGTGGAGTCCCAGCAATCGGCTGTGGTCTTGGCCTGGTCACCGTTCCACCAATCCCAAGATTCGTGGACTTTGCCGAGAGGCGTGGCACTGTTAAGAGAGAATGAAAGTTCTTGAAAGCTCTATTAAAATGGGAAATAGAGATCATCACCTGTCGTTGGAGCTGCAGCAGCCACTGCCGCCAAGGCAGCCATCGTTGTGGATGCCGATTTGCTCTGGGAATTGTGGGAATTGTGAGAATGGCTGGGTGGTTTGGCCACTGGCAGTGGTGCTGCCGATGGCGAGGGCAAATGGTGGGTCATACGCGTACGTTTGACCCCGTTGCCCATCTTCTTGCGCCACCACCAGCCCCGCCATGTGGCCTGCATAAGGGTTGCGCTCTTGTGACGAATCTCCGTGCGCAGGTGCTCCAAATGCTGGCGAATGCCCTCGCTGAGGAAGACATGTCGCTTGCCCGGCGCCCAGGCCAATGTCACAGAGCCATCCAGAACCGGAGGCTGCTCCATGGCATACTGCAGGATCAGTTGACAATCCTCTAGAGCTTTGTCCTCGCTGCGCCTCAGCAGACGGAAGGGAGCCAGCATCCTATAGCGGGCATTGAATTGCTTGAATCGCATGCGATGCGGGAAGCCTGAGGCCATCAGGTTGACGGTTTCAAGGACCTGCAGCGACCTGATCTGCCGGACAACGGTGGCCCTGTCGAAGGTGCCCGCCTGCTCGGCTCCATTGCTCCGGATGCAGCGCACAAAGTGGGGCCTGGCATGGACCAGGGTGCGCAGCAGGTTATCCAGTCGCGTGTGGAAGTCCTGGGTCAACGTGGAGACTGGCTCGTCTCCGTTGAGTAGGTCCGAGTGGGAGGTGGGTGATATGCGGAAGCTGAGACCTCGCGGCGCCTGTTGCTGTGCGTAGAGCGCCTTCAGCTCGGAGCCAAAGAGATGTGTGGCAAAGCCAAAGTTGCAGCTGTGTTTGTAGAAAACCGCCACCAAATCGTCCGGCACCACATCCCGATTGGTGTCCAGAAAATCCGTGGTATCGTACTCCACACGGCCGGCAAAGTGACGGATGAGAAACATCCGCGGATCGTGCGGCTCAGCGGTGGGTTTCGTCTCTAGGCGAGTGGAGCAGCGATGCTGTACCTTCAGCTTGGTCACATAGCTCTCTGCGGTGCCCCGCACCGAGCACTCGGCATCCAGCATGCTCAGCAGACCCGTGCGAAGCGAGGAAATCAAATCAATACACGGCACATTGTCCACGTAGTCCACCTCGGTGTCGCACACGATGCCCTCGTCGCGGCAGGACTCCACCGAGGACTTGAAAATGTGTGTGTTGTAGAAATGCTGCATTGTTTCCGCGCACAGGTTGATGCACAGGTGCTCCAGCTGGGCGTGCGGCGAGGGTTCCTCGAACCCAAACATATCCAATATGCCGATGAAACCATCCGTTGCATGCCGCACTGCATTGTTGAGAGCTGCCATCGATTTGGAGCCAGCATTGCCCCCGCCAATGGTGGAGGCATGCTGCGAGGCAGCATCCGCCTGATTGTGCACCGATTCGTTCGAATCGGAGCTCAGGGTTCCCAAAGTGGAGCCCAGACGCTTTAGACTATTCGCCCGACGCACAATCGTGGCCACCGTACGGCAGTAGAGAGCCTTGGCCAGGCAATCCCTCGTCATGTTGGCATCTCCATCCCCACACACGGACTTTACCAACTGCCCCCGGACATTGTGGGTGCGGGTGGTGAGGCCACGGAAGAGAGCGGCTGGAGGTACGCCCAAAAGACTGGCCACCGAATTCAGTTCCGTTTCACCCTTGACATCCACCTCAAGGCCCTGCAAAATATAATACAAATTGCATTATTTTGTATATTTAAGTACATTTTAGGTTGATTAAAAATAATTTCTCGCTCAGCAAAAGTCTCGGTATCGAACATGATTTAAATTCAGACGTAAATTACCACTAAAACATCAGCGCAAGAAATCTTAAAAATATTTTGGGACTGTGGTCCAGAGCGGGACTCGAACCGAGGAATTCTCGGCTAACGAACCAATGCTCCAGCCAAGGCACCAACGTGGCATCGTGGATGATGTGTCTTAATACGAAATACAGCCCAGCGTTAAAGGCAACACTAGATGGCGCTACAAAAGCTATAGAACTACCAACAGATGGAGCTAGTTCCCGATGCTGGGGATTCACTTGACAGAAGAAGCTTCTTAAGGACCAGAGCTTCTGGAAACAGGAATTATATAGCTAGCTGACATATTTGGTATAAAATCGGACAACCCAAGACATGTTAAGTTCGGGTAGACAAATGGAATATTACTCACCCCACCATCGATAAACTGAACATTTCCCAGCAGCAGGACGGCGGCCAGAACCCGTACCACATCCAGAAACGGTATACCCAATATGCCAAGGCACGTCTTCCAGGCCTGGAAACGCACCGCATCCTCCTGCTCGTTCTGGCCAGGGTCGCCGCGTAGGTAGCGCAGATTAGCCGGTGAGTAGCCCTCCAAATGAAGCTTCTGCCGCTCCTCCCGATTTAGTCCCGCCAGCAGTTGGTAGAAAATATGATAGTTCTTCTCCTTGGGCAGGGGGCGGATGACACGCGTCTGGTCCAGGAAATAACAGTGGATTTTGGTGCGATAGAGAGCCCCATCCGTCACCTGGACCTCGATGAACTGACCGATGCGACTCGACTCGGAGTTGGTGGTGGTCTTGGCCGAGCCGAGGGACCGAAGAACCGTAAAGGCCGCTGCCAAATGCTTGAAGGCATCCGTCTCTGGTCCACCGCCAGCAATGGCAAACAACTGGCGGAGCATCAGCATAGCATTAGCTGTCTTTCCGGCACCCGAGGTGCCCGACAGGATGATGGCCTGCGGATAGCCCGTCTCGCTCTGCTGACGCACTGCCTCCTGGACGATCTTCTGCAGTTGGGGTGCCAGGGGCATGGACCGTGTGGATGTGAGTGTCAGGGGATTGCCCACATCCAGATAGGGATTGATGGAGAGCAAAATGGGTCCCACATTTGTCTGAAAGATGGTCACAAGATAAATTGGAAAGAGACATTAATAGCCGCGTACAGATGTAATTATTATGATGATGATTCCACTAAAGAACTTTGGGAATAAGTATGATAGAGCATGTTCCTTGTTGTTTAGAGTTCCTAAATCTCACACTTGGATCCGTAGATCTGCTACTGCCAAGGCGATCGTTTTGCTAATAAACTAAAACCCGATCTCAACACCTCTGATATGTGTGCTCACACCTCATCCTCACATACGGATGGATGGACCGTTGCAGATCGATTAGAGAGAGAGAGAGGGACTTCCTTCGCCATTTGCCAGACGATATATAATTGTCGAAATTAGCAGGTAATCTCTGAGAGGCTGAGTGCAAACGGAGTTAAATTTAATGACAAACTATCACAATAATTGCAGGGAGACCCGTACATCGTATGTCTCTGAGTGTGCCTGTGAGACCGGTTTCTGGCTCTATCTCTGGGACTGTCGTTGGGACTGTCGTTGGGACTGGCGTGGCATAAAAGCGTATTTAAGAGGCGGTTTCTGTCTGGATACTTACAAAGTACCGCTGCTCGTTGAAGCGGGCCTGAAGCGTACGCATAACGGCATGCTCGGTGAGGGGTCCCGGCAGATGAATCAGGTCCTGCATGTCCTGCGCCAATTTTGGCAAGACGCTGACCTGCTGCAGCCTCTGTTGGAGACCCATGGCGGATGGATGGGGCGCGAACCCAAAGCCAAATGGTAGGGTCTTGACGCTCTGGCAAGGATTCGCATGCTTCGGTCCGGGTATGAATGGCAACTGCTGGCCATGGCCATGCGAATACTGATGCTGGGATCCAGCTCCTCCTCCACCTCCGTTCGATATCGCCGCCGCTCCCATGCCGTTGGAGTTGGAGGAGCGCATCGGCAGCGTGTTGGAATTGGAGTGGGAATGAGAGTTGGAGTGCGAGTGCGAGTGCGAGTGGGAACCATGGCCGAGGATGTTTCCCATGCTGCTCATGTGGGGTAGCGTGCCAGTCGACGCTCCATGGCTCTGATGGTGCGACAAGGCCGTCTTCTCGCCCAACTGATGCGGCAGTGGGTGTGGAATCGATGTGTTTCGCGCCGACACCACCGTCCCAGAGCCCGCATTGGCCGGCAGAGTATGGCTAAAGTTGTGCGAATGCTGTTGCAGGGGCAAAAACCACAAAAAGTGTTACCCCTCATTTATGTCACATTTCCATTTTCCATTTTCCATGTGGTTCACTTACCTTGGACACTGTGTGGTGGCCATTGGTATGCTGTTGCAGGGCACTGGCCGAGAGGCCGGCTCCTCCAGAGCTTAGGTTCAGATTCGGACTGGATGCATTCAGGTCAAAGTTGTTGGCCTTGGGACCCACATTGGCCCCGCCGCCACTCCCGGTGGAGCCATGTGTCTGGCCGCCATTGCTCTGACCTTGTGCCTGTCCTTGACCCTGGCCCACATGCAATCGGTTGCGCAGCGTCACCAGCTCAGTGCTCAGGCTCTTGAGCCGCTGTTGCAGATGCACTGCCTCGTTGGATGATGAAGCATCTGAAATATGGAGAAAAAATACGCTCTATTAGCGGGGAACTTCTAAATCATTTGCCATCAGCTGTTCGTTGCTGTGCCCAACACTGGTTGGGTAGATCTCTGCAAAGTGTTGAGTAGATAAGGGGGAATATATCTACCAATTCGATTGATAATAAAACTGTTCTTCCCTCATTTAAGTAAATTGAAGCTCTTCGTGGCAATACATAAATTTTATTGACTATTTCATTTACTAGTGCTTTTACAGTGAAGCCTACTCGGCACTTAGATCCGATCCTTTGCCGGATATCAGATGCTGTGTGAGAGCTAGGATCCTCTGGGAAAGCAACAGAAAACTGGTGGTCTCGAGAGTTTATCTAGCGTTTGTAGCGGATGCAACTGCCGGGGTCGTAGCGTCCCCGCATCATGGATGCCGCCGAAGTGTCCAGTCTCATTGGGGTGTCATATTTCAACGGATACACCACAGGCTTACGCTCCTCAACCCAACTGATGGGGCGTCGCAGCTCCTCCACACTGTGATCCAGCTTGATGCCACATTTTCCCTGGTGGTATTTGAATCGTTGCGGTTTCGGCAGCTTGTCGTAGGGGTCCCGGTAATAGTCGCGATACCTCTGGCAGTCCAAGTAGAAGGTGTCGATTCTATCCAGATCCCCGTAGTCCACGGTCACCAGATTAATCCGAGGAGCGAAGCCCAGAATCGCTCGACGCTCCACCTCTGAGCTCTTGGACACACTTAGCATATCCACCTCCGGAATATCTACGGACGCCATTTGAGTGTATTGTATGTATTGTCGTGTGTGAAAAAGCGTTGAAAATGCTTAAAATAAATTGTGTGTTGTTGTGTTCAGAGTAACTAAAACAATGCTTCAAACGGAACTCTAACGAATGACTTGTGTTGAAAAGTTACAACTAACTAACTATGTTTGAAAATTCTGACAGGCAGGAGGGTTATTCATGAAAATGTTTCAAATTTGCACTCATGCCGTTGAACGAGGCAACGGGATGGACCTCGTACGTCTCTTCCCCCTCGAGGATCGTGCGGCTCAGATCTTTCTCCTTGATTTCGCAGTATATCCGTTCGGGAGAGCGGCAAGGGCCGCGGCTGTACGTTTATACCCAGAATTCAGTCAGTATATATGTAACTTATACAATACCATATGTAGGTCGTGGAAATTTCCAAAACTGGGAACCATTTGACTGGAGACAGGATCCTTCTCGAAGTCCACCTGTACCTAGAATCACACGTATGGTGCTGCTCTTCATGCGTCGAAGAAAGGGGGACGCAGCAACTACTTGTCCTCTCTAAGGATGGCTATCAGACGAAGGATAAGAAAGAGCGGAGCGCGATGGCCTGAAGTTTAAGGAATGGAATCAGAACAAGGAGGACGATAAGCAAAACAAGCTTCTGGCCTCAAAGCAGGAACGCGAAAACCGCAAAACAGAGATGGCCGAGTGCCACAGAGCAGCTTCAAGGAGTGATGCCTCCACAAGAGGAACCAGAAGCAGCTGGAACCTTGCCAGTTAAGACATTTAAAGTCCCTTGGCGGATAGATAACACATGAATCAATGTTACAAAGATGATTTGGTCAAGCGATACAGATGCAGAACAGATGCTGAGTACTCCTCAACAAGGGCGATTGGATGCTGCTTTAATGCAGTGGCGAAAGTGCAAAAGTTTCTCTGACTGACTGAAGACTACTATTTCATCTCCTGCTGCTACTGGTTCTTCTTGTGGAGACTGAAATGTGACAATAACCCTTAAAATATTTTCAATTGTTCTGCTATAATTATTATTAGAGGGACATATGTTTCAATTTGAATTTGGAAAACGGGAAATTTATATACATAAATATTTATTTTATTATTTAAAACGGGGAATTTCGTAGTACATTTCGGTACATTAAAGTTTTCCCAAGGTGCTACCGTTTTTGCGGAATGTGATTTCAAATACTGATGCATATGATTCATTTCATTTGCATTGTCAATCCATCAATATAAATACATTTAACGAAATCAAAAGCCTGAAGCCTCATCAGCTGACTTGGCTTTGGCGAATTTCCATTTTATTCAAGCGGAAATTTGTTTAAATATAATTAACAACTCAATAAAACACAAACTAAATTCACACCAATTAATTTCGCTTTGACCGGACAAAGCTCTTGCACGCGAATCGGAGACTGGAGACACGAATTGGGCATGAGGCATGGGGCATTGGGCATTGGGCATGGGGCTTGTGCCGCTAGAGAAGTCAGAGTAATGATAATACATCTATATGGATGAGGGGGAGATTAACATAAAATGAAATGTTAATGAACCAATTTCGCCAGCATCGGGTAAAAATAGAGCCCCACAGAATGCGCAAAGATGAAACACGACGGCGGCTGGGGCTTCTACAGAATAGAAGGCCTACTGATTTATGAGAGTCTTTCAAACCAGAGCCAGAGGTCATTGTAACACCCAACACCCAGAAAATTCAACCAGGCTAACGAGTTTTTTTCTGTTACAAAACTGTTTGAGAAACCTGTCCACTAATTTTCATGATCCATTCAACAAATCAAACTAATTGGCTAATGAAAAACATTCACCATAAAAATGAAGAAAAAGAGGCTGAAAGCCGAAACGAACTCAAAACCCTTCCTTCTTCTACCAATATTTCTGTGGACCAAAACAGAGAGCCAAGCCACAACGAAATCAGAAATCAGAAAAACAATATCATTGATGGCTCTGGAGGCTTTGGCAGGGGAAACCAGTTTTAGTTTTTTCTTTTCTTATTTTGTTTTAGTTGCTCAAAGCTGCACTCTCAAGAAATGTAAGACAAAGGCCCCAGAAAAGATACAGAAACAGAAACAGCTCTGGCAACCGAAGTTGGGACCACAACTATTGGCTCTTTTCACATTTTATTGGCCATTTCTAAATAATTTGGTGACAGCAAATCATGTTATTATTTGGGTTAGCAAATCTTTGGAAAACGTTAAGGCTTAACACTTTTCGGGTGGTTTCTAATTCAAATGTTAATGCTAATTAGTCATCCAGTGGATTGGCTTTTCTTGGTTTCGTGAAATTCTTCATGTCTGCGGCTGCTTTTTTTTGCATGTAGAAAAAGAGTTTCGAGAGGCAGCAGCCTGCCAAGAAAATTTCTTGGAAGCTGCTGAATAACAGCGTTAACCCAAAACTGGTCGCCCGATGTCTGGCTCTCCGTCTGTCTGTCCGTCTGGTTTGGGTCTCAGAGTGTGTGTGTTCGTGTGTGTGTGTTCAGGACAGGGGAGAGAGGAGGAGATTGGGGAGAGTCTCAGTCCCAGTTGGTGGCGGTGGCGATGGCGGCGGCACGGCACGGCGCGTCGCCTCGCCTCGCCTCGCACAAATGTTGCAAGTCGCGAGGCAACCGACACCCATACAGCGGTGTGCGCCAGAGCCAGGTATCCATATAAGTATATAGTACGATTGGTGGCTATAGCTATGGATAATTATGAATATGAAGGCGACGTTCGGGGCTGAGAATGATCATGAAGGTGGTTGGAACCACAGATGAAGCCCAAGATGGTAATGACAACTAAATCGAAAAGCAATCAGCAGAGAGCTGCGAATTATAGTCCAGAAAATAGATATAATAGAAGGGAAGTTCATCAAAAGACTCGGCAGTTAATGAGCTTAAAGATCAGTGTATCAGAACTTGGAAGGCCTCTTCCATCCCCCCCCTTCCATTACAAAAGACTTAGGCCACAAACTTGGTCGCCCGATTCTTAGACAGATTTTCCTTCCCTCATTTGTACCTGGCTTATTCCCAGGACTAATATCTCACTTACCCTGCAGCTTCTTCTCCGTCTCCCAAAATTTTTGCAATTCCGTAAAATATTTATCCAGTATGAAGACTTTTGACAGGCCCAATGTGGCCATCGTTGTTGTACATTTGTGTGGCCCCCGAGAGAACCACTAAACGGGTTTTTGGTTTTTCGTTTTTGGGGGGGCTTTCTGCTTTTCAAATGTTGGCAAATGTTTCGGGTTTCGACTGGGGTCCAGGACGAGGAACCAGCAGCAGCAACAATAACGACGACGACGACGACGACGACGACAGCGACGACGATTTTCTTATTTGAATAATTCCGATATACACAGGCAGTCACTCGGGCACACGGGATACATGGGATACACGGGACACTCGGGGACACACGGCGCGGAACAGGTTTTCTGTTGGTTTTCCGCACAGTCGCTGTGGCACTGTATCTGTATCTATGGCGTACAGATGTATCTGAGTATCTGTGTGCAGCTGCAACAAGTGAAGCAACACAGCCCAGCACTGCACAGCACACAAAAATTAAATAAACAAGCAAAAAGAATGCAGAAGGGCGAGCAGCAGCACCAGCAGCACCAGCAGCAGCCAAATCCCTGCTTGCCTCTCTTCGGTATCTGTCAGATACTTTTGGCGGTGGTTCTGGCTCTTAGTCGGTCTCTGCTTCTGCCTCTGCCTCTGCCTCTGCCTGGGGATCGGATCTGCTTTTGCTTTTCTTATTATTATTTTATTTTTATTTTTTTCGTAGTAGCTCTCTCGCGCGCGCGCGCTTTATTTTCTTGTTTTGTGCAGACTTTTTGAAAAAACGAGTTTCCAACTTCAACTCCAGTCCCCAGTCCCCAGCTACCAGCTACCAGCTCCAACTGCGACTCCAGCAGGCAGACGGACAGACCCAGTGTAGATGCTTAGATACCTTGAAGGTACACTCCACTCTCACAGATGCACTCCACACTCGCACACACACACACACGCACACACCGACACTCACTTTGGAACACAGATACAAACGAGATTGATTCGCTGTTAGAGTAGAGTTTTTGGAGTGGAGCGGAGGCACTTTCAACTTTTCACAGACCGACCCCGTGAACTCTTTGGTTATTAATTATAAACTTTAATTGGGATTTGTTATGCACGGCTTAAAGATCATTTCATTTGAATGGAACAACCCATCGGTGGATCGGGGGATATAGCTAGTTAGCACCACGAATGTTTTGTGTACCGATCGTTTGTAACTCCAGCCGCAAACTGACGCTCAAGCAATCCCCCAATCAAGCCGGAGTTCCATGGATATACAATCCAAGGTATATTACATGGAAGATGAGGCAGTACCTGTCTGTTATATCTCTTTTTCTCGAGTTCTCTTTGTGCGAAAACAGGTTTGGCTGCCAAGAAGAGGCTGCTCTTTTGCAATGCCTCACCTTCTGTTGAACATACTATAGGCCTCTGTCTTGTTTAACTCCACTCTGTCTCTCTCTCTCTCTCTCTCTCTCTCTGATTGCAGGTATATTTTCTAACAAAAGGCCTTACCTTTACCAAAAAGATCTGTGCAGATCTCCGTTTCTGTGTGTTTGTGTGTCTGTCTTTTGTATCTGTGTGCAGTTGTTCAAATATGAGGTCAAGTGTTTGAACTATGCGCCTCTCTCGCCACATGGGGGGACATGGATGGGGACAGACTGTTGGCGCATCGCTTCCCAGCTCGTTTTGTTGGTCGCGTGTTAATTAGTGTTGATTGCTTATTGTTTAATGCTGCATTTTAAAATTCCCACATCTCCACTGCATTGCGTTTGTTTCTACATTCTCATTGTCAGCAGCGAGCACAGCAGAAATGCAAATTGATTCACAAATCAAGTGTCTTGCAGAATCTGTCAGACTTGTTCTCTATTTCATTTCCGCTAAATTATTTGAAGCTTATGGAAAGGGGTAATGGAATTGTAAATTTTAATCTCGGGGAATTTTATACAGATCATATATACATATATAAAGTTCTATATAATTACTTAACACCCTTAACATGTTTGCTAATTCATATTTTTACTAAATATATTGATTTTAAATGAATCAACAAAACATTCTTAGACAATAACGGGTATTTTTGGTGTGTATTCATTCAAAAATTTGAAAAAACGTTTTTGTTGCGGACACAAACAACTTATTTAGCCAAGACCACAACCATTTCGATTTTTGTAGAGAAAAACTGCTTTCAAGTTGTTCACTGCTTTAGATGGCGCCACTGGCGCCAAAATTAACTGAAAATTTCAAAACTAGCGCGCGCGAATCGGCACTGATAAGAGCACTGCCCCGGAGGTTTGAGAGAAATTGCCCTGTGGTATAGTGGAATGGAATATAAGATGTAATAAAGAGTAGAATTCAATGTAGAATGCATAAAGAATGCAAAATCTTTCGAAGTCAAAACAAAATCATAATATTTAAAGATTTCTATCACAAACACGTCCGAATTCCCTCAATTCTTCGTTGTAGTGTGGGCGTGTGTGTGTGTGTGTTATTCGTTCAATTGTTTGGATTGGCTTGCTTAATAGCTGCCAGTAATTTATCCTTTAACTAATTTTATTATCCATTGAACCTACCTGTTATATTACCCGTTGTCTTGTTGCACGACTTCTTTCGCTTTGCCACTGGCAGGGTGTAAATAGCCGAGAACTTTGTGAATCGCTCAACCACAGCGCTGATTTTGCTGGAAATGGGGTCCTTGGATATTTTTTGCTCCTTTACCTCCGCTGCGGCCACACCTGAGGACGGGGCAGTGGTGTCCACAATAGCGGGCGAGGCTTTTCTTTGTTTTGGCGATGGTGTGGTGGAACTAGGGATGCCAGAGATTATTTTTAGATGATTATGGTTGAGTTTTCGAAAAGGAAAGCCCACCTGACTGCCTTGTGGTACTGACAGAAGAAGTCCGGACGCATGCGATGGCGACAGAGAAAGTCCTCGCACAGTTTGAGGACATCATCGTCCTCGCAATTCTCGCTCTGACTGGTGCTCTCGCTGTTTTCCTCCTCCGCCACCACCTCATTCCGACTCTCATTCCGTTGAACCTCATTTCGCTTACTCTCATTCCGCTCTGGCGTATGATCCGCCCCCTGGGGGCTGTAGAGAAACGAGGGCAGGGAGTCGCCCACGAAATCCGGGATATTCTCAAAGAAATCCGCCGTGCGATCATAGCTGCTGCTGCTGGCACTGGAGCTCTTGGAGCGCTGCTTGGATTGCGGCGACCGACTGCGACGGCTCTTGCGGTAGGTCAGATGCTGGTGATGCTGGCCCACGTCGTAGTCCGCGTACGTCTGATCCGGCAGCAACATATCATCCTCATCCTGGTTGACCCATTAACCGGCCAAAGACTGAAAGTGGAAGAAGACAAGTGGATGGCTGGATGGATGGAAGATGAGAGGATTGGCGAAATCAATCGCGACATCAATTCGCATTTTAATTGCTTTTAAATCAAGTGCCCCAAAGGAGCGGTGGCGGTGGCAGTTCTGGTGAATGGCTGAATGGTGCTGCGTGGAAGGTGGCGGCCTGCCGGCTATGGCTGGCTGGCTTCCGCGTCTGCAGCTCCATAAACCTGTCAGTTTATTGGCGCAGCCGATTACCACGATTAGCGTGACCATGACGAAGGTGACAGACATGGACGCTAATGCCTTTACAGCCATCCAAGCTGGCTGGGTTCCGACGGGGCCTTTCCAGGTTCGCTTGCAACATGTTGCAACTGGCAAGAGCGTAAATAGATGATTTGCCAATCCAAATGAGACGCAATATTTATGCCACACGCGAGAGAGCGAGGAGTGTGGTCCTTGGTACCACTGTTGCTGTTGCTGTTGCTGTTGCTGCTGCTTGGCAATTAACTCAAATGATTGTCATAAAGTGTTGTGTTGGGATCTCTCTGTGTGTGGGGCGGTGGCGGCTGCGGCGGCGGGGACCCCATCAGCAGCAGCAGTCGCGGTCGCAGCCGCTGGCGTCGGCATTTTTCAGTGTCAACACAGCGGGCGGCGGCAGACTTTGAGCTGGAAGCAGCCAGTCCCAGCAGTTCTTAAGCTCAACCCGATATCTGGAGCTGGAGCTGGAGCTGGAGCTCCCCGCCCCACTTTCTGGTTTATTATGGCGATTACGCAACATGTGTGCGATAGAGTGCAGATGGATTTGACGGAAAGGCTGTAGAGCTTCTTATTAAGGAGGGGATGGGGATCTGCAATGCAATCTTGTTGTACTTTGATTTTTGTCAATTTATTGATACTGATTGGCTTTACCCCGCGACGAGAACATTGCTGCCGATTACTGACAGATTACACATCAAAGGAAATGTCTGGCCGTAAATCGGCTTAACCAACGGAAACAGCAGCAGCAGCAACAGCAGAAGCAGCAATCAGGACCCGGTCTAAACAATTTGACTATCTAAACATGGCTAATCGCATAGCTGGGGTCTTTTAGAATGAATAAAATATGTCATCTAATAAATGTACAACCTGGGGTAGGGGGTAGGGGTAGGGGTAGAGGGTAGAGAAGCTGCTGCTGCTGGTATCAGTATCAGGTAGCGACATCGCATAAAATAAAATAAATCTCATAAATATGCAGGCTCCTCGGACCAGAGACATAGAGGAATGGGGACTGGGCACTGAGGACTGGCGACTGTGGATCTCTGCTACCTGTGGAAATGTTTGTGGCTCTGTGTGCCTCTCTCAGACTGAAAGTTATTTATTCTAACTACGAGTACGATATACAATTTCCACTCCAATCTGTAAAGTGGAAGACACAACGCTGCTGTGGGTCGTCCACTCTCCAGCTCCAGCTCCAGCTCCAGCTCTGGCTCTGGCTGTAGCTTCCCTTTGGATGTGGGGTCGCATTCTCATGTGGGGGGCCGCCTGGTAATTTGCATTTTCCAGCAAGATCAACAAATCAGCATTTGCAGCTGAGATATGAATTAATTAGTAAGCAAAAATATTGCAAGATACAATTGTAACTAATATTTGCATGGGTTTCAGAAAAGTGAGGAACTTTTTCGATGTCTTTTCTTTGGGAATGCTCGTCTTTGAGGGAACACACTATAAAGAGCACCTGGATCTCGCTTGAAAGATTCCCAAAAGGGTTCCATCTTCAGAGGTCAATTATCTTGACTCTGTGTAATATTTCTTTGAATTGTGTGTTAGTCGAGAACTTCTAGAATCCTTCCTGCTTTTAGAGCAGCTGGACAAACATTTACAATCAATTTGGAGCCATCGTTGGAGCAATTTCCCAGGCCAGCAAATGATTACAGACTGAGGGTCTAGGCTGAAGCCTTTCGCCTTTCGCCCTTCTCCCTTGCACCCTTCTACCATTCGAATTGCACTTTTGACTTTGCTACATGGAAATTACATGATTTAACTTAATTTAATAAAGAGCCAAGGGCACTAACTCTGGGTTGGAACAACTAGCACCGAGTATCGCTGTGGTATCCGTTGTGGCGTGGTTTTCGTGGCTCGCTTTTGTGATTTACCGCTTTTGTACCCCTCCGATCTCTGGTTACCTCTCCTGGGATAAAACCAAGGGTCGGACACCGCCCCCGCCTACTCGAAAGCACACAGACCGCAACATCGATAGGAAGAACCAGAGTCGGTTCAGAGCCACAACCTGGCGTCTTGGTCGTCCATCAACGTGGTGGGGCTGCTGTCCTGCTGTCCGGCTGTCCTCGAACCCCGGCCACACTCTGAGAATGCTTACCCCCAATCCAATTAACGAGAGATACCTTGTTGTGGCCCCAATTGTTGGGCCGTTTCTCTCAGTGCACGGATTTGTGTAGATCAAGAGATTTTGATTAATAGGTGGTTGCCTGGTTTGCCTTTGCTTTTGGAGCTGAAGCTGGAGCTGGAGCTGGAGCTTTAGCTCTCGCATTGCAGTTGGCGATCGGGGCCGGGGCCCAGCCGACTGACTCCTTGGCCATGGCCTCGGGTTAGACATTGAGAAATATTTTTACGAATCGAGTCGACAGACGAAGGCAGTCGAAACTCAATGAATTTTTCGTTGGCTTCGCATTGGCTCTCTGGCTTGTTGTTCTCTCCCCAATTGTCTATGTCCTTCTATCGCACATTGGGGGAAAAAATGCAGCCAACTCGTACTAATAGGATGGCAAATTTCAGACATTAATATTCATTTTCTAAGAACAAAGATCCATATCGATTATGTGTGTGTTTTATAAGTAGTATGTGGAGGTTATGGCTTATATGATGATAAATCAACTGAAATCTCATGCTTTGTCTTTCTTTTTAGCCGACTAAAAGAGGGGATGCTAAGACCAAGATGGCAAGGAATACAATATTTGTGGTAAGTTCGAAAGAAATAAAATATACTTCTCTAAAGAAATATCAGGCCATAGGGCTCTAGGATTTTAAAACACAGTACAGAAAGAAACGTCAATCTAGGAACAATTCTTTATCCATCCTTCAAGCTCTACCTATGGGATCTCTGATATATAGAAACTGAGATCCAGGTGTCTTAGTGTTGATGACGCCTCAACCATGGCACTTTCATCAAATGAATTTTCTCATTTTGTAATTAAAGAATACTGCATAAAAGGACAACAATTCTTTAACATTAAGCTTTTCCTATTATGGTATAGTATGTGGCTTTTTCTTTATCGAATCGAAAGCACAGCTGCCAATTGAGATATCACGATTTTCGATTACCGATTGCCCGGGGACCTGCAATTAAGAGCTTTTGGCCAGCTGACTGTACCGCGGAAGAACCGCAAGATTGTGCGCGAATTTCGATTCCATTCGCTCCTCGAAGTTTCGCATTTCACATTAATATTCGCATTCTTGTTGAGCCGTTTCAACGGAACGGAACTTAAATGCATGAAAATTGCAAATATCGTCACGTTTCTGGCTTTAAGGATAATTACGTGTGCATAGCGCGCTTCCAGCTGATAGAGAGAGAGAGAGGAGATGCTTCTGGAGAGGATGGAGGATGAGGATGAGGAGTGGCTGTGCCTGGTGCACAGGTTGCAAGATTCAATTTACGAATTTCACAGCCATAAACAAAGAACCAGGCAGGCAGCAGCCCAGAAGTAACAGTCACGAAGAAGTGAGGAGAATGAGGAGGAGTCTCGAATGGAAAATGGAAAGTACTTGCTACTCGTAGATCGTATTCCGTATTCCGTATTCATTGTGCAGAAACCGAGAAGCGGAAACGGAAAACGGCAGCACAGCACAGCACACACACACACTCACACCAACACACTCTCAACAGCCAAAGAGCGGTGATAATTTATGTGGGAGTAAGTGTCCCACCCTCTCCCCCGTTCCGTTCGCATTCTATCATCTCTTTCGCTCTCCGCCAAAGAAAGGCGTGTGAAAACTTTTAATCGAATCTTAATTGCATTAAGCCCTAACAAGGCTCACGGCTCACGGCTCACAGCTCCTATCCTCCCATCCCCAGCTGCCAGCCAGACCAATTTGAAGCCAAGACGAAGAACGCTCCATAAGTATCCATCTAACCATCCATCCATCCATCCGTCCATCCAACAATCCGTTCTATCCATCCAACAATCCACAAACATTGCGTTAAATTTCTTGTCGCGTGCAGGTTACGCAATATCAAGATGCAATGGACATTGCATTACAGTTGGAGGCCAGCAGCGACTCGCACTCGGATTGGGACTCGGATGCGGATGCCAGCACGTGCACCCCGCTAAGGCCAGAGCAAGATCGGAGCCGCAAAAAAAAAACTTGTCCTCACCATCTTAGCGCTGCATTGGCATTGGCATTGGAATCACTTGCCAATAAAAGGCAGCAAACAATTAGAGGATGACTTGTGCTTGCAGGCAGCTTGCAGCTCTCCTGCAGCTTTTTCTTCAAAATTTATGAATTGCAAAACTCACGATTACATAAGCCATCAGTCAGTCATCGTCTCGTGGCTGTGGTCGTTGTGGTTGGGGGGGAAACCATCCCAAGTTGACCTCTGGCTTGAAAGTGGAACTTGGAGCTTTGCTGTTTTTGGGACGCCAGAGATTGCATCATTACTCAACGAAAGGATCCATCAGAGGAAATCTTGAGTGATATCTCACCCAAATTCTTTGAAAGACTGGATAAGATAGAAGACCAAATAAATAACAAAACTTGGGAGGGTGCCTGAGAACTTATCTCAAAGAATATGAGTGATATTTCGTCTGAATTATTCGAAAGTGTGGAATAAGATGAACTCCACAGAACCCCAGGAACCCCATCTATAGGAAATACATAAATCCCGAAAGGAATAGCCCATATTTTATGGCTAACATCTCAACCAAAATGCCTTGAAACTCTGGATAGCTCTGGAAGTCCTAAAGTAAATATCCCATTACTCGTATCAGAGGGTCACAAAAAAAATTATCTCTACCGATTTTGTGCTATGGAAAATCTTCTATTGGAAAACACGTCTCTCACCCACGCGGCAAGTCAAAGAGCGAGAAAAACACAGAGAGACAGACTGCCAGGCGGGACAAACCTTCCCAGGGCATTCCTCAATGGGATGGGGTCTCGTGGCCGTGGCCCAGCAGCAGCAAATGTGGACACGTTCGACCTGCAAAGGCCCCTCACAGACATAAGTTTGCCCAAACCCAAACCCAAACCCAAACGCCGTGCGGCACGTGAAATATTTTTGTAATTTGTGCAGGCTGCGATAAAGAAAATGCAATAGCAATCGCAATAGCAATTGCCATGACCATAGCTCTAGAGCTCGTAGCCCACTATTTCCGTATGGGTGTCTGTATGGATCAGGACGAGTTGACAGGGCAGCAGCAGCACAGCTGCACACCCACAACAGGTCGAAGGCGGAGAGGAGCAGAGTGGAGTGTGGCATGGACTGGAGATTGGAGTGGCTGCCCCTTCGGGCTGTGTCTGGATTGGGACCTCGAACATCACCTGCGCATCGGAGTCGCAGTCAAAGTCGGGGCTTGGGGCTTGGGTCTCGGGTCTCGGGACTTGGGTCAAAATTGCTTGTAAGAATTTATTTGCAAGAGTTCTGCGATTGCTACGTCCAGGTCCACGCATGCAACGGCCAGAATCCCCACTAATTTGTAGCCTGTCCTCGCTGCTGCTGCAGCCCGAGACAAAAGGAATTTCTCAAAAAGTGGAAATGGAAATGGAGATTCGACAGCGGGTTCCTGATCGGGCAATTTAAACAATTATGGAAATCGCAGCTCCAAGTTGCAGCATGCAGCACACAGCACACAGCACCCAGCTGTACTGCAAGCCAATTATAGGCCAAGGAATACCTGGAGCTGCTCTGTTGACAAATCATCTAATGGGGAAATCCATTTGCCATCTGTCTTATCAATGGAGATTAATAAGCAGTTAGCTTTTGGCGAGCCAAGCCAAGAAGCACTCACGATTGACATTGGAGGGAGGCTCCCAAAGGCGCTCATTAACCATAAACCAGAAGGAGAGGAGAGACACTAACAACTAATTAACACTTCCAGCTACTTCCACGCCCACCGAACCGGCTAACCGTTTGCCGACTGAATTAATGAACGAATTAAAGTTTGCGTGACGACATGAAGTGAGTCCCGGACGACGAAAACAACGACGACGACGTCACCAGAGCATCGCCACCGACGAGTCGGAGTTGGAGCTGCAGTTGGAGACGGGAGTCGGCGGCGTCGTTGGAGTCACCGTCCCAGTCAGGGGCAATGCTGCGGCTGCTGCTGCTGCTGCTGCTGCTGCTTCTGCTGGAAGTCGAAGGCAAGGAGCAAATGTCGTGCCAAACAAATACCTCAAGAAATCACTGAGGACAGGGAAACAGGGAACAGGTTTTTGGCAGCAGCTATGCGAAGATCAGCGAAAATAACCAAGAAAATGCAGATGGCGTTGCTTCGAAGATTGGAATACCCTGAAGGTTGAAGGGATATATCAGTGATGATTCCATCAACCAGATCTACGCCTGTGATAGATCTAGGGATAACAAATCTGTGGATACAAATTGAACAAACAATCAATGCCTTTTCCCCATACCTACATTCTTTTTAAACCCCTTCGTGCTTCCATTTTGACCAACTCTTTGCCAAAACCTAATACCCTTTTATGCGGTGTATTTGTAGAAACACACAAAAAATTGGCATAAATGTTTATGATACAGTAAACGGATGAAGACAACGACAACGACAATGATACTACGGATGAGGAGGATGATGAAAAAGCCTCGGCTGAGACCTCGCTCCAACTTAACCTGTCAGCCAAGTGGAACGTTATACATGCATTATTTTTACTCGTGGATTGCATTGCACTGCATTGTATGGCATGGCATGGCATTCATTGTCTGTGAATGCAAAGAAAGTGAATTGTGAATTCAATTGCATCTGATCAAAATCCACGCGAAACGGATGTGCAACGGAAATGTGGGGATGCAAGTATGTTGTGTAGTAGCAGCTCTCACTAGAGAGACACAAAAACTTTAAGGAGAAACTGTATAAAATATGAAAAATCAGCTGGGGACAGAAGAGCGAGCAGGCTGAAGAGGGGGACCCTCTGACAGATGTAAAAGTGTCGTGTGTCTCGGTGGCTGACATTGATGTATTCGTATTCCCATCAGTCCATCGACAGACGACAATTTGCAATACTTGCAGAACAATGTTGGGAATGGGAGATGGGAATGGGAGATGGAGATGAAGGTGCGGGTAATGCGTATACGGTTGTCCTACTATCTTTGTGGAGAGATCTTCCCTAGGAGAGGATGCCTGACAGCCAGAGAGGGATTGCTTTCCATTTGGTCTTCCATTTGTCCCACAATTGATTCCATTCAATTTCTATTCAAATGAATCCCATGCTTCATTTGGGCTTTATTGCTGCACCTACTGGTTGATTGAATCGTTGCAATTGACATGATTTATCCGGGCCAAGAGTCGAGCTGTTGCGTATAGCTTCGAGATCCTTGGTGGGCCCCCTTCTGGGGGGTTAAATAGAGTTGTAGTGCGTGCAGCAGCTTTGGAAAACCACCATATAATTATTGAATTCATAGCCATCGGCTCTCAACGCGGATTGAGAGAGCTTGCTTGAGAACCACAGCACCAGAGTGCGTGGAGGAACAGGGCTCCTCTGTGAACCATGTGCCCTCCAGCTATCGGATGGGTAAAAGTTAATGCTTGTCGAAAGAATCAACAGCTCTCGGATTGCACGACGGGTGGCTTTAGAAACATTTCTGTATCCAGACACGCAATTCGCAAGAGTTAGGAGCAAAAGTAAGAATAGATTCTAATGAGAACGGAATTGAATTAACTACGAAGTAAATGAAACCTCGATCATATACCTCGGTTTTTTCAGGTTCTTTTGAGTTTAAGACTCGGCTTTTGGGATTCCATTTCATATGGCAAGAAGTGGCACGGCCATACAAAATATTCTCCTTACATTTCTCAACTTTTAAATGTACAAAAAACCGAAGACACGAAGGCTGCAATGTCTGCAGCTGCCTTTTATGTCCGTCTCGTGCCTCTTATCTTTTTGGGTATGACAAAAGTTGCTACTAAAATCATGCAAGCGGCAGAGTGCTCCCATCCTCCATCCCCCATCGTCCACCCCTCCACCAGGTGCTTCCATCGTCCATCGTCCACCGCTCCACCGGCTGCACCGACTTTGTGGATATTTCAATTCAATCAAAGCGCGGATGGGGGCAGAGGAACGGCAACCCGGGGGCGCCCAGCGGGCAACGCCAACACCTTGGACCCCTAGCCAGGCAGGGCACATAAATCCACACTCGAAATGACCCTTCTTCTCCTTTCCTGGGCCTGGAACTGGGACTGGGACTGGGTAATTGCGTACTTACCGATCTCTGCCGAACCGTAAGGTGATAACCTGGCTGCGCGGATTCCTTTTGTCTCGGATGCCGCTTCGATTGCGTGCTCGAATCGGGAATACTGAGATTTATCGTCTCGTTTGAAATCCGCACTTTATTTATGGCAGTTCAGGCACATTTCTCTTCCTCCCTCTTCTATACAATATTATTTATTATTCTATCAAGCATTACACTGTCAGCATCCACAGAATATACGGCCAATGGGCCAAGATGATTTCGAATTACGAGATTTTTCAACCGATGGCAAACGCGCACTAACCGCAAGAGCAGGGCATGACCACACGAGCCGACCCCAAGAAACGATCTGCGGCTGCGCGGCCACTTGCACTTGTGGGGAAGCCTATCGCGCCGCCACCAGACGGCACACAAAAACCAGTTGGAAAAGCACACGTGCCTCGACATCAAGATACCTGGTACTTATTTTCCATATATGTATTCATTTATGTATCTTTAATCTAAGGTGCGATGGTAGAAAGGAGAGGGGCAACGAGTCTTACTAGGATAGAACTGGCGGTAAAGAGAGAGAATAAGAAAAAAGAGGGAGAAGGGTACATGCCAGACTTGAACACTCACTTTTTATTGCTAAGCTACTCTGAGAGAGACAGAAAAAGGTGTGAGGCATTGGAGTCAGCCACGGGAAATGGTTTTCATTCTTATTAATAGTTTAATTCTATAAAATAAAACTAAATATCTTGTAGATTTTGATTTAAATGATCACTTTTATACGAAATTTCCCCATTGAATTTTATAACAAATTGAATATATTTTTGCCCCACTGTTTTATAGAATGCAACAAGTTTGAGGTTTGATCCAAACAAGTTTGAGCTTGATTGTGTCATGATTATCTAAGCAGCTGCTTTGATTCTGATGAGTTTTTGGCGACAGGACTTTAGGCACTGCCTCAGCACTTGATACAAAAAGTGCATTAAATGGAAATTAAAAACATTTTATTTCATATAAATAAGAATTAAAAGAACCACCTTTCACAATCAGATTATCTTCATCTTAACGTTTTAGAGCTTAATAACTACACCAAATTAGAGATATCGTATATATAATCCTCTACTGTATATTCTCGAATTATCTTCTAAAGTACAACTTTTAGATCTTAACAACTACAAAATAAGCATTTAGAAGGATTTATTCCTCGGGCCGCGTTTCGCTATAGAAGCCCAGGTTCATGGTGGGAATCATGTTGCTGTAGAAGTTGAGCTCTGCGGCTGAAGGACGCATCTGTAGCGGCACCTGTGGCACTGGGAGCATTTTGGGCACCGCTGTCGGTTCAACAATTTTGTGGGGCATAGTCGCAGCAGCAATCATGGCCTGCTGGGTGCTTTGAGCCACCTTGTGCTGCAGCTGATGGACCTTCAAGTGGTTCTCCAGCTCAATCTGCTGCAAAAAGGTAATGCAGCAAATGGCGCACGTATAGGTAGGACCGTGAGCCTCCAGTGTGTGACGCTGCAGCTGTTCGCGCCGATTGAAGACTAGATTGCATACCTTACAGGCCAGCAGCGTGTCCAGATGAAGCGCACGATGACGCTGAAGATCGCGCTCCCGTTGGAAGACCCTGTCGCAGACGTCGCAACGGAAGCTTCGTCCTGGCTTCTGTGGAGTTATTGGCTTCGGCTTCAACTGTTGCGTCAGCTCGTGCTGTAGTTGCGCCAGCTCCTCCGGGGTCGGTGGATGCAGGGCGTTTTGTTGCTGCTGCTGCAAGATCTGCTCAACGTCGCGCTTAGTGTGCATATGCTGATGGGCAACAAGCTTGTCCTTGCGCGATGAGGAGAACGGACAGCGGTTGCACTGGAAGGGTCTGGCGCCGGAATGCAAACGCGCGTGGTTTGTCATCTCCTGGGCGGTCTGGAAGGAGCGTGGACATTGCTGGCACACGAACGGCTTCTCTCCGCTGTGAATCCGCATATGCTTTGTCAGATTGGTGTTTCGGGAGAAGCTCTTTGTGCAGACAGTGCAGGTGTAGGGCCGCACGCCGGTATGGACGATGGCGTGCTTCTTGAGGTCGGAGCGGCGCACAAATCCCTTCCTGCACTGGGCACACACGTAGGGACGATCCATATCGTGCTGCGACTTGATATGGGCAATTAAGGCGGCTCGCGTGATGAAAAGCAAACTGCAAAATGTGCAACAGTATGGAGCATGGGGATCATGGGCGGTTCTCTCATGCTGCTGGCATTCAGCTGGAAGCGTATAGCCCAAGTCGCAGTACTGACACAGAAAAGCGGTCTTGGGACGTGGTCCTCCAGTGTTGGATACAGCACTGGGCTGCTCTAACTTCATTTCCACCGACATTTGCGCCATTTGAGCAGCATCTATGCCCAGGGGCATGGGCATGTCAGCATCTTCTGCATTCGTCGTATCTGCTTCATCTTCCTCGAAGTCCTCGAACTCCTCCTCTTCCTCCTCGTCCTCTGCATTCTCGTTCTCTTCATCGGAGCCCATCTCATCATCGCTCGTCTCCGCAACCTTATCCGGATCCACTTCCACAATTTCGCAATCGTCTCCGGGCTCAAATACACCAGGATTTCCGTTCAAGCCAGGTCGATACTTGGGATCCTTTTTAATTATCTCCTTCAGTTGCTCCTGCAAGGCGGCTTCCCGCTGCTTCATTCCCCGCCGTTGTTTATAGAAATCCTCCAGCACTTCCAAGCAATCAGAGCATATCTGCTCCGGCAAGTACTCATGGCGATCGTACTGCAAAGGAAAAAATCTCATTAAACATTTTTAAAAGGCTTTCCACTTACCTGAACTCCCCATACGCTCTGGCAGACATCGGCAATGCAGAATTTGTCGCCATCCCAGAAACCCTCGCGATCGTTGAAAATGTTTGGCGTGGTCTCGGTCGACGCCGGCCGATGGCACAGGCGGCACGAGCTGGCAGTGTTTGGCCTCTCGTTTGGCGGGGCCATTGGAGTTTCCATCTGTGTAATATACATTTTATCGCAATTGCACAGGTTTAATTTTGTTATGAATTTTAAACGAATTTTTGCATTTTCTATGCCGTCGGGTGAGAGGGGTGCAGCGTGACCGCGGATTTATCGTCTGGCCCTCAGACATATACCAAAATATACCGTCTCATTTTAAAAATATACCGTTAATATACTGACGAATTCAAGTTCAACGGTCACCCTGGGGGGTGGTAAATTGCTGTGCTAGAGCGCATGCTTATCAAAATCCCTAACGCGTTTTTGATATTTCGCAACATGTGGCAATCGATAGTCCACTCGATTGAAATCGAATACCGTGCGAGGCGGCGCCAGTTCGACTATCGGCAATTTGTGAATTTAACTTTCTCGAAATTTTCCATAATTCGCGCAATTTATAGCTTAAATTTATCTTATAACAAAACAATTTAATTGCCACTGTAGTTTTTACTATCTGTAGTAGTTTGAGTCATACAAAAATCATGTTCTGAGGCCATCTACGATGAGCGCGATAGAACATAACCAGCAGCAGCAACAAGAAACTCGGAAAAAAGCTCATTCACATTCGACTTTTGCCTGAAACGGTACACTAAAACGAGAGTGGCGTCGGCCCCCTGTCACACCACCCGTTGGCGGCGCAATTGTACGGATTTTGGTGGTGCCCGCAACTCCGCGAATTCCTTTGCAATCCTTCCGCGAGCTAACAAGTTGTTTGTGTTAGCTTCTGCGCGTTTAATTGCAATTGGCGCCGGTTCAAGTTCAGTGGCATTTATTGCATTTTGGAGCAGGCCCGTGACCTGATGCTGCAGGCAGACGCCCGCGCAAATCACAAGCACACGTGCAAAAATTCATATACACACACACGCACACATCGGTATAACTGTTACTCCCACGCGTAAAACGGTAGAGTGCCGGCAAATCAACAATTTTCCATCAAGTTCTCTGTGAGTGAAAATAACTGTTTCGTGAGTGCTTGTACTATTTAAGCTTTAGTTTAGTTGTTCTTTTTGTGTGTGGTGTGTCGCCTTTTCTCCCTCTCCCAAGTTTGGGTTCAATTGTCTTTCTACGCACATTTTGTCTTTATTATGCACCCCTTGTCCTCCACTGCTTCTCCCATGCGGTGAGCTCTTAGCTCTGAGAAAGGGATGTTCGATTCTGTGGCCGAAGCTTTTGATGCTCTTGCGAGTCAATTGCTCCTATTGGGGATATACCTTTGTGTCTCTTCGTGGCAAACATCATAATAAAATCGTAATACTCTATTTTAGCAGTGGAATAACAACAGCAACCCCGTGTACATTTATTGCGTCTCTTCTGGCGTGTTTTCTCTCTCTGTCTCTTGCCCTTCTTTGACATCCTTTGTGCTTTGCTCTGCTAACCTATCTACAATTTTGCCCTTCCCCCGTTCTTCTTTTTTGAACTTTGTCCCCGCTTGCATGCATGGGTATGCGTGGGGGATTGTACTTTCCATCGTTGTTGTTGCGTGTAAAAAGTAATGATTTTGGTTGCATTAATAATTTACATGACCGAATTCGTCAAAGGGAATTTTCAAAAAACAACTTAAATTTGAAGGTAGCAGCAGGTATAGTGAAAGAAACTTGTAGTAACCCGAAGTTATTTACAGGAATGACTCATACATTTGGGAAATTAATTATGCACATCGTTATTGTCTCATAGGTACTATCCCTCTCCCAAAGCTTTAATTAGGGCTTCCATTAGTTTTACCATTAACGGTACCTGTGGAGTGCAAAGGGAACCTGTAAACACTCTTGTTTACCAACAGCCACGATTTTTAGCCCCTCAGAGTACTACCTTTTACACTCTGTTACACTGTATATGTACATTGTACATTATTAATAAGGATGGTTGTTTACGCCAAAAACGAATTGCCAGGATATTGGAAGCATACAGGTGTAAACATCCATACGATTTGAATAAATCAAATATTTTTAGTAAAACGGTTGCGAATAAAGCTCTAAACATTCCATCCATCAATTAATTAAAGCACAACGATGTCTAATCATTCGATCAGAGAGTGCCCGATCAGCAGATCGGTGCAGTTTGAGTCAATCATGAGTACGGGGGGGTCTAGTTTTCCGCTCTCGTAGTCTCGTAGATTGTTCGCCTATTGACTTTGAACTTGACTCTGTCGTAGCGATCTACCGTAAATTGGTTGGCAAATTGGAGGCTGCAGGGAGGCGCACGCCGTTTTCCACCACAGCCGTCTGTCAGATTGTCACATGCGTGCGATCATATGTTTTACGACTAGTAATGCTTATATTCTATTGTCATGGCATACTAGCCCCGAATCATGCCATAAGATTATCTTATCAGCGAAGCGAAGCTTATGCTTGCTAAATGAATCGCTTGCGGGTGGGTTGTGTTATATGGAAAGCTTCGCAGCGATTGCCGCAAAAGATAACAAGAGCCGGCTCCAAAGCACCCCCCAACGTAATGGTATTGGAAGCGTGTGAACAAAAAGACCACAGGGGAAAATGCGATAGTAGGTGCCGAAGTTTTATATACTATAGCAGGAGGAGGAGAGGTTACCATGGGCACTTGTAATGTTTTTCTAAATAAAATTGTAAAATATTGTATAGTTTGATTTGCTATATTGCGAATCAATAGCTGATCAAAAGCCTGTAATGAGTCAATCTTATAGAATTAGAATACCCCATGAAAGAGTATTTTTAGCATACTGAACTATTTTTCCACGAAAACAATGAAAGCTGCGTGACTTGTGAGCGCATTTGAAACATTAAATATTTGCTCAAAGATCGTTAAGTAGTGTGTCAAAAATGCAAATATCCCCAAGAAATTAGCGGACTCTAAAGCTGTGAACTGTTTATACTCTGAACCATAGGAATAAATACCTAGATTGAAAACTGAACATCCATATTTACCAAGAATTTTTATCGGCAGGCATGTGTTTCTCCAGTTTTCCAGCGAATAATACCATAAGCCACATAAGAGAACTCTTATCAAATATCAAAAACATTTAGCAGACACATTTACTTGTACAATTGGGGTCATAAAGAAAGCTAAAGAGAGAGAAGTAAGGCCCAGAACAGAATCAATCAAAGAACAATAATATTGAACATTACCGAATTTGTATATCTGATTTGTTTTTATTACACAGATACCCGCCCATTAAACGCTCTACTAGACCGCAAAGGTCAACACAAGTTTCAACAGTTTGTTCATTCAGGCCTCAAATACTACCAAAAGATTTATCTGTAACGATAATTGCAATAATTATTGGGCCAGGCCATGAATATTTTACTAGAAAAACAGCAACAAAAAGGAACCCCTATTTCTTTGCAGGGGGGAATTTTTTATTGACACATAATCTGGCCATAAAGATATACATACATATTGTACACCACAGCTGTTAGCGCCATATTTCGGGTTAATCTGGAGTAGATTTATAATTTGAAGATCCGATTGTGCCTCTACTCCACTACCAAGTGCCCCAAAAGTCAATGGCATGACAACCACTTGGCCATGACCGCCAGTGATCTTAGGCTAAGTGTTATTTGAATACTGACTAATTGCACGGTTTATACTCTGTGCCGTAGATATATCTTTATAGACAGCTGACAGCAATTGGAACGTTAACATTAACCTCTCATTTTGGGAACAATTTGACTGCATTTCCCTTAAAGCCTAATGCATATTTTGTTGCCCCTACCTCAGAGGTGCGTACTGCTCTAGAAACGTAATATTAAAATTATAGAAATCATAAATAAAGAAATCCGATAAAGAATATGTTGCCAACTCAAACAAGCAAACAAAAATGGGAAAACACATGCCTCCTTTGCAGGTGCAGAGCAAGGTTGCTTTTGACCAATCTCATCGGTACTTCAAGTGCCTTCTACTCGCTTCGTATTCTGATCTTTTCAATCAACAGTCCATAGTAGAATATAGCCAATGACAAACACAGTACAGTATCAGATTACGTGGAGTAGCATACGTACGTACAACATCAAATAAAATGTGTCAGCGTGATATCAAAGTTCACTGCTGCTTTAATCCAAACTAGAGCGATTGGAAGTTTAGTTTTTGATAAGCCGATTTGCCATTTTTAGATTCGACACCCGCGCACCTTTGATGCGGCTCTTTTCAGTTGTGTTTGTCCCATCGGCCGCATCGGACGTGTGTCGGTCTAAATAAGGGCTCGAATAGAGGTTTGTTTAGACGGGAAATTTGTCGAACAATCAACTGGAACCACAGCCAATAACTCATAAAGGGTTCCAGGTTATCAAATTACATAATCTAAGGCAGAGTTCGTGCTACCAGGGGGCCCCCACTCTTATCTGGTACTACAAAAATAGGTACTTGCACGATAAGTACATAATCTTCATGAAAATTCATGATCCAATCAAGGCAGTATGCAAATGATTGCAAATTGAATAATTATCGGGGTATTCTACTCCGACGTTTCTTTGAGAGAGAACATTCCGTGCAGTTGAAAATCAAGTAATCTCCATTTAAGTGCAATTTGGTATCCACAATTGCAAAGATAAATATAAATAACAATCCAATCGGCAGTTGAAATTGAATAGCGTAAGACATAGTTGCATTTTTAGAGCGATATTTATGGTCTTTCATAAACTGTATGTATGAACACACTATTACACATACATTAGTAGTACATTGTATATCTAACATCATAGATATCACAGAACACAATTTCAAGCGATTAGGGCTTAGAATTAAATTTCTTTTGATAAAAATTTCTATTTGTATCCGCAGTAGTACCTTCATTTCTCATAGAGTTTGGTTGTTTTTTTAGATATTTCCAGGGAATCTCCACTTTATTAAAAATGGCTTGTACTTGCGAATTGATCGGCCTGGCCTGCGTGGTGGCTCTAATCCTTAGTGTTTCGGCCAAGGCTCCCTACCAGATGCGCATGTTCTTCATATTCTTTAGCGCTGGCGCCATTGTGATGCTGTGCGTGCCCTTTATGATGCTACGACCACGGGACTATCGAAATGCTCTGTAAGTTGTACGTTTCAAGAATCTTATTTCCAATCTAATGGTCCATCTCTTCCTTGCTATAGGGTGCCCTCTTGGTGCTTCCGACAGCTATGCAAATTGATGGGCATTACCATGGAGGTGCGTGGATTGGAGAATGTAAGAGCAGGTCACGGCAGTGTGGTGATAATGAACCACCAGAGTGCCCTGGATCTCTGTGTGCTGAGCTATCTGTGGCCAGTGATCGGACGAGGCACGGTTGTGGCCAAGAAGGAGATCCTTTACCTACCATTCTTCGGCTTTGGTGCCTGGCTCTGGGGCACGCTGTACATCAATCGTTCCCGCAAGACGGACTCGATTAATTCCCTGCAAAAGGAGGCAAAGGCGATACAGGAGCGCAACTGCAAGCTTCTGCTCTTCCCGGAGGGCACACGCAACTCCAAGGACACACTGCTGCCGTTCAAGAAGGGCTCCTTTCATATTGCTGTGCAGAGCAATTGCCCCATTCAGCCGGTGGTCATCTCAAAGTTCGCCTTCATGGACGACGAGAAGAAGACCTTCCGTCCGGGCCACGCCCTGATTCAGATCCTGCCCGAAGTGTCGACGGAGAAGTACGAGAAGGATGATATGCAGCAGCTTATCGACGACTGTCGTTCCATCATGCAGACGGAGTACACGAAGCTGAGTAAAGAAAGCCTTGCCTTGAGCTCGAAGAAGCAATCATAGGACTGGATAGAATATTATTAAACTCAGGTTACTAACACAAATATTGCCCAGGAACAGAATCAAAAGCAGCAAACACGGATATATAGGGTTATTGGATTAATTTGCCTAGCTTTAAGTTATAGAATATATATTCTTCGCGCGTATTTTCGAACCATATTAACTGTTTTACCTCTAATACATGCAAGTGTTCGAGAGCTTTTTTTGACAAAAAGAAACAACAAAAATACAAACCAACCAACAAAGGAAATTTTTACAATAGAATAAAAAGAACTTATTTCTTTGATGTTAATTATTGTGAGATTTGTACAATATTTTATATATGAATATAGTATATGAATGTAAAATGGCTCTGATCTGTGTATCAAGGAGATCTTCCTCGATCTTAAAAAGGGATGGCACGCCTAAATCGGACGGAAAATGCCAGAGTTTATAGCAAAAAGTACGAGAAATTGCAGAGCTATGGATATTTAATATAAATATAACATTAAAAAACCATATCCTTATTGTCTTTGTTGCCAAACTAACTGCAAACGATCTGGGACATTCTCCCGATCACAGGGAGGTATGGCACGCCCAGATCGGACGAGAAATTGCGGAGTTATAGCGATTTATTCAAAAATTGGCCTACATATTTAAAAAGGCGTTATGTTTCTACATTCTTGTTGGCGCTCCTACTGAGATCAGCGGTGAATTCTCGAACTATGCTAATTTAGTTCCAGCAGTGTCCGTCGATAACAGGTGAACCGCCAATTTAGTTCAAAAAATACCCAAAAACAAGTGGGGGCGCCACTGTGCAACCAAAAAAAAACCAGCGACCTACTGCTGATTTCTGTTCGCCTGGTATCCCAGACCTGAAATTTCTCGTTTTCTGCCATTTGAGCGGTCTCAAGTTGAAGGTTGTTGTTGTACAACAACAAAAATTTGTTGTACAACAATTGACAACAACAACAACAACATTTTGGACAACAACAAATCTCAACTTGCGACCGCTCAAATGGCAGAAAACGAGAAATTCAGATCTGGGATACCAGGCGAACAGAAATCAGCAGTAGGTCGCTGGTTTTTTTTTTTGCACAGTGGCGCCCCCACTTGTTTTTGGGTATTTTTTGAACTAAATTGGCGGTTCACCTGTTATCGACGGACACTGCTGGAACTAAATTAGCGTAGGTCGAGAATTCACCACTGATCTCAGTAGGAGCGCTCAAAAACGGAAATTTAAATTTTAAAAAGTAACGACATCCCCAGTATACATATGTTGATTTCTCCGCTATTTATGGACGGATCCGATCGTGCGATGGCTTCCTGTGATCGGAAGAAAGTTCCCGATCTGACGAAGTCCTTATCAAGGACCAAGGATCAAGGATATTTTCTTTGTAATCCATGGGTTCTGGAGATCTAATAAACATCATTGAGATAGTCCTTGACCACCCTCCCACTCCGACTAAAACATATGTTATTGTGTTTTTTGATTTTGTAATAAACTATACAATATATATTTGATGTATATATGTAGCTTTATATAATATTCTGTCCATGTTACTGCTAAAGCAATACAAAATACTATGCTATGGTATTACTAACTGGCATACTTATACAAGTAACATCGTATTATGTACAAATGTTGATTTCCGTTTATTAATAATGCTAAAACGCACGTTTATATAGTCGTACGCCAAACCTATACAATTCGATTTAGTGCCCTTGCGGGACATTAACTTTCGTGTGTCACTGTATTCGCGTTGAGCCGCGGATGAGCCCCATCGAAGAGTTTTTAAGCATATATTGTATCTATCCAATATGTCATTATGTACATATGATTACATTAATCTATGATATAGTGAATACATATGTGCTAATAAAGATGGTAGTACACGGTTAAGATATCTAAATTAATTATAATATTGCATAAATGTTTGGGACTGTATTGTTTCCAAATAATTCATATGACAAGAAAGTCCCAAGTGTGAAATTCAAACAATATGCTTGCTGGATATCGATTAACAATGAGAAACAAGGCAAGTTGGGTAAATGACATTGCAGTGTGCGATGTGATGTGACGAAGTCGTATCCTTCAGTCGCGAAACAAACAAAAACCACACAGGATCTGGCATCCGTCAATGCTTATCACAATCTACGATTATGGATAACAGCGTCTTACAGCTATCATAAGAGTCATGCTGGCATCGGAGTTCTTTGTGGATCTGTGGCTACAACGTTCTCATCTCTCTGGCAGGAACACTTTGCGGTTGGTTCGTCGTCTCTTAACTATTCAAATTAACAAAAGGCAATACAAAATGCATTTACGGAAAACATTACAAATAATAAATTCATTCCAATTCAGATAAATATACAATATACGACAATCATTCGATTTGGATGTGGAAGCAGACATTAAATCAGATCTTTGGTTGATTACAATTACAATTAGCTTTGTCTACACAACAATTGTTCCCCTATGTACGAGTATATAAATGCATTTCTGTATTGGATCTGTTAATTTAAGAGTGCAGATTTTTACAATTTTCAGTTTCAGTTTTCTGTGTTCATTCGTTGTTTTAGCGTTTACAATACAAATACAATTCTCAGAAAAGGAAAGGAAAGGCCTTTGTCTATACAATACGATACACATATAATAATTGCCAAGCAAAAGTTATTGAGCCGTTTCTTCATTCGCATCAAACAAACAGATAATCAAATAGGAGTTTGGCGGCTGCTGGGATATGTTTCATAGCTCTAAGGACCATCCATCCGTCCATCCATCTATCATAGAGTGGGGGGTGGGGCGTGAGGGTGGGGACAACTTAGGTGGTAAGTGCTCTATTTTGAAAAGACATATTCGTAGACTTAGGCGTACAATGAAACTAAAGGTAATTTGCACTAATTTGAAGATTTTTCAGATGTGTATTTCTTAACGATGCAATTTCATGTATTCTGTTTCTGTTTCGGCTTCTGTTTCTTCCGTATTGTACTGCTTAATGCTTAAATAAATTATATCACAACAATAGAGACAAAGTTTGCGGTTCGGAGTGCGTCGGCGTGTGGCAGGGCGGGGGCGGGGCGGCAGAGTGTGGATCCAACAGAGGACGAATTGGGGCAAACCACAAGGTGAACAAACTACAGATACTCTTTCGTATTGGTTAAACATTGCAATTTCTCACGCATGCACACACACACACACACACACATACAATAATGAACAATAAATGGTATATATATTTGTAAAAGGTAGTATATGTAGATGTATAAATAAGGGGAGAGCCGCCGACGCCGATGCCGACGCCGCCGCCGCCACTGCCACACACGCGCTGCAGGGTTTCACTGAGATCCAAGACAAATATGTTTAGGCCGAGCTCTGTCTTAATACTAACTCTTGCTGAGCGCCTTTTTCTTTCTTTGTACTAGGATATCGTAGAACGGATTGTGGCTGATCGACTGCGTCAGCCGCTTGATCCACTCCTGCTGGTCCTCCTCCGTAGCGGCGGACATGCGGTACACGGTATGCTTGCCCTCCACCACCTAATGCGAATGAGAAAGAACAAAAGATTAGTATTTCTGTGGGACATTCTTGTATGCATATATTGAAAAGGACTCACCTTGCCCTCGGAATCAGTCTTGCAGGCCTTGATTATATCGGCACCGCCAGTGGCAAACAGCTCGAAGCAATGCGGTTTGCTGCGATCGTGTATCTCCCGCACCGATATATTCTCCAGCGGTATAATGCCACGCGGCTCCTTGTCGGTGGTGTATTCAAAGTAGTAGAGGCAATTGTCGTTCAATATGAACCAGCGTCTCTTCCACGATTTGTATCTGCAAATGGAATCAATATAAATGTAAGTATGGATATCTAATCAAGTATATTCAAGGATAATCACTCACCTGCCGCCCTGCTTCCACAGCCAGCCCTCCTTGTCGGGGTTGAAGAAGGTGTGCATCAGATCATTGCCATCGTCTTGGGGTATTTTGAATGGCTCGGTGCGTATGGACTCGTATAGGGACTCCAGCAGGCCTCGGGGCAAATCCCCGCCGTTGTTGATGCCACGATTCATCGAGATGAATTGCTCAACGGTGGGTTTGTCTTTTACCTAAAGACGCCAGAAAGAGTCAAGAATCAAGGGTTAGCATGGCTTTAACTATTGCATGGCATGTGGCTCTTAATTAGCAAGCAATTTGCCTCCGCTGATATCGTTTTCAGAAGTGCCCTAGAATATGCCACGAGCTGTGGCATGATGTGTGGATTCCCCTACACTTGACCTATTAATAGCGACCCAAGCGACGGCAGCAGACCATGCGAATGGTGTAATTGCTCTAACGATCGGACGGGACGGACGCACGCCCTGTCACTCACGACGCAGCATGCGGAAGTGAATCGCTGCTGCGTCGCGGCGACGTCGACGTCGATAATTGTGGCCTGACAACCGGCAAATAGGAATTCAATTTCGCAGTTGAAGGACAGCCCATGGGCCGGGCCACGCGTCGAGTCGATTCAGGCATTTTTCTTTCGCTTTTTTTGTCGGATTTCTTTTCGGTTTTTTTGGCATAAGCAACAACTTCCTGACGTGCTGCCAACAGTACGAACATCCGGTTGGGAGGCAACCGAACAAACAGTGGGAAGAGGGCCAAATAATTTGAATAGAATAGATCTAGGGGTATTTTTGGATGAATCCAACACATAATACCCTTTAATGAATGGCCTGTTCGAATCAAATTATATCTGAATACGATCTATTGGGAGGATCTATCAAATCCACTCCTAATCCTACAAATTGGCAGACTTTCTGCTTTTAAATCAGTTTCTACGAATGATAATCCCACTGTGTAAGTCCTGCAGTACCCACCGATGGATTGTGCAGCGATGTATTGAGCATTATAATGGCAAAACTGAGCACATAGCATGTGTCCGTGTTGGTGAAGATGTCCAGATTTAGCTGGCAGTAGCGCTGTGCAAAGCACTCCATCATTCGATCGATCTTCTGCGCCTCGCCGGGCAATCGAAATGACCAGAGAAATTGTCTGTTACAAAAACGAAGAGGAAATTCCCATTAGCGATAATTATAACAGGTGGGTTGGAGGGTGGACCTACCTTAGGGCCTGCACTAGAATGAGATTGGTAAAGTCGTGTAGCGCCACGAAGGCCTTGAGGACATCCTCGTTGAAATCGTTCTTTTCGCCGAGGTAATCGCCTGGAAAGAACGCACCGAAAAAGGCAGTTAAAATAAATGTTGGTTATGCGTTTAATTGAATTTTGCCCTGGCCATAAAAGAAGGTCGATTTATGACTTCAGGTTGGGGTTTTACCCACTCACCTATGGCCGTTTTATTGAGGCCCTCGCCCTTGTAGAGGAAATGCGCCACATCCTGGGGATCGTGACGCAGCAGTCGGTTCTCCACGAGATACTCAATGCCTGGAAAAGGGAAAATAAGTAAGGAATATTAGTGATGGAATTTTATAGAGGCTCCCCATAGAAGTTTCCACCGTATTCGTAATGCAATCGATAAGAACGCGCACCCGGAAGCCCAAGAACGAAGCAATAATCAAATCATATAATGTACCCCCATATACGACCATTTTGTGGCCATTGGAGAGCCAGCGAACCGCAACATAAACCAAAGCGCAATCTCCATAAACATCGAGGAACGAGGAAAAAAAGCGAGAACAGAAGGAGCGCCCCGTCGGTTGGTCGGTCGGTCGGTCGGTAACGATGTCATTATTTGCCAATCAAAGAGAGGGCGGACGAGCGGACGAGCGGAGGAGGAAGCGCCGCTATCGGAGAAGTTCAACGCGAGTCTCTATAGAATCTCCATGGAATTATTAAATGTAAACAAAACAAACAATGGAATGTGCGAGAGATATAACGACTGGAAGATACCCTTTAACGGGATAAAGTGGAATCTTTATTGAATCATCAGCAAATTCTGATAGAAACATAAACATTCTTTAAGGGTTCTGCAACGCTCCTTTCTGCCTGTCACATAGATACCCACAAATACAATATACCCCTCGATTCTCCAAGTATTCTACGGTACAACAATAGCTTGTTGTGGCTTCAAGACGCCAGGTGACGCCAGGGCG
This sequence comes from Drosophila lowei, assembly GCA_008121275.1. Taxonomy (NCBI): domain Eukaryota; kingdom Metazoa; phylum Arthropoda; class Insecta; order Diptera; family Drosophilidae; genus Drosophila; species Drosophila lowei. Next base: position 13,805,948 of record CM017779.1, on the reverse strand, counting down.
TGCATTGTAGAAATTGGATTTGCAGATTGAAATCTGCGATGACGTTGACGTTGACGCTGACGATGACAACTTCCAAGGACAACGACAATAATCACACAAATGGCATCGATAATGAGAAATCTGCAAATAGCAAAAGGGAGGGGTACCCAACAGGGCTGGAGCCCCGGGCCCCACCAACCACACCACAATATTCGACTTTTTCGTAAACAAAAAGTTTTTGCGTGACTTCCGTAGACATCACGCGCGATTAACATCGCCCCGAGGGACCAAGGTAGATTCAAGAGAAGGTAACGGGGATCCTTCGCCACGCTCTTTGTTCTCTTTGTGGCTGCCCGCTCTCTCATGGACTGCTCCTCCTTTCTTTTGAATATACCTTGGGCAGGCCCCTTGCAGTGGTTCCTGCTCCCTCTATGAACCTCTCCTCTCTCCACCCCACCCCACCCCATTCCCCGACGTCGTTTGTGCGTTATGGATGGCACATTTGTGTGCTATTTAATTTAAGTATCTGTATGTGTGTGTTTGTTCTCCTTTTGTATCTATGTGTGTGTGTGTGTCTGTGTCTATCTATATGGCGTATCTATATGTGCGTGTGTTTCCGTATATTGCTGATAATCGGCCGATAAAGGGCGACAAATGACGATGACACCACTCCTGCCACCCTACACCCTGCCTGCCTCCGCCTCCTGATGACAGAGGTGGCCACCACACATTCTCGTGTGCAAGTTTTTTAATAAGCGACGACAAAATGTCTCGTCTCTGGTTGGGATTCGATTTAGCTTTTGTTATTGGGTCGCTAAACTCCACCTCCGACTCCTCCGACTACTCCTCCGCCACCCACCCATCAGTCGTCGTCCCTCTTTGGATTAGCATTTTTATTGTGCTCCCTCTGCCACATTTATGTACATATACGCGTATCTAGATATCTGGCATTCCGGACAGGATGTGCCTCTTGCCACGGCCTACACTCCCCCACCCCTGTGCGTGTGTGTGTGTGTGTGTGTTGCGGGAAGATGTTGCATGGCCTAATTTTGACTTGTCGACGTTAATTTATGGCCAAGAGAGGTTGACGTAAATATTTGATTGGCTTTTAAAAATGTGTGCTGCTACAGGGAGCTATGGGTTGGGGTGGGGTGGAGGGAGGGCTGCTCTGATAGGCCAAAGAAATTGAGATGTTTTGGAGAGACGTGTTCCATAAGCAAACACGCTGACATGTGGGTCACCCCCAGACCAGAGACATTTTAAAACATGGAAAACATGAAAAGGGCTATCAAAATTTAAGGTGGGATGTGGTCTGGAGTTTGGAGTCCCCTGGAAAGTCATTCTATTACGAAATTCTGATACATTGCCTCATTACTTGCCATTCAACAGTCGATCTTTCGCCTTTCCAGAGGGTAAGAGTATCCTAGTCAATCCATCAGTCGCGAAATGGGATATAATCTTCTAGTATCAATAAATATTCCAACCTTCCAGAGGTAAAAGTAATTTAACACCAAAATGGGATACTTCTCATCATTAAGCAAGAGATCTTGCACCTTTCCGAAGGGTAGAAGTACCGAAATGATATTATATATCCCTTCTACGAAGACCCAACGAGGCACACGTCAAATATATAATTACAGATCCCATTTAGCATTAGATCTAACATGGGAGGATCCCTTTTCTAATGAGGTGCTAACATTTCCCTCTACGCTACCATAAATGTCTTTAGCCTTCATCTTTCGACATATCCCATACATCATCCCACATCCCACCCTAATGTACTCCCTCCCTCCCTTCCCTTCCTTCTTTCAACGCACTGATGTCTGAGGGTCGGGTCGGGGTCCTCCCCTGAGACAAGTTCTTGCTGGATATTGCGGCATTGACATTTCCATTTTCATTTCCATTAAATTAAACACTGGAGGAGGAGCATAAGCGTACGCGTACCACGTACTTCAGATGTCAACGAACTGTCAAATTTGTCAGACTTTTAAGATAGTGGAACGCCCTGTCCTCCACCCTGAGACCCCGACACTCCGACACCCGCATCTCCGTCCCATTCCTGCTTTCCGACTGCCGCCTGCTGCATTCTGGTGCTGTTGCATTTACATTTCGTTTCGGGCTCATTACGTTATTAAATTAACGTCGAAATTATTATTGGACGTACGTGTCACCCCTCCCCCCACCCAGCACCTACACCTCTCTCCTCCCCTCTTCATTTGCGTGGAAATTTGCATGGTAATTTTGCCTTTTGGCGCCGCGACACGCTCTCATGGAGCCACCACCACACCAATCCATCTCCATCTCCAATGGCAGCACGATGTCTCCTTCTCTTCTCCTCAGTTCTCTTCAGTCATCAGCTCAATTATAAAGCATTTCATCTGACTCCATCATTGTCGTCGTCGTCGTCTGGTGTCATGTCGTCGTCGTCGTCATTGAGATTTCATTTAAATCATCAGCAAAGTTTACATTTCTCGACTTTTGAGGGACACTCCCCTCAGATTGGGATTCCACTGATTGTAGAGAGGAGGAACCTCTCTTGAATTGAACAAATATTGCATTTGCATATTGATTCGGGGTGAATCATTGGGGGAATAAGAGGAAAAATTCACTCAAAGTTTCTGGGAAATTACTAGGATTTCTCCAGTATCCACAGAATTGTCATCTTTCTCTTAGAAATTACAGATAGATTTAGGATATGCAATGACTGCACCATCAAGTGGCCCATGCGACGCCAAGCCGCAGGCTGGCCCAACCGACCGAGGTACGCTGCTGCATCACGCGCGACATGCATAGCCGAACCGGTCGCGTACTTCGCGCCGAAAAGATATTCAAGGAATAAACATTATATCTCCATCTTTTTCTTAGTTTAGATTTTTCTAGGTGCTCTGAAGATACTTTATCTATACACTCACCTTTTTTCGGATCCATATTGAACTTTTTGCGACCAATGGACATTTGTTTGTCCTTGTTGGAATGCTTGCAGTCTTCGGGCACATCGAGCACCTCCATTTCCGAGACAACTTCGCACAATTCATCTTTGATTTGCTGTAAACGAGAGAAAGAACAGAATTATAAAGGTGAAAAATGGTATATACTATGACATCATAATCATCGCTGGCTGGTACTATAAATATAGATTGAGGAAATGGCAGTGCATGCACACACACACACATATTCATATGTATCTAGATACACTCTAGAATCCACAGTTAACCGAACAGAACAGAAGCGAACGACTAGAGCGACTAGGCTGCTGTTTAAATTTAAATTGCGTACAGCGACTGCCTCTATAAAAATTCTCATAAATTCAACTCACACTCGCAGATACAGATACCAGCAGAGAGAGATGGAGAGACAGTTGAAAGTCGAGTAATTTGCATTTCCTCAGTGCCGTTGTCCGTTGCCCGTTGCCCGTGTCGCCTGTCGACTGGCGCCAAATAAACAACCTACGACGGACACACGACAAAAACTCACTTGAAAACAGTTTTCAAATTTGTTCTAAAAGGGGGGCACACACAAGCGAAAAAACCCCCCAATTTAATGCAAATTGTGATTTAATTGAATTAGAAAAAAACTTAGAACTGAACCCAAGAGGAGATGTCGCGGAATGGCAGTGCCATCGCAAGGGTCATTCCATGCCAATTCCAATTCCAATTCCATTACATTCCAAAGCAAATGTCGTGTAATGCCCAAAGAAGCGGAAAACGATACGAATATGTGTATCTTGTATCTTGTATCTGTGGGGGTTTGACGCATGAATGATGAGGAGACCCACGAGACCGGAACATATCAATTGCCCTCAGAGACACATAGGCCTCCCCACCCGATGAATGAATGACCTTCTGACTCATGGAATGAGTCGATCGTATGCAAAAAGGGGGGAGACCGAGACGTGGATCGTACCCCGGCACACAGAGGAATGTCAATTAAACACTATAAAATATACAATTGACAAATTGATGTCCATGTCCATGTCCATGGGCTGTAATAAAAAGATACATATACGACATGTAGATACAGATAGATACGTATAGATACAACAAACAGATAGATGAACAGTTGCAGTTGAGATTCAAAAGATGAGATCATTCGGCAGTCGGTTGGGCATTCCATTTGATTGAAATTCTCATCATTGAATGCGGATTTGTGTATCTACTCCCCGAGGGGATGCCAGTGACTTGTCAAAAGTATCTAGATACAACGGTGCTGGTGCTGGGTGCTGGGTGCTGGGTGCTGCAAGGTTTTAGAATTCATTGACTTTCGTCAATGATTTCGAGGTATTTTAATACCCAGAGCGTGTCGCATAAGCAGATAGAAGTGCTCCCAGAGAAGCCTCCCCGTAAGATGTTTATTTATAAAAAAATGATGATCATCGGAGTGCTGTCATAGAACAAACATTTGAGCAAAAGATACATGTATCTTTTTTATGGCAAAATATACGAGTGTATCTACAACATACAATATTTCTATCTTTTATTATAATTTATGGCTTGACGATTTTATGTCTCAATATTCTCATAATATTTTCCCAGGCTTCCACCTCTTTTTTCTCTCTTTTATTTTCATTATCCACATGCCACAATGCCACACACCACATCCGTTTGCCCCTTAAATTCCCATACGACTATGGGTCCGATCATTAATCGTTGCCCCTAGATTTCCCCCCAAACAAAATTATGTTAATTTTTTTTAATTTTCCAATCAATAAAATGATCAGAGCTTTACAACTTAATAAACCCTACCATCCAGAGGCTACCACGATACGCCCCATAAAAATCAATGGAAATGAACATAAAACAAAGGAAAATCCACATAAAAGAAAAGAAAATGTAGAGGAAACAAAAGTTGTGTGACTTGAGGAAGGGTTTTATGGAGAAGAGAAGCTCGGAAAAACGGGGTTTTGGAAAAAGAGACTCTCTGAAAAGGGGTTTTGGTAGGGGAATATGCCCCTCAAAAGGGTTTTATGAATGGGAGACGCTCTAAGAAGAGTCTTGAGAGACGCAACAAGTTTTGCGGCATGTCAGAGGAGGCCACATTCGTTAAAAGCCAACAATTGATTAAAGACCAACAAGTGGACCTGGTCAGGGCAGTGTCTGGAGTGATATCAACACCACGGCGAAACCAGAGAGGAAACACGGGAGACGAAGGCGGAGGCGGAGAGACAAAGCTAATGAGCGTCAAACTTAAAAATAAACTCGAGTCGGGGCGGGGGCTTAATGCGTGTATCTTTCGGTCGGGGTATGCGGCAAGAGAGTTCTGTCGACAGGTAAGAGAATGGAGTGTTGGAGTGTCAGAGTGTGAGAACATGCCGCGAGGAAGTCCCACAGCAGCAGCAGCGGAAGAACCTGTTCTTACGCGACACCACAATGCAAATTCCCTCAACAAAAAGCCAAGGGGGAATCCAATTTGAAACGAAAGCAAACAATCGTTTTGTTATAAATAAAATCACACGAGAAACCCCTTCAATATTTTTAAGCAGAAATCATTTTGGTGGGGATTTTTTATCAAAGTTTTCAAGGGAATATCCATTGAATATTCAAGGGAAACTCTTGCGCGATTATTCATGAATGAATGAATGACTCTGCCATTCTACAAGACATCCATTGGGGATGCTTTGGTCTAAAAGATCTCCCTACGATCCTTTGGGTTGAAGGATCCCTCCTTCTAGCATCTATCTGTCCCCTCCTTTTATCGTTTCTCCCTTCTCTTCCTACCTTTGAGTGTTGCCTGAGTATCACCACATCGCTGTTGATCTGCTTATCCGCATTGCTGAGGTTTCTCTCAATCAAATGGCGACAACTCTCGCAGAGATTCGACTCCTGGCTGCTCCTGGGGCTACTACTGCAGTTGTTGTTATTCTGCTGCTCCTTGGAGTTGTTGTTGTTGTTGTTGTGGTGGGGATGGCTGATGGAATTCCTTTCGGATTCGCTCTGGGAAAGGGAGCTGTCATCGATGAAGCGCATGTCCCCCGCATCGGGTGTCAGCGGGGAGCTCAAAACCGAGCTCGGGGCATCCGTGTCCGTATCGAGCTGCAGGCAGGGATTATCCATGCCGCCATCGCCATCGCCATCCTCCACATCCAGCATGCATCCGAGCGAATTGGAGCGCGTCTTGCGCGGCGATCTCCGCGAGATGATCTCCCCCTTGTCGTTGAGCAGCAGTTCCACGGGTCGGGAGAGTATCAGAGTCCTTGTGATCGTCGTGGTGGTCGCGTGCGTGTACTCCGATCGCTTGCTGTAGAGCTCCGTGTGGGGCTCGTCGCAGGGCAGGCGCTTCACCTCCACCTTGCGGCTCACGTCGCTGCAGCTGACGGTCACGGTGCTCGGCGTCGGACTGGCGGGCGGGGGACTGTCGGGCGTCAAGGTCGTGATGTTGTATGTCGCCACACTAGTGTAGGGCGCCAGCGAGGGGGAACGGGGCTTGGCTGGGGGTTTGGGCGGCACCTTCGCGGGCGGGGAGTGGGCAGGGGTGTGGGCGTGGGCGTGGGTGTCTTCTCTTCGCTCTTCGACAGCAGATTGCAGAAGCATCGCACACAGACGCTGCTGCTCCGACTGCTGCTGCCGCCACTGCTGCTGCCAGTCTCCACCAGTCGCCGGCGATCCTCCTTGGAGGCCTTCAGCGGATTGATGTAGAAGGTGCTGTTGCTCCTGCTATTCCGATCGACACTGAATCCCACTCCTTCCACATTGAATCCTGGTATGCCTCCTCCTCCAACGAAACTCGAGGAGAGATCGACGCAGCTCCTCTGCAACTGCTGTTTGCTGCCAAAGCTCCCGCTGTTCCCCAGGGAGGGGCCCTTCTTGTCCTTTGGTGGGCGTCGCAGCGACGAGAACCAGTTCGAGATGCTGGGGCGCTTCTGCTGCAGGGAGGCCATCGCTTGGCTTCCGGTGGCAGAACGGGTTCCTTGTGGATCGGATCACTCTATCGGGAGCCACCCTCCATGATGGCTGATGGCTGATGGCTGGATAGTTCACTGAAAATTGTATATTTCTTAGTCTCTGGGGTTTCACGGGGCAGCCTCTGTGGCACCTCGCTTCAGGCAATTTACAAGTACAAAGCGGCAGCGTCTCCTTTTCGGTTCGAGGGGTTTCGAGGGGAAATCTATCCCATATCCCATCCCATAAATTAATTAACTAATTATCAAGTGTCTTCTTCTTTGGTGTGAAAGAAGCCCTACAAAGTGCTGTGGCAGGGGCAGGGGCAGGAAGTGTCTCGGGGTACAACCACAAAAATTAAATTTGTAGGGGTTTCCTTTCCAGCCGAGACGGCGGCGACACAAAACGAATTAAGCTAATGGCTGGCAGGTTAACAAGGTGATGGCGTTCGTTCCTTGGCCTAATCCCAGGACATGCAGACGGGACACTCTGCTGCTGCTTCTCCTGCTTCTGCTGCTGTGGCAAGGACACCACTTCCGTGTGTCTTCGTGTGTCGTGTGTGTGATTTGTCGACTCTGCGGCTTTAAGCAAGCAAACCCCCTCTCCCTCCTACAGCTCCTGGCCCAACTCTCCATCTGGTGCTCTGCGTGTTCGTTCCTTTGTCTTGTGATTTATTGAGATTTCGCTTCGTTCCTTCGTCTAATGTTTGCTTTGTGCATTTGTGCTCACAGGAAGAGGAAGTCGGAACGATAAAGCTTGTGGAATTGTTTCTCCGAACAGCAGCCCCGAACAGGCGACAAAAACTCTCTAATTGGAGCTGCAAACACCAGACACCAGAGAGCCAGAGATAGAGAGCGTGAGAGAGAGAAATCAGAATCACTCAAGCGAATATGCAAAAGGTTAAGCGAAACGAAGGGGAAATCCTCGGGGGACGATTTATGACATTTTTTACAACGAATTTGTTGACTAATCTTTTCGGGGTTGGAAATATGAAAGTCAATAAGAAGGGGAAGATTCCCCAAGAAAAGGCGACAAAGGATTGTGGAAGAAACGAAGGAAAGAAAAAACACAGAAAGGAAAAAAGGAACAATGGAACAGGACCAAGGGCAACAGAAATGAATAAGAAAAGAACGATAGAATGGGAGCAACAGAAACAGGAACAACCAAGATAGGAACTATGGAAATGGAGCGAAAGAACAGAAAAAATCAAGAAAGGAACAATGGAAATGAAGAGAAAGCAGCAGGGCAGCCACGGGCCAGGCAGGCACTATGGAAATGAATCAACGGAAACAGAGAGCAACAGGAACAGCCTAGAAAGGAACATTTAAACTACCAAAACTTGCTCCAACTGTACCAAAAAACATTCTAAAATGCGACCATAAGAAATGCCCGTGGAAATTTACTTCAATTTCCATCAAACGTAATGCAATTTGTCAGAAAATAAGGTCAAAGATTGCTGCTGGCAATTTGAAACGACTTTTTCTTTTCCTTTTGGAAAATGTTACAAAAAATAAAGAAAATACAAGACAAATTCAAACCCTAAAAGAAAAGGCAATTTTAAGACCAAAAAAAGAGCGTTTCAATATTAATTAGGGTTCCTTCCGTTGTCCAAAATAAATCAAGAGTTTCCTTTGATTTTAAATAAATATTATCTTAAATTCCTATACAAATATTTACTTTAATCAAATGTGAAATTCCTTTGGGGATTTCCAACCTGTAAAAGTGGCATCAAACTCCCATGATGTCCCATTGGGGGGACTAGTCAGATGACAGGGTCTCCCCTCTCCCCTTCCTTTGGGGCTGTGTGCCACGCCCACGCATTAGCCAACTTCGAAATGAAGTCTTTTGAAAGAGTTTTGGGCATCCCTTCTACGTCGCACAGGAGCGAGTACGAGAGGGAGTACGTGATTGGATTTCACAAGTGCGAGAGTGCTGCGCGAGGCATTCAAATGGCATTGCATTTAATGTGATTCTCGCCATCGTCCAACTTTGGGTCTCCTCTCTTTCGGTCTTTCTCTTGTTTCTCTCTGTTTGCTTTGTGTGGATATGCATAAAGAAACACATTCCTTATATATCAAATAGCCAAATAGAGGGAGAGAAAAGAAGGCAAACAAAAGCTACAGAGAGGAAGGTTAGCCGCCAATGAGAAAAGGAAGTATTTGATACCCAGGCAGAAGAAAGAATGGAACGGTGGAAAGGGCGATAGGCAATAGAGCAAGAACAAGGAACGATGGAAAAGGAACTCTTCCAAGGCTTCCGAGATCTGTTCTCCTCGGCAAAGAGTATGCCAGCGTCTACTCCAAATCAGAACACACTCTTCCCAGGGTATCTGTAATGAGGCGGCGACCACATAAAAGGCGCGGCCAGTCCCAGTCCCAGTCCCATCCTAAGGCCCTGCCGGGCGTCGTTGACCAAGTTGAAAGACATTGAGAGGCAAAAAGACAAACAGCAAACGATGTCTAGGGATAGGTAGTGGCAGTGGCAAGGAGAACACACAGGTGAATGCCACAAAGAAGACAAGAGAGAAGAAAAAAAGAACCAAAAGAAGGGAAAAAACAAGTAAAGTAAAATTAAATTTGTAAACAAACTATCAATCAAACTGAACGAAGCCGACACACACACACACACACACACACAAGAGGCGGCTATAAAGATACAAAAACAGATCCCACAGATACGAAGATACGAGACAGAGGAACCTCTCAAGTGGTGTCAAGACCAAGACCCATCAAAGCTGTGATTGCTACCTGTGGAAAGAGTATCTTTGTATCTGTGGCCGTATCTGTGTGTGTGGGCAGGAAATGCGCTTTGAAACTAATGTGAAATTTAAGCCGAAAACTCGTAAAGTTTTCCCCCCCTGAAAAGGAAAAACTCCAAACAGTAGCCGCTGCCACAAAATGAGAGGAGAGGCGTGTCTCCAGTCATTTATCTTGACAATTTAATCTACACTTTACACACACTTTTTACAGACGGAAACAATTGAAAACTTGCGCTCTTTTAACCCTTTTGTCTGGGCTCTGGGCCAGAGTGAAGGGATTGGCAACATCTTTGTGCAGTGGAAAACCAATTAGAAAATCAGACACATAAACAAAGAGCGCCACGCACATCCTCCTACCGACCATATAAAAAGGGAAAGATAATGCTGCAAAATCCCAGACACACAGCCAGACATTGTCTCTGTCTGTGGCCGAGGAGAGGGATTTGAGTTTTCCCATAAGTGACTTTTACTTTCCTTCGAACGAAATGCAATTAAATGCAAGCTCTGTGTGTTTGGCGACAGTTTTTCCTGCCCTGCCCTGCCCTTCTCTTTCCTTTCCTTTATTTGTATCTTTCAGCATAAAATGTATCTGCGAGTACACCCAGCGAAAAAAGCCCTGAGAATATAATAGTTCGTCTTGGATTGGATACAAATTGAAGCAAAAAGAAAGGGGTTTCACCTACAATTCAGACATTAATATGAACATATTTGATTGAAATATTTTCAATATTTAAAATAAATATATTTCATATTTAAAATAAATATATTATATTTATTGTGTTTATATTTAGAATCCATATTTAATTGTATAAAAAGAGGTTTTAATACATGTATTTAATTATTATTTAAATATTTATTTAATTTTATTTATTATTTAATTTTATTTATTATTTAATTTTATTTATTATTTAATTTTATTTATTATTTAATTTAATTTATTATTTAATTTAATTTATTATTTAATTTAATTATTATTATTTAAAATTTTTATTATTTAATTTAATTTAATTTTTTATTTATTATTTAAATTATTTAATTTGTTATTTATTTTATTTAATTATATTTATTATTTAATTTTATTTATTATTTAATTTAATTTATTATTTATTTTATTTATTATTTAATTTTATTTATTATTTAATTTTATTTATTATTTAATTTTATTTATTATTTAATTTTATTTATTATTTAATTTTATTTATTATTTAATTTTATTTATTATTTAATTTTATTTATTATTTAATTTTATTATTATTATTATTTAAATCAAAGTGAAGTCTGAAGTGAAGTCTAGTTTCACCATTTTTGTATTTAAACCCCTAATATTTAATGTAAATATGGGTGTGTTCGTTTTACTATGCCATTTTTTTCTCCGAGTGTACGAGTATCCATGTGTTTTGGGTCAATGCTCGCTTTTGGTGTGAACATTTGCTGCATTTAAGAGGATTTTCCGCCACACAACTAAGACTCTTAGCTTTTGTTTTGTTCGTTCATTGGGAAAAAAGTGAAATTAGAATAATATTTATGAAAAGAAAAGAATGACTTCACTTTCCCCTTCGAGGGTAGAGAAACCTCGCAAGTTTTTAGCTGAGAGAAAAAAAAAAAAACACCTAATTTGTCTAATGATCCAAAAGAAAAAAGAAATCTAAAAAATTGCCATATAAAAACATAAAGCGTTTTACAATCGCCCGATGCTGGTGTGCATAACCTCGCCATATGTAGGATATACATATTCCACTTTTTTGTCCACTTTTTCTGTTGTTGTTGTTGTTGAATTTTTTGAGATACTTGCGTCATTTGGCTAAATCGAGAAAGATGCAAATTTGTGCCTGTGGCATGTGGCTGCTGCTGCTGCTGATTTTTTTGGAGGTTTTTTGCGCCTAAATGGAAGGCAGCGAAACAACAAATAAAAAGCAAAACAAATAGATATTATAGCAAACAAACGGTTGTCTGCCTTGGGGGGCAGCAGCCCATAAACGTAATGAGAAAATAACCAAACAGACACGGAGATACACACACTACCGATACAGATACATCTACAATATTAATGTATGACCTCCCTTTTTGGGGCTAACAGCTGGCTGGGCTGTCCGAACTGGACGCTTCTCCCCTTTTATCTGTTGTTCATTTTCAATATTTTATTTATTTTATTTGGCATTTGGTCATTTTTTATTTTTCTAGACGCAAAATGATGAAAGATTTCGTCTGCCCTTTTGCTTCGAAAATTATGACATGATTTATTTCGTTTCGATGGTGGGCTTTCATCTGGCAAATATCTATGGAAATTTAAAGGAAAAATCCATTGAAATGTAAGAGAAAACATATGAAAGAGGGATGGGGAATGGGCTAGAAGGTAGGTCCTAGGGGTTTGTTCTAAGAAATTTCAGAATTTCTATAAGAAATAATTGCATGTTAGAGGTTAGAGGAATCAATTGGAGGATCTGTACTCTGAAAAAGAGTGTTTTTATGATCAAACGACTATAAAAGATAGTTTTCACCTCTGAAAAATCTATGGACAACACAAGAGACACCATCTGTAGGGTACAAGAAATGCCAGAGGAGGGTCTAAAGGTTTTCTTTCGCAGAATTGCCTTGCCTTTGGGGATGTTTAAGACAAAGCAAACCATGAAATACATAATATAAATTAGTTATAGTGCATATCCAAGTTCTTAAGTGTCTTTTTCTAAGCCCAAACCACTCTGAAATATAGTTTTCATCTCTCGAATATCCCTTGAAACCCAAGAGACAACATCTGGAATCAATGGGATATGCCAGACAAAGGCTCTTAGGTTTTCTTCCACAGAAACATTGAAAATTGATAGAAACCATTATCCATCTTATAGCCATAATATTCTATATCTATATCCCAGATCCAAGACCTAAATAAATATAGTCTCATCTTCTATATATCTATATAAATATATACAAATAAATCTCAATCCATCCGCCATATATTCTATTCTCTATCCAGTGAACCATTAAGAACGCAAGTTCGTTGGCCCACTTCGTGTCTGGCTCTGTGTCTGGGTCTCTGTGTCCGTGTCCGCTTCAGCAGAGTGTCCGCCAGCAGAGAATGAATGTCTAGAATAAATGTGTTTTTAATTAAATGCCTTTTGTTTCTTCTATCCAGAAGAACGTCCCATCCCGTGCCCGTGTCCGTGCCCGTGTTCGTGGCGCTAGACAAAAGGTAAGTCGTCGAATACAAAATAGAAATGAAGGTGCGGGTACGACATGTATCTAACAGATACTCCTACCTGCCTGCCCTTGCCTGATGGCCCTTTTTTGGTGTATCTTTTTTGGCATTTCCCACAGAGAATGCCCCTCATTAGAATGCCGTCTGTGGGGGGGCGGGAAATGTGTCTTAGAATGCGAGCGTGGAGTGTAGTGTTTTTTCCAATGTAATTAGAGGGATTCATTGTTTTTTCGGTATAAAGATATTAATACTTTAGTCACATATTCGGAATGGAATGGAATGGAATGTCTTTCGTTTGTCATTCGTTTTAAATGTTGGTTGCACGCATTTTGCATACTAAAAAGATACAAAGATACACGTATCTGTGGGGTTATGTAGCAACAGGTGCACATAGCCACTGTTTATTGATTGGTGGGGCTTTCCTCTGCCTCACTGCCGTTGCCTCTGCCTCTGTGTCTGTTGTTGCCGTCGATTTGCTAATTGTGGCCCCAATTTTGGGGCCCCACGGGCTAATTGTTGTGTATCTTGTGGATACACACGTTCTAACTATTGTCTGGCTTTTCCTCTCTACGGCTGGCATTTTCGCACTTGGCACGAGGCTGGTTTTGGGTCAAGGCAAAAGAGTTCTCATTGGAAATTTCCATTCTGTGTTGTTGCTAGCATCTATGATTGATTGATTGATTGATTGATTGATTGACTAATATCAGGGGCTTGACAGGGAGCCAAAACATCAAAGCGAAATTCCTTAAAGGCCATGTGGGAATTATGAGAAAACTTCAACTCAAAAGAAACTCGAAATGGAAATTGGGAATTTTTCCCAAGTTTTCTTCCTTTTGTGGACAGCAAAAACTTTTCCAAATTCAAGGAAAACTTCTCTGAAACGTTTCAAACTAATTAGCAAATGAATTTCCACTAAAAAACTGAGTCCCACACAAAGATACATCCGTATCTAGAGCAAAACATGAAGTTCATTAGGCCTAAACGATGTGATAGATATTATTTATTATTTATGAATAATTCAATAAACAGGTTCCATTCCATTTCCATCGAAAAAAGGGTGTTGAATGTATTTAACATTCAAAACATTCATTCAACATCCATTTATTTGAATAATAAAAACTGAACTTTAAGCCAACCACAAACTGGTTACTGTATCCAAAAGATACAATATTTTCTGCCTAAAAACAGCTTGAAGCTGGAGAAAACAAAAGCAGCAAAAGATTGTTTTTCGGAGAATCATCGCCGGCCTTAGAGAAGAATCCAAATTTGATTTGATTTGAGCCCAAAGTCCGTCCATGAGTGGCTTTTGTTTTTCCTTATTGCAAGTACAATACAATAAACTCTGATAAAATAAAAGCCCCAGTCATTGCAACATTCTAGCGGATGTACAAGTACATTGTACAATACATTGTACCCGTATACCCGTTTGCTTCTGGGTTTTATCGCATCCGTCTGGATGGGGATTTGGGGAATAAAATGCGATTAAAACGAGTCAGAGCCCCAAGTTAAAGCTTCTCTGAATAATAAAATACGTCGCTACAAAAGATTAATTCGTTGGGCATTGAAGTAGAACCTGTATCTGAATCAAGCATGACTGCTTTTGGCTTTAGAATCCACACGATCGGTTAGAATCTTAATGAAACTATATCTAAATATGCCTCATAGAAGGATTATACCCTGAATTTCATCTAAAACTATAAAAAATCAGAGATCCATGCTTATATTCAGGAATATTCATAATTCCAAAGGTCTCAAATGCTTGTACCCACCATTTAAACACATTCTCCTTCATTCCCACTTCCTTTAAAGCCATAAAAGTACCCCCTACTCTTGGCAATTCTACCCCCAAAAATGTTGGCTACCAAAACAGAGACATGCGTTTTTTTGTTAGCCAAAAAAAAAAAAACACTTTCCATTTTTCTACATTTGAAAGTGAGATGCCAAAAAAAAGAGAGAGAGAAAGAGCCACACGGCAAGGACCGCATAATCGTAGTCTGCAAGCCAGCCCTGCCCCTCTTGCCTCTACAAAAGGGAACTCCAATCCAGGGGGGAAGACGTGCCTTGTCTGCGAATGCTGGCTGCTGCTGCTGCTGCCAGAGCGGACGACGACGTGATTTGAACGCGCAAAAGATATATCCGCACTGTTGCTCTTTCTCCATCTCTCTCCCTCTATCTTTCTCTCTAAATATCTATATACTTCTCTCTATCTATCTCTCTCTCTCTCTCTAAATATCTATATCTTTTTGTCTGTCTGTTGGCACTTTTTCTTTTCTTTTTTGTGGGTTCTTTTGTCTGCTGCTTCCTAAATATTGTGTGTATGTTTTTTTTCGGCTGCTTCTAGCACGCGCATCTTTTGCTTACTTTTATTCTCGTTCCTCGGCTTTTGTTTATAAATTGAAGATTTTATGGAACCGAAAGTCCATTGGCTTTTCCCTTTTCCTTTTCCCAACCAAAAAAAATGTGTGTGTGCATTCGTGAGGTCCTTGAGAATAGGTTTAGCTGTCGACACGACACGCCCCCCTCTCTCTCTTTGTATCTGTGCATCTTTGCGGCGGGGTGTTAATAACTGAAATGCCTTCTCAAGTCGCAGATACATTTGTATCTTTGTTTATGCACACTCGGGGCCACACATTTCTGACAGCTTGCATTCGCTTTTCTTTTCGGTTTTTCCCGTTTACAGAATTTTTGACTATTTTTATACACTACATATACTATTTTTCCCCTGACATATGTTTCGGATTGAGAGGAACGAAAACTCATTTAGTGTGTCAATGATTGTAATTGTCTGTCAAGAGAGACTCCTCCCCCCTACCTCCTCCCTACCTCCACCCTGTTGCACTCGTTGATGGTTTTTCCTGTGGGAAATCGGAAATCTACTCGCATGTTAGATAACTCTTATCTCTGGGCAAGCATTATCGATTATATTTCCTATATATATGTGCCCCTGAAGGCCACAGCCACTCTGCAGACTTTCTCTCTCATTTCTCTAGTGGAATATTTCAGTGAAAAATGAAAAATGACTCAACTTTTGGCACTTTTTCGTTTCGTACTTGAAATGAAATGAAATGAAATTCAATGTCTCGCAGACATTCATTGTTGTGTTTCGGTTAATTAACATTAATATTCTTTATAGACAGACAGACAGACACAAAAGTTCTTTGGGCATTCTTTAAGCCTTCCAAGAGCATTCTTTCGTTTCTCGTTTTTCGTTTTTCTTTTATTAATTTCGTTTGATTTTCGAGGACACAAGTGGGGGAAAATAAATTTCACTTTAGACATGCATTAATGAACATAAATAATTGTTAATTGTTAATTTTCTACTGTTTCTTCTGTGTTTTTCGTGTTTTTGTTTCTGCTTTGACACGAGAGATTTTTGGCAAACATTTTGCGCTTCTCTTTTCGTTTCCTTTCTTTAATGTTTATTTATTTTATGGCCAAAAGACTCGTGCGGTGCCTGCCCGATCCCACCCGCCCCCCATTTACTTTTTGAATGTTTTTGGGGTTGTGGGGGGCCTAAAATATGTTTTTAATTTGTTCAATTTGTACGCCCACAAATGAATCAACATTCCCGCCTGCGACAAAGCGATCATTGTACATATGGAGGGGTTGTACAGTGCGTTTCATAAAGGTAAGGCAGGTGGAATAGGTGCATACCGATTTGCTTAGTGTCTTAGCTCTTTTTTGATGCGATGAGATGTTGCATGAGGCACCAAGAGGCTGTTCTTCACCAATGCTTCGTCGGTCCCCCGAATCCAACAACAAAATACACAGAATGCATTTTATGGTCTCTGCTTATAGCCTTTGTTTTCCATTCCCCTTTGGCTCTTTCCTTTTCTCTTTTATAGCCATGACAGCTACCGTATCTAGATACTGTATCTAGCCACTGAAACCGCATGAACCGAATGTGTGGGAATCTGCGAGAGCAGAGTATACCTCGTGCAATCCAATATATTATACGCCACAAAGTGGCACACAAAGTCATCTGTGTTACGGTGTGTTTCCCACGTGCATTCAAATGATTTTTTTTCCACCCACAGATCGGAGATCGCACTGAGATCTTGCCCCCTTTTAAAAAAGGGGGTTCATCAGGGGGTTGGACCCAGCCACCCCCAACCCGAGTCGCCATTCGATTCTCTCTCGCGGACAGGCCATAAAATGTTTTGGATGCCGCACGTTTTTTGAGGGGCAGCTAATTTATGGGCATTTACAACTGACTGTTTATCTGTATCTGTATCTGCATCTGCATCTATGTATCTATGGCTAGCTGCGGTTTGTTTAAGCAGCCACTGGATTAGTGCCACTTTAGATCCATTCACAACATAAATAACCAGAGACCAGAGACGCAACCAAAACCCCCTACCCCGATCCCCTCGAAACATTATTTTAAATTAGATTTTATTCGCCTTCCCAGAGGTTGGACTACTCTATTTTTAAGATACAGATACAAAAGGAAAGAGTAAATACTCTCTCTCTCTCTCTCTCTCTCTCTCGCATCTAAAAAGAGATTTTAGCCCAGGGACTGGGCTCTGGGCTCCGGTTGGACCGGGCCCTGTGTCTACGACTATTTCTCTTCATTTGATTTTGATTCCCTTCCTCTCTAATGCATATTTGTGTTTGTAAATTGAGTTGGAATCTATGTGGCATGGGCAGGGGGCAGGGGGCATGCTGCATGTGGCATGTGTCTCTGGCATTTTAGCAGGTAGAAAAGCACTTTGCACTTCAGACTCTTGTTATTATTTGCATAACGAAATGGGAATTCGGTTTTGGGTCTCCGGTTTTTGGCCACACACAGATCTTAATCTTGGCCCCAGAATGTGGTGTGGAAAATGCTGTGGTTGCAAAAAAAAGAAGTAACATAAAAACTATTTAATGAGGGGAATTTTAAGACCACAAAAGGAACTTGAATTTACATTTTATTTGAGTATTTTGTGGGGACTTAATAAAAAATGGGAATTTAATTTAAAAGAAAATGGGAATTTAAGATTTTTAAATTTAATTCTTTAAAAGTTCTCTTTTTGGGAATCATTATGTTACCTGATTCATTTAATTCCATTCCATCCCTTTCCTTTATTCCTTTCGTTCAATTCATTCTCTCATTTCATTCCAATATTCCGTTCCCTCATTCCTTTCCATAATTTTATTAATAAATTTCTTTCATTCATTCCTTATCTTTATTCCTGTTCATCATTCCTTCTCTTCATTCCGTTCCATCATTGTAAGGAAAGGATTCCATAAGTTATGCCTTTCCATCATTCCTATTTCTTTCCTTTATTCCTTTCCATTATCCCTTTTCTTCACTTCTCTTATTCCAATCCCAGAAATGATTCATGTTCCAAAGAACTATGATAATTCCAAGAAATGATTCCTTTCCATCATTTCTATTTAGGAATTATTTATCTTTATTATTCTTTATTCCTTTGTTCATTCCAATCCCAGAAATGATTCTCGCTCCAAGGCAAATGAAAAGTTCTGATAAATTTCTCCTAAGAATGCGATACAATTTCTAAGAAAATTAATAGTTCAGCGACAGTTCTCCCAGTTCTCCATAAAGTCTCGGAATAAAACAGAAACTAAGATTCCGAATCGAAGATTAGCTGCCATTTTCTTTTGATCCCAAGTATCCTTTTAGCTCCTTGACAATAGAAAACACACCTCCTCTGCTCTCACTCGGACTCCTTTTCTACCGAAGAACTGCAGTGTTTCCAAAGCATATTTTGCCTTAATGGCAAAAACCATTTACAAAGCGGCGATACTTAAAAATCGAGCACTTTTGTGGGATGAAAAGCGTCGTCGCACGTTTAGCGCGCGCGAAACGCAAAGGAAAATCCCACTCGAAAAGACCCTTGACACACATATCCACATATCGTCGGTGGGGTGGACTGGCTAAAAGCCTCCTTCGACTGCTCCAGTTTCCATTTTCCAGTTTTTCCACCTCATCATCAATCCCCCCAACAATAGTCGGGGGCGCTTTCTCTCTATAGCGAGTGCTATAGTGCTCGCTCTCGTGTGTACTTTGCATTTTGTATCGAACGTTGGAAAACATTGGGCTTTGCGTGAATCAACAATGAATGGATTCAATGATTCATAGTACAACGGACACGGACACGGACACGGACTCGACTCTTAATGAGACGCCACATTTATGTACGTGTGCGCACTGTGCCAAGAGTTCAAAAATCGAATTAAAATGTAGCTAAAACGTCCACACACAAAGTATCTATATAATTGGACAACAGTCCAAGGAAAGGGAGAAAGGGAGAGCTGGGGAGGCAGAGTGCTGCTGCTGCATAATCAGAGATGAGGTCAATGTATTGGAGAAGAATGCCACTGACAGTAACAGGGGGGAGGGGGCAACAGGGAAGCAGGGAAACAAGTTTTATTATTTCAAAAGCTAATTACAGCCTGAGAGTCAAAAAAGCGTTGTGTCAAGTATCTGTAAGATACATTTTTGCATAACTTCCCCATGCAAATGACCAGGAAAAAGCTAAACGAATGGAGCTAATGGACAGAAGAGAGGTAAGGGTAAAGAAAGCGAAAGAAGGAAGAACAAAGACGAAATAAATCGAAAAATAAACAAAAAAAGTACAGTTGCCACACTACAGCAACTTGTTGCATGGGAATGTAATGGAATGAAACACATTTGTCATCTTTCTTTCTCTTTCTTTGGTGTCTCTGATGCTATCTCTATCTGTCACTCCCCAATTCTCGCCTCGTGGGTCTTGAGTGCCTCGTCATTGTCTCCATATCTATCTCTCGCTGTCTCTGTCTCTCCATCTCTGGAGTCTCCTGCTGGAGTTTGGCGTCTTGTGTGTGTGGCCGCATTTGCATCTGAGTCTGGATTCGCCTCCTCCCTCTCCCGGTGGCGCATTGCAGTTTAGATGAAATTGCCTAGATTGCAGGCCTAGGAGATACATTGCGTTCGTTCCGTCAGTGACTCATGCGACCACTATGCCATGCCCTGCCACTGCTACGATTGTTTGCCCCCATGTTTATGACACACGCAGCAGCAAAGCAGTCACTGGAACGCACAGGAGCAGTGCAGGGCAGTGCCTCGCCTTCTGACTTGTGTGTTGCATAAATCAGAAAGTAGATAAAGAAAATTGCAACTACATTTGTGGCAGAGACACACACACACACACACACACACACTGCCTCTCCCACCAACAAATCCAGGCGACCAGAAGACCAGAGATAAGTGCCACTGCCAAGATAGAGATATTAGCAGTTCTTAAAGTGCCACAAATATTGCCACAACATTGGATTCGCATTGGGGGGCAAGCGTAATCCACTTACGACACCAAAACGGAAGTTGACACTGTGCCCCAGAGAGAGAGTTGGGGGGGAGACGAACAGTGGATGTCGTCTCTTGCGATCAAAGTGCTGTCGATATGCGGTGGGGGTTCCACATATTAAATGTTTACCCAAACAAAATGTAGGGTTTTTTATGGATATTTTATGAAACGGGGGATCTACAAGGCTGAGAAGAGTGTCTGGCATTGAAAGGATCTCCACTAGAAAGATACATATATGTATCTACATATCTTAGCAAATGAAGGATCTACAACTTAGAGAATTTCTCCGTAAGATAACAACCCACTATTCCCATAAATATCAGTCCATGAATTGTGCGATCAATCATCGAAAGATCTGCTCCCTTAGTGATCTCTACTCTCTGCCCATTCCCTACTTTGATCTCTTGATCGTAGATCTATTCCGCAATGGATATTCGAACTCCTTCCCTGATTTTTTGCGCCTCAATGCCACTCCCTTGACCACTCATTGAACTCTGATTCTAGTTTTTGCAATTCGCGAACGAAAGCCTTAATTGCTTTATTCAATTTTGTCAATCTCTGTATTCGTTCCGCCACTCTTCGAATAAACAAGTAAACAAAATTAAGACCAACAAAAACAAAGCCCCCCCCATTCCTCCCTCCCCGTGTGTGTGTGTGTGTGTGTGTGGGGCTGGGCAAACAAAAAATACAAGAAAAAACCCATGGAAGGGGGGGGGTCAACAGTAGAAGCAGAAATTGCAATAAATTAATTTAATGGCAACGAAAACAGAGACACCCAAGAAGGGGAGGGGTAGAAGGGAAACCAATACAAAGCAGAGGAATAGAAAAAACAAGGAGTACAGAAAATAAGCAGTAAAAGGCTAGCCGTAGGGGCATTTGATACCCTAGCTCCTAGGAGATCCATCATTTCCAAAAGAAACCTAAGGGATACGATTTTCACAAACTTTGGAAGAGGTGTGTAGGATCTTTCTTTCTCTTCATCGGAATATCTTCAATCCGCCTCCTTTTATGCACTGCAAACATCTTCTAAAAGTTGAAATACCCTCCTTAAAGGGTACCTCAATAGTCAACACTTGCGAGTCGCCACAGAGAAGTGCGAAGCAACTGTTCAAATGGGCTGTTAATTGCTGACAATGGGTATTGGCAGAGTCGTGGAGAAGTCAATAGAACAACAGAGAGGAGTCTGTCCAAAGCCTAGACGAAACGAAGCGAAACGAAAGGGCGGACGGGGAGGTCAGTCATTGATCTCCGTTTTGGGTGGACAAAGACAATGCCACGCCCCAGAGACAGACCAGACACCAGACAGTGGCCGAAAGGAAGGGTTAAAGAAGAAGCAAAGACGTGCAAAAAGAAGACGGAAAGACTGTCAAAGAAGACATCCAAAGAGGTTAGAACATCCTTTAGCGAAACGGTTAGAAGACCTTGTTGGCCCTCTATAAACATTTTTATTAGTTTCGGTTTTGTAGTTTTTTTCCACAGTTTCAGCTTTTTTCAGATGCGCATTTGAAATTCGAACCCAACGAAGGGGGAAGGGGCGGGGGAGGGCCAAGGGAAGGGAGCTCTCTAACGCCATATGTGGTGTTTGTGCATGCAAAATATATTTATTCCCCGAGCAAACACAACCCTGGAGGAACCCTCCTCCTTCTGGTCCTCTTGTGTGGCAGTCTGTGGCACGCGAAAGGAAGTTGCTTTGAAATGTAATAAAATTGCCTTTACTATCGGTTTTTGGGTATAATTAGCATTTGCCGCCACCGCCTGCCAGCAGCTGTTTGAATGCGGGGCGGGGAAAGGAAACCTTAGACCCCACAGCCACAGTCACAGCCACAGCCACAGCCACAGTCCCATATCCCATAGCCCATAGCCCATAGCCCATATGGCGGTGCAGTTTACAGCCAAACAATTGCACTTCGGTATCTTGTATCTACATATTGTTTATTGTAATGGTTTGTTGTTATGGCTAGTGCCTTGGATGGAAGAAACTTTGACTTTTTAAGGCAGTTGGAAACCCAAGAAATTGATTTTTAAATGGAATTGTGGAGAAAGTATCCTGAGACTTGTATCTGAATCGTTTATCAATGGCATTTTTCGTTTGTTTTCATATTTTTCTACTTTTTGTTCCATTCTAGTGTTTTATTTGTAACGCATTTACATTCTGTTCCATTCCGTTGTTCCAGTTAAGCTTAAAACTCCTCTAAAATTCCACCTACAGCTTAGAAAGTGTATTGCCTGCATTTCGTTCATGACTCATGCACTTCCCCATCCCCTCTAACGGCTACCCCTGTAATTAAACATCGATTGGGCTTCCCCCCAATATATTACAACATGATATTTTACGAACATTCAATAGTGCAATCCACCCACGCGTCGGACGAGGGTTTCCCCCCGTCAGAAAATGCACCCTGGACTGATGTCTGAGGCAATTAGCTCGAGTCTGACGCCATGCCATGCATGCACCAAAATATGGCATGAGGCTTGAGGCATAAGGCACGCCACTCACTTTGCATTGCCCTTCAAAATAGGGAGAGAATATGGTTAGGTTACATGAAGTACGTTTTTATTGTCTTCCAAAGTCAAGGCGCACTCTGGCGATAAATGCACATGCACATGCACATACGCACAGATACTTTTGTATCTATAAACCATATATATATATATATCTTTGTAAAAGAGAAAGAGCCCTTTAAACAAGAGCCCAACGTTAGGTACGTGCCGTGCTGAGGGACTATTAAATTAATTATGCCCCCGACTTAATGGCTTTTTCTCCATTTTATAGATTTATGAAATGAGCAGAGAAGCACCTCTGGGCCGGCCACACTTCAGCATAGTTTTTACTCGTATCTGTAATTGTTTTTCGCATGAAGTGACCATAAAACTAGGCTTAGAGATTATCTCTGGAAATATATTGCATAAATATTCTTTTCGCTTGAGGGGAGTCGAGTCTCTTACGAAGACATAAATCACAGACACACAAAGGTGTATGCCCCTCAGTTGATTATTTCCGTCTAATCTAATTATTGCTGATATTTTTTCGCATTTTGTTAATCATCTGTTTTCGCTGTGAATACCTCACTTTGTCTAGACCCTAGAGAGGTTCGGTTCGGTTCCGTGTTGTGTGCATTGATTGAGATCTCTCGTTGGCATCGCTTTAATTGATTCCGAAATGCGCAGTCTGTCTGTGTGGCAGTGGCATCATTTTTAACGCCTTTCATCCGCTCATCATTTCGATGTAAATTGCTTGTTGTTTTGATGCCAGTTTTAGCAGCAGGCCTCCATTTCGTGTGATGTACAGGAAATGCCCCAAGTTCGCCCCAAAATGTGACCCAAGGAAAATGCTGTTTATTTTGGCCTCCAAAAAATATTGTAATATTAACAAAAATTATAGAAACAAACATTCAAATTACACACACGATCTATCTACGAAAATGAAACTATAACCCGAAACGATGCCTTGCACGAGTCCCAGATGCACAGATCCACAGATACTTTTCGTGACTTTTTCCCAGACATTAGTTTTGTGCGGAATATTGGATTTCCATTGAATGAATCCAACACCCGAAAAATATTGCTGGCGCGTGCAAAATCCGACGCGTCTGTAGAGCGTTTTTATGGAACACTTGTTTGCCATCGTCCAAGGTTTGTGTGTGTATTCTGAGGCGTCTCCCAGACAGCCGTCGAATGTTTAAATTACAATTGAGATTCAAATTGAGGAAGGTTTCATTTTCATGTGTTGTTGAGGCTGAAAATTAGCCTCATTTTGTAAGCCACTTGGGTTTTAACTGCCAGTTAAATGGAGGGTCATGTTTGGGAGAGGCTGCAAAAGGCTGTAGAAGGTTTTTTTTACAGAATCAAATTTCGACTTGAAGGAGACCCTAATTTGGAAACTTTTTTGGCACAATGGCACAATTGGGAGTCTCTTCTTAAAGATTTCATATATTTTAAAGCGAATTCGCATTAAAATCCAAACTTAAAGCCCAAAAAGGACCCAAAAAAGTCTCCCAAAAGTTCGTTAAAAATAATGTAATTTCTGGTTCCCGAAAATCGAATACAAATCGTTGGTTGTAGTCTGGCCAGCAAAAAACCGCGCGTTTACCGGTGGCAATATCCGCTAACTGCTTTGCACCTGCCTGCCGTTGATTATGGCCGCCGCTGTACGTTGTGGTCGGTCGGTGGGTCGCCTACTAACTCGGCGAATGGCGAACACGTGTCCGAGGTGCTGCAGTTTTTCGTGGGCTAATGGACCTTTTTGGAAAATTGAATGCATTTTTGCCACGTCACAAGACACGAGGGTGTGGGGCAGGGTTCTGGGCCAGGTCTGCGCTGTGGCGTTGCATTTGCATTAAATGTTAATGGCAAAATGCAATTATTTTCGCACAAACAACGACCCGAGGGGGACACACCACACATTAAGCACTCGTCGGCACACGCGTTGCGCATGTTCGTTGACAATTAATGCCTGTTTTTCTTGCTCTTTTGTGGCAGTCTCTGGTCTCTGCTGCTGCTGCTGTCTGTGTCTAAAAATGGCCTGGGCCTGGTCCTGGGCACAACACACAACACCACACCCCATAAACAAGCATGAACCCAATTTTGCATTAATTTCCGCATAACTCGGACACAACACACACGAAAAATTGAAACAGCAAAGGCGGCAGCCAAAGAGATAATCAACTATGAAAAGCTGACCAGAACAACAGAAGCCAGGGGGAAATTCTTGCACGGCAGCCAGTCATTGGGTGACCCCCGGCCACAAAAGCCATCCATGACTTAAATGAATGCATCCGCTGGGGCATGCATGGCTGCTGCATCGTTGACACAAAACTGCAGCCACAAAAAAAAACAAAACAACAACAACAGAAAGGGAAGCAGTGGGATTCCAGGAGGTCGAAGCAGGGAATGCTCTTGCTACAGAAAGATATTCCCCCCAATTACCAACTTTATTCTGTTACATTTTCTGTTAATTTTACGACTTTCTAGAATCGAAGTTACATCGTTATAGTAGCCTCCTCTTTAAAGGGTATCCATGCTGCAAAATTCCAATCATGCATTGCACTCTACTGAACTCTTCTGCTGTTGCATGTTGCTTCTTTTTCATCATCATCATCATCATCCTCTCTCTCTCTCGCTTCATTCATTCAACTTGATTATGGGTGTCGTCCGTCGCGGTTGAGGTCCGGGTGGCACTTTGATGTTGTTTTAGTGGCTTCTTCTCCGCTCTTCTCCCTCCCTTCTGCTGCTGTCCGTAGAGGTTATTATCCCCTGATTAACCACAATTGCTGACTGACTGACTGGCACTGGTCCTCTTCTTTTTCTTTTTCTTTTTACTTTTCTGCTCTCTGCACTAAAACCCAATGCAATATCTTGTATCATTTGCTTATAGTCTTTCCATCCATTGGACTTTCCCTCGAGTTAATCTTCAGTCATTGTTGATTTTTCTTACGGATTTATAGCCACTAATCTTCATTAGGCGCTAATTTTTGGCATCTGCCATTAGAAACAATGGCAATGAAACGGTATTCAAGTGTACTTTTGTTTTATTTTTTAATTGTTTCTGTGAAAGTTTCTTTCCAGAAAGGATTAATGGATTTGTATGGGTTTCGCTATGGAAATGGGATTGAAACACTGGAAAACTGTACTTTGTTTCATTCTAAAATGTTCCTACTACAATTTCTTAATATATTTTCCATAATATGTTGCATGGAAATGCAATATCCTACTAGAAAACTGATTTTTGTTTCATTCTCAAACATTCCAGAGAATCTTTGGTTCCATTTTATCGTTTTTGCTTTGGATTTGGCAATGGAACACTGGAAAACTGTACTTTTCTTCATTCTCAAATGTTTCTTTGATGTTTTTATGAATATTCTGTCATTCTACTAAAAGAAAATGGCAATGAAACATCAGAAAAATGTACATTAATAGATAGTTCACACCGTCTTTTATTCTTAAATATTTCTTTCAAACTTTTATTAAATTATTGTGGATTTGTTTTTGTTATTTTTGCAAGTCACACAGCTTAGATGCCAGCAGATAAAAGAGAATATCGTTTTTCTACAGCATTCACTGCATTCTCATGTTCGTATAATCAAAGATAAGATTGTTTTCTCAGAAATGTATCTTTGACAGAACTTTCACTGAGTGCGGGAAAAGCTCTTTCGAGAGAACAATCTTAAAATAGCCCTCCTCCAGTGAATGGAACCCTACTCCATCCAGCGTACTCTGTACTTTTAATCAAATAACATTTCGAGTACTCTCCAAAGCCACAAAAGCCGGATTGCCAGAGTTGTCATCCCACAAATAAAGAGGAAGAGAAAAGAAAAGGAAAAAGAGCAAACGCATAATTCCAGTGTCAACCCAAGTGGCAGCAGAAAGTATTGATTTTTTCTTTTGCGTTTTTTATTCGGCGACTAGTTGGGAAATTCAAAAATACTCCGCACAATGCACAAACATTCACATTCTCAGCCGAGACATTTGGGGCCAACAGTGGGGTCTGGCCTGGTCTGCTACGTACTACAGTGGGGCATAGGTATAGTCACCGCCGAATGCGAAACAGTACTACGGATGCGATGGCAGAGCGCGCGCCATTTGCATTCTTGGGGCAACGCCAAGCCAGGAGGAGGAGCAGCAGGAGGGTACCGAGTACTTTCGCATAAAAAAGTGTTGGCAACACACTCTGGCCCATTCCTGCCACAGGTCCCGGGTCCTCCCGCTCCCTTCTGACTTGTAGTTTCGGTGTGTTTTTGGCATGTTTCATTGGCAGACGAAACGCGCTTAAAATATGCAGAAAAACGAAAGAAAGAAGGTGCGGTTCTCAAGCCGAAGATGGGAATACCCTTGCTGAACGAGTGTATTTATGGTATATAAAGGATATTTGGGTGCATCTTGGGTACGATATGATGGAAAGATACTTCAATATACAGATTTTCCATCAGTCTTGCTTTTCGTTCCAATTTACCTGAAAATAAGCGATATTTGGGGACGATATGGGAATAAAACAGTCAAGAAACTGTACTTTTCTGATGTTTCACAGTATTTTCATTCTCAAAGGGACTTTTATTCATTCAGGGGGTAAGTGAGGCTTCTGGCTGTTCATTGCTAGCATCTGCTCAAAATCATAGAACCTCCTGTAGAAAAGGGTATAAAAAGTCGCGTCAAAAGAGCGCAGCAGGTGGAATACTGTGAAGAGCGACACAGCGGAATGAAATGGAACAGAACTGAATGGAATGGTGCGGAGTGGTTTGGTTGGTGGATGGTGGATGGGGTGGAGGCAACTTAAGTGAGTTACTACACACCCATTTTTCAATTGCTTTGTACAGCAATTGTGGATTGTGGCTGTTGTGTTTATTGTTCGCCTGATAAAATGCTGCCCGTCGTAGCAGCACCCGCAGCACCAATTGGTTTTCCTCGATATTTTTCCCGAAAAATGGAGCGGAAAAGGAAGCGAAACTGAACTGAAACTGTAGCAGAAAGCAGAAACAGGAGCACCAGTTGTCAAAAGTACCACTGCAATGGCGTGCCAACGTCACTCCTGCTCCGTATCGTATCCTTTTTGGGAGACGACCCTTTCCCCCCGCCTCCGCCACCGTCGCATTTCGACGCAGCGCAGTAAAGTCGCTTCAAATTTATTTTAGACCAAAGTTTTTGGAGACTACTACGGCAAATGTCGGTGTCGGGTGGCCCCAAACAAACTGTTTAGTGGCTGCGACTGACTCCTGGGTTTGTGGGTTTGTGCCACATGCGGTCTGAAGGTTAGGCCTGTTCTTCCTCTGACGGTGGGACATGCTCATTGGGCTGTGTCTGACCCTTTTGTGTTTTTTGTTTTCATTTTTCCCATAGAATGTGATTTGTTTTGTATTTTTTCATCCTTTTTTCACTTTTGGCAAATAAAATGCTGTGGCCATAAAATGTATCTACTGTTTGGGTGGGTTTATTTATACGACAAAAAAGTTGATTGTTTCTCTAAAGCTAAACGATTATTAGTTGGACAGAGAAAGAGAAAAGCAAAGGGGAAAAGGAAGAAATTGGGGAATGAAAAAGGGGAACATCTCTGGGATTGACATTTGATTTAAGAGCAGTATCTGAACAATGAAAATAGGTTAACATTTTGCAATGAAACATCCACATAAATCTCAATGAACCGTCGAAAATAATTATTTTATTTAAATCGGAATTAATGCCTGCCATATTTGCCGATCAATTACCGCATTGGGTACATCAATCAAAAGCAGAGTCTAAATCACGCGGTGTGCCCTCCCACACACAAAACAAAAAAACACACTTTGTATTTAGCTAATTATTTTCTGAAGAACAATAAAAAATAGTCTCTGAATTGGCAACAGAAATTCACAACAAAAGTGTGCCCATAAATATTTATTATTAGTCATATGAGAATTTAAACAAATAAGAATTCCAATTCCACACCGAGGCAGGGGAGAGAAGTGGAGAGAAAGGGAGAGAGACCGAGAGAAACCGGCTAAGGTTCGGCGTCACGAGAAATATGAGAAATCGACGGCAGAACAAATACAAATAAATATTGTACATTGATAATTTAAGCAAACTCTGACAATAATTGATAAAGGTAAATGCCTACTGACGTCACGGAACGACGATTGCAACATTTTGTATTTTACACAATTATGCATGCCGAAAGGGGGGACACCTTTGAGAGACCATATCTATTTTTAATTTATTATCTTGAATATCTAAAGGGGGAAATGACGCTCATTCCGGGTTTTGTACTTGTAAATTGCCTGCAAACAAGATATACAGAGCGAGGAATTGCACAAATCAACATATAGATTATATTTACATGGAATATTCCGATGATTCAAATGGCGGGACTGATGCTGCTCTGCTGCTGATTTTTCCTATTAATTAATTGCACTTTGTTCCCACTTAGCACAGCTTCAATAACGAGTTTTCATTTATCTCTTTTTTTGCTTTGGGTTTTAATTAATCTCCGCACTATCGCCTGGCGGCTGATAAGCCCGGACACCTTATCAATGGAATTCTTTGGCCGTTTTCCAACTCTTTCGATGATTTTTCGCCAGGCCAGGCCGTTCCGAGTAAACAAAGCGAATTCACACACAAAACCGAACAGACAGAAAAACCTATTTATTTATAAATATTATCAATTTTCCTTTCTGCGAGGTTTTTCTATCACTAAAAATATAACACAACTGTGCACCCAGAATATTTATAATTGCTTTTTTTTTCGTTTTACTTTTATTTGTTGGCTTGTTTGATTTTTTTGGCACTCGAAAATCGGGAAGAACGAGAACGAAAACGTAAAATTAAATACAATTTTTTTTTTTTATTTAGAGCGACCTCGCGTACACCCTTCACGTTCGGCGGCCGATTTTATACTTGGCGCGATTTTCGACTCGACTCGACTCGACTCGGAAAGAGTCGAAGCTAGTACGACTTTTGCTCAGATCGACATATTGTTGACCGATGTTTGGTATATATCTCGATCCCTGTACCTATTCTCGGGGTTTCAGAAAACTGCGTTATGTGTCTTTCCTGTTTCCTTTTTTTCCAATCCTTACTATCCTTTTGGGCAGTTTTTCTGACAGTTTCTTTCAAATACGCCCGCCTTTAAATGTTGCTCGGCAACAAACGCGTGTTGCTGAGAGAAAAAAAGGTATGGACAGCAAGGCAAAACGGGCTAAAAATACCACGCATGCAACCTAAAATCCACCACAATTACGAACATACTATGAATTCATGGCATATAGGTCCCTAAGTTAAGGTGAGGTTTATGTTTTGTTGCTAGGCATGTTTACGCTCTCGCTCTCGACTCAGTTGCGTTACAAGTATGAGCATCGGTTCTCTTTCTCGTCAAGAGAACAGCTGACTGTCAACAAGTGTTTTCAAAAAAGCCGCTCTTTGGGGGTTCTCTTTCGTTTTGCTTGTAGGTTATAAAGGGGCTTTTGGGGATTGAAGGAGCTAACACTTTATAATCGTTTAGGAGCTATATTCCTCAGGGGAAAAGGTTATTAAAACAGTCATCATAGATACCCATAGATCCCGTAATGTTAGTTCTCCCAAGAATGTAAAGCATTTACTCGTATGAGTAATTTCTACAATCTTTAAACTGTAATATTGTTTTACAAATGTGCAGGAGGATTAGGGGGTGATATCAAATTACAAGATATTACAAATGTATACATATGTCCTAATGGTTTCCATAGTTAAATTAAAACCGCCTCGAGACTGGTCTCTCAAATGGCAAACTGTCATGGGAGGAAGTCATTACAATTTACTTTGCTTCTGTTTGCATAAATACAGTATTGTACGAGTATTGTATACATGAAATTGAAACACGTGATCCAAGTGGAAGCCATTTGCATGCAGACGCCATAAACTGCAATGGTTGTATGTCCCTTTCACCACTTGGCACCACCCGGATCCTCTGTACCCTGCTCTGCATTTCCATTTGGGTTTTGTTGGGTCTCTTCGATTAGTTTCCATTGTTGGGAGCCAGCCGGAGCCACAGTAGAGTGATGGCATAAACAAGAGCGGCCAGCCAGTAGTATGGAGTGGAATGGTGGAGGCTAATGGCCAGTGCAATGGCCATTGTTGCCAGTCGTCCTCCTGTTCCCCGTTCCGTTCTGTCCTGTTCTGTCCTGTCCCGTTCCTAACCTCAAAGCAGACATCATAAATCAAAGAACAAATTTGCACTTCAAGTGCGCTTTCAATAAGTTTCCTACTGTTTCTGTTGTTGTGCAAAGTTTTGCTGTTTTTGCACTCATAAATCATAATTTAAAGTTTAAGTAGAGCTGAGAGATAGAGAGATGGAGACGGAGAGATGTGGAAATATATTTAACCAAACTTAATGAAAAACAAAACTTTTCTATTTGCAAAATTTGCAAATTGAAAGAAAAGTGTTTTAATAAAAAGAACAAGAGATTCCTTGGAATAAGAGACGGAGAGATTTCAAGAGAGATAAAGAGCGAGAGAGAGAGTGACATTAACGGATCAGATGACTAAACAGTCGCCAGCAGCAAATAATGATCACGAAGAATGAGGGAGGAGAAGCAGAACGTTAAAGAGGAAACTGCTAAAAAAACAAAAATGGCGAAAGTTCAACGGAACTTTTTTTTTGATTTCGTTTTGTTTGTTATCCAAAAGTTGTATATTTTAGCAAACAGCAAAAAAGCCCGCACAGCTGTCCCATCGTCATGGGAGAGGAGCGTGACTCGTGGGGCCCAAAGAAGAAGAGCACAGTCGGACAGATAAGAGCAGAGCGGACCGGACCGGACCGAACCGAAAGAAAACCCCGAACCACGCAATGGATGGATGCCTTATCAGCGGTGCGGCAAAACGAATGAATGGCCAAAAATGGATGGATGGATGGATGAAATGAAATCGCAATGAACGACGCTTAAATACAAGAGTATAGCATTCTCTATGCAGGCGGGGCAACTAATCGTCGCTCAAGGGTCGGTACCCCAGAGAGTCTCTTTGTAGCATAAGCAGTTTTGATGATAACCGCGAAGTCTGTACGTCAGCCATGAATCATTCAATTTAATACAAATATTTGATATTGGCTTTGGGCGCTTGTTCTGGCCGCCGGAAGGTACGTACATAATTCTTGAGATAAAAAAATGGAAGTATGGGACATATCTGTAAGTATTTCTGGGAATTTTATATGAATAGTCTTTACATAGGAGAGATAGTGGCAAGGGAATTTATGTTATCTATTTATGCCAAGAGGCCTTGAAACCATTTTTTTTAATAGTATTTATCCGTAATTCCAATAAAAGAAAAAGAATTACAGCTGATAAATAAGCACAAAACACAGAGAACACACACACAAAGTGAAGAATACTAACTCCTAAAGGAAAGCCAAAATTCCTTGCCGACGCTGTCAATATTTCATTTTAATTTTTTTTTTTAATTTCTTTAATTCTGTGCTGTTAATTTGTACATCCTAAATACATGAAACTTAAGTAACATAAACAGTGTTGCATACTTTTGGGTGTCGAATGTATGTAAATTTCATGTAAAATGTATGTAGAATTGCCATTTATGGGCTGAATTTAAATGTATTTATAAATTGTTAATTTTAGCCGAATAAGTCTGTTAAACTGGACGTCTCATGCTTGTTTTGCAATCAAAAAATCTCCTGATCAATTTAGATTAATTTTCTCCATAAATATCAAAAGAAAATCGCCAGAAATATGCTCTGCAACAAAAACGAGGGCTGCCTGCGGGTAGTACTACTTTATCCTCCTCTTGTCAGCCCCAGTCTTAAATTTATGGCCGCTGCAAACAAAAGCCAACCCAAAAAACTTGACCCAACTTAACCCGAAAGCTGAACTCAGCTAATTGCCGAAAAATTGAAACAAAAACCACGACACCAGAAACGAGGAGAGCAAAATAAATAGCGAAGAGCGCACGCAGTAATTTATGCATTGCGGTAAAGGGCGCACACACACACATACACAGAGGAGATTTAGGTAGGGAGAGGGAACTATAGAGGTTGCCCTAGGCCCAGATGAGGTGTCAATTGCCCCGCCAGGTAGAAATAATATACTCTTGCAGTGGAGAGCCCCGACCCCAGGCAATGAAACCCAAATTATGCGTAATAAACCGTGGCGAAAATTTGTGCGGAATCAGCGAAATGTTCTGGAAAATATGCAAAGACTGAGTATTGTAGAGGATTAGCGGTATTTGTTTAAAACAGTTTCAACCATCTAAAAATAGCCATTTCTACACTCGCACAGTCCTAGACCTAATTAAAGGCACTCCACGCTATCAACCATTGAATACACATGGGGCTTTGCGGATGTTCTTTATCAGTTTGATAAGATTCCAATTAATTTCATAACCTACTCAACAATTATTTGCTATATTTCATTCATAAAACAGCAGTTTTACTCCCTATTACCACCGATAGCCCACATATAAACGGTCTTATCATTCACTTAGTCACTTGGCAGCGTAGCGCACTTAATCACTCACCTTGATTTTGGTTTTGTTTATAATCCTACGATATAGAAACTTGTACATGGCCCAGCAGCAGCGGCAGCGGCAGAAGAAAACCAACAACAGCAAATGTATGATAGGAGGAACAATAATACTTTTTGGGACTTTGATCACGTTCTTTCACAAACACACACTCACACGCGGAAATAACAATTATTTAGCAAACAAAAATAATAACAATTTTACAGTCGTTGGGCACCAACTTGAACGCTCAGCGTGGGTTGGATATAGAGACGAAATGTACAGACGGACGATCGACGAGCGTTGCTTTTCCTCCTACTCCCGCGAAAACGTCATTGATGACTAAGCGAAAGAAACGGGTCGCGACTCGCGAGATATGAGTTATGTTATGAGAGCGGTAGAGCCAATTCCATTCCATGCATTTTGCATGCGTTTCACGCACAGGAGCGAAGTTTACTTAAGAGCAGGTAGACGAGAGACAGGGCCGGCTGCATATGGGATAAAACTATAAAAGATGTTGAGCACGACAGAGATAAGGACTCTTGAAATTCTTTGCAGATGTGGTACCGATTCGATCTCGGCGGTT
Organism: Drosophila lowei; assembly: GCA_008121275.1. NCBI lineage: Eukaryota > Metazoa > Arthropoda > Insecta > Diptera > Drosophilidae > Drosophila > Drosophila lowei. Next base: position 13,772,317 of record CM017779.1, on the reverse strand, counting down.
CCGTCTTATGTAGTGACTGCTGTTGTTCTCTTTTCAACTTTCGCTGCACATAAATTGGTGGCCCAACTATTCCCCCCTTGAATACGCCCCTGAGCTGATCGGTGTCTCTGCATTTACAGCTACTTTTTCTCAGGCTTCGAATTCGGAGAGCAGAGCGGCGGCTCCCACGTTGTTATTGGCGAGCGTCAAAGCAAATACATAAAAAGCGCAAATGGCAAAAATAGCCATAAAACAAATGTCAACCCAAAAAGTTCAAAGATGAGCTTCGCGACAGCGACATCGACGGGCCGGCACACTCCACGCGATAACGGCACTATTTTTACTGCATTGTTTTTTGCCTGCTGTGCTGTGTGCGCCCAGAAAAATGCCAATGAGGAAATGTCAAGACGGGTATAAAAAGAAGAAGCGCCGCTAAAAGCCATTAAAGACAATCAAATAAATTTACAACAATAAAATGTGTGTATTCAAAGCGAAATGTGAACAAACTAATTAGCTTTAAGAGGAAGAACGGGATCAGGCAAAGAGAGATAGACAGAGAGAAGATGAACAAGTAGAAGAAGAAGAATATGGAGAGCGACAGGCAGGTGCCCAGAGAAGATGAGAGGCTTGACATTTGCATGGAGAGGTGAAGGCTTTGCAAAAATGAATCAGCAATCAGCAGAGGGGAGGCAAAGAGGAATAAGAATAGGTCGGTGCTGACAGTGCTGGTCGGTCAGCTGTCACAAAAGAATTTAGCTTTTTCGAATTGAGCAAGAAATCTAGCCGTTTCCAAGCCAGAGCTGAAAATAATAAATTAAAGAGAAGACAGCGCTGGTCGTTCAGCTGTCTTTCTCACAAACATTCATACAAACATATATATGTGAATATCCAGCATAGTAATATTATATTCTCTTAGTTACACAATCTAGCTTCTTTCAAGCCATTATCTTTGGGCAGCACTGTTTGTCCACTCACCTGTATTTCTAATAAAAGTTCCTGCTTCTTGCGGCGCAGCTCTATCAGTAGCTTCTGCTGCTCCGGCGTTAGTTCTGCAAACAAAAGAAAGAGACGGGACACTTTTTTGGTTAATTGGAACACAGCAGAATCGCAGCGCAGCTGCAGCAACAACAAATTCCAGCAGCACGCACCCACACACACACACGCATACACAGAAACACACGCACGCACTCACGCATACACTATTCATTTTGGCTGCATCTGATGCCTGCCTGCGCAGAAGCGAGATGGCAAATGGGCGGCCTGTGACGTAGAACTCTGCTCCGTTCAATCAATAAACTTTTTTTGCGCTCATCTCCACTCTCTTCCTTCACGCACAATGGGCGACTAATTCTGTAAATTGACTTATTAGCTGTAATTTAGCATTGGGGGATTATTATTAATTCAATTGAAGGCCAGAGTAAATGAGAACACTCGCATACACATGCATAGAGAGGGAGACACACACACACAGAGCACACAGAAACACGCACACGTAGATTGCTTGTTGCTTCATTAAATTTTTAGTACGGGACTCGCCCCATTCCATTTTCATGCATTTTCGAAGGCATTTTCCCACTTATTTCACACAATTTCACTCGGATACTCCGGATTAATGGTAATCCGCGCGCACTGGGGCTTCTGGCACTGGATTTTGCTTTCGTTTCGTTTCGTTTACCTGGCATCGAGAATTCACTGCGCCCCTTTGAAACGGCCCCATACGATCTGTTGTCGAAATTGTCCATGGCGCTAATCATTGTGGCGGTCCACAACAATCACGCACACACACGCACACTGTGAAGCACGCGAACACACTATTTAAACATAATTTGACTAAAGTTATTTGAGTTTCCTATAATTTTCATTGATTAATCACAATAATAAACAAAAACTCAACACCACCAAAAAATTCTATCGCCATTTTCTTTCAGGAATGGGATGAATACGATATCAAGGGTATCGATATATCGCAGAGCTACACACTTCCAACTGGGTGGCAGCTCCTCAAACACATGTTTTCTATCGAACTATCGATATCTAGCTTTCGAAGGCGAAAAATGCCAAATAAATTATGGAAATAAAAAATTCTGTGAGAAAAACTGCTCAAATGACTGGCAATTACTCAAAGAAAATGTTAAATTGATACATTTGTTCCTTATTTAACTATTTTTTCTAACCGGATAACATTCACCAGGTGGCAACTCTGTGAACATATGTGCAGGCATCGATAATTACTTAAAATTTTTTGAACAGAATATTTCTGGAAATTTCGACTCGCGGAAGACTAGCAAACAACGCGAAAGAAGCCACCGAAACCACTGCCGGACCAGTGACGAGCCAATTCCATTGCATCCTTTCATTCAGCAGTAGCAAATCGCCGACAAACGAAGCATAAACGATGGCCAAATGGGGAGAAGGAGATCCGCGCTGGATTGTCGAGGAGCGCCCCGACGCCACCAACGTGAACAACTGGCACTGGACGGAAAAGAATGCAACGCCCTGGTCCAAGGAGAGATTGCATCAATTGTTCAAGGACTTCAAAATAGGCAAGTCATCACGCAGGGGCAGGGGGGGCACTGCAACAAAAATTCTAACCTAAAACACCCGTCCGTGTGTTTGCGTGCGTTTCGTTTCTGCAGACCAAAGCGACATCGAATGCGTGGTCGAGGCGGTAGACAAGTGCCAGGGCGAGGCGACCGTCAACAATCGCAAAGGCAAGCTGATATTCTTCTACGAGTGGGAGCTGGTGCTCAAGTGGTCCGGCCAGCTCCTGAGGAACAGCAAGCTCTCGCACAAAGGGAAGCTGACCATTCCCAATCTCTCGGAGGAGAACGACCTGGAGGATGTGGAGATCACGGTGACCATCGATGAGTCCAACGACGAGTCGGAGACCCTCAAGCAATTCATGTACAATGTCGGGCGGGATAGCATTCGGAAGCAGCTTGGCGTCTACATCAAGGAACTGAAGGAGGAGTACTCCAAGAACTTGATTCTACCAAAGAAGGGCGACGAGGGCGGCAATTCCATCAACAATGCCAGCCTCAAGGATGCTAACAATGCCAAGAATGCGGCCCAAAAGGCAGCAGCAGCCGCGGCCGCTGCCGTGGCAACAACCAAGACCAGCGACTCCTCGAAGGTGGGCTGCAAGCTGGACGTGCGCACGCTCTCGATGACCGAGGAGTTCCACTGCAACGCCAATGATCTGTACAATGCCCTCACCAAACCCGATATGGTCTCTGCCTTTACACGGGCGCCGGCCAAAGTCGATCCAGTGCGCGGTGGAGAGTGAGTTTTCGGATCCGTTGATCTCCTGATGATGGTAACTAAAGGATTTTCTGCTTTTCTTGCAGATTTGTTCTTTATGGCGGCAACGTTTTGGGCAAATTCGAGGAGCTCATCCCAGAGAAGAAGATCCAACAGAGCTGGCGTCTGAAAAACTGGTCATCTGGACACTTTTCAAATGTACTCATAGAGCTAGAGGAGACTGTAAGCAGACACAGATAATACCATGATTTCAGAGTATGATTCATCTTCCATCCCACCTTTTCTTTCGCAGTCCAATAGCACCATGATGACGCTCAAGCAGACCGGTATTCCCGCCACCGAGTACGATGCAATGAAAACCAATTGGCATCGATACTACTGGCATAGCATCAAGCAGACCTTTGGCTTTGGCACCTCCATTGCAGATTCTTTATAAGCGGAAAAGTTCACATTAGAAGCAGAAGATGTTGGATTGGATTGGGGCTTCTTTACTGTCTGTGCTGCCTGAAATTCATTCATTTCCTTAGCTATAATTTCTGTTATTCTTGCAATAATTCTTTAATTCGACAAAAACCGATCGTCGCCTCGTTTACAGCAGCTACTACAGTAAAGACACACCACACTACCTACAAAACTAAAGCAAACTTCACAAAAACTTCACGCTTCGCTCCGAGACATTGATTTCACACATTGAAGAAATTCAGAGTTAAATAAAACATGAAATCTTAAAAATATAATTGATAATTTCATTTAGGTAGAATCTACTCTATAACGAACTCTTTAATTATAATCCTGATATATCTGAATGTCGGTCTAATTGTAAAATAACAGAATTCTGGTTTAAAGAGAATACATTATTGAATGGAAAAATCCTTTTGTTATTACTGATTTAAGAGGACTCTACGAAGAGCATATGGAACCCCTCGTAAACCCCATCCAGATGAAAAGTTTGGGGTTCAAGGATGACAACGAGCATCGGTGGTTCAGTGGTAGAATGCTCGCCTGCCACGCGGGCGGCCCGGGTTCGATTCCCGGCCGATGCAGCAGTACTTTTTTTTGGATATTCTATATTCTTTGAATATCAATTAGGGATATGCTATAATTTTGTGGTTTTTATAGAAGATATTACTTGAATTCAACGGAAGTTTGCCCTCAAATTTGTGACCTGTTGTCTTTAAGATCCATTCTACAGCTAAACATTTTGCAAAATAGGAAAATGAACCTCAACCTCGAGAATTTGAAAGCAGAGGACACCTAAAGATTATTTGTAGAATGCTAAGACCTTCCCTTAAGATCAGTTCTACATCTAAAACTATCAGAAAACAGAATACCTAATAATATTTAAGGGTGATTTAATATGTACATATGATGGTAATTACTTAGCTACTGTGTATATTATCTTTCTCGGGAATTTGGTAGTAGCGGTCCAAAGTATTGATGGTTCATTTGTAGAGGACCTTTCTTTAAGATACGCTTTTCATCTAAAACTATTGAATACAGAGAAACTAAACCTTAGCTACTGAAAGTATTATCAGTAAGAGTAGATTATGCTAATTTTAGCCAACTTTCGAAGGTATCTATGGTCTATATTTCAGAAAAATATAAAGTTCAAAGTTCAAGATCGAAAGTTATGAAGCGGAAGACACCGAAGCATCGGTGGTTCAGTGGTAGAATGCTCGCCTGCCACGCGGGCGGCCCGGGTTCGATTCCCGGCCGATGCAACCTTTTTTTATATTTCCAATCAAAGATCATATATAATTTCAGATCTATTATAATCACATATAAGAACCCATCAGATAGTCCAAGATTTATATAGTTTTGATAGGGTAATTTTTGTCATTTTGTATTATGAAACCTTAACTTTATGAAGGTGCATTCTGACGCAATAAAATATGAAGCATCGGTGGTTCAGTGGTAGAATGCTCGCCTGCCACGCGGGCGGCCCGGGTTCGATTCCCGGCCGATGCAAATTTATATTTTTAATTTTATTTCTTACTTTTTTATGAGCAGAAGCCGAAAATTATTTCTTTTGGTGCGTTGTCAAATGTCTCTGATATTCGTGGTAGCTGTTGGTCTTGTAAATCTGCTTCGATTTCTGTTCCGAGCACTTTTTGCACTCGTACATGAATTTGCCAGGATGCATGCTCGTTTTCATCACGTGTTTGCGTAGATTGTCGATGTTTTTGCATCGGAAACTGCAGTGCGGACACTTGTGGCGCTTCTCGTCCGAGTGACAGATGGAGTGCCGTCGGAGTTTGTCCTTGCTGCGGGCCCTGAACTCGCACTGATCGCAGGGGAACCACTTGTCCTGCTCCTTGCCATGGACCGACTTGAGGTGCCTAAAAAGAGGAAGGGAACGTAAGAAGAGCAAAGCCATATTTAAAATATCAACGCTTGATTAGGCGGTAAATTCCAGTGGCGGCTTGTCCCGCCACCGCAGTCAGAACTAATTGCTAATTTCGCATTCGAATCGCACGCTCGAAATCAAAATACGAGTAAGTTGGCAATTGGCAATTGCCTTTCGGCCAGCAGGAGCCGCTGAAGCAGCAGCACAAGCAGCAGCCGCCAATCCGGACTTGGCTTAGATGGCGATCAGTTTTTTCGGGCAAAGAGCGGGAAACAAATATTGGGAAATGGGGGAATGGGTCGTACACGACTGTGCTGATGAGCTACGTTAGCTCTCGGGCTAGTGTTCTTTGCTCTCTTCGCCACGTGTGTGCCTCGACAAAAACGTTGCAACTACAGGAAAACGTACGTTGGTCGGAGCAAAGATGAGTAACGCCTATACATTTCAATGGTACACGATTTTTTCAGCGTGTATTTTTTTTATATTTGTATACTATTTTGGTCGGATGCACCCTTGTAATGGAGCTACCAGGAGGAATCCCTGAAGTGGTAGAAGGCTCTCTGTTGAATGTGCCTCGACAAAAACGTTAATTTCGGTACCCTTCCACATGCTTTAACCAATATGCCCCATCTTGGAGTCCCAAGAGGCACAGTCTCACTCACACGATTTCAGTTACGCGCCTTCAATTATGCCCCAATGCTCCTCCAACCAACTGTAGGACTGTAGGCTCCAGTTGCTCCTCCTCTGCTCTGTGTGTGTGTGTGTGTGTGTGTTGTGTCCACTCGACTTATCAGCTACTGTCCAAACCGAGGACTCACAATTAATTGCCAATGTTTTTTTTTTTTTGTTTTTGGTATTGGAATCTGTGTGAAATCTCAAGCTTCGAATAAACAGAAAAACTTGAACAGAAACAGAGCGTAGGGAGAGAGACGAACGGACGAACGCGACTCGCGGTAGGCTTAATTAGCGGCAAGTAATGGAGCTTCCAGGAGGAGCTGCAGCAGCAGGCAGCCCCAGAAGTTGTAGGAGGTTTTCCCTGTACCTCACTCTCTGTGTTGAATGCCGCCGCCGCCGCCGCCTGAAAGAAACCTCTCGAAACGAGGCCGAGAGATGCCTTTTTGGCTGCGCTTTGAAATTCCTGGATCAGCAGCAGGGCCAACCTTTTGATAGCTAATTGAAGATCTCCAAAGGGAGTTAAGCGCATCACAGAGCCACAGTTCTCTCTCTCTCTCTGTCTTGTCTGTCTCTCTGGATCTGGAGAAGATTTATGCAAGCCCGGTTTTTTGGGTTGAGGTCAAAAGTTTTGCGTATTTTTAATGAGGCACCACATTTTGTGGTGTTCTTTGAATGAATTCATTAACTTTTTCGGCAGATAAATTCGGGAGAGTAATCAAAATTCAGGGAAATCTTTCAAAAAGAGATCAATCAGGATGCAAATATCTTTCTATGACATTCCTTTCTTTCGTTCGACTATGAAATTTTGATGTTTAATCCCCCATTCAATCGTCAAGCCAAAGGTTAAGGTGATCAAGGGTATTAACCATTATCCACCCAACATTCAAATTTGCTGTCTGCACGGCACAGTACAAAAGAAGCCAAATGTCGTACCCATCAAAGCGATCGAAGGCGATCGAAGCGACGAGGAAGACGACGACGACGACGACGATCCTCCACGTCCAGAGTAGAGTCCCCCAATGCCACTTACAACTGTGTATCCAACTCTTTTCTTTTCTTTCCTTTTCCTTTTTTGTTGTTGTTGTTGTTGTTGTTTTCTTGGGGCGGACAGCTGCAGCACAGTGGCTGCTGCAGCCAACACACAGTGGCACTACCCATATTGCCGGCAATTTGGCCCTGAACTGATCGTCGGGATTCGGAGAGCAGCATTGGAAATATTACAAGAATTCAATGCGCATATCAAAGGCGATCGATAAGTCACGATTTTGTTGGAGACGACTGCTCCCACTCCCTACTACATGCAACGTCCATTGGGGCAAGCTCTTCTCTGTCGCTGGACTGGACCCGGGCTCTTCGATTGCGACTGTGACTGGATCTGGGACTGCGACTGCGACTGGTACTGGTACTGGGACTGGCTGCTGCTGCCTGCTGCTGCCTGCTGCTGCCTGCCTGCCTGCCGCTTGTTGTTTTCATCAATTTATGCAATTGCCGTTCAAAGTCTGCAATTATGGATGACATTTTTGCTCTTGTTGCTCTTTTTTTGCTCCTTTTCTTCTTCTTCGTTTTGTTTTTTATTTAAGAAATTCAAATTCGTGTAGAAAATGTCGCTCGTTTATTTTGTTAGCTGCAATTGTCTTTTTGCTGCCTTGTGGGTTTGGTTTGGGTTTTCTTTCTTTGTAAGTCCTGATTAGCATTTTGTAGATTAGTAATAGGGCAGCAACATTGTCGGAGGAGCTCTACCGGTGCTGCCTGGACCTCGCCCCATCGCCCAAAACGCAATTCAGGGGTAATCTGTGTGTGTGTTTGTGTGTGGGAGAGGATAATGAATTGCCAAGTAATTGAATGGAAATACATTTTAGGGGGAATATCGCGGGTGCCATAATACTTATTTCCAAGGGTTATTAGAGATGGGGTTTTAGACTATTTTTGAGGTCATCTTTTTATGGGATTAAGGGAATTTAAAACTGAGTATGTTAGAAATATATATAAATCATTCAAAAATACAACAAATAATAATTATACCAATCCATACAACAAAATTTTAAAAACCCTAGTAATTCCTCATTTGGCAGCTTATTTTGGGAGGTACTAAAAGAGCATAACTTTGAGTCTTAGTCCTAGAACTAATTTGTATCCTTTTTTAATGATAATCATCTTTAGAAATGGTTCTAAAATGCGAGTATTGGTTGGAAGATAGCCAATGGATCGTTCAAGAATCGGAAATGGTGTTGTATTAACAAAAGTTTCAGGAGCTTGTGCCTCGAAAAAATCGTTTTACTATACTCAGAGAAAAATGGCATATAAAAGAGAATACACACTCATATTTTAAATTAATATTCTGGTTTTAAATACAAAAATAGTGAAAATTAAATATATTTCAATTTGATTTAAATACAAATGTTAAAAGTATTTTTATTTCAAGGCCCGTATTTAACCTAAAAATAAAACACTTAAAAATAAATATAATATTAATTTTTAGAAAATATATTTGTTTAAACTAGTGGGCAAGCCTCCTGCGGGCCATGACGACTTTTTAACATGATAAAAAGATTTTAAATATATTTAAATAAAATATTTGCATATTAATATCAAAATTTAATTGAAAGAAAAACACTTTCTGTTTACTATTTCCACTGTTGCTGAATAAAATTTTTAAATCTAAGTGTAGATGTTCTCTGAGTGTAGGTTCGTATTTCCAGAAATTTTTAACAGCTTTTGCCCCCGAAATTTACCCGAAAGTTAAAGTTATATTTAAAAAATATTTTCATGGAAATTTCACTCACCTTTTCAAATGCAATTCGCTCTTTCCCACATATTTGCATTGGTCCCTTTCACACTTGTGTGTTCCCTGGGAATGAGAGACCAAATGGATGCGGAGGCTCACCTGGGTAGCACCCGAAAATGTACAGTCCGCGACATGACAGCGAAAGCTACGCTTCACAGTCAAGGCATGGCGATGCTTTTGGGAACTCCTAAAAAAAAGAATACAAAATGGAAACTAAAATAAAAGTCTCTTGAACGTCTGTCACATATTTGCATCACTTTTTGTGTGGCAGAGATCTCGGTACGGCCTACGTTTTGTGGAGATCTCTGCTGTCCTTGTACGCTTTTTTTTATTCTCCTTTTGGAATTGGGAAATTTTTTAATTACATTAAATCAAAGCAAAAGTAATTCGCACCAAAGTCACGTTTCACTCCGACACGAGGCACGTTCAAATCCAACAAAAACCTTGGACAGCGGACCAGAACAGGGCATGGAACAGGCATTGACCAGAAACGGGCATGGACCATGGACCATGGACCAGACCTGAGCTCCAGTCCCAGTCCCGGTCTCAGTCCCAGTCCCAGGCTTTGGGGCCATGTTCACGTTTGTGTCCATCTAGTTCCAGTCAAAAGGACCCGCAAAATGCAAATGCAAACTCTCTCGTAGGCTAAAAACTTTTCTGCACATCAATTACGGATGCTAATTAATCGAAACAGCTGAGAACAGAACTCGCTTGGAGTCGTTGGCATTGGCGTTGGCGTTGCTGATGGAGGAGTTTTTTTTGCTTTTGTTTTTTTTATTGGTGGGGGTAATGGGGCAACGTTCGACTTTAAATGAGGCAAGACAGGCATTAGTTTGTCAATAGAACTGCATGTATCTACGTGTCTTTGTATAGTAGGTGATGGGATTGATTTAACATTGATTTTCTCCCATTTGTTTTGGCTTGAGGGGTAGTTCTTTCTGCTTTATTCTACATCTACAATAGCTTTAAATTAAGCAAAGTAGGAAGATTAGGCAATTGAAATGGACTGTGTATAAGTAATTAGGTAATGGGCTTCAGTATTGTAAAGATTTCTAAGTAGTTTCAACAGGAAGCTACTGTTTGTGTAGCTACATATAATATTTACTCATTCTTCCCATAATTCTATCAAACTTTTCTTTGGCGAGACTTTAAGATCATGTATTTGAATTTTGGCAAAGATTATATATGATGAAATAGATGATAAATCTCATAGAATCACAACTGTTCAACGATGAACTGATTATGGTCCTATTCTCTTCCTTAGATCTTGTTGCCTTCAAACATATTCCCTTTGCCATGCCTTGCTATGTGTTCTATAATCTGTAATCTATAATCTATGACCTTCAATCTTTTGTTTGATTGTATTTATTGTATGATTTAGAATTTTAGATAAGATATGATATGAATTCCTTAGTTAAACTATGCGAAAAAATGTAAACTTTGAAGGTTTCATTTGACAACAATTTGGTTGTACGCCTGAATGAGTAGGGCACTTCCTCATACTTGGATTTTGCCAAATATAACTCCAAAATTTTTCAAAAATTCAGCAAGAATATCTAACAAAATTGATGGATTGAACAGATAATTGTATGACCTTTCACAGGATTTTTTGTTGCATTTAAAGTATCAAATAACTGTCGTAATTATTCCCAACATTCCATCATTGTTTTCTCTTAGAGTTTCCTGGAGTATTTGGGCATATTTTCTTTTCGTTATCTACGGATCAATTCAGTATATTTTCATTAGTGTTTTTAGTGGTATTTGAGTATCTTTTCTCACACTTTTCTTGGGGTTATATCAGCATTGATTTGGCCAGGGCTACTGAGACATCAAGTTAGTCCAATTTTCTTATCAACTTCCTGAAGCCAAAATGTTCCCAATATCTTCTCCTTATAGTCTTATAGCCCAACTTAAGCAGAAATTTCAGACAGCTCATCCCATCAGAGCACACTAATTTCCTTAGCCTCATTTGGGATTCAGGGAAGAAAAAGATTCTTCTTAATAATGCGCGACATTAACAAAGTTTCAATCTTTAATCTAAATTCCTGTTACGGCCAAGCACCCCAGCCACCAGCCACCCAGACAACAGATTGGGGGAGTAAGGTGGGTGGTGGGTGGTAGGTGGGCGTGAAGTTAAGGGCTATGGGGCGTGGCCAGTCGGAGGATGGGGGTGTTCTGGAGGTACGACAACATTGTCATGCATTTCTAATGATGCCATCGCGAAGGCTAAGGCGAAGGCGAGGAGGGCGAAAGCGTGGAAGCAGTGGGCGTCGTCGTTGATATGTGAAATGTCACTTTGTATGGAGTTTGAATAGGAACGACAACGGGACAACGGGACAACGCGACAGCGAGACAGCGAGACAACAGGATGACAAGAAGGAAAAGCCCTCCCTTTCTCCAGCTTCCAAGATATTGCAAGACTTGACAAAAGGATGCCATTTCACCTGCAGGAGTTTGCCGTAAATTGCTCTTGTTGTTGCTGCTGCTGCTGGTTCTGCTTCTGTTCTGCGAAGGATCCAAAGGATAATGGTACCGGGAACCCCCCCTAACATAATGCTGAAAGAAAGCAGAGCGAATTAGATGCAACAACAACAACAGCGACAGCGACAGCGGAACAACAACAGAATTATCTCTCTCTTTTCTCAGCGCTTTTCCCCAGTTGTATTTTCTCGTCCAAACATTAACTTTTATTTCCTCAAATGCATTTTCCAGACTCCCATCTTTCCGTAAGTTCTCCAGTTTTCTCTGGCCCATAACCGTCCGTCTCGCTAATACGTTTGTCTTTCTCTCTGCTCTGCTCTGGAGAAAAAAGAGAGAGAGAGAGAGATATGTTCATGGGTCCAGAACAGGCAACATTACCTGTAAATTGAATGGATTGCAATGAGAGGAGGAGCTGTAGGAGAAGCTGAAGCTGTAGCTAATTTGAGGCAGGTGGCAGAGGCGCTAAACAAACCAATTATAACTCAAATACGTGGCAACAGCATCAGCTAGAATAAGCGGGAGAATAGTGGAGAAAACTGAGAGGAAACCAGAAGAGAACTACAAGATAGGCAAAACTTTCGTAGAAAGATATCAGCGTGAATCAAGCAACGAAAGAAACGTATTCTTAGGGGAACTGAGAAGCCTTTGAAAAGAGATTTATCTTGGAGAAAGTAAGAAGAAAGGCTATAAGTATTCCTCAGCAAACCAAAGGAAAACTCTCGATGTAATTACAATCACCCATTCAAAAGAATCGTTTCACAAATCAAAGCTCATTTGATGAAAAAAAAAGACAGCTTACGATCTCTGGCTTTAAATCTCTTAAAGAATAATAATGAAAACTATAGGCATAGAAAATCTGTTCATCAATTAGAAAATTTACATATTTTAGATGTATTTTCTCCTGCAACTCTTTTGCATTCAGGCACTCCACTCTCTAAGCTCTTTCTACACCAAAACACAAACCAATTTAATCCCAGAAATCAGGATATTAACCACTTGAAACCTCTACAGCTAAGACAGTCACATAGCAAGGGGCTTCATTTCCAAAAGCATTTTAAATCCAAAACGCGCACAGAATTTACATTGAGCTCCGCCTTCAAAGGATGAGGAGGGGGCTGATGGGCTGATGGGGTGGCAGGATGGCATCATGGGAGCTTCGTAGCCGATTAGTTGACGAAAACGGAACGTTTGGAAACGCCTTGCGATGAAAACTTTGCCCTTTTCAGCGCCAGTGGGGAGTGGGACCCAAGGTTTAGCTGTCATCAAACACCCCACCCCCAAAAGACAAGGGAGATGCAGCAGCAGCAGCAGCAGCAGCTGCAAGCCCGGACGAAGCTGTTGGCTCTGTCCCGTGTCCGTGTCCGGGTCCGGGTCCGGGTCCGGGTGTTGTGTCAACTTTTGCACGCCATCCATTAGAGGGATGCCGCCCTGCTCCGCTCTGCATTGCTGGAGGGTCTCCGACCCCTTCACAAAGATGCTGAGCAAACATGTCGCGGGTGCGGTGTGGCAGGTGCAAAATGTATCCTGCTGCTCATTGTCAGCTGCATAAGGATGCAGCGGCAGGATGCACAGTGGGCGTAGTGGTGGGTGCCCAAGAGAAGGACTCCTGCCTGTCTGTGGATGTGTCTTAGACAATCGCATGTGTAGTTTTGGAGGAGTTCTCGTTCTCCCCTGTTGTTGTTCCCAAAACTCGCATAAATATTTATGACAGCGTCTTTCTCGTGTCTCGTGTCTTGTGTCGCCTCGCGTTGTGTCTTGTCTTTTGGGCGCAAAACTTCTCTGTATGCCGCGGGGCGTTAGTCAACAGCCAGAGCAGACAGACAGCTTCCGGTGTCAGTCACAAGGATGTGTGTGGTGCACACCGCCCAGCTCCTTAACTGCTCAACACACAAGGATCCACAGCTTCAGATCCGTAGCTCCACAGCTACGTTCTCTTGTAATTGGTACGTAAGTCTTGGGCTACTCTTTCCTGAGGGTGGAACCTGGAATGGACTTTGGAGTGCAAAATGGCTGCAGAGACTCAGAGATGGATAATATCATACAGAAATCATGTGAAGAATCGCTGTTAAGACATTTCTTTTGTAGGTAAAAGCACTTGTGCCTCGACAAAAACCTTTTAACAGCTAAAAAGCTATAGTTTCATAAGTATTATCATCTGCCTTTCGATCTTCAAGGGTATCCGACGCTTCGTTGCGAAAAGTTATCCTTATTTTCCCCATCCTACCTGCTCTCTACCTCCGGTTCTGTCCTTTCTTCACTTTTAGAGTTGTTCTTTGCTAGCGCCACATTAGCAGGATTTTGATGCCTCGCCTTGTGCTGCATGTGAAATTAGTTGTTGCATCCATACCCTGCCCCTCGTTTCATATAGGGGGATGGGGGTTGGGGAGGTGGTGTGTGTGGGCGTGACAACACATTTATATACCATGTGTAATTAGGGAAGTGCCAGGAATACTGGGGGACACCTTTTCCTTAAGGCTTATCTGCCACAGCAGCAGCAGAAACGTGGCAGCAACGTGGCAGCACCAGGAACTTGAGCTAAACAAAAATCGTTGCAGGAAATTACCGTTAAATGTCACCCCGTGCACTTGTCCATCCCCATTCCCCCTTTCTTAACCCACTCTCCCCCTTACGTTTAACCCTCTGTCTCATGGTTAACCCACTCTCTCATGCTTAACCCTCTCTGTCCTACGTGCGTATAAGGAGTTGCTTGGGTTTCTAGCATTGTTATTAATGCCTGGGCGGGTCTTCATTTGAAGTTTTTAATGTTCCAACATCTTTTCGTCTATTCGGATTAGCCCTATACTCGTACCATACGATGGATGGAACGGGCAATGGCTTTTTGAATGCGACATCCTGAATGGAAGATATCTTTGGAGGTGGGAGGTGTCTGCTGTAATGAAGATGATAATTACGGGGCATGCAAAATGGTGAGATATTCACTATGATGATAAGGGGGTTTCTGTGGTTAAAGGAAGTCGATAAATGTGTGTGTTTAAACGTATGTTATTTATATAATCTTCTACGTAGTAGAAGTAGATACTTAGGCATACAAAAATACTTAAGTATTGCATATAAAACCGGCTATCATTACGTCGAGGCACGCGTTCTTCCACAGAAACGTACCTACTGGTTTAGAGACTATTTTTGGATACTTTTCGGGACTTTAAAGTTCTCTTTTATCTAGTTTTTACCATACTTGAGATAGGAATTCTTTTATATATTTACACTTCAATCGGAGCTGTCATACACCCTTGATGAGACCAATAAAAGGATACAATATCTAAGTAAAAATGTCTTTGCCAGTTCCCACTAGATATAAACATGTTTTCCAATCGATTCTTTCCACTCCCTCTCCCAAAAACTATCTCCATCAATGTCTAACAAACCCCAAAAACCCCAACATTTTGGTAAAGCTAATGGAACTCAGAGGAAAAGGAAAAGACAAAGCATATTCACATGCTTATTACCCCAACCAAGAGTTCTTTTTATTTGCCTTGCGACTGCCGCCGCCACTTGATATACATTTATGCATTCTGGCAATACGCTCATGAGATCCTGGAACGAACACAAAACACTTGCCAATAGCCATCAACAACAAGGAGAAGCAGGAATACGGGATACAGATAGAGATGGAGATGGAGGAGGCACTGGCATTGCCACTGAGACATAAGACTGGAGGATTTGCACAGAACACGTCGCCCAGTCCAATGGCCCGTCCACAGTCCACAGTCCAAAGCCGACCACAAACCGAACAATGTCCGACTCAATTTCGCAGATTCATAAAAATGAATGAATGCAATGTGGCAGGCAATCGAGAGACGAGACGAGTAGAGTCGAGTCGAGACCTAAATCCTCCGATAGACCGAACCGAACCCAAACCGAACCGGCGTCATTGGAAATGGAAAATCAAGTTTTGTGAAATTGACTCTCAAGTGATGGAGCCACCACCACCCGCCACTAGGGGGGCAAATCAAGAGGGTGGATGGGTTGGGGAGAGATCACTGGAGGACGACGGCGACCATTAAAATGAATTGCACTGCACTTTGTGCCATCAACAGAATCAACTGCCGGCGAAACGAAACGAATGATGCACCATAGGAATGACTTAAAATACAAAATAAAATAGACCAAAAAGAAGCGGAAAAAAAACTGAGAAGAGAACTGAAAGAAAAACAACAGTGCAGACAGAGGAAAAGCAGGGCAGGGTAGGGGCCAGGGGGGGACAGTGGAAAATGCAGACGAATTGGAAAAGGCAGTGGCCAGAGCAAGATAGCGACAAACAGGAGATGAAACCGAATCCGAATCCAACTCCGAGGCAGCAGCGAGGCAGCGAGGCAGAGGCAGCCAACAGAACATTGCACGCCATTTCAATAAAAGTGAATTGCCCGACGCTGCGATGGCGATGGCTGCGATGGCTATGGCGACGACGTCGTCAGCGGACGCCTCAAACTTCTTCAGGCCAAGGAGGAGGACCAGCAGCTCTCAACGCTGGCAAAAGTATTCGCAAAGGACACCATTTAGAGATGACAGCGTGACAGTGATGGGAGTACACACAGATTCTGGCATCAAATGTTCCAATAAAAGTAGGCTTGGAATATAACTCCAATGAAAAATTGTGATTTCTGTATACAGAAAAAGAGTTTCATTTGTGTTACGTTAAATATCAAAACAAAACCAAAATTGTATTCCATTTTCATTCTGTAAAAACCTTCTATCGTTTCCGATTCGTGGTGATATATCTGTCTAAATCTTTTCTGAATTTCCTCAACAATGGGCAGCCACTTTTCCAAGCAAGTCCAAGAGGATTCGGCTCCGGTTCCGGCCGAAACATTTGAAACTGTTGCACCAAAGCCCATCCCAGAGGCTGTATCTGCCTCTGGTGATAAAAAAGAGGCCGTCGAAGAGACTGTATCGGCGTCTGGTGACAAAAAAAGCAAGTGCGGGGCATGCTGTGCCTGTCCCGAGACCAAGCAGGCACGTGACCAGTGCTTTATGGAGCACGGCGCAGAGCACTGCCTAGGCGTGATCGATGCATACAAGAAGTGCATGCGCGAGGCAGGCTTCGAAATCTAAAAAAAAACGTCGCCTCTTCTCTAAATGACATCTCCAGATACATTCATACATTGATCCAGATACATTGAAAGAAAAAACAATGAAACACGAGTGAGATGCAGTAAGTATATCGTGATGTCTTTGAGCATAGTTCCAGTCGTATCACATCGTTCTCTCATCTCTAGAACTATCGTCTAAAAGAGAAGCTACGCTGAAAGAAACCCCCTAAATACCAATCGTCATGGAATTGTAAAGAATATATATCTGTATATTCGAAATAAATTATAATTTCTGCTGCCAAAACATACTTCGATTCGTGTCACATTTATCTACCATCTCTAGCACTCACAGCCCCTAACAGAAGCCATCTCCAAGAAGTAGAAGAAGCAACCGTAAAAGTTGAGTTAGTTCAAGTCTGGAATTCCGGAAGCGTGTGTAGCGCATCCACTGTTGACATGACTGACGACGATGTCGTCTTCTTGGTCTTCTCTTCGTCGTCGTAGTGGTAGTCGTCCTGGGACTGGAACTGAGCCACACTGAAAGTTTGTCTGGGGCTCATCTTCACTTCACTTCACTCCACACTCCACTGTTGGCCACTTGGTCTCGTTAGTCGTAAAAGCAAAGTATCTACATCAAGCGAGGCACAACAATAACTTCAAATGAGCATTTTAATAAATTTTTCAAATAATCACTTGAAAAGTGGAAAATTCTCTACCCAAGCGACTCTCTAGTTTCCATCCCGTTTCCATCTCCACATCTCAGAGTCCCGATTGCAATTCAACTTAATGTTTGCTTAAGGAATTAGTTGGCAAGAAGATGGAAAAAACTCCAGAAGTTATGAGTAGTTATGCACGACGGAGATTTAGATCTGTCAGTGCTAATGGGTTTCTCTCTGCAACAGAGACGGGAGAGAGATAGAACGTGTCTGGAGAGAAGGCAATCGTTTAGGTTGCAGATACTAGAAGTCGGGAAAAAAATCAAAGTGGTGTAAATCAGGTCTTTTTTATGGATTGGTTGATGGGTTGAATGGTACAGGAATTTAAAATTGGATAGATCAAATCTGTGGAGAAGGATGGAGAGGATGTAGTTGAAGACCCTAAGACCAAAGCTCTGATATACTCGTATGTATTATTGAATATAGAATTATTGCAAAAGTGAAGTGTTCTTTCTGTGCACCACCAATAAAATGGGAAGAAAAAAGCAAATATTGTAGGATTATCTATTGTCTTGGACTTTATCTAGTATTTTGTGGTATTTTCCCCAGTATTTTCTGCTACTTATCTGTATTTATCCGGTATTTTATCTAGTCTTTTTTATCAGTTTCCTAGTACATATTTTCCGGTATGTTTCTATTATTTTTACTACTGTAAGTTTGGTATCTAGTATAAGTATTATTTAGTATTTTACCAGTACATACATATGTATACTTCTGTTTGCTATCTAGTAGTTTCTAGTATAATTATATTATGGGTGTAGTATTTTTATGGTTAACTTTCATCTTCTTTTTTTTTTTTTGGTATTTGTACTATTTTAAGTTTGATGACTTGTTCTAGTATTATTTAACTATATTGTTTTCATAATTTTTTCTGAGAATTTCTGGTATTTTACTAGTATTTGTACTACTGTAAATTTGATATGTTTTTCTAGCAATATCTAGTATAATTCTAGTATTATTATAGTACTGTCTGGTATTTTTAATAATATTTTCTGTTTTTTTTTTTCGAGTATTTGCGTTTGCTGCTGTTTATGGTATCTTGTTCTAGAACAATTCTAATATTTGTTTTTCGGGTAGTATTTTTGGGTATTTTTCTAGAATTTATACTACTATAAGCTTAGTATCTGGTTACAAAAGATTGTAACGATAGGAAAACGGGAAAGTTCTAGACCCAGAACCAGAACGAAATTCTACAAGAAAGAACTTTAGCTCAAGATCAGTATACAGTATTTCAGAACCATTCCAATAGAGAACCTAATCTCTTTTTTGGTTAAACACTCAACAACTGCGATACCTCTCTACAGCCTTCCTTCCTTCTCCCACAACAGAATCCAACCAAAAAATAGCCACTGGCCATTGGGTATTTTCTAAAATGCAAAACCGCCAACAACATTTATGCGAATGCCTTGCCCAAAAATAACCATTGTAATAATGCTTTTTCGGTGGCATCCAGAGTGAGAGGAGGAAGGACACACCAAGTGTTGTCTTTTTGCGGACTGCATCTTTGTTAATATATAAACAGATATTTCTTTCGGGGTAGAATTGCAGTTTTTTGGGTGGCATAAGCCCGGAGGCTTCTTGATTTGCGAGTGCATTGCATACTTTGTGGCTGCAGTGCCCGTGCCGCCCGTCGTCCATTACATGTATGAAAGCGGGGGCAAGGGATCCAGGGACCCTCCGCGGAATGCCCCGAACTTAATGAGTTATATTTTGTTGTATTTTTTGGTGTGCTGCAGCTTGGAATTTTTAATTAATGCAACACACATGCACATGCAGGGATTTCATTTGCAGGCACATTCCTTTTGCCACTTTTTATTGTTTCGTAAACTATTTCGGGGCGACATTTCCATAAGAGAAAGAAGAACACTTCCGTTGCAGGGAAACAGAGAGAGAGAGAGAGCCTCAGGCGTTTCTGAGATTCTAATTAGCAGACTTTTGGGTGGGGTTTTTCCGAATTGGACAAGGGTTGGGGCGACTACTCACCTATTTGCCAGCTTTTTCCGAATGATGCCAACGGATATTTAGGTTTTTCTTCATCGCGGAGTTTCCTTACTTCCCGTTTGTCCTTCTTTGGCTTTTCCTTCTTGCTGTGCATCGTGGCAATGTGATTCTTGAGATTGTGTCGCCTGCCAAACTTCATCTGGCACTCGGGACAGTCGAAAATCTTCTCATTCGTATGGGTTCTGAGATGCGGCCTGAGGGAGTACATCTTGAAGCGTTTTGGACAGCGCGGACACTGGAGCATCTCGTTGCGGCCAATGGACCCCGATCGAGTGTGAAAGAATCGATGATATAGCAGATCCGATTCGTACTCGCAGCTGAACGGACACTGATCGCAGCTCCAGGACTTGCTGCTGTCTGTAGTGGCAGCGGAGGAGGTGCTGGCTGTGGGCTGGCAGCTGCGGTTGTGCCTCCCCAGGGCCTGAGGGGAGTGAAAGTTCTCGCCGCAACTCAAACAGCCGTGATTATCCCTGG
Organism: Drosophila lowei; assembly: GCA_008121275.1. NCBI lineage: Eukaryota > Metazoa > Arthropoda > Insecta > Diptera > Drosophilidae > Drosophila > Drosophila lowei. Next base: position 13,752,547 of record CM017779.1, on the reverse strand, counting down.
GATGTGCCTCTGCTCGATGCTGGGCCAGGGCTTGGGGGGAGTCAAAGACCTTCTGGCAGTTGGCGCATTGTTTGCAGGCCGCGACCAGTCGCTTCCTTTTTGCCGGAGGATTTGGCCTTTGATCCTCCAGGACCTCGCGTAGCATGCGCTCCAGGACCTTGTCCGACTGCGGGGCAGCCCTGTCTTTCGGGGTGGACCGCAGCTTGTGCTGCAACAGACTCCGATGACGACGTGCCTCCAGCGCCGTCTTAAACTCCAGGTGGCAGATGCCGCAGTAGTACCGTTCCAGGTGATGCTTGAACTTCTCGTGCCGCTGCAGCGCCAGGCGGGACATTTGTGGCACTCCGCATATGCCACAACGAAAGCGACTCTGGTAGTCATCGGCGGCCGTGTCGGTGGGCGGCAAGCCCGGGTGCTCCGTGGCAAAGTGGCGACGCAGCTGCATGTTGTAGAGGAAGCTCTCGCCGCAAGCGGAGCACGGGAGGCGACTCCGCTGGGCAATGCAGATGGGCACTGATCGGTTGAGGGCCAGCACCACATCCTTGTGGCACGGGTGCAGCATGTGCTGCCACATCAGGTCGCTGGAGTCGCACTCAAACTGGCAGTAGCTGCACCAAAAGCTGTCTCCTGTACGCCCCTGGACCTGCTTTAAGTGCTCATCGGATCGCCAGTGCTGCAGGAAGGACTCTTCCGTGTTGGCATAGAAGCTGCAGGGCAGGCACTGGAACGGCGACTGCCGCACAATGCTGCCCATGTGGTCGAGTATGTCCTTGAGGAAGGACTGCCTTCGCAGCGGCATCTGCTGCTGGAGGCGTCTGTAGTGATAGTGGGAGATCAGGTGCTTGCCCATCAAATGGCGGGCCATCGTGTGGCGACACAGATCGCAGCGCAACAGATGCGCACGGCGTTTCCTTTTGGGGAATTCCGACTCTTCCTTTGGCTCCTCTTCTGTTGGCTGCTGTTCCTCCCTCTCCGGCAGGCTGAAGTCCTTGCTTAGCGTGAGCTTGCCCCCGAGGGTGGCCTGCTCCAGCTGGCGTTCCGCCTCCGCTCTCTTCAAATGGTATGCCGATCGCAAATGCTGATCGTAATTGCAGCGACTCTTCAAGCGCCTGCAGCAGATGTTGCACCAATAACTGACGCCCGGCTGTTGCAGCTTCGTCAGGTCGATATTCTCGCGGTACTCCAGCTGCTTGCTGCCGGGCACCCACTTCCCGTGAGTGTGCTCCTCTGGGGGATGGGCATAGACCTCTTCCGCAGGCTCATCCCAGCTGGGGGAAATCCTTTCGATGTGGGTGTGCCCTAACTGTGGCCGATGCTCGGGCTTCCACTTGCCCCCCGTGTGGGTGGCAGGCACTGCGGGTGGCGAGTGCTGCACCGCATCGTACTCCTCTTCGGCTTCGTCTTCCTCTGCATCGAAGGAGTCATCCGGATCGTCTTCGTCTTCATCCTCTTCATCGCTGGGTTCTGGGAGTCGTGAACGAAATTCAGAGGCTTAAAGACAGCCTCATCGTGATCTCGGACTGCCTTTAGTACAGGATCTCTAGCCGCAGTCCAGGCCTCTTCCTTGGCCGCTCTATTGGACCCATCCCAGGCCTCTTCTTTTGGTCTAGAAACAGTTTTCCCGCCCGTCGAAACACTCTGCAACTGCAGGGAAGAGAAGAACAAATCTGCCCCCAATTCGTAGGGCAGATCGTAGGCTTCTGTCAAGGACTTGGAGGACTTTCCCCCATGACTGGCTGTCGTTTTTCTCAGATAGCTGCTGGGGGCCTCTGGCTCTGCGAAATGAAAGCTATCGTACGTGTGATCCAAATGTCTGCTACTGAGGATCGCAGGAGGCGAAACCTCTTGAGTGGCAGGAGACGTGGCCTCTGGAGCCTTAGGTCTCTGGGTTTTCTGTGTGGCCAGGCAATTGCTTTTCCGGTGCTCGATGTACTTGGAGAGTCCCACGATGGTGGCATTGCATTTAATGCACAGATGAGTGTCATCTAGATCGTCAGAGTCCATGTTTGATCTGTGGATTAAAGAGAACAATTAGAGGTTTATACTTCGCAAAAAAATGGAGAAAAAAGATGCTTAGATGGACTCTTTATCCAGTGATTTATGGAGTCATAGTCTGGTAACAGAACCCCCCTTTTTCATAGAGAGTTATACGAAATGAACTCCAGTTGAGGGCGCTTCCTCCTTTTGGGTCATATTTCAAGCCCAGTTTATTCATTAGCAGACACTCCACACTCTACAGCTCCACGATCCCCGGGAACGAACCCTTTCCTCCACACATTCACCACAGCGTTGACATGGTCGTGTCTGTATCCGTATCCCGTGTCTCCCTGCTTTTCCGTAACCCTGTTTTCCGCATCCGTAGTCCTTGTTCCTCGTGTGTGTTGTTGCGGCCTGTCAGAAATGAAGTTTATTGCGTCTGTGTGTGGCGTACATGTCCGCGTAGAGCCATCTCTCTCGCTCTTGCTCTCTCTCTCTCTCTGTGTGCGTCTCTCTCTAGCGCCATGCTAAATGTAAAAGTGTCATTTCCGCCATATGTGAGCACGCGATGAACGATGCGTCGAAGTCGACGTTGACGCTGACGCTGGTGTTGCCCCTGCCTCCGTTGGGTGGTGTTGCCTCTCATAATTTCATAGTACAATTGCTGCAGCAGCAAACACCAATCCCTGGGCACTGCCACTGCCAGTGGCAACTGCTGCTGCTGTTTTCCGCGTGGAATTTATACAAACGAGGCCCATGTCTGAGGTTAAATACGAAAAACATAACAATTCCCGTGGATACGCGCTGATACACACACACACACACACACACATGTGGGGAATGTGGGTTATGGGGCATCCACATCGCGGATTTCTGCCTGCCTGCGCCTGGCCTGGTCTGGCCTGTCCTGGCCTGCCTTCCATCCGTCTAACAAGGACAATATTGGCTGTGCTCCTCCTCTCCTATACTCCCGTCTACTGGCTCTCCTTTGAGTGATAAACGTACATTTGTTTAACAATTAACGTGGCAGCAGCAGCACATGCAACACCAACAGCCATTTATTTATAGTCTTCTCCCTTTTTAGACCTCCCTCTCTCCCAGTCGTCCTCCAGCAGTTACCATTTTTATATCGCTAATTAGTCGAATCGTGGGGGCGGTTTCAATCCAAAAACACAGGACACATCGTCGTGTGTCTCTGATTCACGATAATTGCTTATTACTCGTACAACACATTCTCTCTCGTATATAATTTGCATGTCTGCTTGTAGGATATATACATTTACTCGTATATGTATCGTATATGTATCGTATATTCGTATCTGTAAGTCCTTAGCCAAGTAATTGCCTTCTAATTGCATATTTGTTCAACATTTTGGGAGGTGGAGAAAGGGGTTTCTTATTGCGTCTTCAGGGAGATGAACAAGATATTTTGAGAGTGAAATATTTATACACAGGAATACCTGAAGGATTGATACTAACAGACTTCGATCACCTTTAGGGGTTCACTAATTGAATTTTATTGAAATATAAAGAATAAAATTATATCATAATACTTACTCCAACTATGCTTTACAGATTAAAAGCATTATCTTTCCTCCAATGGCAAGTAGAAATATTGAAGTTCTCACTTATGTCTCCTTCCTTCCTTCTGATTAAAGAACAGATGATCTACAAAGAGAATAAGTTCAACATTTGAGGATTATTGGAATATATTTCTAGAAAATAATTTATTGTATAGGAAACAAGCGCATGATCTGGTCCCTATTTGTATATAAAAATGCATAAATCATCGTTTGAGCAATAGTTTTCCATCCGAATAAAGCAACCAAATAAGAAAATATGTTTTAAAAATTAAAAAAAAACACTACCGTGAAAAAATCAGGAAATCTTCTTTCAAAAATCATTCAAACTTTCTATTACTATCAAAACATTATAGAATACACTACAGAAATGCTGAACATCTTCCGATTAGCCACAGTTTTCCTACCCAATAAAGGAGCAAAGAATCCTTCACATAATAAGACGCATAAATATTCCCTTTGCTCCTAAAACTATATATATAACACACTCTTTTTGTTGTAATCCCTATGGGCATCCTCTCTATTGGCATGCCACGTCATCGTAGTATCATCACCCAACTCCATAGATGGGGATAGTCTCCGCCCCCATTCATATGGAGGAACGCCGCTTGGGTTTGACATTAAATGCCATGTTGTACAGTATGTCTATTTGCTGTTCTGTTCGGTTCTGTTCTGTACCTTCCTGCCGACTGTTCCGACTGACAGCCCCTGCCACACCACTCCTCCAACCAGATGTGTGCGTTATTTCGCGCTTGTGGTACTAAATTGGGTGATAACTCCTTTTTAATGGCTGCAATGCTTTTGGCCCTGGCTCTTTGGTTGTTGTTCCTGTTGCTGTTGCTTTGTTGTTCTAAGTTTTATTTTTATTTGTCTCGCTAAAACTCAATTTTCGAATCAAACAACCACGAGGATTTCTCGTATCTCCCCAAACACTTGTTCCCGACCCTGTCCTCTCTTTCTGTTGCGTTGTGTTTGCCGATGATGCCCTCAAAAATTAAAACAAAAGCAAAAGAAATAGATACTGGCTTTTATGATAGAAGATGTGGATACCCTAGAAGATCAGTTGAACAATGAAGGTTCTCTTCAAGATATGTGATGATGGGTTTCCATGGATTTTGGCTAAGAAATGTTGAAGAAAGGTTTGAAATTTTTTTGTATCAAAAATCAAAGGCATTCAGATCCGTTCATTCATTACGGATGGTTTAAAATACAATGAATGACTGAATCATTGTATAATTAAACCAATAAAGTATTTGAATCTTCAGAAGAATCATCTAAATCTGAATCTTAATCATTTGAAGTGTCGTTTCCTTGTAAATGCATGCAGGGCTCTAGAGAATAGGTAATACATTCAGAAAGAACATGGTTTTTATCACAAAGAATTGTATTTCGAACGATTATTCCTATCAGAACTATGTGATATAGTGATCTTATTCAATTTCCTGCATAAAACCGAAGAATCTGGATAACACTTTTAGCCAAATATCTTCCAAACGCAGGCCTTCCCTTAAGGTTTCTGCAATCCTTACTTCTCTTGCCTTACAAACGTCTATGAAAAATCGTCACACCCTGCGTTCTGCAAAGGGTATACTCAACATTGTCATGTTATTTGTTGTTGCTATTGCCACCATTGCTTTTATTGTTGTTGATGACGCTGACGCAGAGGCTGACGATGACTCTGTGGCATGGACCACTGCCACTGCCTTTGATCCTGGGATTGGGATTGGCACTCGTATAGGATTGGGGGCTGGGATGGGGGGATTCGGTTCGGCCAATCCTCCTCGTACGTTGTCACAAATGCAAATAATGGCACAATTGTGTTGTGCTGCTTTTTAACTGCTTTTATTATTTAATTCCTCAATAGAGCAGTGCTATGGCATGAACATATTAATATGAAACCCTACTACATGTGTGGATTGCATGGAATGTGCGGGAGAATGTAGACATAGGAATATAATCGTATAGGTATGGGTTTGTATGTGAATCCCAAGTTAAAGGTAGAGAATTTGCTGAATTTATGAAGGATTTTAAGGAATATTTTTTTTAGTTGTTTACATTTTGCTTAACACATTAAATTTTTGTAGTTAATAGCAGTAAAAAATAAGATTAATATAAATATAAAATTCTTATAAAAAAAATAATAATCATACAAAATAGAAAAAAAAACAATATGTTAAATTAAAATTATCATATCTTAAATTTGTAATTGTTTTTTTTTTTTTTTAATTTAAAATATTTTGATAATTTAGTTTTTTAATTGTCATTTTCAAAATTTTATATTTTATAATTTTTTTCATTTGAACTTATTTTTTATATTCTTATTATTTTTTACTGTCTTCTAAAAAATTCTTTCATTTTATTTTAAAATTGATTTATGCGGTTATGCGGAAAACTGTATAAAAAAAACTTGAATTTGATATTTAAGTAAAGAACTATAAATAATTCCAAAGGACTATATAATTCATATACTTTATCGATCTGCGAGAGATCTTTAAAATAAAAAAAAAACATAAAAGGCACCCAAAGCCCAAACCCTTGGGGACGGGACGGAAACAAAGAACTAATTATCATCATTATCGAATTAATGCAATCGATTAGCATATTCGCTTTTACGATTCGATGGCCCCCCTCAGTCGATAATTTACAACATTGAATTTATTATTATTGGCATTTCTTGATTTCTCCTCGTCAGCTGCCATCCATTGAATTCTTCTTTTACGGTCCGCAGGAGAGATGTATCCAGCAGATGCCACTGCCATTGCCATTGCCACTCGGGGATTGGGGATCGTACCTGTTGAGTGCTCTTGTGGCTGCTGGCTTCGCTGGTCATCAGGTTTATGTGGCATATAATTTTTTGTCTTTTTTTTTTATTCATTTCGTTCATAAAAAGACGCCATCGTAAAATTTTTTGATGACGTTTGTCACCGGCTGCCTTCTGGCTTTCATGGCAATGAAATTTTTCCGTTTTTTTTTGCAGTTTTTGTTGTTGTTCCATTAAATGGATATATTTATGACACTCCACTTAAGCTCCATCAAATTAAGTATTTTTAGGAGGGGGCCTGACCTGTTTTTGTTTTTTAAATTAAGAATTTTGTGGACAAACAAAGATGAGTTGTTTTATTTAAGTTTTCAAAAGAGGTTTTCTGATGAAGAATGTGCATTAAATGTAATTTTATTTACAAATTTATGAATACTAGAAACAGTTTCTTCTTTGATCATCGATCAACGATCCCATGCAGGAACCTTTCTTTTAATCAAAAAGTCTTCTTCCCGCTGCTACATGTCCCTCTGTTCATATCGAATATCAGTCTTAAGCCAAGGCCCCATCCTTGATCGACTGATCGAGCCATTAGCATTCAAAATAAAGTCAATACCAGACAAACCATGGAAATCGAAACGAAAACGTATGACTCGAAATTAACTGCAAATCGTTAACAATAATTCAGCGGACAGTTCGTTCAACAGTTCGCCCCAACGGAAAGAAGAGTCCCAGAGTGGAAGACACAGATTCAGATGCAGACTAGTTTTGCATTTAAGGCGAGGATGATCGTACATTTTAATGGGCATATTTCACGCCAGTCCCCCCTCTGTCTCTCTTCTTCTACGAGTATCTTCGGCCCACGACGAATTCATAAAGTATCTCGCACTTTTTTTTAATGATTTCTGAGTTACAACTCAAGAGTCGAGAGCCAGAGAGCCAGAGAGACAGAGAGTGGGATCTTTAACTCTGATTTCCCCTTGCCGGATCGTTGCGTCTTGCATCTCTTGGCTGTTGCAACGCGCAGCAGGTACAATGCAACAATTTGGCGGCAACTTATGACAGCGCGGCCATCGCAAATAAACTCAAATGGCAATGAAGAAAACGAATGCGAGAATTTATGCAGCTTTTTGCAGCAACAACGAAGAGAGGAGGCTGATGTTGCGGCGGCTTTCGTGTGCGCACCTTAAATTATGAATATTACCAAATGGGTCAATTCGAAATAAATAAGGCAACGGTCTTCGCCGGCCAGTCGATCCGATCCCATCCGATCCTCTCCTCAGCCTCAGCCACAGCCTCGTCCTCGTCGATTGGCCAAATAGAGTTGTCTCTGTCGCAATTTCTCATTGAGCTGTCGCCTGGGTTTCCTGGCCAAACGGCAAAACGGGGCACACGCATCTCTACCCAGAGGATAACCAGAAGAGGATCGGCCTCTCTCTAAATATCGCTCATGCATCTGGTAATCTATGCGCAATTAGCGGCGTACATCAGATTTAGTATTCTGATTGCCTTCGCCGAGAGATCCCCCAGTCCTCCTCTTGCTCGTAAATATGATATGGAATTTGTTGTTATTCTTTTAGTTAATCTCAAAGACTGGCTAAATCTCCGTTCTTCTGCTGGGGCTCTTCTCGTCTGCTAGATGCTATTTAGTAGACAGGCAGGAAATGCAAAAGAAATATCTTAGATTTTGAGTAGGTTGAGGTTTGGGGATGGTTTCATGGTTGGCTCTTCGTAAGAGTGCGCGTAGATTGAATCAAATATTATTTAATTATGGGAAACAAGTTTTGTGGTTGAAAGAAATGTTCATTGATTCAGGTGTGAATGGGTTTTAAGAGTAGTTTGACAAACGACCCATGTGATCTATGAATCTTTGCCGGAATTTTCAGGGAACTACCATTTTCAACTCGTCAAGCAATCAAATATCATACAACCTTCAATATATTCATTTAGAGATCACTTGTTTTAGGTTTACTCTAACGAAAAATAGATGTTTTGAAAGTTCTACAAAGGTTTTTGCTATTTTTCCATAGTTTCATATAACTTCTTTTGAAGATCATCAGGGAACTATTTCTTTAAATTTTCCAACCAATCAAGCACCAAACTATTGATCTTTTTAAGAACTTACTAATTTATAGATGTACTTTGAATGAATTGCATTCAAAATCATCATGAAAATCTTCTTTTAAGCCCACTCAAGTAACCCAATCGATGTTTCCAAAGTTATGGATACTTTTCTTATAAAATTGATTAAGAATTCTTTGAAGATCTTTTCGATCTAGATCTAGAATACTCACCCAATCAAACACCAAGGAAATAATGTTTTCAGTAGATCTACAAAGTTATGGATCTAGTTCTTGCATAATTTCTCCATTCATTATTTTCTTTCTCAAGACTCTTCCACAAACAAGTACACCAAAAGATACATGTTTCTGTAGATCTACAACGTTATAGATGTATTTCCCATATAATTTCGTATACATTTTCTTCAAAATCATTATGAAACTCTTTCTAAGGAGCCCCAACCAACCGAATTAATGTTCCTAAGGTTATGGTTCCTTAATAATTTCATATTAATTCCTTAGATCATCCATGAAACACTCTATATACACTCACCAACCAATCACACATCATAAACCGGGCATAAAAACCCATCAATATATCGCTTAAGACACATGATCGCCCCAAAACCCAACCCAACCCAAAGAATATCACATCTATAAATCCCACTCAAAAGCTGACCACAAACGTATGGATCCTGCTCCTCCCTGGTGTGATCTGGTGATCTTTATGTGTATCCCATAACCATGGGATGGTGGTGTGTGGGCGGTCGGCGGTCGGCGGTGATAAATCCCTGTTAAGTGCATCCCATTAATGTTTCTTCGACTCTGCCGCGTGACTCTTTGACTTTGGTGGACACTGGAAAATGGTTTTGAGGCGCTTCCGTTTCAACGACACTTCCTCTCTCTCCCTCTGCCGAACCGATCATAAATTTTCCAATTTGTTGAGCACCTTCTCTGCTGGCTTTGGTTTTTGTTTCAGAAGATGCTCTTTCAATTGGTTGAATGCCATAAATTTTGATTAGTATTTTGTAACCATCACACCACATCATCAAGTGGGCGAGGGATACTCGTATACCATCTGAAAAACAGGGGACAGATGTTCCTTCACACCCAAAGAGGAAAACACACATTTCAAGTTTTTTTTTGCGGCAATACCAAAAGAAAATTTATAATTAAATAAACAGAAAGATAGACAGACAGAAAGACAGCCGGTTTGTCCGTTGAGGTCCTCTTCTCTCTCTCTCTCTCTCTCTCCGTTTTGGCCTTGTCTTAGATTTTACGATCCAGCTCATAAAATTAAAGATTTTACGACTTCTGCCATTATTTGACAGTAAACAAGAGTAAACACAACAGACGGAGGGAGAAGTCTAGTCTCTTCTCTGGGTTTTTCCATTTCCAGGTGGATAGCTCTGGGGCGTGACAGATTTGTCGCCTTTGACGTTTGAACCCGCCCGTCCGCCGCTTGTCAGCTGTCAAAAAATTCTACGCTGATGAGAAGATGATGGCCATTAAGCCCCCCACAGACGACCAACGACCACAACCTCATCAAAAGCGGACTTTTATTGTTATTTAATTGTTGAACTGTGTTCTCCGCAGACGTTCGCATTCGCGTACGCGTTATATGTACATAAAATTTAATTTTATGTGTGGCCCGGAGAGCCACAGAGAGAGAGAGTACCATTTGAAATAGTCAAAGTGACCCACCCGCTGGTTTTTAGTGTGAAAATCACTTAAGCGCGTTTACCGAATTTACGACGACAGACTCTAACGACGGATAGGGAATCGTTTCCGCTTTTACGAGCTGCTGCCAGCCATCATCCAGCCAATGGAAGAAGCTTATTAAAATGATTTAGGGCCATTACGATTGAGAGTAGAATGAGAAGTGCCTAAGAGTGCAGAGAGTGGGAAAGAGAGAGGTTTATCTAATTTTTGTGTGTGGTTATAATTGGGGATATAATAGTTTATAATCTATAAAGCGTTTTTGGGGATTTTGTGGATCAAAATATTGAGCACTTGAAAAATAAATGAATTACGGAACAAATTAAATAATTTTATTTAATTTAATTTTGTTTTTATTTATTTAATATTTAATATAATAGTTTAATATTTATTTAATTTAATATTTTATTTATTCAATATTCCAAATTGTTTACACTTTTTCTGTATCAGAGTCATTAATACCTAAAGTAGATATGTTTTTTTCCAGGGCAACGAATATTTTCTAAAAATTTTTTCGATTTTCAGGTAAAAAAAAACCATTAGAATTTCTGAAAGCATTACTAATAAACACGACACAGTTTTCCTGCATGTACGAGAACGTTTCGGTTAAAAATATCGAGCATCATACGGCAGTACCCCTCGATTCGAACTTATAATCATTTTAGGTGTCAAACATCATAGTTCCTTGATTCTTTATCTTATTTTCCATGACTACGATATTACTCAACTTATAAGCTTTGCAAATCGTTCTCTCAAATGGGTATATTTTTGTTAAATTTTTTTAAATCTGGATAAAATTTGGGACATTTTCAAACATATGTAGACCTTTAGTACAGAGAATTCTTGAGGTCTGTCTCTGTATTTTTATACCCGGTACTCAAAGAATTTAACGATATATTATTTATGATATTTAAAAATTATTAAAACTGCAAAGTGCATATATACATTCTTCAAGTACAAGGGTACAAGACTACTATCGTACAAATCTTGTAAAAACCAAAATACAAATATGAACTTCTATTCTTGATATTTCCAACGAACCCTGACCTATCCCACACAATTTTTAACTCCTTTCATCTATAAACCAAATCACAAAAGAATGACAATCAAAACAAACCTCTAAACCTCCAAAGAGAACCCCGATAAAAACTGCCACCCATCTGGTTCGTAAACCACATTTTACAAAGAAGTCCCATACCCTCTGTGCAATATTCTCTCCTCATTCTTTTGGTGAGCAGTTGTCAATCAGGGGGGCATAAATCAAACGTCAAATGCAGGACCACATGGCCAGGACGCAGTCCATAAATCAGTCAGCAAAAAGGGGCATTATAAAGAAACTATAAATATTTGTGTGATTGACGTGCAGACGCTGGCTGCACTCATAAAAATGGAATTAAAAGGACATCAAATTTTAACACATTTATGGAGTCAGCACAAACACACACACACACGCACACACAGAGCACGCCCTCATGGGCTGATAAGGACACATTATCAGGAGCGGGGAGAGGTTAGCGGAGGCCCTGTCTGCCATCATAAAAAGCATAATTACGGGGCATTTTGTGCTAATGTGATTCCCCTTGGACGCTCGGCTGCCGCCCGCCGCAGGGCGTTGGCCGTTTTGGCAAACAGCAACATTTCTTATCATGGCAGCAGGATGTGGGAGGATGTGTGATGTGTGGAGAAAGGAGCAGCAGCAGGGAGAGGAATACCCATAATGCAGGCTCTAGCCCGTAGCCTGGCAACCCTGGCAGGAGAGCTGAGCGAGCGTCTCCCTCTCTCTCTCTCTCTCTCTCGCATAAATCACTCATTATGAGGCGTAATTAATGCGACGACTATATGGCGACCTAAATTTTCTATAAATCATCAGATTAGACTCCGTCGTTCCTCCAAAGGAGAACAGAGCATATGATGTGAATCCTCCTTAGATATGCATGGGAGTATATATATATGCATATGTATATCTGTGTGTAGAAGTGTCCTTTAAATCTATTGGCAGCTTCGTCCCATGGCTAATGATGTCATAGAAGGGGGACGGGTATGTCTAATGGATATACGGATAATTAAGCTCCTCAAAGACTACATCACAGATACATGACTAAGCAAAAGGATATGCGTGTTTGAGTTATTGTTAATTTAGGGGAAAATCCATCAATAATACAGAGAAGTTATGGCTGAAGATGGGTTTGGATAAAGATAAGAAAGATTCGAATGGCAAGAAATAGTCATGGAAACTTGAGAAGTATCATAAGTATTCTCCACTCTTCAGCTATGAAAAATATGCAAAAACTTTGAAAAACCGTCTAAAAATCATACAGAAATAAGGAATCAAAGTTCTTATATCAATCACCGACAAAAGCAATATTTTTCTATCAAAATATTCGGTATACAATAGGAACTTTCATTCGAATCCTTATTCAATCGTCTTATGGGTCCATTCAAGGCAAAAGTATAGTCCGTAAACCGTACCACACCCTCGAACTGTCCCAAACCCGGCAGCGTTTGCACTTGAAGCTTGATCTCGGACTGATGTTGATCCAGCGATCGATGCCACAGCTCTGCCGCAAGCACTCGATCCAAAGACAACAGCTGACATGGCGGATGGTTGGATGCCACCAGTTTGTTGATCTGCAGGATGATAAAACGAGCAGCGCGTACAACATTGCTATCCTTGAAATGGATATTCGAGGGCTTGTGGCACAGGCAGTACTCTGCGGGTATGTGGGCCATCGAGCAGTCCCGCTGGTCGGGTATTGGCAGGAACAGACTTATGCCCCGAGGGAGATCGTCTTTCATCGAAGGGCTCTCCAACTGCTGGCTGCGCAGGCGAATCTCTTGATCCTCTAGGGTTGCCAGGTGTGGCATGTCCAAAAGAGTGGCATGAAGATCGTAAGCGGTTACCAGTCGCCTGCTATTCATTTTCAGATTCTTTACAGCCAAAGGATACCGCTCTTCTAGCCATTCGGGGTAGGAAATGATGGCCAAAGGCTGATTAACCTCCATTTTACCCTGATTGGTCGCAGAGAAGGTAGTGGCGTCTCCCTCCTTCAGGCCATAGTTGGACACAATCAAAATAAGTGTATTATTAAGGATTCCCCTCTCCATTAACTTTTCAAACATCTCAAGAAAGGGTTCGTCCAGTACCCTTCCGTATTGGAAGATGGCGTGTATCCCTTGAGTCCACCAGAGAAAGGAGAAGAAGCGGTGCCTCTCATGAAGGGGCAACTGTTTGTAGAGAAAGTTCAGCAGGACCATGGCATATGTATCCTCTTCATTGCAGTATGTCCCATGGCGTATCTTCTTCCTCGTCTGCTGCCACATCTCCAGGAGCGCAGGACGCAGATAGTAATCCGTGGGCTGATGCTCAAAACCTGGTTTATCCTGCGTAAACAGACCCATGTCTATATTATCCTCCCCGAACGCCGTTTGGTAGCCGGCATTTTGGAACATTTTCCAGAGGAAGGGACACCTATCGAGGCCTCTTTTGGAATCCAAACAGAAGTCCTTGATCTCCTGGCTGTTCCAACCCGTTAACAGGGGCATCATGCTCTCAAATGAGCTACTGCCCACGCGACTGAAGCCCATGAACTCCACATGCGGCAGGTTCTGCAGGAAATCGTACGTATGGACCATGGCACGAAGAAAGTGCAGATGGGAGACCGAATCCAGGCCCAGGATCAACACAGAAAGGCTATCCGGGGAGGTGGCAGACTGAAGTTCAGGCAATCCTTGACGGCGTCTCCTTTTCAGTGAAGGTTTCTTTGCAAAGAAGTGCACTCCATTATAGAAATCCGATCCATTGAAACACACTGCACGCACAATATCCCCATGGATTTCCATCTCAAAGGACCTTCTATCCAACATCACTATTTCCTGGTTATAAAGCAACCGATTCTCAAAGTCCGTCTTTCGTTCCACCACATAATAAGAGCAGTTCAAAGTCCGTTCTATTGTCATAACGTGTCTTGAGATACTTGCCACTCTCATTATGTATGCTCTCCACAAATCCCTCACTGGGACAGAGGTAATTTCTCAATTCCCACCAATGATACAGGACATCCGGACAGTAAGGAGACGTTGTCATTATCCTACAGCCATTGGTATTTACAAAATAATTTTCTATAATCGCGTGCTCTTCGAACACAAATCGATCGAGAAATGGATCCTTTAGGAAGTAAAAGGTGGCACAGCAGAACAATCCAAAAGATAAACAACTGCAACAACACACAAAACACATTTCATATTTGAGAATAATTTAATTTTTTATTAAGGGAAATTCTAAGGGCACTTTGATGATTAAAATATGATACAAAATAATGGGATATTATGGTTCAAATGGTCATAGATCTTGAGTATAGAAATGGAGGATGGAATCCTCTTAATTTCTATAGAACTTTCTTGAACCAACTCTTGCGTTAATATATAGTAATTTTACAACATATTTTATAATATCTGTCCATTCATTAAATGTAAGGGCACTTTGAAGACTAAAATATGATAAAAAGAATGCGAAATTAAGGTTGAAATGCCAAAAGACCTTAAGTAAATGCAATCCTCATAATTTCTATAGAATTGTGATGGTTTTTATCTGATTTCTTGCACCTTTCTTTAAGCAAAAATCATTTTAAATAAAAAAAAATATAATATTCCTATCAATATATCATAAAATCATTGAAAAACATTGATCCATTTCTTTAGTTTCCCAAACAATCAACGCTTAAACCTTGTACCACTCCAGAGAACTGATTTCTTGGCCCCCAACTCCCGTTTTTTGATGCCATTTCTGGGCCACTTTTCGTAATTATTCGATTGAAACAGAGGTCCTTTTTAGCCGAGGGGCTGCTTTTTCTGTAAAATAACAATAAACTAAAAGGTCCACTCGTGCATAAAGCATTCGCGTTCCAAAGTGGAAAGGGGGGGGGGCCAGTGGCGTTAATTTATCACTTAACCTTCTTTAGCAGCCAAGTTTATAATTTCGATGCCCCAGCCATGGCAGGCAGGACCCAAGGATGACGACGACGACAACGACGACGACGAAGCTGGCGACTGCAGGCAGGCACTTGAACGACGGACGACTGCCCATCAGCGAAATACCGGACACGGATACGGATACGGGGCCACGGGGTATGCAGGGACGGGGGTCTGCAGAGCTCGAATAAAATAAAATAACAAACGGCTGCCAGCTTGTGTATATACGAGTATTCCCTCCATTGTACCCGCGACGCCATCGTATTTCTTTAGCTTACGCATCAGGCGGCGCCCGAAACAGCTCCCTTCTGCCCTTCCTCCTAGACTGTCTCTCTCTCTCTCTTTCTCTGCTTCTCCTGGCATTGTCTTTCTCCTTCTCTGCTACTCTGTTTGTTTGTCCTTTTTGTTGATGGTTTACGCTCTGCTCTGCTCTTCTCGGGACAGCAGCTTCGCTCTTTGCAAAATGAAAATGTAAAAGGAATATTCATGAGGAGATTAGAATTATTTTTCGTGCTGTCATTTTCATTTTCACTCCACCTTCTACTGCGCTTTTCGTCTCCGAATGCCCTACAATACGGTTCGAAGGCTATCTAGATCGAAATTCTAGGAAGAATGTAAATGGTTCTACGATACTACCAGAGTGCTGACAAAAATATCTCAAGGAAAATGATTTTGATAGAGCTTATGGAGGAAATCTTCTTAAGATGGAAATATGTTGAATTACTAATACTTTGATGGATATATGGATACTTTTCTTAGATGGATAGCTGTTTAGACATTAAAATAGAACTGGAACTGAACAAGCTATGAATATATCTCCATACAATGGTATAATTAATATCAGAATATTAAACAATATCAATATCAAAAGAGCGATCAAAAATGTAAAATTTCAATCAAAACACTTAAAAGATGTCTTTGATCTTTGGATATATGATCAAAATGATTGATAAATACTGTTTTTAGGGAGTACACAATGAAGATCTCTCTGATTTGTACCAAAAATTATTAACAAAATAATGTATAACTTGTATTTTTAGGGAAAATTTTATAATTTTAGGAAATTTTTATTGGAAAATTATAATTATCGATACTATTTTACTTATTGACTCTACTCCACTCTTTGTGTATGCTAAAGATATTTCTGATTTTCAGAAAATTCCTATTTTAATGATCGATTTTAACGATAGGTTGGGAGCATTGGTATCTGGTCAATATGAAAGAAGGAAAAATTAATAAATTTCGATATTCCTTAAGTTCTCATCGCTTAAGTCCTCTATCCTCTCCATATCTACATATCCCTCAATTCTATTTTCCTGATCTATGAACATATTTCTTTGCACAGAATCAAAAAGTCACCAAAACCGATACCTCAAAGTGGCATTTCAATTGTTTATCCCCTTCTCCATCTCCAATTCCATTTCTTTTTGTTTCGAGTGTTTGCTTTTGCTTTGTTTTCTGTTGTTTTTTGTTGTTGCTATTTCTGCTGCTCGCGAGCGAAAAAAAAGATGATTTTTTGTGTGCCAAAAGGGATTAAATTCACGCTCGTTTGTCCTGTTTATGATGAGTGCCGTTCCCTGTTTGTGTTCCTCCCTCCGCTCCAGCGAGTCTGTGCCTCCTTCTTGCATAAAAGTTTAATGATACAAACACCCGGGCAATGACATGAATCACCCGATGGCAGGCAGACATCGCCTCGCCAGTCGCCCAGTCGGGCACACAGAAACCCCCCTCCTCACTCCTCCACCATCGTCGCCATCGCATTTAAAATATTTTTGTGAAATTATTATGAAAATGCGTAAAGGGATTTAATAAATAACTGTAACTGCTTCTCACTCACACTCACACACACACCACCCGCACCCTCTCTCCCATGCGCTCTCTTTCTCCTTTACTCCCACTCTCTTCTTAGCATCTCTTTTTGCTCTCTTGTGCTCATTTGCCTTTGCCCGCCATTGTACCGTAATTCATAATGCTGTTGTTTTTTCCATCCAGACTTTTCCTTTTTTTGGTACCCTTTTTTGTAGAGGGTTCTATGGTTTTGAGAAGAGGTTTGCCAACGCAGGGAAATTAGAAAGGGAACCATATAGGGAATAAACGTGTATGTATTTCTGATCGAACTGATATAGCCCTGTCCATCCGTCAGTTTCTATCCATAACTTATTTATCATTATTCCGGTATTCCCATGTCCCACGATGAAAACGTATTGCCTGATTTTGGTAATGGTTTTACTGAAACTATGGTAGGAACCTTTTTTTCTAAAGGAACCAGTAAAATCAGATGACTATACCACATAGAATAACGTTTTTGATTCAAAAGATTCCTTTGAATATGGCAGTTTTATATGTGGTCTTCTGTACGACAGTGCCTTGGGCAGCCTTGAGTCTGTCTCCAGAATTCAACAAGAATATTCACAGTCGGTTCCAAGAATCTAGTAACAAGATTCACAGTTTTTGACGGAACACAAAAGTCGGTCCCCAAAATCAAAAACAATATACGTGGCTTGGGCATGACACAGTAAATTATCCCTCGAATTCTTCGCATTCCTTGCATTCCTTTCATTCCTTGCAATGGTTCAAAACGGAGTGCCCAATAATACAATAACAAATTGGTCGGTCTCAATATCTTGTTATTGTATAGTCTTTACTATATCCCAATCGGATCCCTATATCATACTCCACTCCTTACAAAGAGTATTCGAACCTTCGTTCTCCAAAGTCCGTGCTTCTCCTCAGTTTTCTTGTGCATCTGTGTGGGATATACCTCTCTCTCTTCTCTCTCTGTACTCCTCCCCTCCTACGCTCCTGTTGCTGTGTGGAATTATGTTTTATCCTGAATTATGGATTTTGTTTTGTTGTTTTCTGTCAAAATCATATTTTGTATTCCACCACCCACCCCCCAAAAGCATAGGAACTTCTCTAACCCAAAAACTCCCCCCCACCAATAACCCCGAAGCCCGAAAGCCCGAATCCCGGACTCATTTACATGCTCGAAATTTTCGCTTTGGCTTCGCTTTGGGTACCATTTCTGGGTTACTCTCTCTCCGTCTCCGTCTGCGCCGCCCTTGCCCTTAACTCCAGCCATATCTCTGGGTTCCGCTTAGCTCTGGGTTTCAGCCGTTCTCTTGGCCATTAATGAGAATTTGTTTGTATCGACGTTAGTCCGGGGGGTGCACTCCACATTCCACTCCCTTCCTTTCCCTTCCTCTGGCTTTTGTTTTTAGTTGTAAATTTCCAAAACAAGCCCCCGAAAAGTTTCTCAAATAATTTCTACTTAATGTTTAGAATTATTTTTAGCCGGAAATTAGAAATTATGAAGAATATATCACACAGGACCCCGAGACAGAAGGACACACACAGAGGAACCCTCGCAAGCGGTTCTGTTCTCTCTGTACGGAATGAATCATGCATCTTTGGCGGGTTCTTTTGTATAATTGCCAGAAAACGTCGTAAATTGTGCACTTAACAAATGAAATAAAATTCGTTTATTTGTGTTTTGTTTTCCTTAATTTTTGTGTGGGTCATAATTACTAGGGGACATAAGTTAGGATCGTCTTGTTGTACAATAGTTGGCATTAAGTTGGAGGGTTTGAAGGTTTCTTTGAAAGGAAAATGGTTTAGATTGGATGTAGCGAAATGAAAAGAGAACTACTATTCGGTCATAGAGGAAGGAACTGTTACTTTAATTATATAGTGATCTATATTGATTCATATAAAGTTTCCTATAATGAATCTGTAGAACAAATTGAAATATTCTATCATAAAAACTCGTCTTTTAATCATTGTTATATTCGTTTTGTTCTGAAAAGTTAAGGAAGGGTTTTGTTTGGTAAGGATTGTTTCGAGTTTGATAGGTTATATTCGGATAGGTATTATTTTAGATCTGTAGCATATTGGATTAGTTTAAAGATATACTAGATATCTTCAATGGTTTTCCTAACATTTATTTTCTCTAAAATATATTTTCCCCATTCAAAAACGATACAGAAAAAAAAGAAAAGGATTTAGATGAAGAAACCTTTAGAAATTTCTTGTAAGTCCAATAGCGTATTATCTTAAAATTCTATATTCTATATCTAATATCTCTCATATCTTATTTTCTTTACCTCTTTTTTCAAACCCCATAAAATACCAAAATATTTTTCATTCCCAAGCTCTCAACAAATCAGTCTTTAATTAGACAAAACTGAGATCCTAGCAAATTCGGTGGCCACATTCAAGGACCATCCACCATTCTCGACTGTCGCACTGTCCCTGTGTCTGGGTGGGAGGATGGAGGGGTGTGCATAAACAAAATATCAGGTGAGCCCTTGTGGGTGACAAATTAATGTGAAGCTCATTAACGCACTGAATAAGGATTACGGATTTGATTGAAGGTCCTCTGGGCATAAGTACACACACACAGACACACCGGCAGACAGGCAGCAACACCCACACCCATACTAGGACAGATATATAAACAGATAACGCACACACAGACGTAGACGTACGAATACGTGTATAGGTATATACAAATGGAAAGCACTGTGTGGGCTGCGCACCAACATCGGGAATAGTCAGCGAAAAGTGTCATTATGTGTACATATACCCCAGGATTCGACTCTGAATCCACCTACAGCCAGGCACCCCCACCCCTATCGTTCTCCTCATCAGAGGGTCCCTCTGCCGACAAGGACGATGTCCGGGATCCGACACCACGAAACGGAACGGAACGAAACGACTGCCTGCGAACGAAACGACGACGACGACGGCGCAAACAAGGAGAAAATGTGTACATAAAACAATCTCGTTATGTCGGCATTATCCTGAAGAATTCTGGTTCGTCCTCGTCACTCGTTGGCCCATAAATCACTCACACGCTTGGCATACTTCCCCCACCCACACACCCACCGCGTCACTCCTCGCACTCGGTATGCCTGTCTCTTTCTGTCTTTCTCTGGTCGCCTGCTCTATCTATCTCGTTTGTCGTTTGTTGTGTGTGTGTTTCGCTTTGTTTGTCTTTGGGGCGCGTGTCCTGCTCTGCTCTGCTCGGATGTTGTCCTGCTCCCACACGCACACACATAAAACACACACACGCTGATACACTCTCCTTTGTTTTAGGGGAATCTGTTCTTTTGTGTTTTTTGGTATTATGATAGCAAGTGTGAATACTCTTTGCAAATAGGAGAGGAATTTTTGAGAGTAGTTTAAGAATTATTATGAAATAGAGAATTGAGAGGGGATTTTATAAGATTTGTATCCATAAAGACAGTTTTAGACATTAAATAAAATCAAAAGTACCATCAATTCTATTTAAAATTATACAAAAATAAGGATTTTAATTTACAACTTATAATCGAACTATCAAAAGACCCAGAAAATTGTGGGATTGTGAATCATCCCAATTACATACATATGTACATATCTCCAAATAAATAAATAAGAATGCTACTTAAACAATCAATTAAACTAAATGGTATATGATTTTAGATATATTTCATTAAAAGATATACAAAATATCATTTATTTTGCTTAGTTTCTCATAGAAGATTGTGGAGTTTCTTTAAAAATTCTTTTGCATCATTTTGTATTGTATGATGTTTCAGGATGGACAAAATATATATTTTATGTGATGATAAATGATTTTTCCTGTTGCCTCTTTGAATATAAAACATTTTAACTATAAATTTAATAGATATCCTTAATTTTACAGATAATTTGAACTTAGAACAGAATAGTTCTAGAGGAAAAAATTATTCTCTTCCGATAAAAGTAGTCTTATTGTAATATTAGTATTATGATAGTGGTATATAATACCATACCTTCCACAAATTCCCATTCATCCCATACGTCTCTTCCCTATTTTTCAAAAAGTTAGGGTATTCCCCCCGTCGACTTTCCACCGCTCGCACCCGCATAGTACGAGTATTTTTGTTGTTGCAGCATTTTTTCTCTCTTGGTTTGCCAGTAATTCACCCCGCGGTGACATTTCGGTGTGACAGACAAGACGTGTCCTTCGTCCTTTTTTGCATTTCTCTCTTTTTCACTGGGTCTCGTCGTCGTGGCTGTGCGGCAAGTTTATCGTTTTTAATGTTGATACAACAACCCCGGGGTCGTGGCTCAACCTCGTCCTCGTCCTTGTCTTTGTCCACATTTACATCCACATCCACGTCCACGTCCGCGTGAGGATAATAGGATGTTAAGTAAATATTTTAAAAAGCCTCCCTCTTCAGCAATTGAGAAATTGTAGGCGACCGACCTCTGGAAAAATTCGCTCTTTCCAGCCAGCGAATGTCCGCTCATTTGCGAGGGCCAAAGGAAAAGTTTAGGGGGCGGACAGGCGGGGACTGGGGACTCACTCTAATCCTCCGACTCCGCCTCCTCCCACTCCTCTGCCTCTGGTGGCAGGACACTTTCTGGCATAAATCATTTGCATACGAAATGAGAGGCCAATGCGAGAGCAGAGAGGCCTGCGAGTGAGCGTCGAAGATGAATGCGAGAACAACACCCAGAAGGCAGTGGCAGCAAAATGGGTACTGAGAGCCAGGAAAAATCCTTTCAATTTTCGCACACATTCAATTTTATTAATTAAAACATTTTTTTCTTCTGTTTGTGATTGGAGGCAAAGGCAGAAAGGAAGCCAGAGAGGATCGGGCGGAGCGGCTTGGGCAATTAATTCCAAACATTCGGGACGCTTTTTCTTTGTTAAGTTTTTCGGTTTTTCCTGCTTTTTTTTTTTTGTTGTTGTTTGGGTGCGCAAATTATCCTTCGCTATCCTTGCGCGAAATAAAATATCACAAACAGTTACAGCCCCCCATAAATAATGGGAATTTATGCCACGACCAACAACTCGAATCCGGAATCCGAGAATCCGAAAAGAACAACAAAAGCCAGAAGCCAACTTTTCGCCGCCTGAAATTACCATTCAATCATTTTGTAATTGCCTCAAGCGAGGGAGCACGGGTGGTGTGGGGCATGGGGCATGGGGCACGGGGCCTGCTACCTCATTCAATTTGCTTGCCTCCAGGAGGGAGATGGGGGATTCATTTCATTTGGTAGTTGGTTCTCTGTTCTCTTAATTTCTGCAATCTATTCTAATAAGCCTTCTATTTCGAATCTATTTTGCATTCAAATTGGTTCCTTTTTCATTAGGGTTTTCTGTCGGTAGGGGTGTGAGGTAGGAGAAGGTACGAGTACCTGGGGATTGTAGGGGATTTGTGTATAGATTTTGATAGAGAAATTATTTTTGTTGAGGGTTTAAGAAGTTGCTTGAATGGAGTCTTAGTGGATAGAGGTATGTACTAGAAAAGAGTGGTAAAAATGTAACATCCTTTATGACTATTCTATTATATTCTCTTCGATTCTAATATTTTTCAATACAAATTTGGACAATTGTAGTTTTTCTTCTATGTTTCTTTCTGCTCTTAGAATTAATTATTTCATATTTATTCTGCTTTGAATTTTATGCATTTCAGATCAATTAGTAAGGATATGTATCAATCATATGTAAATAATTATTATTTTTTGAGTTTTTTATTTTATTTAAATTTTTTGCTCAAACATAATTATTAATTATGGATTAATAGTATTAATTGTATAAATCAAAAACAATTAATAATAACAGAATATCCTTAAAAATAATAAAAATAAATTTAATGTATTCATAAAATTAATAACAAAAAAAAAAAAATTATTTTGTGATTTTTTGAATAATTTAATAATTTATTTATATTAATTATAATCCAATAAAACTGTTGAAATATGTATTTCTTCATCTATACTTTTTTCTTTACTTAGAATATTTATTCTGCTAAAAAATTGTATGCATTTCAGATCAAAAGTTATGATAATTTTTAAGAAATAGAATTTATTTTTTTCTCTATAAAAATTATAGAATATTCTACTAATAATTTTTCTGTGTTTTTCTATCCTTAATCCCATTCCTTTCCATTCCCTAAAACACCCAAAACTTTTTGCTCCGTTCCATCAAGATAAATCGTTGACATTTGCTAGAATTTACTTCTCCCAACCAGAGACCTCCCTACCAGAGATCTCTTCACCAGCCAAATCTCATTTGAACAATTTTGCAATTTTAATCAGCTGTATCTTTATGGGGGTTTGGGTAGCCCCCAGAGTCCTGCCATACCACCCACTCTCTGGGTCTTTGTTTTTGGATACCGCTTTGGCTGGATGGCTGGATGGCTGTCTGTCATAAATCTATCACATTTAATGGCCGCCTCGGCCTCGCCTCAGCGCTGCACATAATTTTATGTATTTTATGCTGCAAATTGTTAGCCAAAGCGCCCGCCGCACATACACAAACACAAATCAGCAGCAAAAGCAACCCTCGGCCACGACCAGAGCCCTGAAAATACCACCCCAAAGCACCACACCACCCACCCCCAAGGAGTGTGAGGCACAGACGAAGACGAGAACACGAAATTTCCACGCACATCTCTGAAGACTCACAAATTTCATAAAGTGGCAATTCAATCAATCAATTCTGACAGCAGCAAAGGAACCCAGTGGCAAGCGGCAGTGGCAAAAGCGTTCGTTCGAGGGTTGGACGCCTGCCATTTCTGGGGTGGACGAGGACCAGAACGGGACAGAGTCCTGGTCTCCGTCTATGGCCATTTTAACCGTTATGCTCACGTACACAATCACACAACTCAAACTGATTTTCTTACGGGGGAAACGTCAGCCCAGGCTCCTGCCTCCCCATTTTCAGGGCGAAAAAACAAAAGAAAAGCTGTGCCGTAAAGTCAATGCAGAAGAAAGTATGCATAAATTTCTCTTAGACCCTCGCCCGCATACCCAACCCCATTTTGGGGGCAACAACTTCGGCTTCAAGGCGTCAGAGTCCAGTCCAAAGAAGCGGCATCAGAGGGGATCCGCTCCAAAGAAAGGCCATCAGAATCCGCACTCCAAGCAGTCCGTCAGTCCTTCCCAAGGAATGGGGCCGTAGACCCAAGGAGCCCCTGCCCGCCCCACCGCCTTGGCAGTTTAAATATTTTTTAATTGCCTTTGCCACTGGAAACTCACCCTCATCCACCACCACCCCTTTTTCAAGGCATTTATTTTCCCTCCTCCTTGGCCTTCTTTGTTCTTCCCAGCTATTATCCTTATTTATTTGTGTTTCGCTTCTGTTTCATTGCTTTCATTCTGCTTTTGCTTTTGCCATTGTCCTGCGGATTCGATAAATTTTTTGGAAAAGAAAAAACAGCCTAAAGGAAAATTGTAGACAAAAGGAAGCAGCGGGGAAAGACAAGTGTCCGGATTGGTATAGAGAGAAAAGTCGAAAGCGAAAGCTAATGATAATGAGAAGTAGAGGGAAACATGGGAGTACTCGCAGAAGGGAGCTACAGGGAGTTCGGGAATGGGAACCAGGGAGTACTTTTAGAGTGATGAAAGCCTATATATTGGCTAACAAATATTTGATGGATGAGATAAGGATAAATGGGAGTATAATATTGAATAAGATAATAGTAATATTAATACTAATAAGGTATGTATTTAGTATGTAAATCGAATGGAGAAGAAACCCATTTTGGAATGGCATATATTTCTCTATTATTCATTCGGATAGACACTGATGAAAGCTTACATGCATATTCATAGTATTACTAATGGAATTAGTGATAGAGGAATACGTTAACAATCGTGTAAATGTATCTTTATTCCATATAAAGTGAAACGTTGAAGAATGACAAACGAGGTTCTTAGTTTTCAATCTCCCAAAACATATTTTGAAACAATTCCCATGAGGCAATCCAATCAAAGTCCACCATTTCCTAACAACAAACCCCCCAGCCACAGCCATGTTTTGTATCTTTCGAGTACACAAATAAATGTATACCCGATGCTGCCAAGAATCTGTATGCTGTGTGCTGTATCTGTGTGTGTATTGGCCAAGTGCCTCGTGTCTGTCTGTGTCGGGGGTAAGCTCATGGCCAGTGAGCGTGGCCACGTTGACAGGTGATTGATTGACAGGCGGATGGAGCGCCCAGAGAGCAAGCGAGATGGTGCACGGCGCAGGCAGCTCTGGCTCTTTCTGGAGGTTGGAAAACGTACGTACGGCTGCTCCGCCCCGACACAAAAGGAGGAACCACCGAACAGCCAGAGAACCATTCATATGAATGTACAACATATTCGTATGTGTGTGGACTCTTGCATTCATATCCAAGCGAAACAGGTTCTTGGATACATTTTTGAAGATAAATAACTAGTATCTGATCACGTAATGAGTACATATTATGTGGATATGGTGGAGTTGTTGTTGTTTATTGATTTGAAGTGGGGTTTTCTATAAATAAAAGTCTTTTTTGAGAGTGGGATTCGTCTTTTGTTCTTAATTTCATTCATTTTTGGTAGAAAAACCCATTTAAAAATGGATAATCATATTTATTTGTTTGAATTTGAACTATATTTTTGTTTAAAATACACAAATTAAACATTCCCTTTAAATAAATGCGTATTTTTAAAATTAATTTAAATAAACTCCAAACCACAATTTTTAAATCTTAACGGACACGTTTTCGCATTTGGTTTGTGTTCGAAATTCGAACTCACTCAAGCGCTCACAAAACGTTTCGCGAGAGCAAAAGCCACTCAAGCAAACTACTCGCTCTTTCTCTTGTTCCACTCTTACGCTCTCGCCTCTCTTTCGAAAACACGCAACAACAGACAAATCAGCTGTTTTTTTGCAGCCGGCGTTCTTTCAGATAAAATAAACAAATATATGCAGTAATACACGATTTGCACAACTAGAGGGAAAGGGTAATATAAACAAATAGGTGATATCAGCAGCAACAGAAATAATGAACAATTGAACCCTGCTCTAAGGGAGATTTGATTGCTTTTATCAAGAAACTTGCCAAATGACTTACCGAAAGACGCAATTACTGCCAGCAGCAGCTTTAGCCATGGAATTTAGCGGATTATTATTTTAATCATTCACTAAAGCGGTGCACTTTGTATTTATTACTTTACTTTATTATATCTGAATTAATTTAAACAATAAAAACAAAAAACAACACTAATTTGTAGCCACAGCGCACTTTTCACTAGCAACCATACGGCAACGCGTTGCTTCAGCTGGCAGGCAGTTCGAAATTCGAACTTGGGTTCAATCGAAAACAAGAGATGAGAGAGCGGAGTGAAAGAGTGAATGAGCGTTGTGAGAGCGGACATTGAGTGAGTGTGTGCTCGAAATTTCGAGTGTTTATGATTCTGAGCGGAATAAAAAATGAGAAATGTGACAAAAATGTTAAATAATTATAATAAATAAATGAAACTGCAGATATTCATTATAAAGTTTATAAAAATACTAGAAAATGTAAAAACTAAAATAAAAGCTAAAAAGCCTATACACATCGAAGTAGAAATGAAGTTTGAATTATTATGGAAATTACTCTTTTATGTTTTACACGACAATTAATGTGACTTTTCCCCTTTCTATCTATACAGATCTTGCCCCCAAGCAGGTTGAACAAACCCTCCATAATTATCTAGAAATTAATCTGACATAATTTCAATCTACATATGCAACTATCTTTAAACACGATCCCAGGGGCATAATCTTGATAAAAAATTCTACACATTTCCTGTGTCATTAGCAGCAGTTAGTGGGAGAAAGACAACACAACAGAGAGAGAAAGAGAGACAGAGAGAGTGGTTCCATTCCAGCGAACAGAACCTCTCATTTTGTTGGAACGAAATCAAAACGATTTCTCAAATGTCATTGGAATCATTTGTATTTCAGAGATACTTCTTTCAATCTTTTTTTGTTTGAGCGTCTGGACATATGGGAGACCTCTATAAAGATGGGGGGACTAGAGGAGAACTAATTGCGTGTTCAGTGCAAAAATCGTTTCAATTTATCGCCTCAGGTTGATTTTATGCTTCACATACACACACACACACACACATATCCGTATCCGTATATTAATGAAGCCTCCAATGGCTATCCTCTGATGGACTCTCCTCTCATTCGCATTCTCTCATCCTCAAGGGAGGAGGAGGAGCAGGAGAGACAGAGACTCCAATCCCTAGCAGCCAGTGCACCTTGATTTATACGCTTCAATCCCACATTTTTATTTCTTTGGCTGCCATTTAGCTAAAATATTTCATATCTGCAGTGCATCGCCATCTCTGTGAGTAGTCGTCTCTGAGCTTTTGGCTCGAAGGCCCCAATGGAACCTGGAACATGGAACCTGGACACAGACCCAGTGGAAGCGAGAGAGCAGGCAATGGACAGCCGCTGCCCCGTAATTATGCGATTTGTTATTCGAGATTTGAGGCGATTGTGACTGTGAATCATGTGCTGCAGTGCACCCAGAGACCGGAGACCAGAGGAGAGGGAGAGCTGGAGAGATGATTTAAAATGCGATTTCAATTCTGGCATTTCTGATTCGCCCTGGACTCCACTTGGTGTGGTGTCTGGAGTCGTCCGATGGAGTCCCGATGGAGTCTCTCCCCCTCTGCCCTCGACGTTCTCGACGACGACTCTCAGGTATCTGCCGAACCATCGCATGCTGCTGCCGATGCCCCTCTCTCCACATTCCCTCCCCATGGAGGAGGGACCCATTGCATGTGCAACGGACGGACATTCGCATTCGCATTCGCTGACTGACTGACGTACTTGGGGGCTGACTGATATGGGTGGAACCCAAAAACGAGGCTCCAAAGAGGCAGCCCGATTGCCGCATGTTGCCTGTTGTTGGAAGCCTGCAGCATGTTGTACAGACAAAGGAAAATGTTGGTACTCTGGGCATTGGAGGAAATATATTGGGATTATCTTTGACTGGATTCCAAAAAATTAAATATATTTGGAATAAGAGAAAATATCATTCCAATTTAAGAAAGATAAAGAAACAATTTTTAAGCGTATTTTTTCATTCTTGAATGATGACATTCCCACAAAGTGTCATCATTCCACGGTGACATGTGACTGGCAACATGAATGGAAGTGGTTATACATTGAATAATCTTCATAAAGTGCATTTTCATTATAAAATTCTGTACTTAATAGAATCTCTGATATATATATAGAAATATAGAAGGAAAAAAATATTAATAAATATATATAGCATATGGAAATAAGAAACGTTTTCTTAGATTAATATAGGAATAGAAATAAGGTATATCTTTAGTAGATTGCTACATTTCCTATGCATTTCAAGAAGTAAAACACTAAAAGACTAGGAATTTTTTCCACTATAGCAGGAGAAAATAATAAATATATAGATATTCATCTATTAATCCTTATGGGAGGAATGGGGAACAGGAATAAGGAATATCTTTAGGGCATTCCCACTTTTTCTATGCATTTCAAATAATAAACAACTTCAAGCCTTGGCTTTCCTTCCACCAACATTTCTCTTTGAGTGTCTAAAGCTTATATACGATCCATGCGATCGACTGGAGAGTGTTGGGCCTGGTGGTGGTGGCTTGATTGCATTGCATGAGGCCTTCCTTTCGTCTTGAAGAAGTTGGACTGTGGCTTCGTCTTCGTCTTCATCTCCATCGCATCGCCCGTCGTCTGCTTGGTCGTCGTCGTCTTCGTCGTCATCGGCATCGTCCATCTTGGCAGGCAGGAGAGAACATTGTCAGTTGTTGGATTGTGGCGGGGAGGGATGAGGGATTCGTTAGCTTTTGGCGGGGGCTCTCGGGCATAAATCACTCTCTCGGCTTCGGAGATCGAGAGTCAAGGCGAGTCTCCACCTCTTTGTGCCTCTTCTTCAGCTTCTTCTGGTGGTGCTGGCGGATCGTCTCGAGGTTCATTCCGTTGATTAATAATTAATTTGCGTTGCCTGTTGCCTGTGATTGCCTGCGGTTGTCGGTCTACCGGCGGCTCACCTGACGACTCCTGGACTCTCGACTCTGACTCCTTTATAATGAACGGTTCGAATGTGTGTGTGTGTGTGTGTGTGTGTGTGCTGGCAGGACATTCGTCGTACATCATCCCATCCCAAAAAGCGCGCCCAATGCTCGATGTTCGATGCTCTCTGTCTGATTGCTTTGGCTCACAGGTTGCTCTACTCCTCTCTTCCACCAGCCTCTTCTCCCTCCTCCCCCTTCTCCTCCTCCAGCCAATGCATAAATTCTTTGGACTCCAAACAGGTATTTAAGAACCCAGCAGATCCCCAAGCATATAGCCAGAAAAAACTCTGAGACGGCAGCGGCATAAATTAAGCGAAAGGTGTTTATACATTCGACAATAAATCAATTAGCAAATTTGTAATTATTATGTTCATAAATCTTCACAACTTCGTGGCAGCCCCAATGCACAATCTCCGCGCGATTAAAATATTTTGATAGCCCCAAAAAAACGCAGCACGAAAGACTCGCTGATCGCGAGATCTTCAGTGGGAGCCACGCATATCGATGATCTCAAGAAAAGGGGGAAGAAACTGTAGGTGTGGACAGCCGCCAGTCAGAAAAGATAGTCATGGGAAATAGATCTTAAGAATTTTCTTACTTTTAAGGATTGTTTTTCCTGTAAAAATTAATAGGGAAATTTAAAAAAAATAAAGAATGTTTTTAATGGATTTTTTATTTGAAATTTTAGTATGAAATGTAAATAAAATATTTATCAGGTTTGTCAGTGAAGTTTTTGTACCAAAAAAACGAATGAGAGAACTTTTTTATAGCCTTCCATAGATATTTCTTTCATCATTCTTAAATGATAGCTTTTCGCTTGAGCTGTAAATCATTCAACGTTGACGTGTGAATGACAGTTTCATGTTCCTTCAAAAAGCCGCATAAGTATTCATTAGATACTAAACCATTTTTTCATGATTTATTACAGATTTAAGTAAAAACCTATAGAATATTCTTCCATAATTACCCAATATTCACCCTCCAAAGCCTTCTTTTCATCATTCATTCAATCAATCTTCTGCCAATCTTCGGCTCCTACAGACACACAATCTTCCAGTGGCACAGCCTCTGGGGCTGGGCCTTAATGACCTCCTCCACTCTTTTTCGTTTAACGCGCATCCGTCATTGAAATTTAGTCCGGGGTGACGCCCACAATTCTCGGTGTGTTTATGCGCCATTATTAACACGTCATAACTTAGCACCCGCTACCAATAAAGTTATCCAAAACAGGACCCCATCACCCCCATCCCCATCCCCATCCCCGTCACAGCAGCACTTGCCAAAAGTTGCCATCAATCAAGGCAGAGGCCAACAGCAGCAGCAGTCCGAGGGATAAGCAAATGACGTGGATGCAGGCGGCGGCTCCAAGGGGCCAAAGGTACCACCAGAAACCCCATCCTACATCCTACATCGTACATCGTTTATTTATGCATAACACGAGGCGAGGGCGAAGCCGCAAAGTGATTTTAAATGGGGGCCATGGCCGAAACACACACAAACACGCGGGCCAGGGCAGGCCTGTGCCTCTGCCTCGGCCTGCCTTCAAAATTTCGTTGATGAAGTGAGGAGACCTGGAGGGGGGGAGGCAGAGGAACTCTGAACTCTGGCGGCTACCGGAACCATTAAAAAAGATTTTCGCTTAAAAAGCAAAACAAAAAATGCAACGTAAATGGTTTGTTGTGTGGGTTTTACGTTTACGTTTAATTGAATAGAAGTGCAAACAGCGAAAAGGGAGCGTAAAAAGTGCAGAAAAAAACTGAAACAGCCTAAAAGTTGGGGGGATTCCCGTAGAAAGCATCATTCAGGCAATTTTCAGGTTTATTTTAAGGATCTTTGATAAATAAAGATGATAGAGGAAGGGTTTTATACAACTAAGAACTACAGAGCTCGGAGGCAGAGGAAATGGGAGAATAAAAATAAATAGCGAGAATAGTAGTATAGAAATAGAAACCTAGGGAAGCATTTAATGTCAGGAGTACGCTTAAGAATCTGTATCTGCATCTGAGACTCATACCTGGCTGTAAATCTTAATGAATATTTGTTTGACAGTGCCTTCTGAGGTTCCAGAACAACTATATTTACGTACTACTAATGTATATCTATCGATAATTGACTAATTAACAATGAATTGTGTTTCAGGAGTCCCAGAAACTACCAAATGCTCTTCAAGATACTCAGTAAGTATTCATTATCCAAACTGACATTCTTCGGCATTCGTGGTTGATCTAAAGTCCTCCCACAGGCAGACCTCGTACCGCTTCCTATCGCCGAAGGTCTCTGCGTTCCCCAGGATCCTATTGAGCCGTCTACCGGTTAGAGTTCTGTCTGTAGCAGTCCTCTGGCTATGCTCCAGGCTATGCAGGACTCTCTTCAAGAATGAAGACAGCCACACTGTGAGTGTGTACACTTTTGACCAAATCATTCGACTCTAACGTGGCTTCGGTATTGGATCTTTACAATCATCATCACCGTTCGCCTTAACCTGTAACTGGTCCGTGACTTATGCCGATGGTACGCTTCTCCTTTGATCGATTGCTATGGATTCCAATCTTGCAATATAACCGCAATATAGCTCTCCCTCCAGTGGTAAGGAATCCCTCGAATATCTGGTGCAGATGTGGAGGCCCTTCTGGGTAGCCATTGAACATTCAATAAAATTAAAACCCACCAAAGAAATCCACTTGCAAACGAGTTTTTTACTTAAAGGAGTCTGCAAAGGACCACAAATACTCGTAGCTTCCTTTGATAACCAACTCAAAGCAGTGCCCGCGGAAAAGCGTATTTTCCGCAACTATTTCTACAATTTTCTTCAGTCAATTACCTAAACGACAAATAAAGGCAAAGGGTTCTAAATCATCTGCTTATGCTTACAAAAGACGAAATTAAATCGTAATCTCTGTTTCTGTTTCTGTTTTTCAATTCAAATTCAATTTCAATTCCCCAATGCAGAAAGGATCCTCCACATGTCCTCCCGTACTCCCACTCCTTTGAAACGCTCTTCCCCATTCCTGGAAACCAATCGAATTCAATTCGCAAATATTGCAACTACACCGAGGACGAGGACGAGAACGAGAACGGAGGATGAAATTATGGTCAGTGCCTTGTGCAGTGGTTCCAGCTGCTGTTCCTCGCTCCATTTGGGGATTGCCTCCTGTTCCACAGTCCTGCCCCTCTCTCCCTCTCCCTCTTTCTCTGCCACATAAAACGCCGTAAAATGTTCCGTGGAGTAAATCTAATTTCGCTGGACAAGTGACTGTCATTGATTGCCGATATTTAGGAGTCCTGCAACGGCAACAGCAGTACAGAATAGTCCTGGTCCCTGCTCGCTGGCCTAAACCCACATGTGTGTGGTGCGTGGTGTGGTGCGGTGTGGCAGAGGCACACTCTCGTAGAGCGACAGGATTGTTCCAATCGTCAATCGTGTTGCGTGTGTTGGCCCGGAATAAAAATGGTTCGAGTGCGCTGCACACACAGCAAAAAACCCAGAAACAACAGTGGTTCAGAAAAGGCGAAATATTCAATAGAAAATAGGCCATTTAATGGATACCAATATCCATGATACCATTCTAGTGGGCTCAGCCCACTTCCTTCTTGTTTTCTCCTGATTCCTGTTCTCCTTTCGACTGTTTTATGCCAGGTTTCACCCTCTTTATCGCTCTCTAGCTCTCTTCTACCATCTCTAGCACATTTATCGATAATAAATCAGCTATTTTCGATTGCCGTTAGTACCTTTTTGACATAATTCTTATCGATTTCCGTTAGTACTTTCTTCGATGGCATTTTTCTCCTTTTAACCATTTATCGATAATAAAATATGCTTAGGTTTCCTGCTTTATCGCTCTCTAACTTTATTCAAGCATCCCAAGAACAGTTATCGATAAAAAATCATTATTTTCGATTGCCTTCATTGCTGTTTTGTTCTCTTAACCATTTATGGATAATAAATAAGTCTCATCGATGGCCGTCAGTACTTTTCTCGATGGTGTTTTTCTCGTTAAACCATTTATCGATAATAAATCAGCATTATCGCTATTAACCTAATAGTTTAAAGGTTCTAATGGACATAAAAACGCTCAAATGTTCAGGCCTATCGATTATTTTTATCTTTTTCTTCATATATCACCTCATATATTTTTCGTTATACATCTTTTATCTGTTCTTCCACTGTACCGCTATACCACTCGATGCCCGATTAGTTGTCCCAGGCCTAGAACGCATCATTTCATACCCGATTGGACAACGGGCGACGTTGGTCAACCCCAGTATCCAACAGCTGAACCCATCGAGACCCCATGCCAAACTCCACTCCGAACTACAGGAAGAGAGCGCTCCACTTTCAGTAGAATACCAGACATCCTGTGGGCGGTACACAGACTACATTCATACATACATCTGTCTGTCCGTCTGTATATCTGTATAGTCTCATGCGTTGGAATGTGCGTGTCTCTGTGTTTTTAGAAAATAAAATTGCATTTTCATGAACCCTTTTGGGTTGTGGAATTTATCTGGCGCACAGATTTTCAGAACGCACAACCAAATAGGCACAGCACGCACGATGCATAAAGCGCATAAATAGCTGCACCCGGTCTGCATCCCGGTACACACATCCAACCAGGCGTCCAACCAGTCCTCCATCCCCTAGCAATCACCACCAACCCCATCACCCATCGCCCAGCCCCCATTCCTATCCTCTTCTGGTGGACATGGGCCCTGGACATGCGTGCATATTTACGAGTCGACTGTGGCGGCATCAGCTGCACCAAAAACTCGATTGCCTCGACAGAATGGATCCTGGGATGCCACACACACACACACACACACACAGGACTTTGGAGGGGGGACGGTCGAGGGGAATAGGCCGACTGCTGGCCTCCCATTTGGCGTCACAAAATAATTACCAGAGCCCAGGACTCCGACTCCGACGCCACTCCGCCACTCGACTCTCCTCGTCGTTCTTCGGTGATTGAGTTGGTAAAACGTTGCACTCGATTTTGATTTTTTGTGGCCTGGGTGTTGGGGCTCTCCAAAGGAATTTATGCGTGTGCCGTTCGGGCTCCAAAGTTTTGTCGGTTTTTAAGCTAATTTGGGCAGCATCCTGGGTGCCCCAGCAGGATGCAGGACCCCAGAACACACACATTTGAGTGAGTGAGCAAGATTTAGTGGCACACATAAATGCCAAAAACGAAATGCTCCACTACCAAATCACGGATGCAACCAATGACAGGCCCCCTTTGCCCCGCATACCCAGCCATCCCCGCCGTCCTATATTTTGTGGGCATGGCCATGACGTAGCCAGTGACATTAGGCCAGATCTCTCTCTCTCTCTCTCTCGCTCGGTGTTTGTGTATCCCTGGGAGTGTGTGCCTTTTTTGGGCGCCAAGTGCAGACAGACAATTTGTTGAGGGGCCAAGCCCCAAGTGCAGCAGGGAACCTCATGATTTCACCATAAATGTGGATAGGATAGGGAAAGGGTTTGTATGGTTTGTAGAAGGGAGAGGTGAAGGGAAGTGACAATTTGATTGAGATTGAACAGGTGATGGTTTCTTCGGAAAACTGAAAGATTACACTCGGTTTAGGGGTTCGAAATATAGATAATTATGATAGAAAACTATAATTGAAAGATAAATATTGGAATCATAATGCTATGGAATCAAATGGATTGAATTAGACCAGTTATATCTATGAATTATGAAAGATTATACCCATTTTGAAGGGATTATTATAATCCTAAATACTGATAGAAGTTTGAAGATAGTCTAGTGGGCTCTTAAGCATTGAATAGACACTAAAATTTACAGAAACTTAGATGCAGAACTCTTAAGAACTTTCATGGAAGAATTCTAAGTTAATATTCAAAATAATACCTATCCTAAATGATAGGATTCTTTCTTAAAAGAATCCTGCTTCCTTCCTAATTTACTTCTGTTTCCTATACTTTGTTTTCAGCTCCTCTTATTCCCACTTCCGGGAACTGTTCTCGCACTTAAGGACCGCTGTTAACCGCCAATCATTCAGCACTTAATCGTTAGCAAACATGTGTCTGTTGTCTCCTGTCTCCCGTCTGTTGTCCAGTCCAGTACCCACATCAGTCACCTTCATCCCATCCTCTGATCTCGCAGTGGTTGCTGTGTGATGTGTCACCCAGAGACAGCGTCAGAGCATCAGTCGGGGATCAGTCACCGTCTTTATTTGGTTGCCAATCTCTCCCTTCCAATCGCCAATCCAATTGGCCAAGTGCAGCCCCAAGAGGCAAGTGGGCTCTGGCTCTGGCTCTGGCCAGGCAGCTGTTACTCTGTTGATTTGTCACGCGTTCCCACCACATTGGCACCCCTTTTTATGCCGTTGGTTGCCATTGTTCCTCCTCCAGTGTAGGGGCTTCTCTCTCTCTCTCTCTCTGTCTCTCTCGGTGCCCGTCGTTGTCGTCGATGCCAATAAATCAGTTTGATTTATTCACCTTGGGTGCTCGTTCATTTTTCGATTGTTGTCGTCGTCGTCGTCGTCGTCGTTGTGTCCGCGTTGCTTGTGGTTTCGTCGTCGTCGGTTGTCGCCTTGTCGCGGATGTCTCTTCACGCGCGTGCTTGGATCTCTTGCTGGGTCTCTCAAGTCTCAGGTCTCCCCTAGTCTTTGGTCTCCACATCTCTGCCCCAATCGCGATGTGCCAAAAGATCACCTGAGAGCGAGGACCGAACCTCTCGTCTCGTCTCGTCTCGTCTTGTCTCTAATCCAATTTAGAGTCTCTTCTCTGCAGCTCTTACAGAGCTTACATATTGCAAATACCCATATCGTGACTTTTGATTTCAAATTAAGATTATTTCCGCTCTCTCTCGCTCTATGGCTCTGACCGGCTGGTCTAGCCCCCCGTTTGGATCCACGTTTCGGATGTGTGTTTTATGCAAATTTATAGTTAATTTGTTTGGGGTCAGCATGAGCTATGGCCTGCTCTCGATTTCAATTTTTAAGATCGGCCAGTTCCCCCAAACCCCATTCGATTATCCATTCCCTTGCCTTTTGGGGGAGTGTCGCCGCAAAGTGTCTTCTTACAAATTGAGTGGGAATATCAGAGGGTGGGGGAGGGCTTTACAATGATCTTTATAAGGTGGCAAGACATTGGGGGATCACTCTAAGATCTGACATCGATGAGCAAATTTATGTTTGATTTTGTGGGTTAATGAGTTTTTTTTTAGGTTTGGGATTAAATTTAAAAGATTTGTCATCATTCATCAGTCAATTTGGAGATTTCTGTAGAATAAAGTGGACTTGTGGAGTATGGTAATAGATTTGCAATAATCCTGAAGAGAAGTCTTTATATTTCAATTCATTTCGGGAACTATTCTTAGAGATCTGGAAGTGGAGTTTATCTTTTTATTTATTTGGTCTTCTATCCTAGTACTATAGGAATATTTACATTAATTTTGACACTAAAAATGTACTTATTTCGTGACATTTTTAATTTATTATACAGTTTATTGAGGAATATTTTTTTAATTTTTTAAATTTTTTTAATAATTTTTTTTATATTTATTTTACTTTATAATAAATTGGTTTTGTTTTGTTTTTTATTTAGTTTGATTTTATTTTATATAATTTTTTTATCATATATTTAATAATAATTAAAGATTTAAATAATTTTGTTTTTTGGATTTTATTTTTTTTATTTTTTTTTTTTTTTAATTTTTTATTATTTTTGTTTCTGATAAAAATGCATTATTTATTCTTCTAAATTCTTCTATCTTTTAGATCTCAAGATCTATGTAGATTGTAGATTATCTAGACAACGTTACAGTTGATCTCCAGTTAAGATCTTAGTCATAAAACACACTCCACTTGGAAATTAGTCATTTAATTAAAAAGTGTCACTGTCGTCTAGGACTTCAATTACGGAAGAGACGAGACCCACAAGCGATTCATGAATGGAGAATACTCCACATATGTACATACCCCTTTCTACACGACTCTTTAATGAATCAACAGTGAGCGCAACAAGAGACGGAAGATGAAGCAGAGATGGAGAACGAAGAACGGAGCACTGCCATAGAATGGGGGCTGCTATGGAGACGGGAGTTTTTGGCAACTGGGTCACTATCTAGGCGTCGCACTGATGGCGCTCCTAAATGCGTAAATATGCTTCCAGCGGAAAGGCAAGAAGAGTAAAGGGTGGCAGGCAAAGAAAGACAAGTCAATGGAGTGGAAAAAGCGAGAGCTATCCCATCAGTAGAGAGTGCAAAGAAGAAGAGAGAGAGAGAGAGCCAGAGCGAATGAATGAGCGAGTCGAGTCGAGTCGAGAGTCGAGCGGATTGAATGATTTATTTTTGACAGGTTTTTAACTTAAAATTAAAACGGTAAATCAACTTTTGACAGCGGAGGCTGCGACAAGGCTGCCAACAGCACAGCATCAACGTCGCCGTTGCCGTTCGCCGTCGCCACTGCCGCTGCCGCTGCCGCTGCGGCTGCTCTTTTGCTAATGATGATGATGCTCTACGTCGCACTACGAATCCGAGTACGAGTATGAGCGAGTGTGTGAGTGTGTGTGTGTGCCTTTTTTGAGTGGCGTTTGACTGTACCCAAATCAAGCGACAACTTTTTGCCACTTCAGAGAGGGAGGGAGGCAGGCAGAGAGAGGGAGAAGGAGGAAGGGAACTGCCAACAGTTGGCGACAGTTGCCGTCGCTGCCGAAAAATGTTGTCGCGACAAAATGTTGCTGTCGCTAGGCTGTCTCTTTCTTTGGTCTCTTCCTCGGTCTCTGTCATTAGGATGGTCTTGTTCTTGAATGGGGATCCATGATCCAGGTAATGTGGGATATAGAAAGGAGGCTGTACAAGTGGATAGCTCTCCAGGAGTGGACAGAGCCATCAGTGGACAGAGCCATGAGTGGAAAGCTCCATGAGTGGACAGCCCCGTGAGTGGTTGGCATCTTTAATAGTAAATTTTCCTTGATGGGTCACCACTTTTCACCTAGAATCTGTATATAAACCACTAAGGTATTCATATTTCTTGACATTACAGAAAATTGGAACTCTAAATCTTTGCTAAAAAGTAGTTTCAGAGTTCTATGGATAATTCTATAAGTGGAAAGCTCTGCTGAGTATTCATTTCCCTTGCCTGATCCTCTGAACATCTCTCTTTATCTATCAGAAATTTCCGCTCAAGGGAGCTTTCACTCTCCTCCCAAACAATATCTAACATTATAGCGTGCTTTAGTCAAAAACGATTGATGAAACACAGAAAAAGAGGGCATCATGGCTGACAGAAACCCCATTAAAAAGGTCATCATATCAAAAATTAAACCCAGAGAAAGAGGCCATCATATCCGACATAAAATCCATCGAAAGAGTGGGAAATATAATCGACTTTCAGACCCCATAAAGAGAGACGAGACCAACATATCGCTGCACTTGATATATTTACATAAATGATTTTATTTTTCCCCCCACTATCCCCTCCCTTCCACCCCTGCCACTGCCATTTCTTCAGTCACTCTCTTCGACCGCCTCTGCTTAATACGCTGAAAACAAAGCCATAAATTGTCTGTCGCTTAATTCTCTGTCATCTGAACTGTAATAAATTAATATAAATTTCTTGTCAACCCACAAAAAAGAGAGGGAGAGAGCGAAAGAGAGCAGAGAAATGCCAAAGAACTGCATGAACTGTTCGAAATGTTCTTCTCTCCACATTTGACACATCTGCAGTGGCCAGACACTTTGAAGGAAGGGTCTGCTGTACGACGGTATTTATGACGAAGATCAAGGGAGAGGTTTTACTTTTTTTCGGGAGTGATTGAAATGGTTGCGATTT
Source organism: Drosophila lowei (assembly GCA_008121275.1). NCBI lineage: Eukaryota > Metazoa > Arthropoda > Insecta > Diptera > Drosophilidae > Drosophila > Drosophila lowei. The sequence continues at coordinate 13,713,836 of CM017779.1, read as the reverse complement.
TATGAACATTTTCAGAATTTCATACCCCAAAAGTATGCTTAAATTATAAACTAGACCTAGAGTTATCAAATTGTATCAGAAATATTAAAAACTTTCCTATTTTGGTACCACAATTTGTTTTGTAATAATTAATAAGAGAAATTTCCGTCATTTAGATGAAACTTTTCGATTAGTATATAAATTATAGATGATTTGGAATGGAATTAAAACAAGACATACCACGATTACTGAAGAATCGAAGGTATGCTTATGTTTCTGCTAGATTTTTGAAGAAAAAAGAAAATAAAACTGTCTTTAATGGATTTTATATACGATTTCCACGTTTAAATTTATATTAATATTCTATTTATGATTCTAAAATATTTTATTATAGAATATTTATGATGAAATTTAACATTCAATTATATCTTTGTATCTGTAAAAAATCGTCATTTTGAGCTCTAAATTTTTGAGTCACAGATGGTTTGGAATCAATGGATCCATTTTTTCCAAATTCTTCAGTTTCGGAGCAGTATCTTTAGGGGCCTCAAACACCTTGACCGAAAAAAGAAAACGATGTACATAAAGAAAACATTACTATTCAATTTCCATGATTTTTTGGCCACATTTACCATAAGAAATCATTTCCAACAAGAGCTTGTTCGATTTGTATATTAATTAAATCAATTTCTAAACGAAAGAGTGGATAAAAGTACATTATCTATGAATATATTATAGAATGGAACTTGTTTTGGCATATTTCTAGGATATTTGTACTAGAAACATCATCTTCGTTGAATTTTTGATTTTCTTTGTGATATGTATGTTAGATATTTTCTCCTTTTAATGAGTAGTTCTTAGCAGGTCTTATATGAAGATTAGGTCTCAAATGGTATGATCTTCTATGGATATAATTGCTTTTGCCATTAGTATTTCACAGTCTTTGTTCAACTCTTAGTTTAACCTTAATTTATTTGTACATTCAAATTCAATTAACTAATTCCTTTCATAATCAATCTCTGTTCATCAATCAATGTGATTGCTCACTCACTACACCATACAGAGAGCTACAGAGCTGCAGAGCTATATAGATACATTCATGATTAAGATCAATTACCAGGTTGAAACTTTAGTAACCTACTGCTCTCGAACCGGTTGCCAGATGCTTACGCACAAACTTTTATTTTCCATCCCAACCTGTTCAGAGTCCATCAATAGTGACAAGTGCTCGTACGAGGAAGGCGGAAAGGAGGGATCGAATCGGCTGGAATTGCAAGCGGAGAATGTTCACACGGGCTCCAGTCCAAGCAGCAGCTCGAAATGATAATTGATGCATTCAAATCGCTGAGCCTGAGCCGTGATTGATTATGACAGGTGTGCCCAGTCATGTGTGGAACCAACAGCCAAACAGCCAGAGTCTGAGTCCGAGTCTGAGGCTAAAGCGAATTCCAATGTCCAGCCAAAATGATTTGAGTTGATTGACAAGCAGGTCAAGTCAATCGGCGATCGACGATCGCGGCATTAAGACTTCCGTTGCAGAGAGCCAGCTGCTGGCTGCCTGCCTCTGTACTGGCGACAAATTTACGCTTGGTGCGACAGGTTCATTAATTGATGTGCACACTGTCGCCCCACGAGCTCCGCTCCTCAGAGCTCCCCAAGAGCTCTCTCCCTCCATTCAGCAGAGCTCTCGACTCGGATCTTGGCGATCGGGCGCCAACGTCTTTTCGTTGCGTGCGGTGGCCCCTGTTTTTCGGTGGATTTCTTAATCGATATCGAAATGATTTACGTTTGCCTGCCTAATGAGTCCGCATACAGACAGACGCACAGTCGACAGTCGACTCTGCACAAACATAGACGGTCGGATGGATGGCTGGACGGTATCCCAGGTTTTCCTTTCACGCAAAGTCTCAGAGAGAGAGAGAGACTTCAAATCGGTGGCTTCTGGCTATCAATCTCTGACATGATGCGGCAAAACGTAGCATTTTATATTTATACTCATTTCTGTTTCGCAGTCTCTTTTTTTTTCTTTCTGTTGTGCTGCTTGATTGGCATTTCAATTAACGAATTAGTCATTTGCATGCTGCCCGTTTTATATTCTTGATTGATTTTTTATAAGTAAGAGTTTCCTGTGTGCTAAAATAGATCTATCGATTGAGGAGTGTTACTGGGAGTTTCCTGTGCTAAAAGTTAGAGGGTTTCTCTGGGAGTTTCCTGTTCTAAAATAGATCTCTTAGTTTCCTCTACATTTCAGCCATTTTTCTGTGGCATCTACTCATTCCCATTGGTTCTTGTTTCGTAGTTTTATTCCCATTTTCCCTTTTTCATTTAGCATCCCATCACAGACTCTAGAATGACAGCAATCCATCAACTTCTAGGGGTAGTTTTTCCTTCTAGCAAGGGTGCAATTTTCACCCTTAAAATGTGATTGATTTGTGTCGAAAGAGAAAAGATGGCAGGCCATAAAAGTGGTTGTTTTCTTTGGGGAAAACTATCTTTTTAGATGTATAATATTTCAATTATAATCCCCGTATAATATGTACTTTATTTCTGGCCCTTAGCTCAAACCCAAATCCCAATTTATGAGCATCATATATCTCCTGCTACCATCCCCCACTTTCCGCTCCTAATTACTGCACATGTGATCCGTCCGTACTCAATCCAAGGAAAGGTCCTTTGCCAAAAGAGCTTTATAATTTGCCATTGCTTTCAGAACAGTCCACTTCCTCACTCTCCATCCCTCAACCCCTATCTTTTCTACCCTGATGGCATGGCATGGCATGGCATTTCAACGCATTTTGTGCTGAGGCTCTCGTCTCATGTGCGGGTGCTGTGGACATATTTATGTCGCATTTGGGAACATTTCATCCTCATAAATATTATTCATGCTCTCGTTCGCTCTTAAGGGCCCACAGCTCCAGCCCCAGCCCCAGCCATTACCACCTTTCAGACACCACCCACAGAACCACCCACCTACCCGCCTCGATACTGCTGAGCTTTCAAAAAAGTGGAAGGAAAGTTCTCGCTTTCGTTACATGTGAGGGAAAAATATCAAGGAATCCATCAGATAAGTGCGGGTATGCTCTACCTTCCACCTCCCTGTCTCTCTGCTCTCCTTTTCGCCAGTAAATTGTCAAAGTGACAGCTGAAAAAAGAAGGAGAAGGCGAAAAAGTAAAGACGGAGAGAAAAAGAAAAGCAAATAAATGGGAATTTTCGACCATCACCTTGTCTTTGGGGTTTGCTCGGGGCAGCAATTTCTTGGGTTTGATTTAATGTTGCGTGTGATATATCACAGTCCTCAGACCTCAGACCTCAGTCCTGCAACGACATTTTGCTTTTATTTTACGCTTATCGAAGTTGGTCCTTTTTTGGGGTCCCTTTCTTTCCGACTCTGTCTCTCTCTCTCTCTCTGCCCCTGCAACCACTTTGCCACATTTAATTTTTTTGTTTCTCATTTTGCTGTTCGTTCGACGCCATCAACGGCGTCGTCAGTCTGCCACTCAGTCAACTCTGACACACATCTTATTCACTCTCCACTTGGGTATCTCTCCCTCTCCCTCTCTCTCGATCTCTTACTTTCTATAGCCATCTCTCTCTCACTCTCTCTGTCTTGCCATCTCTTTCATTTACTTGTGTGTTGCCAATGTCTTTCGGCATCAACTTCAATTCATTTGCCGCAACCAATAAATCACTCATTTCATTGTAGGTTTCCTTTCTCCTACGCCCGAAACCCCCGAAAGCTGAGGAAGGGCAGGGCCCACAAGGCGCTGGCTCTGAAGGGGTACAGTGGTACAAAGGTGTGCGATAAAGTGCCAGAAATACTGGGGATTTGCCCACTAATTTTTATCTAAATATATATATTTCTTTTGCATAACTTTCAATCAAATTTATAGTCCTCTAAGAGTTGTTTTCTTTGATTGCAAAAATTTTTAATGATATTGATATCAATCTATTTAGTTATCTATCAAACATTTTTCGGGGCATTCCTTCACAGATAAGATATCGAAATTTGTATCATCAAATAAAAGGTAGCTTAAGCTAAAGATAAAATAAAGATAGCCTCTGAAGATTGTAGATATCACACTCAAAAATTCAAAGATAATTCTTTAAGGATAGGAATAATCAATCAGGAATTGCAGGGAAATCTTAGAAAATCGCTGTTCTTTCCTACATACCTCCATGTGTCACGCGTCATGCGGCAGCGCTTCTCAGTCTATTCTTTCTGCCTGCAATCCATCTTTCTTGAATCACTTAATGGATCATTCACTGCACTCCAGCCTCCTCATATTCTAACCATTTCTATCCCCATTTTTAATATCTTTCAAACCAATATTATTTCAAATACACATCTTACCACTGTTCCCGTATCAAAGTCAGACCCAAGCCACGTTGTTGTCAGCCTCAGTATGTCACTGGAGGACTTCTTCAGAGTTGTTTTGGACTCCCATCTATACTCTTGGGTTTTGGGATTCTTGGGTTCTGCTTCGATTTGATTTCGACACTTTTTGTGTTGCGGGGGCGGGGCAGAGGTCCATCTGGGGGTGGCTCTACTCTGGCTCTGGCTGGCACAAGTTGAGCTTTAAATTGCAATGACGTCAAGTTGGCAGGCTTCATGATTATGTCCCTTCGTCCCCGCCCAATATACTATATCATTCGCAGCTTCTTCTTTGTGTCCTTCTTCGCCTTTTAGTCGTCTTTCTGCTGTTCTGCTGTTCTGCTCTTCTCTTTTTTCTGCTTGTTCGCTGGCCCGAGAGTTGATTGTGTAAAAGTGCGAAAACGAGACGAAACACTTCTTATCTGGCGGGACCCATCGATAGATGTCATCTTGAGTGATTTACCGTCAATTGGGGATGTTGTCTTCAATGAATTTTTTTCGTCTATCCATCCCTCTCTTGCACTTTCGAATTGTCTTGCTGTCTCTGTCTGTGTCGCCTTCCTCCAGATTTATGTTTATATTTATTTACGCTACGATTCGCTTGTACCAAGTATCTTGTATCTTTTCCATCACCACCACCACACACACACACACATACACTATGGCAAAAGCTATTAAGTGTCGTCGTCTTTGCCGCAAAGTGCAAAAGAGTGCCACGGAAATTAATCAATATTAAATGTCTCTCTGACTCCAAAATTAAACTGTGAAGCGAATTTCAATCTAAAAGATAGCAGAGATATTGATTTTCTGCAAACGATTATTGGGAAATTACTTTGCTTACTTATGTTTTGGGTTGTAGAGAGATAGAAAGGTATATCTGTGAGTTTTGGGTTAGGAATGGGCAAGAAGATGGTAAAGTGTTGGGTCACCAATTGAAGAGTCTGCTTTTGATGGGTCACCACATGATGAACAGAAATTTGATGGGTCACCACTTTATGGAGAATTGTTTCAAGCGTAAAAATCTGAAGAATAGTCTTATGGGTAATTTGAAATGGCTAACTAACGAAATTATGGCCCTGTGATACACAAAACCATAGGAGGATGGGTCACCAAATGATGAATCAATACAAAATGGGTCACCAAGAGTGCATTATAATATAATATTCGTTTCCAAAGGTTCCAAACATCAGTTCTCAACTAATTAAATTAA